>CM053030.1:42511927-43206927 GCA_028564925.1 Lithobates sylvaticus
GTTAACCCCTGAGCTGCCAGTCTCCCACATCTCCATATATGGGTTAAAACTGCAGTGTATGATCCCAGATTGCCCCCCCCCCCCCCCACTGCAAGCTTCATTCATAAACCAGCGCAGGAATGTATGGAAAACCACATGGCTGGATTCCCTTTAAATGGATTTATTTAAAGTGGGATGATCCCCCTCCAGCAATGCAGAGTAGGGCTGTCACAGTCACTTGTACCTTCTACTCACATGTCCATCTGGGGGTATTATTATTATTATTATTAATAATCAGAGTGTTTCTCATTAGGATTTTCATGACTGCAGGAGAAGACAAGCATGTCAGTGTGGTGGGAAGTGGAAATGTTCCTTTGTATGTGAAGAGCAATTCTCATCATGTTCTGCTCTATGAGCGGCCACTCCTTGATCAGGAGAACTTTCATGAAGCAACAGCGCCTCCTTCTGTCCCAAAGGGGAAGTAGAACTTGCTACAGGCTCTCGTACTGATTATAAAGGGGACCTTCACCCGTAACAAGAGCTTTTCCTTTTCTCACAGAATTCGGAAATAAAAATTCTAGAATATATTTTATAACATTAATTAGAATGATGAATAGTAATTAAAATCAAATAATAATTACAAATGATATATGTGAATAATTGTCAAAAGTGTTGCATTCAACTAAACTTTGCATGGAAACAATCTGGAATCATTATTATTCGTAGAAGCAGTAATAATTACAATCATACACACACTTTAAATAATAAAAAAAAAATATAATAAAGAATAGCAGTTAAATACTAAACTAATTCTCAAAAATGTTGCATTGCACGCAACTTTGCATGGAAACAATCTGGAATTGATACTATATTTTATAAATTATTTTTAATTAGTAGAAGTAATATATATATATATATATATATATATATATATATATATATATATATATATATACACACACACACACACATACATAAAATTAAAATTATAAATATTAAGCTGAATAAATACAAAAATTATTATTATTTTTTTTTTTTATTATTTTTTTTTTTTTATTTAGTACTACTACTACTTATAATAATAATATAAGTAGTAGTAATAAATATAAAATAATGATAAATAGTATATGAAAGCATGTATAAAGATAAATAATAATAAATAAATAAATAATCAAAATAAATACATAAATAATTGCCTAAAGTGTTGCATTGCACTAAACTTTGCATGGAAACATTCTGGAATTATTATAATTTATGATTATTATTTTTTATGATTATTATTATTGTTATTAGCAGTGGCGGCTGCTGCTCAAAATTTTTGGGGGTGCAAACAAACTGAAACCCCCCCCCATCAATTTCCGCCACTGTGCCCATCAAACGCAGCCACTGTGCCCATCAAACGCAGCCACTGTGCCTATCAAACGCAGCCACTGTGCCCTCAATTGCTCCTAATGTGCCATCAAATGCTCTCACTGTGCCCATCAAACGCAGCCACTGTGCCTATCAAACGCAGCCACTGTGGCCTCAATTGCTCCCAATGTGCCATCAAATGCTCCCAATGTGCCATCAAATGCTCTCACTGTGCCCATCAAACGCAGCCACTGTGCCCTCAATTGCTCCCAATGTGCCATCAAATGCTCCCAATGTGCCATCAAATGCTCGCACTGTGCCCATCAAATGCAGCCACTGTGCCCATCAAACGCAGCCACTGTACCCTCAATTGCTCCCAATGTGCCATCAAATGCTCTCACTGTGCCGATCAAATGCCGCCACTGTGCCCCCCATCGCCTGCCTGGACCTTACCCTGTCTTGGGGGGGGCAGCGGGTGACGGCGGCGAGCGGGTTCCTGCATGTCCTCGATGTCTTCTCCCATCCTCTCCTATGATTGGACGCCTGATAGGCATCCAATCACAGCGCCTGTCGTTTCAGCCAATCAGGCGATGGGTAAAAGACCTGAGCACCTGATTGGCGGTTCACTGTTAGGAAAGCGAATATTTATTCGCTTTCCTAACACAGCTGAGTGAACTGCAAACGCTGGCGCTCGCTGCTTATATTTTTTGACGCCTATTAGAGCCTAATCAGGTGCTTAAAAAAAAAAAAAAAACACCCCGCCGCTGTAATTCAGGCGCCGGGCGCCAGAATAGGGGGTGGCAGTGGTGGCCATAGATAGTGGCGGCCATGGCTGAAGAGAGGGGGCAGCGCCCGTGCGCCCTTATGAACGTACCACCACTGGTTATTAGCAGTAGTAGTGATTACATACAGTATATACAATTATAATGATAAATAATATTCATCTAAATAAATACAAAAATAATTGCCTAAAGTGTTGCAGTGCACTCAATTTTGCATTGAACCTCTTAGTAAATTCCCCACATTTAACAACATTTTGTACCACCTGCCCCGCCCTATTAGATTGTAAGCTCTTCTGAGCAGGGCCCTCTTAATCCTCTTGTATTTTATTGTATTATAACTGTATTGTCTCCCTTTTTACATTGTAAAGCGCTGCGTAAACTGTTGGCGTTATATAAATCCAGTATATAATAATAGTAAATACTAGTATGAAGGAAAAGTAGAAGTGGGGAAAAAAAAGGCGACTGGTAAATACATTTTGGCCCTGGGTACATGTAGTCAAACCCCTGTCCGGTGCCACGGAGGTGGGGTACAGTTCATGGCCAAGGGGTGCCCAAGTGCCAAGGTTAGGAACCCCGACTCTACCCTAACAATAGAAGGAAGGTACCTCCTGTAGGGATGTTTGGGTAAACAATCCATGGACCTGTGCATTGCACCAATGAAGCACTGACTGCGGTTGCAATGGTCTGCAGGGTTCAATGTAAATATTTAATAAATTAACATGTTTATTTTATTAATGATTCATTAATTAAATTTTTAACCAATCATTTCTTGCATATTAAATATTAATGGGGGGGGGGGGGGCATGGCAGGTTTGCCTTTGCCTCCATAGTTTGCTATGGAAGTTGTCCCTCTTTCCCATCTCGGGAAGTTGGAGGTATGCCAGTGCGGAGGGCATTGCAGTGCGGAGGGAGGTAATTCAGGGTAAGAGCGGGGGATGGTTGTGGAAATTGCTGGATTATCATTCCAGGACTCTTTCCAAATTTCACTTCTATAGACGATGAACAAAGCGCAGCGAGCGGCTCAGATACACCGAGACATGTAATTATAGTTGTTGCTGGAAGGGAGAAATCCATCAGCACTCATGTCACTTCACCTTACAGGAGAGAAGACGTGATCACTACTGAAAATACTTCTCCGGATCCGCAAATATTGTCTAAATACAAGTCATGAGTATTCTGAATCATGAATCTCGGTGGGCTTTGTGTATTTCTTCCACATCTGTGCAGTAATCCAGTGTGAGACTGGAATAAAGACCGCTCACTGCTGCTCTCTCTCCTTGTGCAGGGTGACTGGTCTTGTCTCCGCCCCCCCCCTGTAGTTTTCTGCAGGCAGCCTGTAGTGGGTGGAGCCTGCTGGGCCACTCCCACAGCTCTGCACTGTGCACAGACTGTACAGTGATGATGTCACTGCTACTTTTACAACATAATATCTGAGCTTGAAAGACACACTGCAATCTGATTGTGCAAAGTACAATCTCATCTAAGTTCACCAAAACTGAGTAATAGGGGGATAAATCTCCACAGTCTGATCAATTTCTGTCCAATCCCACAGGCCTTGAGGGGTCTCCAAACTTCTCAGTTAGAGGGCCACAACATATGATTTACAAAGCTTTGCAGCCCCCCCCCCCCCCCGAAAAAAAAACAAACATATCAATATTAAAATGAATGAATACATTTTACTTGGAGTTTTTATAAAAGAAAAAAAATGGGTCCATCAGATTCTCCATAAGGGTCCCCCCTTACATTATGGTCCCCCCTTACATCCGAATGCCCATCGGGTGCCCCCATTACATCAGAGTCCCCCCCCATTACATCGGAATTCCCTTCAGGGTCCCCCCTTACAATAGAGTCCCCATCACATCAGATTCGCCATCAGGGCCCCCCCTTAAATCAGAGTCCCCATCAGGGTCCCCCTTACATCAGAGTCCCCATCAGGGTCCCCCCTTACATCAGAGTCCCCTTCAGGGACCCTCTTACATCAGAGTCTCCATCAGGGTCCCCCCTTACATCAGAGTCCCCATCAGGGTCCCCCCTTACATTAGGGCCCCCCTATCAGAATTCCTATCAGGGTCCCCCCTTACATCAGAATCCCCATCAGGGTCCCCCCTTACATCAGAGTCCCCATCAGGGTCCCCCCTTACATTAGGGTCCCCCTCAGGGTCCCCCCTTACATTAGGGTCCCCCCTTACATCAGAATCCCCTTCAGGGTTCCCTTACATGATTCCCCCTTACATCAGAATCCTCATCAGGGTCCTCCCTTACATCAGAGTCCCCATCAGGGCCCCCCTTACATCAGCGTCCCCATCAGGGGCCCCCCTTACATCAGAGTCCCCATCAGGGTCCCCCCTTACATCAGAGTCCCCTTCAGGGACCCTCTTACATCAGAGTACCCATCAGGTTCCCCCCTTACATCAGAGTCCCCTTCAGGGGCCCTCTTACATCAGGGTCCCCCCTTACATTAGGCCCCCCCTATCAGAATTCCGATCAGGGTCCCCCCTTACATCAGAGTCCCCATCAGGGTCCCCCCTTACATCAGAGTCCCCCCCCCCCCTTACTTTAGGGTCCCCATAAGGGTCCCCCCTTACATTAGGGTCCCCCCTTACATCGGAATCCCCATCAGGGTCCCCCCGTACATTACGGTCCCCCCTAACATCAGAATTCCTATCAGGGTCCCCCCTTACATTAGATTCCCTGTCAAAGCCCCCCCCCCCTATATTGGGGTCCCCATCAGACTTACCCTTACATCAGAGTCCCTGTCAGAGCCCCTCTTATATCAGGGTCCCCATCAGAGTCCCCCTTACATCAGATTTCCCATCACAGTCCCTCCTTATATTAGAGTCCCCATCAAAGTCCTCCTTACATCAGAGTCCCTGTCAGAGCCCTCCCTTATATCAGGGTCACCAACAAAGTCTCCTTTACATCCCCCTTACATCAGAGTCCCCTCTATAATAGAGTCCCTCTCAGAGTCCCTCCTTACATCAGGGTCCCTTCAGATGGCCGGATAAACTCTTGCAGGGAACAAAATCTGGCAAAGATGTGCATCACAGTATATTAAATGGTAATAAAGGGGAAAACACACTGAAAATATAAGACAACGCAATGGGCCCCGCGTAGGATCCGCGCCCGACCCGCCGTCCTTCCTGCACACCTGATTTTAGGAAATCGTCTCTCGTTACCGGCTCGGCGTTCACCATTTCCTGAAGGTTGAATTTTGGCTGCGTGGAGACGCCGGGTGTGTCTGGATCAGCGCCACGCTCGTCTCTCTGGCTGCAGAGGGGTTAATTCCCCTTTTGCATTGTTGGAGATCTCGCCGTCACTGTACTTCATTCATAAAATGAGCGCTTTGTTCACCAGAGAAGAAGAATGTTACGAGTCACGGTGTCAGTTCTCTTCTAACGGGGATGTGAAACCAACTCATACAGTGCAAGAAGAATCTGTCTGCAAATGAATCGGTGGCACGAGAAACAACCGCACACTGCGGGGGGGGGGGGGGGGATTTACTAAAAGTGGAGGGTGCAAAATCTGGTGCAGCTGTGCATGGTAGCCAATCTGCTTCTAACTTCAGCTGGAAGTACGGCTGCACCAGATTTTGAACTCTCCGGTTTTAGTAAATCAACGCCGGTGTGCCGAACCGGCCAGATCAACATACATTTGTCTTCTCTTTAAGGGTAAGTCCACCTTTTCACGAAAAATGAGAAAGGTGAACAAACTCCACATAACTTGGCCACCCCTCTAAATCCTGATGCACATACTGGATGTGATGCCCCGTGTTGCCAATGTAGTGGTTGGTACAACGCAACACACAGCCCCGGAGGGAGTATCCATCATAATGCTCACAATGGCAGGTGCTCAATGGTCAGCACAACCACTGACCAATAAGAAGCTCTTCTTTCTTCTAGGACAGGGATATGCAATTAGCGGACCTCCAGCTGTTGCAGAACTACAAGTCCCATGAGGCATAGCAAGACTTTGACAGTCACAAGCATGACACCCAGAGGCATGATGGAACTTGTAGTTTTGCAACAGCTGGAGGTCGGCTAATTGCATATCCCTGTTCTAGGACAACTTACCGGAAGAAAAAGCCTTGGATCCACTTTTCATTGGTCAATGCAGCCATTGACCAATAGGTGGTAGCCATGGCAAGCATTATGATGGATACTCATTCCAGGGCTGTGTATTGGGGTGTACACAAGGTCATCAGGGGCAAAGATGCCAAACTGCCTCCTCCCCCCCCCTATGATGTGCAAGCTTTGGGGATCCTTCACCCAGCAGTCACTCACTTGTCAAAATCACTGCCTCTGTCAGCCTTGTAACAAAAGAAAGGCGCCCCCATCCCTACATTAAACCATTGCACCCAGGGCAGCTTCCCCTCCTGCCCACCCCTTCCCCCGGCCCTGCAGACTGCTACACCAGCAGCACGGGGCACCACGGCCGATATATGCAGCAGGGTCCAGTTTTTTTGGAGTTGGTTCAAGCATTGCATTTTCTCTGAAAAGGCGAGCTTAACCTTTATATTTGTGAAACCATTGCTGAATTCATAGCAGTGTAAAGTTATCTTTGGCTCTATGGCTAGAACTGAGTTTTCAATAGTCTTTTTTGGAAAAATAAAATAAAAAATCACAAGAAATATTCAGGCATGCTGGTAGATTTATTAGCTGCGGTATGTATATAAGATAGGGGCCATAGATTGTAAGCTCCTGAGGGCAGAGATTGGTGGAAATTGACAGTATGTAATAGAGATGTATAAAAAAAAAAAAAAATATATATATATATATATATATATATATATAACATTAATATCTCTTTCTAGCCAGTATTCAGCCATAGAATCATCAAAATGTCTTTACACTGCTAGTTATTCAGCAATGAATTGCTGAATAGAATTGCTGAATAACTAGCAGTGTAAAGCCATTTTGATGATTCTATGGCTGAATCCTGGCTAGAAATTAATGTTTATAATATATATATATATATATATATAAAATCAAATGAAGAGAGAGGGATATCTCTAATAAAAACATCTGGTGATTTATTGCTGAATAACCATCGCCGTAAAGCCATGTTGATTAGTCTACGGCTGAATTCTGTCTAGAAATAAATTTTCAACAGTCAGTTTATTCGTATCATTTTTTTTAATTTATTTTTTGTCACATAAGAAATCCAAAGACGTGAAACCCCTTTCACACTGAAGCGCTTTTCAGGCACTTTCACGCTAAAAAAAGCACCTGAAAAGCTTTTAAATTTCCATTAAAATCTATGAATGCTTTCACACTGGGGCAGTGGGCTGGCAGGGCGGTGAAAAAACGCCCCTCTCCATTGAAATTAATGGAAAGCTCTTCAAAAGCACCTGAAAAGCTCTTCAAAAGCGCTCAAATGTTTTACTGGCAGTTTAGAAGCGCCTCAGTGTGAAAGGGGTCTTATGGTAGGTTAGGGAACTCAGTACCAGAGTAGTAATAGCCCCTCAATGTAGTGCTACCGGGGGTGTAGATCCACATACACTAAGGCTGCTTTCACACTGAGGCGATTTACAGGCACTATAGCACTAAAAAAAAGCGCCTGTAAAATCGCCTCTCCTGTCACTCCAGTGAGAAAGCCTGAGTGCTCTCACACTGGAGCGGTGCACTGGAAGGACGCTCATAAAAGTCCTGCAAGCAGCCTCTTTGAGGCGCTGTAGGAGCTTTGTATACACCGCTCCTAAAGCGCCCCTGCCCATTGAAATCAATGGGCAACGCCGCCGAAGTGCTGGCAAAGTGCAGCTGCAGCATCACTTTGCAGGCTCTTTTAACCCTTTTTCGGACGTTAGCGGGGGGTTAAAAGTGCACCGCTAGCCGCCGAAAAGCCCTGCAAAAATGTCAAAAAAACGTCACTTTACTGCCGATGCCCCCAATGTCCCAGTTAGGGTTGCCACCTGTCCAGGATTCACCCGGACAGTTCGGGTTTTGAATCACCTGTCAGGGTTTCAGTCTACCTCAGACCAGGCTGTGGCTCCCCAAGTAACCAAGATAGTCATACACTAATCTGTTGCCGCTGTGGGTAGTGTTTGGGGGCAGGTTTGGCATCACTGAAGGGTGGGGTGATGATAACAGCAAGGGCAATTTGGCCAAACCCACTGGCGCACTCTGTGCGCTACATTACTACTCTCTTTGGGGCACCCAAATGTGTCCCAGGTCTTTTATAATCCTGAAGTGCTTAAGCAAAAAATAAAAATAAAATTGCCCGGTGCCGCAAAAGTGTTCAGGTTTGGCTTAAAGAAAAGGTGGCAACCCTAGTCCCAGTGTGAAAGTAGCCTTAGGCAAATTTAGACAGGAGCCATTTAACCTACCAGCATGTTTTTTTGAGCGTTGGAGGAAACCAAAGTACCCCAGAGAAAATCCACACAAGCACAAGGAGAACATGCGCACTCCATGCAGGTAGTCTCCTGCCCAATATTCAAGCCAAGCTCAAGCCAATGCTGCAAAGCAAAAAAGGAAAACCACTGTGCTGCCCCCATGGCATGTTTTATGTTATAGTTTGGCGCCACCTAGCTGTCGCTTTGCCACAAATGTAATGTAACACAACACACAGCTTCAGTGTAAAGATGGACAGATATCAGTTGGAGAAGCAGGAAAGAGTCCGTTTTTTTTTGCTAAAGATCTGTTCTTCAACATGCATGTTTACAACACCGGAACATGCATGTTTAAGTCAACACAAGTGGGGCCTCTGTTATCGGCTGATCTCAGGGGAAACAGTAGCAATTGGCTGAAAATATCCAACACAGCTGCTGGCAATGCAAAAACTTTGCATTTTTGGTTCAATAGATTTCAATGGAGAAGTTGCAGAAAAGCATGTAGTACATTTTTCTGCCGCGATTTGCATTTTTTCAAAATCTGCCCAACAGCAAATTGGCCAAAAAAAAAAAAAAAAGCATAAAAAAATAAATAAATTAAAAAAAAAGCAAAAAAGCATAAAAAAATTAAATAAAATAATAAATATAAATAAAAAATAAAACAAAAATAAAACAAGCAAAAAAAAGCATAAAAAAAAAAAGACATGTACAAGAAAACAAAAAAGCACTGCAGAAACAGATGATCAAAAGCAAACTGCATAGGTGTGAACCTGGGTTCACACTAACCAATGTTCTGAAAAGCTGAACTTTTTTTTATTATGCAATTTATTATGGGGCTTATGTGCCTTAGCCCCTTTAACTTGAATGGCCAAGTTTGGCAGGTGCTTCCCCCTGTCAACTTGGCATACATGGTAAATTTGAAACATTTGAACAGCATCCTCTGGCTGTAGTTTGCACTTTAAGTGGACTACCAGGGGTGGGAAAACTACGGCTCAGCCAACAATTTTCCCACCCCGTTCTTTCGAGTTTTCACTCAAAATTTTGGTGAGCTGGACAAAGGCTACCTACAGCTTGAAATTTGGCTGATTCAGCAGAAATCATCCCACATTCGATCCATATATGGCAGGCCTAATGAGCAGTGGTGTCACTAGGGGGTGGCTTTTGGGGCTATAGCCCCGAATCTGGAGCCCATAGCCCCGAATCTCTGCAGGGGTCCCCAAGGGGAGAGGGGTTCTCTGGGGACCCTGATGTAAGCAGAGGTTCTCTGGGGACCCTGATGTAAGGGGGGTTCTCTGGGGACCCTGATGTAAGCAGAGGTTCTCTGGGGACCCTGATGTAAGGGGGGTTCTCTGGGGACCCTGATGTAAGCAGAGGTTCTCTGGGGACCCTGATGTAAGGGGGGGTTCTCTGGGGACCATGATGTAAGCGGGGGTTCTCTGGGGACCCAGATGTAAGGGGGGGTTCTCTGGGGACCCAGATGTAAGGGGGGGGTTTCTGGGGGCCCTGATGTAAGGGGGGGTTCTCTGGGGACCCTGATGTAAGGGGGGGGGGGTTCCCTGGGGACCCTGATGTAAGGGGGGGGTTCCCTGGGGACCCTGATGTCCGGGGGCCCCCCCCCCCTCTCTTCGTTATCTCCACCTGAGCAACGTCATTGTTCTGATGAACAAAAGCTGAAGACTGGGCATTTTTTCGGACATTTATTGTTTATAAGTAAAAATCTTTATTTTTTGGCTAGAAAATTACTTAGAACCCCCAAACATTATATATATATATATATATATATATATATATATATATATATATATATATATATATATATATATATATTATATTTTAGCAGAGACCCTAGAGAATAAAATAGCCCTTTTTTATGTCACACGGTTTTTGCGCAGTGTTTTTTTTTTTTAACGCAAATTGGAAAAAATACACTTTAATGAATTAAAATATAAAAAAAAAAAGTAAATACCCCAAATTTATTTTCTTAACCATTTCCTGCCTGCCATATAGCAAAATGATGCCCGGAAAGTGGTTCTATTATCCTGACTGGACGTCATATGACGTCCAGGAGGATAAGCCACTAACCCACGCCCATCGGTGGTGTGGTGTGTCAGTCTGACACACCGCATCTCCGATCTAGGTAAAGAGCCTCTCATGTAGGCTCTTTACCATGTGATCAGCTGTGTCCAATCACATGGTAACCAGGAGGTGCCGTTTATAGGCTTTTCCTCTATTCACACTGACTGGCGTGAGTAGAGGAGAGCCGTTTGGCTGCTCTCCTGACGGGGGGGGGGGGTGCGGATAATCAGCTGAGAATGACCACTGGAGACCACCAAGAATGCTCACTGCAGACCACAAGGTGAGCCCACCAGGGATGCCAATCAGTGCCCATCAGTGACGCCTGCCAGTGCTTCCTGATCAGTGCCATACCTCCCGACTTTTTGAGATGAGAGAATCAGGGACACCTATCAGCAAAAGTATGCAGGCATAGGACACACCCCCTTGCTACGCCCACTTAAAGGAAAAACAAGAAAAACAAGATTGGTTAAACCCACAACTGCTTTTTTTACCACTACTATTGCTTTATATTGGCTTTTGGAATTTACAAATGCAGCAAATTAAGAAATCAGATGAAAGGTTTAGTGCTGAAAAACACTTTTTAATAGATACAAATTGTATTTTATATACATCTATATAGATCAGACCAAAATGAGGGAAAAATGAGGAGGAAAGAGGGACAGAGGGACATTGTTCGAAATCAGGGACAGTCCCTCGAAATCAGGGACAGTTGGGAGCTATGATCAGTGCCCATCAGTATATAAGTGCCCACCAGTGCACCTATATATGCCCACCAGTGCCACCTATCAGTGCCCATCAATCAGTGCTGCATATAAATGCCTCATCATCAGTGCCCATCAGTGCCACCTCATAAGTGCCACCTCATAAGTGCCAATCAGTGCCCGTCAGTGCCGCCACATTAGTGAAGGAGAAAACTTTACAAAGTTTTGTAACAGAAACTAAGAAAAACTTTTTTTCTCAAATTTTTATTTTATTTTTTATTTGTAGAGCAAAAAATAAAAAAACCCAGTGGTGATCAAATACCACCAAAAGAAAGCTATAAATATATATGTTAATAAAAATGTTGTTTGGGTACAGCGTAGCATGACTGAGTAATTGTCATTCAAATTGCAACAGCTGAAAATTGGTCTGGGCAGGAAGGGGTTAAAAGTGCCCGGTATTGAGGTGGATTAATATCAATCAATTTAATATCGATTAAAATTGCCCATGTTCGTGGAATGGCGCCAAACTACAGTACCTAAAAAATCTCCATAGACAACACTTTAAACATTTCTACAGGTTACCAGTTTAGAGTTACAGAGGAGGTCTAGTCCTGGAATTATTGCTCTCGCTCTGATGTTTGATGCCATACCTCACATGTGTTTTGCAAACACCGTTTACATATGTGGGCGTGACCTGCGTATACGTTCACCGCTGCACACGAGCATGGGGGGGGGGGGGGATGATAAACCTTTTCTTTAATTATTATTTATTTTATTACTTTTTTTTGTTTTGTTTTTACACTTTTTTACACTTAATTTTTTTAAATTTTCTCTATCGCTTTTATTGCTATCGCAAGAAATGCACACATCCCTTGAGATAACAATACAGCATGACAGGTCCTCTTTAAGGAGAGATGTGGGGTCTATAAGACCCAAAATTTCTCCTCTACCTTTAAAAGCAAAGATCAAAAAAATAAAAATATTGTATCTTTTGCTCAACCACTGCACTGGAAACTGACCAGACTAGAGCCAGTGGAATACATGGAAAAAACACTGTACATACATTTTTAGTGCAGAGAAAAAGCGTACGGAACTGCATCTGGTGTGAACTGGCCCTAAAAACATGTGTGTTCCAGTGCGATTTTTAGTGCGTTTAGGTGCGCTTTACCACGTTCCAGTACAGTCCAGTGCAGAAAAAACGCAGCATGTTCTACTTTTTTTTTTCTGGAACGCGCTGGAACTGCAAACACCGGTGTGAACTATGCCATTGAAAACCATATAACCTACTTTCCATGCGTTTTTGATGCAGAAAAAAAACCGCACTGGACTACATGTGGTGTGAACTGGCACCAAAATGCGGCAAAAAAACGTGCATGCAGAAAAGCACCTGGAACGCATCCGGACTGCATTTCTATGGTGTGAACTGGCCCTTAAAATAAAGAATTATGGCGTGGGTTGGTGGTCTTGCTGTTCATCAATCATATACCGGATGCCTTCGGGTTCTCATGTTGCAAAATAACGACATTTGGATTTTTTTTTGACAAAGACAGCAGCTGCAACCTGAAAGAGAAACGTATTTTTTTTTTTTTTAAATAAGAAAGTACAAAATTTCTTGCGTAACAATTATATATTATTCATTTTTAACCCTTTCACTGCCAGAGACGTTTTTACAGAATTTACATTTTTTTTAAGCAGAATATTGGCATGTATTAAAAAGGGGATAAAGGAGATACAACAATAAATATCCCGCTCTACAAGACTCTGGTCTGGCCGCACCTGTAGTATGCTGTCCAGTTCTGGGAACCAGTCCTCAGGAAGGATGTACAGGAAATGGAGCGAGTACAAAGAAGGGCAACAAAGCTAATAAAGGGCCTGGAGGATATTAGTTATGAGGAAAGGTTGAGAGCACTGAACTTATTCTCTCTGGAGAAGAGACCCTTGAGAGGGAATATGATTTCAATTTACAAATACCGTACTGGCAGTGGCGTACTAAGGGGGGTGCGGGGGGGCGGGCCGCACCGGGTGCCACACACTGGCGGGGGTGTCAGGCCGGCGCCCCCCTCCGCGATTGAAGCAGAGACAGCGCGCAGATCAGTTGCGCTAGGCGCGGTCACAGGCAGCGGCAGGTGAGGTGAGGGGGAGAGGGGGTGTTCGCCGCTCTGTCTGGGCTGAGCAGAGTGAAGCCGCCGGCGCCGCCTCCCCCTCCTCCTTGTAGTTTTTAGTGTGCTGCTGTGTGTCCCGCGCTGACACTCCCCAGGTACATTATGGGTCTGAGGGGGGGGGGCGCTCTGTATTGTAGTTGGGGGGTCTGTATTGTAGGGGGGGTCTCCACTGTAGAGGGGGGTCTGAATTGTAGGGGGGGTCTGCACTGAAGGGGGGGGTCTGCACTGAAGGGGGGGGGTCTGTACTGAAGAAGGGGGTCTCCACTGTAGGGGGGTCTGTACTGAAGGGGGGGTCTGCACTGTGGGGGGGTCTCCACTGTAGGGCGCTCTGTACTGAAGGGGGGGGGATCTGCACTGTAGGGGGGTCGTGCAGGGGGGGGTCTGTATTGCAGGGGGGGCTGTATTGCAGGCGGGTCTGTGTAACATACAGGTGCTGTGTAATGTAAAGGGGTGCAGAGGTGCAGGGTGCTGTGTAATGTAAAGGGGTCCAGAGGTGCAGGGTGCTGTGTAATGTAAAGGGGTCCAGAGTGATGTGTAATGTAAAGGGGTCCAGAGGTGCTGTGTAATGTAAAGGGGTCCAGAGGTGCAGGGTGCTGTGTAATGTAAAGGGGTCCAGAGTGCTGTGTAATGTAAAGGGGTCCAGAGGTGCAGGGTACTGTGTAATGTAAAGGGTCCAGAGTGCTGTGTAATGTAAAGGGGTCCAGAGGTGCAGGGTGCTGTGTATTGTAAAGGGGTGCAGGGTGCTGTGTAATGTACACAGTAGTGACAAAGAGATATTTAAGGATGCAGAGGTATGAAGGGGCACAGTGGGGTGTTTTTACGTTTTAAGGTGGGGGGGTGCCAGATATAGGATCCGCCCCGGGTGCCAAATGCACTAGGTACGCCCCTGCGTACTGGTGACCCCACAATAGGGATAAAACTTTTTCGCATATATACTTACCCAGGATAGTGTCCACTATTTGGTCCAAACTGGCCCAAATCCTCTTTTTCTTAGGGCATTCCCACCATTTATGTAGGAGGGTGGCTGCTGGTTGGCATCATCTAAAACATTTGTTGGAGGAGGTGGGCAGAACACATTTTCTAGTAGAGTAAGGAAGGTTTACAACTTCTGTCAGGATTTTATTGCTAGGTACACATTGGATTGTTTAGTTTATGATTCTTAGAAATCAGAACTTCAGAAAGTATTAGAAATGTGCACAATGGAAAAATTTGTTTCATGTCGAATTCGTTTTAGTTTTGTATTAGTTAATCATTTTGTTTCGTCACATTTGCTATGTTAGGATGATTGGTTTTCGGAAATTTGTTTTTGTATATTTGGATTGGTTTCATATAGTCGTTGTTCCAAATTTATTCGTATTTCTGAAGTTCTTTTGGAAGATTGACTATATTGTTTTTAACGTGTTAATTGTTTATTTTTGGGAGATTACTTATGCACCCTGTTTGGGTTGGATGGAGGTGGATCTATCAAAATCTCAGAATCTTAACATAACGAATGCAACAAAATTTGTTTGGGATTATTTTTTTTTTTTGTTACAGTGGCAGCTGGTGCTCCATTTTTTTTGGGTGGGGCGGCAAACAAAACAACTTAATTCGCTAATGTCACACAACTGGGTGGGCTCAGGGCGCTGTGTTCTGCGCCCCGAGCCCACCCCTTTTTTAAACCAATTAGACCCTCAGGCTGTAATCATGTGCTTTAAAAAAAAAGCCCCATTGAAGTCCATGCGTCTGGCGCCCTGCATGTAGATTAGATTGTATGGATTAGGGACTGTATGGATTAGGGGGTGTATGGATTAGGGAGTGTATGGATTAGGGGCTGTGGCGCCCCTGCGCCCCTTATGGACACGCCGTCACTGTTTTGTTATGATTCAGAGATTCTGATGGATCCACCTCCATCCAACTGAAAAAAAAGCAAGTAGGAATCATTATTATTATTTCACTTGTATACCTTACTGTATTTGTTGCAATATGTTTCCGTTTCATATGTAGTGCATTTTTAATAATGAAAAATGTTAATGCAAAATAAAAACAAAATAGATCCGAATCAATTTGGATCATTCATTATGTCATTATGTTATTTCGGACTAACAAAAAGCCCAAACTATCGTATCATATCCCCCAAATGAAACAAATCAATTGGCTGTTCCATTGTAATTTATTTTGGATTCTGTGAAATTCTTTACAATTCATACATCCGAATCTCCAAATAACGACAATTTTGTTTCGAATTTTGATTTGTAACAAAACAAATCGCATATGTCTAGTCAATATATAGAATTTTTTTCAAGAGGGTAAAGGCCATGGATCGGCATGTGCCTCGGATCTGCAGTAGTAGACAAATTCAGTTAAACCCAACACATTTCAGACGGGCCCCACTTTCTCTGGGTTTGGTGAATGCACATACAGTGGAACCTTGGATTATGAGGATAATTCGTTCCAGAAGAATGCTTGTAATCCAAAGCACTCGCATATCAAAGCGAGTTTCCTCATAGAAGTCAATGGAAACTAAGATAATTCGTTCCACATTGACTTCTATTGTATGCAGTAATGCATTTGGCGCAAAGTGGGGGGGGGCGCCGGAGAGACTTTAAAGACTTGGAGATCGCTCAGAGCCACTCGGAAGGACTCGGAAACCCTCCAAGAGGTTCGGAAACACTCGAGAATTTAGTATTTCCCAGTATTTCCCACTGCATCCGAGTGCATCCAAACGGCTCCAAGTGTCACCGGCGTCCCCCACCTCTGGCCAAATGCGGTACTGCACACCGCAGAGGCTTGGATCTTGCTTGTTGTGCGAGACAACACCGAATCAAGATTTTTAAAAAGTAATAGCTCGTATTGCGAAACGCTCGTTAACCGCGTCACTCGCAATCCAAGGTATTACTGTACTGGGGTTGACTTACTAAAACTGGAGAGTGCAAAATCTGGTGCAGCTCTGCATAGGAACCAATTAGCGTCCGTTTTTTTTTTTTGGCAAAGCTTGATTGAACAAGCTGAAGTTAGAAGCTAATTGGTTTCTATGCACAGCTGCACCGGATTTTGCACTCTCAAGTTTTAGTAAATCAACCCCACTTAGTACTAAAATATGTCCTTCCTTCCCATCTCAGATGGTTGAGAAGCATGCTGTTTTATCTGCTACATTTTAATCTTTAACTGTCTAGTGTTTTTTTTTTTTTTTTTGAACGATCAAACTCTGTATCTAAAAAATGAAACTAAAGGGTGGATAATTTCCAGGAATACAGCCTAGGAAGCTTTTCCCAGCAAGGGCACAATAAATGTTCAGGTCCCACTGATTATACACACCTGATCAAAGAGTACCTAGCAATAAAATCCTTAGTTGCAAAAAGATATTGATAAGATAGGATTCCAGAGATGGGCAACAAAAAAAGAGAAAGGTCTCAGCAAATTTACACTGTTATACAAGCTGTACACTCACTACTCTACATTGTAGCAAAGTGTCATTTCTTCAGTGTTGTCACATGAAAAGATATAACAAAATATTTACAAAAATGTGAGGGGTGTACTCACTTTTGTGAGATACTGTGTGTGTGTGTGTGTTGTATATATATATATATATATATATATATATATATATATATATATATATATATATATATACATACATGTAGCACCCTCTGGTGTGCTAGGAAAATATTTTTTTTCCCGAGCTTGGGTGTGTTTTGTGATCTGGGTTGGGAGTGGCTCAGAGTGAGTGCTGGGTGGCTCACAGGTGGTATCACTAGGACCGCCTACTTCTTTCTAGAATCTTCTAGTGTTTTCTAGAAAGAGAGGCTGGGGGGAGGTGAAGCCACCTGGGGTGTTCTAAGGAGCCCTGACCAATCCCCAACTTGGATTGGCAGGGGCCAGGCCTCCTTAAACACCCTGGGTCAGGCCAGCTGGGGAGGAGTTGATCGGGTGGAAGAATGGAGATGGAATATTAGGCTGTCGGGGCCTTTGAGGGAGCTCCCCAGTCTGGGGGGTGGAGTGACCTTGGACCTGGGCTCGGTTGCAGACGTGGAATTGTTCTGGACAGGAGGCATGGGAGTAGCAATAGAGGGAGAACACTGCCGGGCAAGTCTTCAGGAGTTCCACAGAGACAACCAGGAGGGGCTGGTGAGTGTTCACACATTTGGGAGTACTGGGAGGGACGCCTGAGAGGACAGATGTGGACCAGTCTGGGATGGGAGCAGAGCCAGTCTGGAGGATTGGGGTGGCACAGGCACTGGAAAGGGGCAGCTGCAGACAGGAGGGCTGGCAGTGCCTGAAGAGGTGGTGCTGGGAGCAGGAGCTACAGGGACAGCTAGCAATGGATCTTTTCTATTTGCTACCCCATAGGGGCCCACGGTCCCTGCCTGTAAAGGGACTTTGCTTTGGGCCTGGCTGAGCCAGTGTCAATCCTTCAGTGCTAGCTAGTCTGGAGGTTGAGAGGCTGAGCCGGGTGGCGGTCCAGGCATGTGGGGGGATCCTGACTTCATTGTTATAATCTTGCCTGGACCAGCTCTGTGATGTCTGCTGAAAACGGGTCACAGGAGTGCAAAACGATCTGCACTCCTGTGATCCATGTCAATACAAATACACAGATTAGGCTTCATGCACACTGGGCGTTTAGCCCTGAGACTTCAGCGTTTAGGCTCCATTCACACTTGTATGACTCCAAACTCTGGTACAACTTTGACGCAACTTTGGATGGGTGCAACTTGGATGCGACTTTGGCTTTGACCAATGATAATGAACAACTGTTACACAACTGTCACGTATAACATTCAGGTGTGACTTTCATGCAACTTTCGAGGGTTTACATTGCAGTCTATGGTACTCAAGTCGCATGAAAGTCGGAGCAAAGAAGTGCAGGTACTTTAAGTCGCACATATTTGCACATTTGTCCTTGAAAAACATGGGGTGTGACTTGTCATACGACTTTAATGTCCGAAGTCACATGACAAGTCACACAAGTGTGAAGAAAGCCCAGGGTGCAGGCAGAAGGCACACCGTCCAGCTTGTGCAGTTAAATGCGTCTGGACAGTGTACCGAGTTTAGGGCGGTACGCACCCAGGGAATACCCAGAATGCAAGCAATGTGCATTTTGAGCATGTATCCCTGGGCGCTTACCGCCCTAAACATTCGTAGCGTTTGGTGCACTGTCCAGCCACATGTAGCGGTACCCCCGTAGGGGCTGCTAAGTGATGTGGCCCACCTGTCACCCTGCCCAGCCCGGCGTTCACTCCTCAGTCACTCTCAGGCAGAAAACAGTCCATGTGCTTGTTTTTGCTATTTTTATTCGAGAATTTAACTTAGATGGAGTAAGGGAATTATGAGATGCCCAGCAAATTGTATATCGGTCAATAGGTGGATTGTATATCCCTTTCATGACTAAGCCTATTTCTGACATTTGGTGTTTACAAGTTAAAATCCCTATTTTTTGCTCGAAAATTACTTAGAACCCCCAAACATTATATATATTTTTTTAGCAGAGAATCTAGAGAATAAAATGGCGTTGGTTGCAATATTTTTTGTCACACGGTATTTGTGCAGCGGTGTTTTAAACACAATTTTTGGGGAAAAGGGACACTTTCATGAATTTTTAAAAAAACAAAACAGTATAGTTATCCCAATTTTTTTGTATAATGTGAAAGATGATGTTACGCCAAGTAAATAGATACCAAACATGTCACGCTTTATAATTGCATGCACTTGTGGAATGGCGACAAACTTTGGTACCTAAAAATCTAAATATTAATTTTTTTTTTTTTTTTACGGTTACCAGATTAGAGGTACAGAGGAGGTATTATTGCTCTCGCTCTGACGATCGCGATCACTTTTATTGCTGTCACAAGGAATGTAAACATCCCTTGTGACAGTAATAGGTGGTGACAGGTACTCTTTATGGAGGGATCGGGGGTCTAAAAGACCCCAAATCCTTCCTTTGCACTTCAAAGTATTCAGATCACCGAAAACGGTGTATCTGAATACTCTATAATTTTTAAAAACCAGCGCCATTGGCAGCCGAGTAAACCGGAAGTGACGTCACTTCCGTGTTTACATCAAGCAGACTGGAACGAAGCCGTTTCCATGTTCGTTCCAGTCTCTCGCTAGCCACCGGAATCAGCGGATTGTCCATTGGCACTCCCGTTTCACCGGGAGGCACGGAAAGAGCGGTGGGAGGCAGCTTTTAGCCACATCGGTTGTTATCCTCGGAAAGCCGATCGCCAGCTCTAAACAACGGTACCGGGATGATGCCTGCAGCTGCGGGCATCATCCCGGTATAACCCCCAAAAGCCGAGTACGCAGATAAGGGGATATCATTCAACTGGGATAACTATGTACACTCCTCTGTACAAGTTACTACTTCAGTCTCCTATGTACACTCCTCTGTACAGTCTCCTCCTGCACAACTCTTACTTGCAGACTATTGCTCTCTTTCCTTTCCTCCTGCACAACTCTTGACAACCCAGGAGCAGCTATCACATGTTTGGGTCTGACACTGGCTCAGCCAGGCCTTAGCAACTGCCTTTTGCAGGCAGGGTCCGCGGGCCCCTAGGGTGTAGCAAGAAGTGAAAAGTCTTTAGTGCTACCTGTCCTACTGGTGGACTACTGCTCTCAGTCAGCCCTCTTCAGGCCCTGTCAGCCCTCCTGGCTGTAGCTGCCCGACTCCACTGCCCATGACATTGCAGTCCTCACTACTGGCTCTGCACCCATCTCTGACTGCATGCTCCCAGTCCTCTCTGGCATGCCTCCCCAGTCCTCCTGACTGTACATGTCACTCACCAGCCCTCCTGGCTGCAACCGGTGGTTCCCTTCTGAAGACTTGCCCAGCAGTACTAGCTCCTGCTGTCTTCTCTTGCTCCTCCTGTCCAGATCCTTCATGATTTTCTGAAGTGCTCCGTCCTGCACCCAAGCTCCAGACCCAATGTCACCCCCCACCCCCCCCCCCCCCACCAGAATAGGGAGCTCCCTCAAAGGCCCTGACAGCTTAGTACTCCATCTCCAGTTCTTCCACCCGACACCTTCTCCCCAGCAGGGCTGACTCTGGGTATTTAAGGAGGCCTGCCCCCTGCCAATCCAGGTTGGGGATTGGTCAGGGCTCCCTAGAACACCCCAGGCACCTCTCCTCCTCTCCTTCTAGAATCCTCTAGAAGAAAGAGGGAGGTCTCAGTGAGGCTTCCTGTGAGTCACCAGATGCTAAACTCTGATCCACTCCCAGCCCACACAAACCAAAACAAACAGGCCCTGCTTCCAGCTAGGCCTGCCTAAATTTGCCTATACTCACAAAAAAACCTAATCTAGCACCTACCTATGTAGAGGGTGCTACACACACCATAGAGAAAGTATAGGAAGGATGGGGAAAGCTAGCAAACTACACACAGAGGGATTAGGGTCAGTTAGGAAACCATACTTTAATTTTGATTGCTAGCTCTTTGAGCTGTCAACCTCCGTGCTCCTTTTGCTTTCATTTTACTTTAAGGTTGATTCGGGGTCAGAGGTCACTTTTTAGCTGCTGTCCCGTCCATACAATGTTTTCACTGCAATGCTTTTATGTCAGTGGGTGGAATTTTGGGGTTTTGATGTCTTTTTTTTTTCTTTTTGTGGGTTTAAAAAAAAAAAAAGTTAAAATAGGTGGTTAAGCTGTGTTTTTCTCACCCCTCTTAAGCTGCAAAGGCAGCCGAATGGCATTGTACATGTGTTACAGCATAAATTATACCCCCTGTCATTTAGTGAGAAGTAATTAGGACCACGCTGCAAATGCCCTGCAACCGCGTGCAATGCGTGAGATTGTGGCGCAGGACTGCAGGCTTTGGAGGGTCAAAACAGGCCGTGAGGAGGTGACATATTGCCCCCTCACGACCTGTCAAACACCTCTGAAAAGCAATTCACACAATTTGCAAGTGTAAGACCTCTTTCACACTGGGGCGTTTTTTAGGCGTTTTTTCAGGCGCTTTAGCGTTAAAAAAAGCGCCTGTAAAGCACTTGAAAGAAGCCTCATCTGCAATCCCAATGTGAAAGCCTGAGTGCTTTCACACTGAGATCCCTTTCACACTGGGGCGTTTTAGCTTAAAAAAAAGCGCCTGTAAAGCGCCTGAAAGAAGCCGCAACTGCAATCCCAATGTGAAAGCCCGAGTGCTTTCACACTGAGGCGCTGCGCTGGCAGGGTGTCAAAAAAAGTCCTGCAAGCAGCTTCTTTGCAGCGCTTTTGGAGAGGTGAATACACCGCGCCTAAAGCGCCCCTTCCCATTGAAATCAATGGGAAGCGCCTGTAAAACGCCCGAAAAGCGCCCGAAAAACACCCGAAAAGCGCTTTTGGCAGCAGCGCTTTGTGGGCTCTTTTAACACTTTTTTGGCCACTAGCAGGGGTTAAAAGCGCCCCACTAGCGCTCGAAAAACGCTGGTAAAGCGTTTTCGGGCGCTGGCAGTGTGAAAGGGCTCTTAAAGCACTTGGGCTTTCACATTGGGATTGCAGATGAAGCTTCTTTCAAGCGCTTTACAGGCGCTTTTTTTAACGCTAAAGCGCCTGAAAAACGTCTGAAAAACGCCCCAGTGTGAAAGGGGCCTAAGGCCCCTTTCACACTGAGGTGCTTCTAAACTGCCAGTAAAAACACTGAGCGCTTTTGAAGAGCTTTTCAGGCGCTTTTGAAGAGCTTTCCATTCATTTCAATAGGGAGGGGAGTTTTTCACAGCCCTGCCAGCACACTGCCCCAGTGTGAAAGCGTTCATTGATTTTAATGGAATAACGTTTTCATGAGTTTTTTAGGCGCTGTTTTTAGCATGAAAGCGCCTGAAAAGTGCCTCAGTGTGAAAGTGGTCTAAATTATTTTAGGTATAGGTGTATTTGTATTATCACTAATGTGCTGCGACTTTCCTGTCGTTTCCTTTAAAACGGCTTCCACTTGCGACATTTAGTAGATAACAGCATCAGCGTAAGCCAATGATATAATTGCTCATGTGCAGTGCCCTCTGCAAGCACTAAACACTCTGCCTTGGATGCAGAGAGAGTCATGCCGCTATGATGACTCCCCTGCGCATGCGCATGAGTGATGTAATTTCAGTCCGCACACTCAAATGGCCAAAGAGCATAAACCTGATGACCGGCCAAAGACGTAAGCGCTGAAAGTGGTAACAGCACATTGCTGGAGGGCTGTGTTTGTAAGTTAAGTCTGCACAATGTGTTAGTATGTGTCACATACTAGCACCGGTAGCGGTCAGAGGGTGGTAAAACCAGTAAGCTGGGCCGCAGTTTTACCACCCCCCCCCTTTAGCGCCCACCCGAGCTGGACAGGGTTGTTCACGTGCCACGACTGCAAATCTTTGCAGCATTTTTTTATTCCAGAATCTCCTCCCTCCGTCTCCCCCCAGCAGTCTCCTGTCCCTCCCCCTGACCTCTGCAATATGGCGCTTAGTGCGCTCTAAACCCTGTGTGATGGACCGCTTGGCATCCTTCTTGCGTGCTTCCGCCAAGAGACAGCTTCCTCCAATCAGGAACCAGGTATTCTAGCAGAATATTGCACCCAAGAACTAGAAAACACTAGCTTAGGTGCAAACTGGAACTGACTTTATTGTAAATTCACACACAGAATATATACCACCAGTGGCAGCCCATCCAATCCATATGGGGCGCAGGGGCGCCACCCCCCTAATCCATGTGCCCGGCCCCTAATCTACATGCAGGTAGCCGGACGCATGAATTCCAATGTTTTATTTTATAAGCACACGATTAGAGCCTGAGGCTCTAATTGGCTTCTAAAAGGGGTGGGCTCAGGGCACAGAGCCCTGCGCCCACCCAGTTGTGTCACAATAGAGAAATTAATATTTACTACTGTCTTCCTGATTCTCCTCTCGGCCAATCAGGAAGCGGGTCCTGAGACCAGATTGGCCGAGAGGAGAAGCGATCCTATTGGCCGCCTAGGAGGAGGAGGGAGGAGACGCACAGCGGAAGCCGATGTGATGCTGAGGAGGAGGAGATGCAGGGGAAGCCGCTGCCCGTGACCTAGGTGGGGTAAGTGCGGGACTGGTGACCCACTTGACATTGTTTGCTGCGACCTGAGACCAGATTGGCCGAGAGGAGAAGCGATCCTATTGGCCGCCTAGGAGGAGGAGGGAGGAGACGCACAGCGGAAGCCGATGTGATGCTGAGGCGGA
This sequence comes from Lithobates sylvaticus, assembly GCA_028564925.1. Lineage (NCBI taxonomy): Eukaryota > Metazoa > Chordata > Amphibia > Anura > Ranidae > Lithobates > Lithobates sylvaticus. The sequence continues at coordinate 42,535,428 of CM053030.1, forward strand.
GGAGATGCAGGGGAAGCCGCTGCCTGTGACCTAGGTGGGGTAAGTGCGGGGCTGGTGACCCACTTGACATTGTTTGCTGCCCCTCCATAAAAAATATACCACCAGCCGCCACTGTATACCACACAAAACCAGGTAAGAGCGTGATCACATTATCCTAAACCTCTTGCTCCAACTGTAGGGCTTCTTTCCATAGACCCCGGCGCATGATATCCCTCCACACCAAGGCGTCCCACACAGAACCAGGTCCGGCAAACTGGAGAAGATGTGCCCTGGTGGTAGTTTGGAACTGCTCCATAGGGAGAAAGCAGAGCCCACCGCTGCCAACCAAATGCGAAAGACCCCTTAGCACCCCTCTTGGGTGCTTCTGCCAGTATACAGCTTCCTCCACTCCGGAACCAGATATTATAGTTGAGCATTGCACCTAAGCTAGTGTTGTCTAGATCTTGGGTGCTCAACTATAATACCTGGTTCCAGAGTAGAGGAAGCTGTATACTGACAGAAGCACCCAAGAGGGGTGCCAAGCGGTCCGTCACGCACTGATCTCTATGCCATATTGTTCCCTGTAGTAAGATAAATTTGTTTTTCCTCTCTAATGTGTCAATGTGGATGTTTATTTTCACCATGAATTATTCTGTAGGTGTTTTTTCCCCCCGTCAAAGTCATTTAAGTTATGTAAGCGGATATGTAACAGGATAATGTCCCATTTCACCGACAGCTGATGGCAATTTTGCTCTGACCTCATATCCACAGAGGAAATCTGGGCCTGGCCCCGCTCATGCTGCACACTGTACAGTTCTGTCTCTGATTTGTTTCATTGGAATGCAAATCCTGTTTGGAATCCTGAAGTTACTAATGATTACAGCATCACTGATACAGCTGGGCGCTCTTTGGCGGGAGCCCAGATCCTACACCACAATAGCAATTTATGTATTCCAGAAAGTTTATTTAGCCAAGAAAATGAACACAAGCAGGGATCATTTGCTATGGTATGCTTGCATTGTGATGTATGCGCCGCAAATCAAATACAAACTCGTCTTACTAATGATAAACTATGAGGTTCAACGCAACCTAACCTACACTTTACTCCTGATAATATATATATATATATAGCTTATATATATATATATATATATATAATATATATATATATATTTGGGCTGTTGAAATGAAAGATTAATTCGTCGATTAATCGATACATTTTTTGTGATCGATCAAAATTATTTTGATCGGTACTCAACTCTCCGGGTCTTCAGGGAGTTTCCGTCGGAGATCCGGTGATGTCACGGACATCGACGCCCCCGGACTACTCTCCTCTTCCCCAAGTGACTCCGTCTACTAATGAAGGGAAGGGGGGAGGAGTCCGGTGACGTTGAAGTTCTGATTGAACGTAACACATATGGGGGAGGAGCTACGCATGACATCACCGCTGCTGCCCTACGGAACTAACACGATTGTCGGCTTTACATGCTGTGTTTTTATCATCTTTATGTGAGTAGTTTGTGTTTGAACACAAAAATTAAATCTTATACTTAAGCGGTGAGCACTTAGATCTTTTCTTTCTACCCATGACCTGGCATCCTTGCTGAGATCTAAGGAGACGTGAGAGAAGTTTATGGTCCCTGTTAACCCTTTTGATACCCGCTTGGATGACCACCTGTTTGCACAGGGGCCCATGCCATAAGGTGAGAGTGATTAGTTAGACCGGAGGTGGGAGGGATTGTCACACTACTGTGGAAAAAAAAATGACTTACGTCAGTGCTACAGTTTGAATTTAAAAACCTATTTGTGTGAACTGTGAAGTTAAGTCATGGATTGTGGAAACTAACTAGTGTCGGGTGATTGTATATAGTGTATACCACATTTACCACTGACTAATGCAGAGTTGCAATGCAAGGAGATCAGCTAAAAATAGTTGGATCTGTATGTGCGTTATAATTAATCGAAATTAGTCGATTAATCGATTTAAAAAAAAAAAACGATTAATCGAACACTAAAATTTTAATCAGCAACAGCACTAATATATATATATATATATATATATATATATATATATATATATATATATATATATATATTATTATATATATTATATATATTATTAATATATATTATAATATATTATTTTTTTTAAATATAAATTGTGTTTATTAAAGATTTATTTTAAATGGAAAAGAGCACTTGCCTATTTAAAATCAATATTTTTGATAAATATCACTCATCTTTTATTTATACTTGCCACGTGCCTTTGCCACCAGTTAATTTACTATGAAAGCTAAACTCCCGGCAGGCAGCAAGATACAAAAATGTGAACTGTTTTACCTGCCAAAAGCAGTGATGTGCAAACTTCAGCCCTGGGGGTGAATGTGGCCCTTTGCTTGACTTTACCTGGCCCTTGAGGCATTATTCCTGCCACTGACACCAGCAATGAAGCTCTGTTCCTTTTAACCACTTCAGCCACGGAAGATTTTATCCCCTTCCTTACCAGAGCACTTTTTGCAAGTCGTTTTAACTGACAATTGCGCGGTCGTGCGACGTTGTACCCAAACAAAATTGACGTCCTTTTTTTCCCACAAATAGAGCTTTCTTTTGGCGGTATTTGATCACCTCTGCGGTTTTTCATTTTTGCGATATAAACAAAAAAAGAGCGACAATTTTGAAAAAAAAAAACAATATTTTTTACTTTTTGCTATAATAAATATCCCCCAAAAATATATATAAACATTTTTTTTTTCCTCAGTTTTGGCCGATTTGTATTCTTCTACATATTTTTGGTAAAAAGAAATTGCAATAAGCGTTTGGTTTGGTTTGCGCAAAAGAAAGTTATAGCTTCTACAAAATAGGGGATAGTTTTATGGCATTTTATGGCTTCAGTGTTTTGGCTGCTAGCCATATTCCCACCTGCTCATGCCCTGGAATTATGCTATGGTGAGTTCCTTTTTCATTTTGGGCAACATCTGAGCAACATCTGAACACTTTGAGCACTCTGTTGGAACCTTCTGGCCCGGGGGATCCATGCTGTTTGCTGACCATATCCCTAGGATCCTATTGAGGCATCGGTTTCTTTTCCTTCTCTGGATAAAGGCCCTGGTCGGGTAATTGGCCGCAAGCATACATAGCTTGCCTTATGGTAAGCGCGCATTCTATGTGGTGTTGACACTTTGTTTGCGGTGGAGGAATCGTCACTACTATTTCTTGTTATGGACACTTCTGTTACTGATGAACAGCTTTATCACTGATGAATTTTATTCCATATTTATTTGTGTTATCACTTTGCTTGAACAATATTCATTTCACCTATATTACCTCTATGCATATATGTTTTAGCAATTTAAACATCCAATAACCAACTACCACTGTTGACTTTTTGGGTTGGGGAATTAATATTTATGATTTGGTTCATACCTAATTAATATTAATTTCATTATTTAAGTTTTTTTTAGCGCCGCTACATTTTTTCCATTTTTATTATTAATGTTTTTTACTAGTAATGGCAGAGATCTGCGATTTTTATTGGGACCGCGACATTATGGAGGATACATCGGACACTTTTGACACATTTTTGGGACCGTTGTCATTTATACAGCGATCAGTGCTATAAAAATGCACTGATTACTGTAAAAATGACAATGGCAGGGAAGGGGTTAACACTAGGGGGCGATCAAGGGGTTAATCGTGTTCCCTAGTGTGTGTTCTAACTGACTGTCTAGGGGAGATGACAGATCTCTGTTCATACTTTGTATGAACAGACGATCTGTCTCTTCTCCCCTCAGAGAGCCAGAAACTGTGTGTTTACACACACAGATCCCAGTTCTCAGTGTGTCACCAGCATTGGCTCTGGGGGCGAGTAGCGGGCGCGCGCGCCAATAGTGGCCACAGGGCAAAGCAATGTTCCATAATGTCGTTTCGCCCAGCCGTGCCATTCTGCCACAGTAAAACTGCAGTGGCTGGTCAGCAAGTGGTTAATGGCACCGATGATGGGACATAATTCCTTCCACTGACAACAAAAATTGGGCACTATTCCTCCCACTGGCACCAACTATTTCTCCCCCTAATACTAAAGATCAGGCTTTGTTTACTCCCATCGGGCCATGTCCGCACCCCCTGAAGTCTGAAGGACAGTAAGCTGGCCCTTTCTTTAGAAAGTTTGGAGACCCCTGTGCCAAAAGATTTGGAATTTTTGTTGTGCCAGTCTTATGATCCACTTACATACAATCCAATGATGGCACCAAACGAACGTCCAAAAGTCCAAGGTAATTTATGCATAAAATGGATTCATAGCAGAATGAATCCATGTGTCGGGGGCCATACACACTTCCCCTTCATCAGGGCTTAAGAATTTTGACTGTGTTTAAATAAACTCAGGTGCGTACTAACACAGGCATAAACTGCCCTCCCAAATCTTTCCAAGCAGTACATTACAGTGCAGCACAGTGTTGATTTGGTATCCATTTAAAGCAGAGTTCTGCCCCCCCCCCCCCAGCAAAAAAGTCTGCAGCTACAAATACTGTAGCTGCTGACTTTTAATATTAGGACACTTACCTGTCCTGGAATCCAGCGATGTCGGCACCCCAGCCAATGTCCCCATCGGCTCTCGGGTGCTGCCATCGTCATTGCCTGTAGGGGAAACCGGCAGTGAAGCCAGTTCCCTACTGCACATGAGCGAAGCTCACTGCGCTTTCTGAATGGCCCAGCGGCAGGGGAAGGAGGAGGGGGGGCCGAACTGCCAAGTGATCTCACCTTGGAATCTTGGATGTTAGGTTCCCTCATTGGAAATGATTGTATGTGGATTTGGGCTCTTTCCCTTTTCCTGAGTTTGGTCCCTGTTTTATGGAGTGCTGCTGAACTGGAGCCAGTATACCCAGTTACATTTTTAGTGACCCTTAGAAAATCTGAATCCAGTGCCCTTTTTGTTCCTTTAGTTTAGTCTTATGATCCAGACAGCCTAGCCCAGTTCTCAGCCTCCACTACAGATAAGCTTGGTTAATGAACACACCCCCTGACTGAAGATTTGACATTTGTAGAGCTGCCCCCTTAGGAGCCGCTGGATTTTTGTGTCCCCCCTTTGCAAGCACAGCCAGGCAACAGGAATTTTCAGGCATTCACTTAGTAGTCAAAAACCAGTCCAGGGTGTTTTGTTTATAGTTTATTGGGGAGAAAAATTCAGATGGGGGTGGGAGGATGCCCAGAACTGTAGTTGAGTGTAACTTGAGGACTGTCTCTGCTATCACAAATCACACGGCTGTCCTCCCGTAGGATGTACGGATCATCTTGACTGGTAAAGAAACGAGTTCAAAACACTGAATGCGGGTGCTTTCCTTCAAAGGAAAAATGCCACGGCACCTGGATTTTTCTTAGAATCCCCAAGCAAAAAGTGTAGGGTAGCTATGCTGGCTCTGGATGGCTCCAAGCTGCCCCCTCCCCCCTTTAGCTAGCTAGCTGGGTATTGCCCCTGGATGTTTCTCCTCTATAAGCTCTGGGGTGTAGTACTTGAAGCTACTCACTCAGTCCCTTTGAAAGATCCTGTAGCTCATGTGGTGACTGCTGAACAGGCCTCTTGCTGGACAGGTCCCCATGGCTCCCAGGGTTACTCAGCATAGCCTAGCTGAGGCTGAAAGGGTGTGAGGCTTCCCCGTTTGCTCTTTTTCTGTCTCTCACTGGCTCCTTCCTTCTGCCCAGGGGCAGAGCCCTTCAGTATAGAGGACTCCTCCTGGCATCAGGACCCTGGACTCTGCTCCCACGTGGCCAGGCTCCAGCATATTTATGGGCTGTCTCTTCACCTTCTGGGTCATCCTCATCCAGGAATTGGAGAAGGCTCCAAAAATATGCAAGCCTCATTGCTTCCTCTCTGTCCTCTAAGTTCTAGAACTCTCCAGAAACTTCTAGAAGCCAGGGGGAGGCAACAGAGACTCAGCCCTTGAAGCTCCACCAAACCTAACTCTAAACAACAGGAGCCCAACTATATTTTCCTACACTGTACACAGGGGGTGCTACACAATGAAAGGGCAGCAGCGTACTGATGAGTTGTCTCTCTGATCACTCTGCTCTTCTCCTAACTTGTCCAATGAGGCAGACCCTGATTGGCCCACCCTCTCCCTGAGTGCAGGAGGCTAATATCCAGACCAAATTCAAGTAATTATACCAGTTGTATTTCCATAGCTCCCAACTGTCCCTAATTTCGAGGGACTGTCCCTGATTTAATGCAATGTCCCTCTGTCCCTCATTCCTCCTCATTTGTCCTTCATTTTGGTCTAATCTATATAGAGGTATATAAAATGCACTTTTTATTTATCAAAAAGTATTTTTCAGTGCTAAACCTTTCATGATTTTAAAATTGCTGCATTTGTAAAATCCCAAAAGCCAATATAAAGGAATAGTAGTGGTATAAAAAGCACTTGTGGGTTTAACTAATCTTGTTTTTTTTTTGTACAATTCTCCTTTAAGGGGGAGTGGCAAGGGGTGTGTCCTATGCCTGCATGCTTTTGCTGATAGGTGTCCCTCATTTCCATCTCAAAAAGTTGAGAGGTATGGTATTTCAAATATTTCTTTAAATAAATACCTTACAATTACATCTAACTCAGCTTTAGGTCTCATTTAAACCAAAATGATCCACTGAGGTTGGTTGGCTTTTGTTGTGACCAGGGCCGGTGCTACCACTAGGCAAACTAGGCAGCCGCCTAGGGCGCACTGCTGCCTAGAGCACCTGGCCACTGGTGTTCCTACTTTCTTCTCTCTGCAGCAAGTAACTCAAGTCTCAGCATCAGCAGGCAGCCGCCGCTCCGTTCACACATAGTTTCAGAGGCGCAGCGGTGGAGGACTGTGTCTGTGTCCCGACTCCTGAATGAATGGAAGCAAGGAAACATTCATTGATGGGCACTAGCAGGCTGCATTTATTGGTGCTAGCAGGCTGCATTGATGGGCGCTGGTGAGGTTGCATTTGATGGGCACTGGTGAGAGTGCATTTGATGGGTGCTGGTAGGCTGCATTTGATGGGTGCTGGTAGGCTGCATTTGATGGGCGCTGGTGAGGCTGCATTTGATGGGCGCTGGTGAGGCTGCATTTGATGGGCACTGAAGAGGCTGCATTTGATGGGCACTTCATTAAAAAAGTGGGGTATACATGGGCAGGGAAAAGGGCGTGGAGCCAAGGGGGGGTCGGCAAAATTAGGTTTCGCCTAGGGTGTCAAAAATCCTTGCACCAGCCCTGGTTGTGACAACGAGCATTAATGCACACTTTTTATCATCCATTAGTATAGAGAGATCCACCGCTCCAGGATGATCCACCCAAACTCAATCCCACAGCTGTTCCTATGGTTAGAGAACCCAGGTGCAGGCACGGCACAAGCTGATGAAGATGCAAATTAAGGACTCTGAACGGCCGCACTCCAAGAAAAATTCAAAAGCCTTTATTGGTAAAATAGGGAGTCACACAAAAATAGGTCACAGCAAAGCAGGAAAATAGCTAACGCGTTTCACACTACCAAGAGTGCTTACAAATAGGGAGTCACACAAAAATAGGTCACAGCAAAGCAGGAAAATAGCTAACGCGTTTTACACTACCAAGAGTGCTTACTCATGAGTAAGCACTCTTGGTAGTGTGAAACGCGTTAGCTATTTTCCTGCTTTGCTGTGACCTATTTTTGTGTGACTCCCTATTTTACCAATAAAGGCTTTTGAATTTTTCTTGGAGTGCGGCCGTTCAGAGTCCTTAATTTGCATTTTTATCATCTATTGCTGGAAATGTAAATGAGGCTTCATGTTCTAATATTTGAAACCCCTGACTGTGTTGCCTTTTTTTTTTTTGCCCATGATTTGCCCATGATTTGCCCATGATTTTACTATCACTTTGTCTGGTCAGGACAGATATTCTTAAAACGGCAAATTCCAAGCTATCCGCTATCGTTGGTTTATTTACACTTCCTGTCTTCACTTTTGAAATTCCGCACTCTAAGTAAATTTGCTTCATGTATTTGCTAAGAGGATGAGTAATATGAATTACATTCTGAAACATGTTAAAACCTCCATGTGATGCATGTTTACGGTAAAACTGGTTTCCAATGTGAATTATCCGCTGGCTTCTGGTCAGGCTGGGCAGCCTGAAGCTTGCAATATGCAAAGGAGGCAAAAGCTACAGCAAGCCACGCCGAGGCTTTGCTTTTGGTATATCTGACGCAGACAGGCCTATGTTGCTTGTAGGTTTGCTGCCTGTCCAGTTTTGAAAGGAAAAATTACAATTCTGTAATTGCTTTGCAGAGTTTCTGCTTTTGCACGTATAAAGAACACCCAGAAAAACTTCATGTAAAGACATTGTGCACACCCAAAAGAATTTCTAAGGATCTGGCTAACAATTAGGCATTAAAGAACAATAGAAAAGTGACTTAACTGTTACTCCTTTCAAATATTTAGAAAACCATTTATTGAAAAAACATATACGGTATCTGACAAAAGTGAGTACACCCCTCACATTTTTGTAAATATTTTATTCTATCTTTTCATGTGACAACACTGAATAAATGACACTTTGCTACAATGTAAAGTAGTAAGTGTACAGTTTGTATAACAGTAACAATTAGCTGTCCCCTCAAAATAACTCAACACACAGCCATTAATGTCTAAACCGCTGGCAACAAAAGTGAGTACACCCCTAAGTGAAAATGTCCAAATTGGGCCCAATTAGCCATTTTTCCTCCCCGGTGTCATGTGACTCGTTAGTGTTACAAGGTCTCAGGTGTGAATGGGGAGCAGGTGTGTTAAATTTGGTGTAATCGCTCTCACTCTCTCATACTGGTCACTGGAATTTCAACATGGCACCTCATGGCAAAGAACTGTTGCTCTACATAAAGATGGCCTAGGCTATAAGAAGATTGCCAAGACCCTGAAACTGAGCTGCAACACGGTGGCCAAGACCATAAAGCGGTTTAACAGGACATTTTCCACTCAGAACAGGCCTCGCCATGGTCGACCAAAGAAGTTGAGTGCACGTGCTCAGCGTCATATCCAGAGGTTGTCTTTGGGAAATAGATGTATGAGTGCTGCCAGCATTGCTGCAGAGGTTGAAGGGGTGGGGGGTCAGCCTGTCATTGCTCAGACCATACGCCGCACGCTGCATCAAATTGGTCTGCATGGCTGTCGTCCCAGAAGGAAGCCTCTTCTAAAGATGATGCACAAGAAAGCCTGCAAACAGTTTGCTGAAGACAAGCAGACTAAAGACATGGATTACTGGAACCATGTCCTGTGGTCTGATAAGACCAAGATAAACTTATTTGGTTCAGATGGTGTCAAGCGTGCACTCATTCGTCTATTTCCCAAAGACAACCTCTGGATATGACGCTGAGCACGTGCACTCAACTTCTTTGGTCGACCATGGCGAGGCCTGTTCTGAGTGGAACCTGGCCTGTTAAACCGCTGTATGGTCTTGGCCACCGTGCTGCAGCTCAGGTTCAAGGTCTTGACAATCTTCTATATATAATAATTTTTTTTTATACAGTACTGTTATCGGTAAGATTACAGTGTACTGTATGTGTTTTTATTTTTTTGAATTCAGCGCCGATCTCCGCTCCCGTGTGTCGCAACGTTGCAGCGAACGGAGCTCGGTGTAACTCGGCACTGTGTGAATCGAGCGAGGAGACAGCTCGCTCACACAGCGGGGAGACATTGCAGGATCCAGGGGACAAGGTAAGTAACTTTCCCTAGATACTGCTTGGTCTGGGGGGCACCCAAGCCAAGCAGCAGCTCTGTGTGTCCATCCAGACATGGAGCTGCCATTCGGGCCCGCCCCCTCTCTCTTCTGATTGGCTAACTGACTTTGATTGGCAGCCGCGGGAGCCAATAGCACTGCTGCTGTGTCTTAGCCAATCAGGAGGGAGAGTCCCTAACGACAAGAGACTTGTGGACATTTCTGGACAGAGATGGGGCTACACACAGAAGGTAATTAAAGATAAAAAACCTTCTGCTTTTACAACTTATTTAAAACCTAGCTCCACCTTAAATCTAAGTCCATGGAGCCCCTGGAGCATTTATTTCATAATCAATCTCTGCAAAAAAACGGAAAATTGTATACTTACCTTTCCGTAATTTTCCTTTCCTGACGCATCTTCATGGCAGCACACACTGGTTGTGACTCCACCCCCACAACCTGACAGGATTGGATAGCTATAAAGTTGAAGGGGAGATCCCCCGCTGTATTCTCTGTATATATCATCACAAAAACGGGGTGGGAAATTGTGTGCTGCCATGAAGATGCGTCAGGAAAGGAAAATTACGGAAAGGTAAGTATACAATTTTCCGTTTTCCTGACGCCTTCATGGCAGCACACACTGGGAAATAACTCGCCAGTCGGGTGGGTGCAAGAAAAATAATATTTATTCCTATAATGCGGAAGAATTGGCTCTAACAACGGATCTTCCGAAGTCTGACATGGACAAATGAGCAGAATCCACTTTGTAGTGAGAAATGAAAGTATGTCTGGAAGACCACGTTGCTGCTCTGCATATTGTCTCTGGTGATACCCTGCAATATGCTGCCCAGGAGGTAGCCACTGCCCTAGTAGAATGAGCCTTGACATCTTCAGGGATCGTCAGGTGCTGAGTGGAATATGCCTTCTTAATGGCTTTAACTAGCCAGGACGAGATGGTCCGTGAAGAGGCTGCTTGCCCGCGTCTGGTTCCATAGGGAATGATCATGAGGGAATCCGTCTTCCTAAAGGAGGTGGTAGCTGCCAAGTAGTTAGAGATCGTTGTTTTGACATCCAACGGATGCGGTTCACCCTGATCGTTGGTGAAAGATGGCAGAATGATGTCTTGGTTGTAGTGAAAGGAAGTTACCACTTTAGGTGTGAAGCGCTCTGATGGTCTTAGAACTACTCCGTCGGGTAGAAAAACTAAGTGGGGTTCCGAGATCATTAGTGCTTGTATCTCTGACACTCTCTTAGCTGATGTTATTGCTATGAGGAATGATAGCTTCAAGGTCAGGTCCCAAAGAGATACAGTTTCAAATGGAGTAAACGGAGGGTTGGAAAGAGCGTGGAGAACTACTGATAGGTCCCATGACGGAAAAACTGGTTTTCTGGGGGGTTTTATCTTCAGGCAGGCCTTTAGGAATTGTATTACCAGTGGGTGGAATGCCCACCTAGTTCCCGTCTTTGCTGACAGAGCCGACACTTGTACTTTAAGGGTACCTGAGCTTAGGCCTTTGCTTACCCCTGATTGGAGAAACTCTAGAATTTGGTAAGGTTCTGGAGAGAGGTAGTTCCACCCTTTCTGTTGTGCCAAGGAGCAGAATCTCTCCCAAACCCTCGTATAGATGGTATTAGTAGATACTTTCCGGGCTTGCATCATGGTTGATATAACCTCTTGTGAACAGCCTTGCGCCCTTAGCCTAACCCTCTCAACCTCCAGGCCATCAGATGTAATCTCTCTGGTGCTGGGTGAAGGAACTGCCCCTGAGATAGAAGGTCTGGGGTCATTGGAAGAGGAATTGGAGGTTGAAGGCTGAGTTGTAGGAGGGTCGTGAACCACGGTCTTCTCGGCCACATCGGAATTACCGCTATTACTGTTACCGACGATCTCCGAAGTCTGGACAGGAACCTCGCAATCAACGGGGTTGGAGGAAATATGTACCCCAACTTGAAGTCCCACGGGTGGATCAGGCAGTCTATCCCCTCTGCTGATGGAAATGAGCCCCTCGTCAGGAACCTGTGGCACTTGGTGTTCACTGGAGTGGCCGCCAGGTCTATTTCTGGCATTCCCCAGGCTTCTGTCAGGAGAGAAAATGCCTGCGGACTCAAGGACCACTCGTTGTTGGACAACGTTTCCCGACTTAGGTAGTCGGCTAGCATATTCTGGGCCGCTGGAACGTACACTGCCTTTAGACTTGCCAGGTGTATTTGAGCCCATTCTAGAATGGGTCGGACTTCTTCCATCAGGGTGGTACTCCTGGTACCTCCTTGCTTCTGAATGTAGGACACTGCTACCTTGTTGTCCATCCTGATCAGCACATCCTCCCCCTCTAGCAGCGGTGTAAATGCCTTTAATGCGTGGAAGGCTGCCCTGAGTTCCAGGATATTCGAGACTATCCCCTGAGCCTGAAAGGGCCATCGGCCTTGGGCTGCCCGATCTTGGAAGTGGGCTCCCCAACCGCTCTGGCAAGCATCCGAGGTGATGACTTTGGGATCTGGAGGGATTATGGGCTTGTATCTCCTGAGGTTGCCTTGACGCGTCCACCACCATACTGATCGTTTCACTGCTCCGGATATAGAGATGGTCTGATGCATCGACACTCCATCCCACTGCCTGAGAAATGAGTTCTGCAGGGTTCTCATATGCCACTGTGCCCATTGTACCATTGGTATGGTTGCGGACATGGATCCCAGAATGCTCAGACAGGCTCTGGCAGGTAGGTGATTGTTGGAAAGTAGTCTCTGCATTTTCTGAATTAGAGGCTGTATTTTCTCCTGCGGGAGCTGTATCCTGTTCGTTTTGGTGTTTAGATCTGCTCCCAGGAAAACCATATTTTGGGTGGGTTGTAGACTGCTCTTCTTCCAGTTGATTATCCAACCAAATTTCCGGAGAGTTGCGAGTAGAACTTCTCGGTGGTGAATCAGCGTCTCTTGATCCTCTGCTAACAGTAGGATGTCGTCCAGGTAATGGTGAATGCGTAACCCCTTCTGTCTGAGGAGTGCTACCAAGGGTAGTAGAACCTTTGTAAATGTTCTGGGTGCTGAGGAGATGCCGAATGGGAGGCACTGGAACTGAAAATGGCCTTGGTTTATAGCAAACCGGAGGAATTTTTGAAAAGCTGGATGGATTGGTATGTGAAGATAAGCGTCTGATAAATCGATTGAAAGCATCCAATCTCCCAGATTCACCGCCAGTAGTATGGACTGGAGACTTTCCATCTTGAAGGCCTCGACCTGTATTCCTTTGTTGAGCCTCTTGAGGTCCAACACAGGGCGTAGGTCCCCTGTCTTTTTCTTTACCAAGAATAGGGGGGGAGTAGAAACCTCTCCCCCTTTGACATGCTGGGACCTCCAGTATTGCCCCCTTCTGCTTCAGTTCCGCCACATACTTTATTAACAGGCTCCTTCTGAGTGGTGAGGATGGTTGTTTGGTTGCCTGGAAGTGATTTCCCGGAGGTCTGTTTATGAACCTCCATTTGTGTCCGAACTTTATTGTGGACAATGTCCATGAATCCTCTATGTGACTTGACCAGATTTGGGAGAAGTTTCTTAGCCTGGCGCCCACCTGACTGCTCCCTGGAGCCGAATGGGCAGGCGAGACTTCAAAACGATTTCTGTTGATCCCCTGCCGGGGTGGACTTGATTTTCTGCATTCTAAGAAAAGCCGGCTTTGTGTTCTTCCAGTCCCTCCTAAATTCCCTACCAGGGCGGTAGGATCTGGCTTCTCTGTACTTATTCGGAAGGTTACGCCTGAATGCTGGTCCTTTCTGTGCCTTGGGTCTCCTATCGGAGGGGATTAACCCTGACTTTCCCCCCGTTACCTTGGAGATAGCAGAGTCCAATTTGGTGCCAAACAGATTTGTGCCGTCATACGGGATCCTGCACCAGTTCAGTTTAGATGCCGTATCGGCCATCCATGGTTTGAGCCATAGGGCTCTCCTTGCTGTCACTGATGCCAGCATAGTCCTGGCTGACGATCTTATGACGTCTACAGACGCCTCTGCTACGAAATCCCCTGCCAATCTGATTTCCTGTAGGGAGGAAATTATCTTCTCCATCTCGACGCCATCCTGCAGGTCTTTCTCTACCTTAGATGTCCATCCCGAGATGGCTCTTCCTACCGCTGCTGTAGCTATTGCAGGTCTGCAGGCACCCCCGGCTGTGGAGTAGGCCTTCTTTAACTCCAGGTCCATCTTCCGATCGAGCACATCTCGAAAGGATACCGCATCCTCAATTGGTAGGGTGACGTGGCGGGCGAGACGCATCAAGGAGGCGTCAACGGTAGGTGCGTTGGTCAAGGGGTTTATTTTTGATTCCTTCAAGGGATACATCTTGGCCAACCTGTTGGTCAGACTAGATCGTTTGTCAGACCTTTCCCATTCGTCCTTTATGAGATCTTCGAGCTCCTCTATAAAAGGAAAAGTTTCCGGATCCCTCTTTAAGTTTGGAAAATATTTCCGAACCTTTTGGGGTTCTGCCTTGTCATCTTCCCAGCCGATCGCCTCTTTGACTGATTTGGCGAAAGGCTCCACCAGAGAAAAATCGAAACCTGCCGAGACGTCTTGGACCTCCTCCTCAGAACTGGGGGAATCCGAGGCCTGGGCGTGAAGTGGTTCCGCCGAGGATGTACTGGGCGCAGCTTTGTCCAATAGTGGTGCTGTGGTTTCCAGTAGAGACTCCCGCACTGACTCTCTTATGAGCTCTGTCGCCATCCTTGCATCTGCTTCCTTCTCTGTAGTGGCTTCGTTGAAGCAAGAGTGGCAAGCAAGTTTTCCCGGTAGTGCCGGGGCGCCGCATACCCAGCAGGCATTGGCTGCGGGACGGGTGTGGCGGCTTCGGTGATGCGAGGAGGGGGACCTCCTGCGATTTGACCTGCTGCGGCGGGAGCGTGCCGTGAGTAGCTTCGCCGTGAGCGGCTGCGCCGGTGGCGTGAAGGGGATCTTGAACGGCTCCTGCGGGACCTCCTACTTGAGGTATGGCTTGACCTTTTCCCATGCCGGGAACTGGTGGTTCTTGATCTCGCCGGGCTGCCAAGAGAAATGCAGCATTTTAGCGATCTGGCACTCTTTTTTCTCCCCTTCAATACTTACCTACTGGTCCAGCCTCTTTACCTAGTTTGCTGATGGTGGTCTGCGTGGGCAGTGGGCTCCATAGGGAGAAAAGAAGGAGACAGGGCAGTCTGGGAAAAAGACAAAATAAACGTACATATATATATAGTTTCTTTTTTTTTTTTTTTTTACACATATACATATACATACATTTATATATATACATATGTATACACCCCCACTATACGTATACATACACACTTTCTTTTCTTTAAATTTGCGTTTTTTTTTTGTTTTTTTTTTAATTAATTATTTAATTTATTCAAGTATTTGCACATACATACACACTTTATTTTATGCACCTGTTAATTGGGGCTCCAGGAGATTTACCCAGATAGGGGCTTACCTTGAGTCTTTTAGAAGTCTGTTCTTGCAGAGCAGTAAATTTTCTTGTTTCTTTTCAGCATGCAGAGTTTGCACAGGGATTTCACAGGAGAATTTCCGTTTTTAAATCTGGCGCCATTCCGGCGCCTAAATGACGTTTCCGCGCATGCGCAGATGCGTCCCGAGTGTCCCTGCGCCATCTTGGATCAGGGCACAATACACCTAGAGTACAGCGGTGTCTTTCCCGACCCTGTAATGCGCATGGGCGATGCGGGGACGCCGGCTTACCACACCGATCGAGCAACAGGACAACAAGGGCCAGCCAGCCCAGAGTAAGTACATACACACTTTATTTCTTTAATAATCGGCCACACCGGATCCCTCTCCATTTTAGCGATCTGGCACTCCACATACTATTATTGGGGAGATTAGAGACTTAACCCATACATAGCCAAACAACAGGAAACAAGTCATCCAGGTAAATGGGGGAAGAGAAGGTAGAGATAAGGGAGCCCACTGCAAAATTAAAGCTTCTTTAAAGCTTGTTTTACTTGCCGGAATCCTCGACGCCCCCTGAGACCACCAGAATGGGGGTTCCCTCCATAGAAGCTCCTTTAGAGACTGTACAGGAGGGACTTCCAAACAGGAGAGGCTTGAACCTGCTGGGGCGATTGCGGTAAGAGGCTTACTTCATCTGTAGGAGAAAAATGTCCGTCCAACCTGTTCAGGTGAGGAAAAAAAGGAGAATACAGCGGGGGATCTCCCCTTCAATTTTATAGCTATCCAATCCTGTCAGGTTGTGGGGGCGGAGTCACAACCAGTGTGTGCTGCCATGAAGGCGTCAGGAAATTACTTTTTCGTAGGGATCTGGTCAAGTGGCGTCACTTTTTTCCCTCAACATCTTCCACCTCTTGCCTGTGAGCCCAGGTGGATTGATGATTGTACCCCCAGTGGGCAGGTCCTTCACACCCTGCACTTACACAAAGTAGATATGAAGATGTGGACATCATTAAGCTGGGAAGAATACCACCACTGGATTGCAGAGGAATTTTTTTTTTTTTTTAGGGGAATTAATATGATAGTGAGATATTCTGAATTGTTGGGTATTAGATTTAAAAACATTTAATTAGGCTTTAAATGGGTTATAAAGGTTATTTTTATTTTTTTAAATAATAAACATTTCATACTTACCTCCTCTGTGCAAGAGTGCTGTACAGAGGGGCCCCCGGTCCTCCTCTTCTGGGGTCCTCCAGTGGCGCTCCTGGCTCCTCCTCTTTTTGAGTGCCCCCACTGAGAGCTGAATTCCCTGGGGGCACTCGTGTGGCCGCGCTCCCGAGCCCTGCTGCTGCGGAGTCTATTGACAAAGACAGGACTCAGCCCCACCCCCAGCTCCCGTGTCCCTGGCTTTGATTGACAGCAGTGGGAGCCAATGCTCCTGCTGCTATCAATCCAGCCAATGAGGACAGCGGCTGGAGCCACTGGAACGATCAGATTAAGGTAAGTAAAAGGGGGCTCTGGGGGGCAGCTGCACTACAAAAGGTTTTTCACCTTAATGCATAGAATGCATTAAGGTGAAAAACCTTGAGGGTTTACAACCCCTTTAAAGTGGTTGTAAACCAAATTTTACAACCTTATGCTACAGGTAAGCCTAATTTAAGGCTTACCTGTAGCTACCCAGGATATGTCCTAAACCTGCACGGTTTAGGAGATATCCCTTGTCCCCTGCATGTGCCAATGTCATTGGCACATGCGCACTGGGGAAAACTGAAGCAATGGCACCTATGTGCCGTTGCTGCAGTCTCCGTGCCGTCACCGGCGGCTCCCACGTGCATGCGCGAGAGTGACGTCATCGCGGCATCCGCCATTCACAGCGCCGGTGCCGCGATACCCGTTAGTAACTCTGGGACGACGTAGTAGCTCATTATGCTTTTTTCTTGCAGGGTTTTTCTTTTCTCGTTTTTTTAAAGAGGGTTTACTTCCTCTTTAAGGGCCAGAATGAACAACTAATTCAACAATAGCATTGTCATTACTAATTATTATTAAGTAATACATATCTTTTTATGGTAGGCTTTGTTACAATAGCATTGTTTTCAAAACACAAAAAAGACAAAAAAGTCACAACTCTTTCTCATTTAAAAAACAAAAATGGTATTTCTGGTATAATGTAAATAAAAACATATTCATAAATAAGTTAAATAAATTTGTGTATTTTTCAGCACGTACTACAAAAAAATTAACAAAATGAATAAAAGTGTAAAAAAACTCACTAAGAAAAGAGGGACAGGAAGGAGCTAGGGCTTATTGGAGTTAATTAGTGCTTAGTAAGGGATTATATGAGAACAATTATATTAAAGAATTAAGAATTTAATTTAAAAAAAAGAAAATGATATGTCACTTCTGGATTTGACAAAATTATGGAGCAGGACAAACATTTAATCTGCACATAAAAGCTACAACAAAATACATTCGCAAATTCTAGTCCAGGGATCAAGCTGTGGAGAAACACACTTGAGACAACCAGGAGGAAATTGGTGGGAAATAGTCTAGCTGTCCTATGGTGGTGTGAGTTTGCATTACTAAGAAGAGCCTGGTGGATATCGGAAGGAGGCAACCAATGATCCTGTGGCTATGTGAGTAGATGACCCCAGTGCTAAAGAATAGTGACAGTGTGTGGCTTTTAACTCTGGGAGGAGTAAAGGTCACCCACCGCACATAGATTTTGTGGGACATTCAGTTTTCTGCAGCATGACAAATAGTGAGAAGTCCTCAACTTGTCTAGTTCTAAAGTTCACCAAGGTATCCCGTACTCCCTATCCCCATCCAAGTTCATTGTTCCCAATTAAAAAAAATTAAATTAAACCCCTAGACTGTTCTTTAGAGCCAATTGGAAGCATGCAGAAAATGCTGAAAATTCTGTGTGCTTGGCTGTGTATACTCCAAGGGGGATAGAACCAAAATTTACCAGTGGCTCCTTAGGGGGTGCACTACACTCTTATGTCACTCACCCATGGGCATCCACAGAACTTTTTTCAGGGGGGGGGGCATCATTTTAGGGTCACCCATGCACCACCCCTTTTCGACAATGTCATTATCACATTATTATGGTCAGAGTCTGCAGACATATTACAATCTCTAGGATAAGTAATGGATAATGGCCAACAGGCCCTCTTACCAGACCCAGCGAAACTACAGCAATGATCACTCCGGCTGGACGATCATTCACTCTGGGTTCCCCGGGGGCGACACTGTTCAGTAGTGTAGCATGTCTGTACCCTGGTAGTGGCTCAGTCGTTCTCTCTCTGGTGGCCCTGGGCAGCGTGGCTCTCTCTCTGGCTTCCGCCCAGCACACTCCTCGTTCTTTGTCCTGTAGAACTCTCTCCCTCAGCTTTTTTCCAGGCTGCAGTCTCTCAATCTCTCTCTTGATCAAGCTGTAGCCTCCTCCCTGTGGAAAATGGGTCCGCCAATCTTTTGAGACTACATGTCCCATGAAGCTTGCCTCTCCTAGTCACCTTTGATTGGCCCTAAGTTATAGCCAATAGGGAAGGAACGGAGCGGGCAGTAAGCTGGGTGGGGAACCTGGTGAGAGCCGCCGTCTCTTCTCCCTGACAGGAGAATGGGTGGGGCGAGCGGGGGAAACCTCTGATAGCCCCCAGCTCGCCTTTCTTCCGTCACAGCACTGCCGAGTTCTCTGATGGACTGAGCAGGGAAAAGACCCCAAAGTCACACTACACTGATGGGGGGCTTGACAGCACCTTAATGGTGTCACCCCACTGGTGGGTGGCACCCGGGTGCGGCACCTCGATAGAGACGTAACTGTGCTGAATTTAAGATCCGATCCCTAATTCCAGGGGGCACTTGACCCCCCTTGCCCCTACCTGCGGACGCCCATGCACTCACCTAAGCTTCACAACTAAACCTTATCAATCCACATCCAATCATGAACCAGGAATAATTAGTCATATGGTTGGAAAGCCACCCCCAACCCCCAAAGGTCCTTTACACATAGAGGTTACCTATCTTCCCTCACACTACATAGATGGCTGGAAAAATGGGAGACATTTTCAAGTTTTTCAATTGAATGGCATGTCTAGTGGCATTTATTACAACCTTTCTCTGGTCCTAATAGATTCATCGTTGTGCAGACTAAGTACCTGGTGGGCCCTAACTTGAGGTTGCAAGCTGAAGGTCAGCTATAAATAGATTATTCTGGTCTGATTTTGTTCTCACTATTTCCGGTTTTGAAGGAAGAATTGGGTCAAGATGAGAAAGATATCCTACAAAGCGTAGAGAGAATTCAGCAAGCCTTCTTTAAACTGGAGGCAAAGGAACATTTTTGGTTAACATGGCATCTCTCCTAAGGACAGATTGTGCCGCGAACGCTGCATGATTACAGTAATTGCAGTCAGATCTCGGCTTTGATTCCGCCGTGGTAAAAATAGCAATAAAACACAGTTTCGAGGAGAAGGATCTTCCTAATCACTCGTAAATTTGTGAGGTCACCGGCTTGGCAGAGGATGCATCCTTCTACTAAAACCAGATGCTTGGTGACAGTTTAAATAGCAGCCACATCACAGAGGAGCTTTCACTGGGGTTTTCATCGTTTTCGGTCTAGTCAGACGCTGTTATTATTATCAAACCACAATGGTAGCTAGCTCTATCCTATGGATTGAAGGGGAAAGTATTTTCAGTCAGTGCTAATTTTGGGTTACCATTGTCAAGTTTACCTAGAAGTCCTTTTGGATGGGATGTTTGAATTGTTGCTTGTTTGCCATACTTTATTTTAATGGCCTAATTGGTGTGTGGTAGGGATGAGCCGAACACCCCCCCGTTCGGCTCGCACCAGAACCCGCGAACGGACCTAAAGTCCGTGCGAGCTTTAGAACCCTATTAGTTATAATGGATGCGAACGTTCGAAATTAAAAGTGCTCATTTTAAAGGCTAATATGCATGTTAATGTCATAAAAAGTGTTTGGGGACCTGGGTCCTGCCCCAGGGGACATGTATCAATGCAAATTTTTTTTTTAAAAACGGCCGTTTTTTCAGGAGCAGTGATTTTAATAATGCTTAAATTGAAACAATAAAAGTGTAATATTCCTTTAAATTTCGTACCTGGGGGGTGTCTATAGTATGCCTGTAAAGGGACGCATGTTTCCCGTGTTTAGAACTGTCTCTGCGCAAAGTGTCATTTTTGAAAGTAAAAAAGCTATTTAAAATCACTCGCGGCTAATGTTAATTCACGGCTCCCGTAACACAGAGAACAGTGATTCATTGAAACTCATTCATAAAAAAAAGTCATTGATAAAAAAAAAAAAAAATGAAAAAAAAAAAGCGTAGGGGTCCCCCCAAATTCAATAACCAGGCCCTTCAGGTCTGGGATGGATATTAAGGGGGATCCCAGCCAAAAAAAAAAAAAAAAAAAAAAATGGCGTAGGGTCCCCCTCAAAATCCATACCAGACCCTTGAGGTCTGGTATGGATTTTAAGGGGAACCCTAGCCAAAAAAAATGGCGTGGGGTCCCCCTCAAAATCCATACCAGACCCTTATCCGAGCACGCAACCTGGCAGGCCGCAGGAAAAGAGGGGGGGACGAGAGCGGCCCCCCCTCTCGCCTGAACCGTACCAGGCCACATGCCCTCAACATTGGGAGGATGCTTTGGGGGTCTAAGACCCCTAAAGCACCTTGTCCCCATGTTGATTAGGACCAGGGCCTCTTCCCACAACCCTGGCCGGTGGTTGTGGGGGTCTGCGGGCTGGGGGCTTATCGGAATCTGGAAGCCCCCTTTAACAAGGGGACCCCCAGATCCCGCCCCCCCCCCTGTGTGAAATGGTAAGGGGGTACAAAAGTACCCCTACCATTTCACCAAAAAAGTGGCAAAAATGGTAAAAATGACAGGAGACAGTCTTTGACAATTCCTTTATTAAAATCTTCTTTCTTCTTTCTTCATCCTTCGGATTCTTCATCTTCTTCTTCCTTCATCTTCTTCCATCTTCTTCTTCCATTTTCTTCTTCCTCCGATCCGCTTCTTCTTGCGCTGGTCTTCTCGTCCTTCTCGTCCGGCATCTTCTTCCGTCGGCGTCGGTGTCGGTGTCTTCTTGGGCCGCTCCGCGCAATGGGAGGCTCCCGCTGTGTGAGGCTCCGCTCCATCTGACAGGTCTTTTAAAACGGAGGGCACCTGGTGACCCCGCCCCCCTCTGACGTCATGGGGAAAGCCATCATGGAATTCCCCATGACGTCCCTGTGCGTCAGAGGGGGCGGGGTCACCAGGTGCCCTCCATTATAAAAGACCTGTCAGACGGAGCGGAGCCTCACACAGCGGGAGCCTCCCATTGCGCGGAGCGGCCCAAGAAGAGACAGAGACACCGACGCCGACGGAAGAAGATGCCGGACGAGAAGGACGAGAAGACCAGCGCAAGAAGAAGCGGATCGGAGGAAGAAGAAAATGGAAGAAGAAGATGGAAGAAGATGAAGGAAGGAGAAGATGAAGAATCCGAAGGATGAAGAAAGAAGAAAGAAGATTTTAATAAAGGAATTGTCAAAGACTGTCTCCTGTCATTTTTACCATTTTTGCCACTTTTTTGGTGAAATGGTAGGGGTACTTTTGTACCCCCTTACCATTTCACACAGGGGGGGGGCCGGGATCTGGGGGTCCCCTTGTTAAAGGGGGCTTCCAGATTCCGATAAGCCCCCCGCCCGCAGACCCCCACAACCACCGGCCAGGGTTGTGGGGAAGAGGCCCTTGTCCTAATCAACATGGGGACAAGGTGCTTTAGGGGTCTTAGACCCCCAAAGCATCCTCCCAATGTTGAGGGCATGTGGCCTGGTACGGTTCAGGTGAGAGGGGGGGCCGCTCTCGTCCCCCCCTCTTTTCCTGCGGCCTGCCAGGTTGCGTGCTCGGATAAGGGTCTGGTATGGATTTTGAGGGGGACCCCACGCCATTTTTTTTTGGCTCGGGTTCCCCTTAAAATCCATACCAGACCTCAAGGGTCTGGTATGGATTTTGAGGGGGACCCTACGCCATTTTTTTTTTTTTTTTTTTGGCTGGGATCCCCCTTAATATCCATCCCAGACCTGAAGGGCCTGGTTATTGAATTTGGGGGGACCCCTACGCTTTTTTTTTTGTTTTTTATTAATGAATGACAGCTCTCTGTGTTACAGGAGCCATCAATTCATTAGCCGCGAGTGATTTAAATAGCTTTCTTCCTGCAAAAATGACACTTTTTTGCAGGGAAAGTTCTAAGCACAGGAAACCTGCCCTCCTTCACAGGCTACCTATAGACACCCCCCAGATGTGATACTGCAATGCTGTTCTAACAGCACGCACACACATATCCCCAGAAATAAAGCACATATTGTTGTCAGCAGTCAGCAGCACACTGACACGCTGACACTGTGAGTGAAACATAATATGCGAGGCCGCCGCCGCGGCGGCCTCTTATACCGTGGGGCGTGTATTAAAGCCCCTGAGCTATAATTGGCTACAGGCATCCTGCCTGTAGCCAATTATGGCTCTCCTCGCTGCCGGCGCTGTGATTGGCCAAGCATGCGGGGTCACAGTGCATGCTTGGCCAATCATCAGCCAGCATTGCACTGCGCGGGCCGCAATGCATTGCGGGGCCGCTCGCATCACACGAATTTGATGCGAGCGGCCCCAATAGTTCTGGGCTCGCCGAGCGAGCGAACACCCGGTGCTCGATTCGAACATGGGTTCGAATCGAACACCGGGCTCATCCTTAGTGTGTGGTAGCACTGGAGGGTTGGGTTGCTTGGTTGTCCACCCAGTTGGGGGTGAACCAGTGCAAAGATAATGATGTGTGTGGGGCATTGCTATGCTCCTTGGCTACTAGACTCCTGATGAAACCAGTGGGGATGTCGTTCATCAGACATTGGGGTTGATTTACTAAAGGAAAATAGAGTGTGCCCTTTGCAAGTTCAATCGCACTCTGCATGTGTAGTTTCTCCAGAGATAAGCAAATGAGCAGAAGCCCTGCTGACTTTCATCATCCAATCACCTGCCAGCAAAAATGCATTTTTTTCCTTGCACATGATTGGGTACTCTGCAAACTGAAGCTTTACCTCATTTACTAAGCTCTGGAGCAACTGCACTTGCAGGGTGTAACTGTACTTCGCAAAGGGCACAGTCTATTTCCCTTTAGTAAATCAACCCCAATCAGTCTGTGAGTGTGAAAAGTACCTACTACAAACCAATCTGCGCAAACCAATCAATATATGCTTATTGCGATTTTTTTTTTTTTTTACCAAAAATATTTTTTTTGAAAAAAAAAGAAAGCTCTATTTGTGGGAAAAAAAGGACGCAAATTTTGTTTGGGTACAGCATCGCACAACTGCGCAATTATCAGTTAACCACTTAAGGACCGCCTCCTGCACATTTACGTCGGCAGAATGGCATGGCTGGGCACATCAACGTACAGGTACATTGCTCTTTAAGAGCCCAGCCGCGACCCGGTCCTGAGCTCCGTGACCATGGCCGCGGGACCCGCAGACCCGATCGCCGTCGGTTTCCCGCGATCGGGTCACAGAGCTGAAGAACGGGGAGAGGTATGTGTAAACAAACCTCTCCCTGTGCTTCCTAGTGAGGCTGTCACTGATTGTCTGTCCCCTTTCATAGGGAAAGACGATCAGTGATGTCACACGCCAAGCCACGCCCCCTACAGTAAATAAAATACACACAGGTCACACTTAACCCCTCCCCGCCCCCTAGTGGTTAACCCCTTCACTGCCAGTGAAATTTTTACAGTAATCAATGCATTTTTAATCGCACTGATCGCTGTATTAATGCCAATGGTCCCAAAAATGTGTCAAAATTGTCCGGCGTGTCCGCCATAATGTCGCAGTCACAATAAAAATTGCTGATCGCCGCCATTACTAGTAAAAAAAAAAATATTAATAAAAATGCCATAAAACTATCCCCTATTTTGTAGACGCTATAACTTTTGCGCAAAGCAATCAATAAACGCTTATTGCGATTTTTTTTTACCAAAAATATGTAGAAGAATACGTATCGGCCTAAACTGAGGAAAAAAAACGTTTTTTTATATATTTTTTGGGGATATTTATTATAGCAAAAAGTAAAAAATATTGAATTTTTTTCAAAATTGTCGCTCTATTTTTGTTTATAGTGAAAAAAATAAAAACCGCAGGGGCGATCAAATACCACCAAAAGAAAGCTCTATTTGTGGGAAAAAAAGGACGCCAATTTTGTTTGGGAGCCACGTCGCACGACCGCGCAATTGTCAGTTAAAGCGACTCAGTGCCGAATCGCAAAAAGGGGGCCTGGTCCTTTGGCTGCAAATTGGTAAAAAGTGCTCTGGTCAGGAAAGGGGTAAAATCTTCCGAGCCTGAAGCAGATATTTAAAAAAAAAATCTGAATAATCTTTAACATTTTGATATGTTAGATGTAAATAAACATGGTTTTAGCACATAAAATAAATTCTCTTTAAAAATCAATAGAGACGTATTGGTTTGCTTGTCAGAGCTCTAATTTGATGAATCAGCAAACTGTCCTCAGACTGGAGATCGGACATGGTTTGTCCCTCAATAGTCCTGTCAGTGAGATTGAATGCAACATAATTTGCTTCACATATTCAGAAACCGGAGAAGAGTGGTGGTTTCGTTGATGGCAGCCATAAGATAAAGTTGATGGCCATTACATTTACTTAAAAAAGAATCCATCATTGTTTGAATAGGGGAGCTGCAGTTGCTGATCTGCTTTTGAAGGTGCAAGCTTTGGGTTTTCATCTTTATCCTTTCTTCGGAACTTGGTGGACCAATGACCTGAAACAAACTTTTGCATGTGACTTGTTAGGAATGTGAACCACTTAGTAGTCACAAGGTGAGAGACTGCAGTAGCAGCTGATCTGTCTCAGACATTTGTGAACACTCGCACCAGGATTTACATGATTGTGTTATCTCTTGGCTGGTATCCAAGTCCAGGAAGTAGATAGTGACCCTGCATGATGTCCAAATAAACATGGCTCCATGCTTCGTCAAATCCTCCCCCAAAATGTTAGTGCATTATGGAAGTCCCACAAGGCGGTCATTAGGGAAAAAAGAATACACAGGGAGCCTGATTTTGCACTTTCCAGCTTTAGTTAATAAACCATTGTGTACTTAAAAGTCGGGTATGCCTGTACACTTTACATCACATAAAGGCCCCTTTCACACTGGGGCTTTTTTCCATGCGGTACAGCACTAAAAATAGCGCCTGTTCACCGCATGAAAAAATCCGGCCCCTTTAACTCCAGTGTGAAAGCCGGCGGGCTTTCACACTGGAGCGGTGCGCTAGCAGGACGGCAAAAAAAAGTCCTGCTAGCAGCATCTTTGGAGCGGTATAGGAGCGGTGTGTTCACCGCTCCTTCCCATTGATTAGAATGGGAGACCGCGGTAAAACCGCGGCAATACCGCCACAAAGCGACGCTACGGCGGCGCTCTGCGGGGGGTGTTTAACCCTTTTTCGGCCGCTCGCGGGGGGTAAAACCGCACCGCGAGCGGCCGAATACCACGGTTAAAACGACGGTAAAGCAGCACTAAATATAGCGCTGCTTTACCGTCACCGCAGCTCCCCGCCCCAGTGTGAAAGGGGCCTAAAAGAAAAGTAGGCGACTGCACACCAAGCAGCTTGAACATTTCAATTCAACTTGAATTCAGGTTCAGCACAGTTTAAATCTCCCCATCCCTTGATCTGCAATGCGTATAGCAACCATCCAAACCTATGTCTATCTGACCAAGCGGAGAAACAAATCTGCTAATCGAAAAACAATCAGGAACAACAAGCCTAATTCTATGTTGGCTAATCACCGATAAACGCCCCGTCAAGATGCAAATACCAATCAGTGTGAATATCAAAAACATAGGTCCTACTAAGGACCCCAAAAAGATATGATGTCATACTTCCACATGTTACCCTTAGGTCCCTTTCACACTGGGGCGGAAGCCGCGGCGACGGTAAAGCAGCGCTATTTAGCGCTGCTTTACCGTCGTTTTAGCCGCGGTATTCGGCCGCTCGCGGGGCGGTTTTACCCCCGCGAGCGGCCGAAAAAGGGTTAAAAATGCGCTTTGCGGCAGTATTGCCGCGGTATTACCGCGGTGTCCCATTGAAATCAATGGGTAGGAGCGGTATAGGAGCAGTGAATACACCGCTCCTATAACGCTCCAAAGATGCTGCTAGCAGGACTTTTTTTACCGTCCTGCTTGCGCACCGCTCCAGTGAATGGGGCCGGTTTTTTCAGGCGGTGTACAGGCGCTATTTTTAGCGCTGTACCGCCTGAAAAACGCCCCAGTGTGAAAGGGGCCTTAAAGTGGATGTAAAGTTTTCGGGACTACGAAGAGGCCAGTAGCCGATAGCTTGCGTCCCCAAATTTATTCTGAGCATGCGTGGCACTTTGTGCGTCGGAATTATATACACACGATTGGAAAAAGTCAGATCGGATTTTGTTGTCGGAAAATTTTAGGTCCTGCTCTCAAACTTTTTCGACGGAAAAAGTCCACTAGAGCCCACACACGATCGGATTTTCCGACAACATAATCCGATCTGACTTTTTCCGTTGGAATTTACGACCGTGTGTACGGGGCATAACCCTTCTAAATCCCCCACAAATGAAGTGACAAGATTTGGAGTAAATGGCCTTAATGGCCTTTTTATTAACAATTACCATAAAATTAAAATAATACAATTTTTAAATAACCATTAATAAACTTTCTATGTACTTTTTTGGGGTCTTCGAGGGGAAAAAACACACCACTGGTTACTGCAACCAACTTCTTTAAACTTTAGGCCTCCAGTCACCAGCCCTCTGACTCAGAGACGGTACCCAACCTTCGCAGTGACCTACCTTTTACCCCTTCTTGGTTAACCCCTCGTTAACCGGAAGGTACCAGATAACCCCAAACCATAGATGGGTACCAACCATATTATATACATATAACATCCATCTTCTCCTCCTCCAAAAACCCACCACTGCCGGGCTGTCCTGACAGCCCCCCCTCTTAATCACCCAAACTCGGGAGGGTGGGTGGGAATCTTCTCCTCCGCCACTCACGAGTGACGTCACTCCCCTTCCTCTTCTCCTTACTGAAACCCGAGCGCCTCCCTGCTCCCGGCCCCTCCCCTTTTCTTAAAGGGGACACATTTTTCCCCATTAGTAATGCCGTCCCTGAGCTCATCCTCCCCATTTTCTTCTACTCCGGGACTCTCTTGCCCGGCTCTCCTCCAGTGAGTCGCTGAGTTTTTTCTACATAGGATACCAAAGGCTGCATACTGCGGACTGAATTTTTTTAACTGGGCAAGCCGCGGTGTGCAGTGATGCTGTATCGAATAAAGGAGAGCGGATATCAATATCTGCTCTCTGTTATTAATAGGCCCCTAAATGTCATCCAGTTTACATCAACCTTCGCTACCCCAATATATGAGAGAAGCTACATATAAATGGACAAAATTAATAGGAAAAGTACAACAAAATGTAGTGCTAAAGTGATAATAAAGAACAATATACATGCAGTATATAATATGATGATACGAACGTGTAATAGTGCAATGAATCACATAGTGAAGCAAAACATATATGCAAAAAATTTTTTTAAATAAATATACAGTGCTAAAAACAAAACTGAAAAGTCCCAAAGGTCACAACCAATAATGGATCACTGTATACTAAGGTGAGTTCAAGTGAGATAGAACATGGATAGAGTACACACTTGAAGTAGAATTGATATTATTATAAATATAAATCCTGTATTATAATAATATCAATTCTACTTCAAGTGTAGACTCTATCCATGTTCTATCTCCTTTGAACTCACCTTAGTATACAGTGATCCATTATTGGTTCTGACCTTTTGGGACTTTTCAGTTTTGTTTTTAGCACTGTATATTTATTTACCGTATATACTCGAGTATAAGCCGACCCGAATATAAGCCGAGGCACCTAATTTTACCACAAAAAACTGGGAAAACGTATTGACTCGAGTATAAGCCTAGGGTGAGAAATGTGCAGCTACTGTAAGTGTAAAAGAGGGTCAACAATGCCCATTTGCAGCCTCACTGTGCCCATTTGCAGCCATAGGTCCACCGAACTTCAAACTTGGTAGTTAAAGTGGAAGTAAACCCTTCCAAAGCACTTTGGCCTACAGGTAAGACTAGATTAAGGCTTACCTGTAGGTCCAATAAATATCTCCTAAACCTACATGGTTTAGGAGATATTTAGAAATGAAAAGGCATCGCTGTCTACGGCGCATGCGCCGTAGACAGTGGCGCGCAGGCGCACTGCGCATGCCAGGTTCACGGCGATATGCCGCTTTCCTGCGCATGCGCGGGAGTGACGTCACCGCCTCTCCAGCGAATCACAGCGCTGGAGCGGCGAGACCCGTAAGTCACTCCGGCTCTGGATGGCGGCGCAGAAGATCGTGGATAAGGACCGCTTCGGGGGCTTCGTTTTCAGGTAAGTCTTTCATAATGAGCTAGTATGCTATGCATACTAGCTTATTATGCCTTTGCCTTGTAGGGTGTCTTTTTTTTTTTTTTAAGAGGCTTTACTTCCTCTTTAAGGGTTCCTAGATGCCCCCTAGCTGCAGCCCTAGCTGGGGTCTCTGGACCCAAAGGGTCCCGAAATGACATTGCTGCAGATGGACACAGTTGACCGATTTTGGGGCCCTGTATCTCGGGGCCACTTGGTGCTAGGAACCCCAAATTTGAATATGTTGTATTGCTAGTTCCACTGGGGGTTTCTTCATGTAGAGCAACTCTTTCTTTTTTTTTTTTTTTTTTTTTTATTTAT
The DNA here is from genome assembly GCA_028564925.1 of Lithobates sylvaticus. Lineage (NCBI taxonomy): Eukaryota > Metazoa > Chordata > Amphibia > Anura > Ranidae > Lithobates > Lithobates sylvaticus. Next base: position 42,564,322 of record CM053030.1, read on the forward strand.
AACAGGGAACGGGACCCATTCGGGCCGATACAGTACAAAGTAATACAGGTGTAGAGCAACTCTTTCATCTCAATGGGATGCCCTACATGTGCCCCGCGGGGTGCTTTGCTGCCATGCAGTTTGGCGCGTGTGAAAACATCCACATTTTCAGATCTCGGGTGCCATTAACCACTATTAGTACCCCTGTGTGTTTCTCTGCACGCTGGGAAAGTGTGTGATTTTTTTTTTTTGCGTGCGTTCCCGACACGCACAGATGTGACCCCCAGCCCTTGTCATAGATCCAGAAGTGACATGCAGTAACAAAAGCCACGTTTTTAAGAGCGCCGACACGTTCCTTTTGGCAGATGAAAGTGAATCAGAATCCACTTGGCTTCCGTTTCTCAGCAGAATTCCTAGAAAGCCTAAAAACTGTGTGTCTGAGGACGAGCGAAGTGAGTGTGTGTTTCCAGACCAGCCGATCGAACACAAACCAAAGACTATCCAGGGCTCGGCCTGACAGCCTAATCAGCACATGGGCTCGAAGTTTTCATCGTAGGCCTCGGCGACCTGAGGTGATAGCCAAGGATTTTCTCCCAGATAAATATTTATGGTCTTCCAGCTCGGGGCCGGGTGACGGAGGCCGATGGAAGCTGCAAGGTTATGAAGGAGCGTCTGGCCGGCGATGACAAAGGGGAGTGTGTGTCCCACAGACAGCAGGCCTCATTGTTTCCAGTCAACAGAAAGCATTCTGTGCCCGTATATGTACACCGCCTCATGTGACACTCTATATTTATATTGATAGCAGCGGGGTCACAACCTCCACACTGACAATTCTGCAAAGTAATGAGGAAGTGGCGTGAGGTTTTATGGCCCCGCTGTCTCCATCGCAGAGCTGAAGGGCGGCCATTTTGTCTGCAACTCCCAGGTTGCTATGAATGAGGCCTGGGCTCAGGACAAGACCGTCCATTCATTCCACACACAAACCACACCAATTATCAACAATGAGGTCAGACTGAAAAGGGTGCGTCTCCTAAAGCCATCAATCACTGGGGTGCGCTCCAGTTTGCTTGCCGGTACCAGAAATACTCACTGGCCACCGGCACACCTTTCTAGTACCGGGTCGGACCCTCTTTTGCCTTCAGAACAACCTTAATTCTTCGTGGCAGAGATTCAACAAGGTGTTGGAAATGTTCCTCAGAGATTTTGGTCCATAGTGACATGATAGCATCACGTAGTTGCTGCAGATTTGTCGGCTGCACATCCATGATGCCAATCTCCTGTTCCACCACATCCCAAAGGTGCTCTATAGTATTGAGATCTGGTGAGTGTGGAGACCATTGGAGTACAGTGACCTCATTGTCCAGTGGTGAGATCTGGTGAGTGTGGAGGCCATTGAAGTACAGTGACCTCATTGTACAGTGGTGAGATCTGGTGAGTGTGGAGGCCATCGGAGTACAGTGACCTCATTGTCCAGTGGTGAGATCTGGTGAGTATGGAGGCCATTGAAGTACAGTGACCTCATTGTACAGTGGTGAGATCTGGTGAGTGTGGAGGCCATTGGAGTACAGTCACCTCATTGTCCAGTGGTGAGATCTGGTGAGTATGGAGGCCATTGAAGTACAGTGACCTCATTGTACAGTGGTGAGATCTGGTGAGTGTGGAGGCCATCGGAGTACAGTGACCTCATTGTCCAGTGGTGAGATCTGGTGAGTATGGAGGCCATTGGAGTACAGTGACCTCATTGTCCAGTGGTGAGATCTGGTGAGTGTGGAGGCCATTGAAGTACAGTGACCTTATTGTACAGTGGTGAGATCTGGTGAGTGTGGAGGCCATTGGAGAACAGTGACCTCATTGTCCAGTGGTGAGATGTGGTGAGTGTGGAGGCCATTGGAGTACGGTGACCTCATTCTCCAGTGGTGAGATGATTGGAGCTTTGTGACATGGTGCCTTATCCTGCTGGAAGGAGCCATCAGAAGATGGGGACACTGTAGTCATAAAGGGATGGACATGGTCAGCAACAATACTCAGGTAGGCCGTGGGGTTTAAACGATACTCAACTGGTACTAAGAGGCCCAAAGTGTGCCAAGAAAATATCCCCCACACCATTACACCACCACCAGCCTGAACTGTGGATACAAGGCAGGATGGACCCATGTTTTCATGTTTACACCAAATTCTGACCCTATTATCAGAATGTCGCAGCTGAAATTGACACTCATCAGACCAGGCAACGTTTTTCCAATCTTATATCGTCCAATTTTGGTGAGCCTGTGCCAATTGTAGCCTCAATTTCCTGTTCTTAGCTGACAGGAGTGGCACCCGGTGGGGTCTCCTGCTGCTGTAGCCCATCTGCTTCACGGTTCGATGTGTTGTGCATTCAGAGATGGTATTCTGCATACCTTGGTTGTAACGAATGATTATTTGAGTTACTGTTGCCTTTCTATCATCTCAAACCAGTCTGCCCATTCTCCTTTGACCTCTGACATCAACAAGGCATTTTCCTCCATACAAGTGCTGCTCACTGGATATTTTCTCTTTTTCGGACCATTCTCTGGAAACCCGAGAGATGGTTGTGTGTGAAAATCCCAGTAGATCAGCAGTTTTTGAAATACTCAGACCAGCCTATCTGGCACCAACAACCCTGCCACGTTCAAAATCACTTAAATCCCCTTTGTTCCCCCATTCTGATGTTTAGTTTGAACTTCAGCAAGTCGTCTTCACCACCGCTGGAAGGCAGGGATGACTGCTGTGATCCTTTTGCTTTGGTGAAAGTGGTCAGCATATGATGGCATCATTTGTTTGTGACCGCAGCTGGTTGCTGGCACCCCTGCACTAATCTGTGTCCATATCAGGGTTGATCATTTTGCTTATTATATTCCCATAGCCTGGTCCCCTTGTGTCCCCTGTGATCGTACAGGGCTTCCCCTCCATATTTCTGTGGACTCACTTGGTGATTTCCTTTGATGTTGTCGGAAACCATAAAATCAGACCGAGACAGAAGTACAGTTAAATCACACTTGTTTAATAATAAAAGTAAATAGAACAAACGTGGTCAAAACATAGCCAGAGTTCAGGATCCGGAATGGATAGTCAGACAAGCCAAATGTCAGGGAGCCGGAGATGAGCGTAGTAAAACAGCAAGCAGGATCTGGAGCCAGAAGGGATGTCAGCCAAGCAAGTCTGTTTAACAGGAATGCAGGAGAGCGTCTCTCTGATGTTGACTAAGATGAAGGCAGAGATCCTCTGGGCTGGACGGCTTAAGTAGGCAGGACTGGCGAGCAGGATATCATCAACAGCTGAGTAACTGTTACATAGTTACATAGTTAGCTAGGCTGAAAAAAGACACAAGTCCATCCAGTTCAACCATAAAAAAAAAGAAATAATAAAAATAGAAAATATCGTACAATCCAATATATCTAATTCTATACCCACAGTTGATCCAGAGGAAGGCAAAAAAAAAGAAACTGTGGAGATATAGGAGCTGGCAATTAGCCGACATTTGAGCGGCCAGCTCAGAGAAGGAAGGGCTGCGCCCAGCCCTGACAGTTGTCTCTCTGGAGCTTTATGGAAAATTGGTGGTCCTTAGAAATCCCCTGAAGACGCCAATTTTGGCGAAACGTGTTGGGGTCTGATCTCAAGCACTGATCGCTTTTCTATATACGGATACCAGTGACCATTAATGTCATATGTATTATACACTGATTTTTTTTTTTTTTTATTTGAACCCAAAATTTTGTTTTCATTTTATATGAATAAAACGTTCTATTTTTATAAAATTTATCTTTTCTAATTGTGGGCGCCGATATAATCCCAATCATCCTGTTGCTGTAATTTTCAATTCAATAGGGATGAGGTGCCGGATATCCTATGGTCACCCATTCTGCTACTCAAGCTCATCTTCACCATGTCTAGATGCCTAAATGCATAGTGGGCCGCATCAGCATTATGATTGTCCTCAAAAGGGCCGGTTGTATCTGTAAGATTAGATGTCCAGCGCATCCCCTCCCCTTACATTAGATGTCAAGAGCCCCCCCCACCATCAGAAGATGAGTCCCCTACTCTCCCTAACATCATAGTGCACCCCCTTCCAACGTCCTTATGCTGCTGCTGGGAATAAGCTGGACACATTGCTTGAAAGCAGAAAGTAGGGGTTTGGAGGAGGACCAGAGGAGGGCTGGAGCTCTCCTGAAGCTGCAGGAGAGGTGCGAGGGCCACATGAAATGGCCTGGAGGGCCGGATTCGGCCCTCGAGTCTTGTGTTTGACACCTGCTGTCTTCTGTATAGTCTGCCTTGCCCAACAACACAAGGGGGTTTATAGATTTGCAAAGGGTCGTTGGCCCAACACCGGCAATCCGTGCTTTGGCAGGGAACGGCCATCCGTGCTTTGGCAGGTGCCCATCACCTTCCTGCAGTAAGTTGATGGGCACGCCACTGTCCAAGTGGGTATATGAGTAGCTGAAAAAGACCTCAATAGCCTGCAGTTTCTCCTGAAGGTCCAGCTTCTTTGGAGAGTTCTTTCACTTGTTCACCTGTGCTACCATAGCTTGACCTGGATTTCACTGACAGATACAGTTCGTGAACTTTTGGTTGAGAGTTCCCGTGTGGTCCAGTTTTACCTCCCGTACCCAAGTTCCAGTCACGGTGTTTCCAACATCTGAGGTCCGGTCCGGCAGCTCTTCATAACATTCCTTGGAGACATGTTTGGAGGTCCTTGGTCCCCTGGAGTCCCTCGTTGATCTGCAAAAAAAAGGTAAAATGGCCGCCCTTGCCTTTATGACTCGTTGTCGCCAGGGCTGGTGCAGGAACTGTTGACACCCTAGGCGAAACCTAATTTTGCGCCCCCCCCCACCGACTCCACTCCCTTTTCCCTGCCATGTAAATGTCACCTTTTTAACGAAGTACCCATTAAATGCAGCCCAGCAGCGCCCATCAAATGCATCCTCACCAGCGCCCATCAAATGCAGCCTCATTTGCCCCATCAAATGCAGCCTACCAGCGCCCACCACAGCCCTGGTTGTCGCTGACATTCGAGTCCATCTGGTAGCACCAGCCCTGGTTGCCGCTGACATTCGAGTCCATCTGGTAAGAGTAGATTTACTTCACCTGTTTCTTGGTTGAAGATGCACCACTTTTGATGCCCTCACTGTTGGAGAGTTCTAGTGCATTACATCCTTTATTAGCTACTATTGGTGTTGGGTGGTGGACTTTTTATCGGTTCTTTTTTAGGACCGTTACAGGCATTGGACTTTTCCTCATTCCCATTATTATTGTATGATCACATTATTTTGGATTTGTCCCAAACATATTCATATGTGTTTATTAGCGCTACATTTTTATACTATTCAGCTGGTAGGACTAACAGGTCACTTATTATATCTAAGAACACCAAACATGAGCCTATTGATATTGTATTTATTTTCATAAGAAACTATTCACAGAAGAATTTTTTTTCTTTTTTTGCCCTGGAGGTAAGTCATCATTTCAGATGTCACATTGAGTCACTCCCCAAGTAATTGAATTTACCGTGACACTTCCTCTGGAAGACTGCGGCATTCATTCACTCGCTTCTGTCTTCCAACGCCTTCCACCGTGCCCAGCACATGACCGCTTCTCTCGCTTCACCGTGACGTTTTCTAGGCATAGTTAGCCAGAGGCGCCGGATCCGGCAGGACGGCGCACATGATCCTCTGTGTACATGTTTGATTACACAGCTTTCCATGAGTCACAATTCATAAAGTAGGTCACGATGGTGGAGGGCAGAATCACGTGGTGTCACCGAATCTGCCCGCGCCTGAAGTGGGGAATCTGGCCTCTCCGGCAGGTAATTATTTGCTTGGTTAAACAACGTCTTAAATAATGTTCCAAGAGACTAAACTTCAAGAGCTAATTTATTAATCCCTGTACTACCGGAAAAAAGGCTTGAATTACAATTTTCGATGCGTCTAAAAACGAAAACCACATTTAAAGAAGAACTCTCACGATCGACCGAAAAAAAAAGATAGCGATTCATAAACTCATGGCTTGAATTTTTTTTTCACCGATGAGTATTGATTGAGAGCGCGCATTTCTGGCTCAATGCACTTTGCCTGAGACAAGCGCCATCACTAGGAATACCCCCAAATACAACTAAACTTTACAAGGAACAACCACAGCAGAGTGCGGCCTGTGACTTGGGACTCATCTGGAGGAGGGAACGACATTAATGATACACTATATTGTCAAAAGTATTGGGACACCTGCCTTTACACCCACATGAACTTTAACGGCATCCCAGTCTTAAGCCCCATACACACGGTCGGATTTTTGCATGGATTCTGTCCGATCGGACAATGTTGTTGAAAAATCAGACCGTGTGTATGCACCATCGGACAGTGTACGTCGGATTGTCCGATGGACAAAGTCTTATCTCCTGCTGGAAAGATTTGCCGTCAACCCGGTCCGATCACACCAAACCCGATCGTGTGTACGGTTGTCCAACCGGACAAAGTGCTACGCATGCTCAGATCACATTACAAGACCAAAGCTATTGGCTACTAGCCTCTACGTAGTCCGGTCGTGGGCAACAAACGTCACCACGTTCAGAATGATCGGATTTTCCGACAACTTTGTCCGACCGTGTGTACGCAAAACCAACATCGGACAAAGTACGACGGACATGATCCGACGGACCTGGTCCGCGGATTGTCCGACCGTGTGTATGGGGCTTTAGTCTGTTGGGTTCAATATTGAGTTGGCCCACCCTTTGCAGCTATAACAGCTTCAACTCTTCTGGGAAGGCCGTCCACAAGGTTTAGGATTTGTGAGGTCAAGCACTGATGTTGGAGAGAAGGCCTGGCTTGCAGTCTGCACTCTAATTCATCCCAAAGGTGTTCTATTGGGTTGAGGTCAGGACTGTACAGGCCAGACAAGTTCCTCCACCCCAAACTCGCTCATCCGTGTCTTTACGGACTTTAATTTGTGCACTGGTCCAATGTTTGACCATTCTTCCAGAAGAGCATTTGTGAGGTCAGGCGCTGATGTTGGACAAGGCCTGGCCTGTAGTCTCCTCTCTAATTCATCCCTAAGGTGTTCTATCAGGTCGAGGTCAAGTTCCTCCACCCCAAACTCGCTCATCCATGTCTTTATGGACCTTGATTTGGGCACTGATCCAAATCATTTGGTAAAGGAGGGATTATGGTGTGGGGTTGTTTTGCAGGGGTTGGGCATCGTTCCAGTGAAGGGAACTCTAACTTTTATGGCATCCCAGTCTTAGTCTGTAGGGTTGAATATTGAGTTGGCCCACCCTTTGCAGCTATAACAGCTTCAACTCTTCTGGAAAGGCCATCCACAAGGTTTAGGAGTGTCTCTATGGGAATGTCTGACCATTCTTCCAGAAGAGCATTTGTGAGGTCAGGCACTGATTTTGGACGAGAAGGCCTGGCTCAAGTCTCCGTTCTAATTCATCCCAAAGGTGTTCTGTCAAGTTGAGGTCAGGACTCTGTGCAGGTCAGTCAAGTTCCTCCACCCCAAACTAGCTCATCCATGTCTTTATGGACCTTGCTTTGTGCACTGGTGCGCAGTCATGTTAGAACAGGAAAGGGGCCATCTCCAAACTGTTCCCACAAAGTTGAGAGCATGAAATTGTCCAAAATGTCTTGGTATGCTGACACCTTAAGAGTTCCCTTCACTGGAACTAAGGGGCCAAGCCCAACCCCTGGGAAACAACCCCACATCATAACCCCCCCTCCACCAAATGATTTGGACCACTGCACAAAGCAAAGTCCATAAAGACATGGATGAGTGAGTTTGGAGTGGAGGAACTTGACTGACCTGCACAGTCCTGACCTCAACTCGATAGAACACCTTTGGGGTGAATTAGAACGGAGACTGTGAGCCAGGCCTTCTCGACCACACCAATGTGTTCCATAAAGTTGAGGTCAGGACTCTGTGCAGGTCAGTCAAGTTCCTCCACCCCAAACTCGCTCATCCATGTCTTTATGAACCTTGCTTTGTGCACTGGGCCATCCCCAAACTGTTCCCACAAAGTTGGGAGCATGAAATTGTCCAAAATGTCTTGGTATGCTGATGCCTTAAGAGTTCCTTCCACTGGAACTAAGGGGCCAAGCCTGAAGCCTGAAAAACAACCCCCACACTATAATCCCCACCAAATGATTTGGACCAGTGCACAAAGCAAGGTCCATAAAGACATGGATGAGCGAGTTTGGGGTGGAGGAACTTGACTGACCTGTCCTGACCTCAACCTGATAGAACACCTTAGGGATGAATTAGAAAGGAGACTACGAGCCAGGCCTTGTCCAACTTCAATGCCTGACCTCACAAATGCGCTTCTGGAAGAATGGTCAAACATTCCCATAGACACACTCCTAAACCTTGTGGACGGCCTTCCCAGAAGAGTTGAAGCTGTTATAGCTGCAAAGGGTGGGCCAACTCAATATTGAACCCTACAGACTAAGACTGGGATGCCATTAAAATTCATGTGCATGTAAAGGCGTCACAAAACTTTTGGTAATATAGTGCATCTTCTTAGACGTAGTACATGCGCACAGTATGGATACATGCTGAATTGGCAGAATCCACCGGCTGCTTAACTCTTCAATAAGACACAGCAGCCGATGCAACGTAGTGATAGGTAAAGTACGGAGGATGTCTAAAGAGTAATAATAAACTGAATAAGAACGAAGCCTGGTCTCTTCTTGGAAAGTTGGTGGCTTTGGCCTTCGGCTTCAGGTTTTGCAGCGTTTTCAGGGTTGAATTTTTTTTTTTTTTTTTAATAGTTTACTTTTTTTTAATTCTCAGGATTCAAGTCGTAAAGGCGAAGCGCTGATCATCCGATCGTCACTGTGCGATTGTTGTGGTGACTTAGTCAGGACGCTAACGATATAATTACATGCAATAAAATAGCGGTGTTTTGTTTGGCGGGTAATCGTCTCTTTCTTTTCTCGGTATTGATAAGATGGAAGTCTTTTCATGTATCGCTTCCCTTTCTGTGAACAAAAATCTGCCAACGTCTAAATGTTAATGCCGGCGTAATGCTAATTATAGGGGGGGGGCGGCAGCGGGGATTTGGACGGGATTACCTTGGCGTTGGCTGCAAGGTGCAGTAACCTTTTCAAAGGATGAGAACAGTCGGGGGCCCCGTAAAAAGAACTGTGTTTTGCTTTGCTGGTGTTTTTTTTTTTTCCCTGATATTTGAGAGGGAGAGATAACGCCGGTTACGCCACAACGGACATGATTAATGGATTCCTCTCTACCTGAGCCGCCATGGGGAAAGGGTGGCCTCCCAGAGGTCAACCCGCTCCGGTTTTTGGGATTAAACGTTCGCGATGAAAGGCGCCGGATCGTACGTTCTTATTAAACTTCATCTGGAGAAAATCGCATTCTGCTAAAGAAGAAAGAACGGGAAGCTGCGGTGTGTGTATATATATATATATATATATATATATATATTTTTTTTTTTTTTTTTTTGGGTTATATTGGATCAGAAGAATATAAGTGAACCTTTTCCGAATCGCTACATATACAGCAGCAGGATAGTAAAAAAGAAAACTCCCTTTACTTTCAGTGATTTTGTTTCAGTTTGCTGCAGGCAGAAGGGAGCATTTCCTCAGTCGCCTATAAAACAACATGGTCATTAAAAACAAAACAAACAAAAAAATAAATAAAAATAAATAAATATATATATATATATATATATATATATATAACACTCTTTTATTCTTAAAAAGCTGTCCTTCAGCTCCAGTGATTTGTCAATGGTGAGAGGTCTTCGGTCAGCTGCACGCAGGATGGAGCATTTCCTCAGTCGCCTATAAAGCAACGTGGTCATTAAAAACAAAAACAAAAAAAAAAAAAAAAAAATATATATATATATATATATATATATATATATATATATATATATATATATATATATAAAAAAAAAAACACTCTTTTATTCTTAAAAAGCTGTCCTTCAGCTCCAGTGATTTGTCAATGCTGAGTGGTCTTCAGTCAGCTGCATGCATGATTGAGCATTTCCTCAGTCGCCTATGCAACAGCCGTATCAGTTAAAAAAACTAAATAAAATAAATAAAGCTAGGAGGTTTTTTTATTCATTTATTTATTTTTATTTTTATTTTTTAACTGATATTCGGGTGCCGACATCGCGGGCGCACTGGAGGGGTAAGTGTCCATAAACGGTGGAACTCCCGCTTTAAGGAGCATGCTGATAATAGGAGGTAGCAGAGTGACAGAAATTATTAGTCTGCTGCTTCTCCTTTCAATGTTTAGTCACTGCCAAGTCAAGTCAAAGCCAAGGGACCAATCAGGTCGTGCCCCTCTCCTGCCTGTGACTGGACATTGAAAAGAGAAGCAGCAGACTAATAATCTCATCTCTCTATCACTGTGCTCTCCCCTTCTATCAGCACCAGTGTCAGCTGCTGCTAAATATTTGGGGGGGGGGGGGGTCCTAAGACTCCCTGGCCAATTGGGTATCAGGATCTGCTTCCTGATTGGCCCGGGAGGAGACTAGGGAAGACAATAGCGAATATAAATTTACATTGAAAAGAGAAGCAGCAGACTAATAGGCTAATCTCTCTATCACTGTGCTCTCCCCTTCTATCAGCATGCCCCTATGCAAGGAGCATGCTGATAGAGGGCGATAGCAGAGTGACAAATTAAAAAGTCTGCTTCTTTCCCTTTCAATGTCCAGTCGCTGCCAAGTCAAGGGACCAATCGGCCCTTGCCCCTCTCCTGCCTGTGACTGGACATTGAAAAGAGAAGCAGCAGACTAATAAGCTCATCTCTCTATCGCTGTACTCTCCCCTTCTATCAGCACGCCCCTGTGCAAGGAGCATGTTGATAGAGGGAGATAGCAGAGTGACAGAGATTTAGTCTGATGCTTCTCCTTTCAATGTTTAGTCACTGCCAAGTCAAGTCAAGTCGAAGTCAAGGGAACAATCGGGTCTTGCCCCTCTCCTGCCTGTGACTGGACACTGAAAAGAGAAGCAGCCGACTTATAAGCTCATCTCTCTATCACTGTGCTCTCCCCTTCTATCAGCACCTGTGTATGCTGGTGCTAAATATTTCGGGTGGGGGGCGCCAAACTAACACCAACCCACCCTGCCCCCGAGATGGATGGACGGGAAGGCTGGGGCCTTCTCCTCCCGGCTGAACAGGAAGTGTGTCTTGAGACACGATTGGCCAGGGAGTCCTAAGACTCCCTGGCCAGTTGGGTATCAGGATCTGCCCCCTCTCCTGCCCCTCTCCTGCCTGTGACTGGACATTGAAAAGAGAAGCAGCAGACTAATAAGCTCATCTCTCTATCACTGTGCTTTCCTCTTTTATCAGCACACCCCTGTGCAAGGAGCATGCTGATAGAGGGAGATAGCAGAGTGACAGAGATTTAAAGTCTGCTGCTTTCCCTTTTCAATGTCCAGTCACAGGCCACAGAGCAGCAAGACCTGACTGGTCCCTTGTGCTGCTTCCCTTTCCCCCACTCTGTGCTATACCGTACAGGGGGATTGCAGATGGCTGACACAAGGTCAAATCAGGTACTTACAAGCCTGCAAAAAAATAAAAACTATTTCCATTGTATTAACGATTAGGGGGCTGCATTCATTTACATCTATATCTGCCTGGAGTTCAGTTTGAACCCCCCACTTTAAATGCACCATGCGTGTCCCTTTAAGTAAAAAAAGCTCTCTGCAGTGGCTTTAATTATTCATACACATTTATGGTAAATCTTTATTTTACCGTAAAACGCGGCTCATTAATGTCATCGCTTTTCCCCGGCTGCGCCTGGCTCGGGACGGAACGAATAGCATATGAAATAAATAAATATGGAGGTTTAAGGTGATAATAGACAATATTAAAGTGTATTTGCAGCACAATGCAGGAGGCAGGGCGTGCAGGGCGTGCTGGGCGTCTGTCTGAGCGCGGTGCGTTGCCTGGGACCTTTGTGTAGCGAGTACTCCCAGGCACGTTTTTTTTTTTTTCTGAGAATTGCCGCCACGCAGAATTCCCAGAACTACAGTATGTGTACAGTACACGTTATATATAGGTAGGTGAAGCTTTACACACGGCGGCCGCTGTCTCGCGAGTAAGTAATGGTTTTCCAGCCCAAGTTATTACATTCCATTCATGTGAGCTCTAAAGACTTGTCAGTGCTGCGATCCAGGCTTTGCCGGCTCCAGCTCGTAAAAGGGAAAATACGGCCTTTCACAGCTGATGTCACCGCGAATTCTAAGAATTCCTTTGGTCTGGAGGCGATTGGAAGTTATTAAAGGACCAGTCAACCCCGAAGGAAAGTCAACTTTTTTTTAAAATGCAACGTCACTGAGAAGATTTCAGAATTATGTAAGCCGTGCGTCTCTGATCGCTACAACTCCGAGGAGGCCAATGGTGGTTTAATTTCGTCTCTACTGGTTTCCATAGCTTGGCAACCTGCCAGATCTCATCCACGTCGGCCTCTTTTCCTAGTTCATTGGCTCATCTCTTGCCTATTGCATATTTCGCATATCGACGCCAATCAGGTCTTGCCCCTCTCCTGCCTGTGACTGGACATTGAAAAGAGAAGCAGCAAACTAAAAAGCTTATCTCTGATAGGTACAACTCCCATCATCACCAACCACCCCTGTTTTTCATCTGCCCACCTTTATCAGTCACCACCCCACACCCCCCCTTTATCATCTACCCACCTTCATCAGCCACCAATTCCCCCCCCTCTTCTTTATCATACATCCACCATCATCAGCCACCACCAACCACCTCCATCCCTGTTCTTCATCATCTACCCATCTTCATCAGCTGCCATTGACCACCCCCACCCCCTTCTTCATCATCTACTCACATTCATCGGCCACTACTGACCACCAACACTGTCTCCCCTTCTTTTTCAGCCACCACCAACCAACCCTTCATTGGCCACCACTGACCCCACCAACACCCCCCTCCACTTCATCATCCACCCACCCTCATCAGCCACCACCAACCACCCCTGTTCTTCATCTGCCCACCTTTATCAGCCACCACCAACCACCCCCACACCCCCCTTTATCATCTACCCACCTTCATCAGCCACCAATTCCCCCCCCCTCTTCTTTATCATACATCCACCACCAGCCACCTCCATCCCTGTTTTTCATCATCTACCCATCTTCATCAGCTGCCACTGACCACCTCCATCCCTGTTCTTCATCATCTACCCACCTTCATCAGCCACCAATTCCCCCCCCCCCCCTCTCCTTTATCATACATCCACCATCACCAGCCACCTCCATCCCTGTTCTTCATCATCTACCCATCTTCATCAGCTGCCACTGATCACCCCCACTCCCCTTCTTCATCATCAACTCACATTCATCGGCCAATATTGACCACCAACACAGCCCCCCTTCTTCATCACCCATCCACCCTCAATAGCCACCACCAACCACACCTTCATTGGCCACCACTGACCCCACCAACACCCCCCTTCCCTTCATCATCCACCAACCCTCATCAGCCACCACCAACAAACCCCACTCCTGTTCTTCATTATCTGCCCACCTTTATTGGCCACCACTGACCACCAACACTCCCCCACCTCCCGATTCCCAAGCCAAGGGCTGCTTCCATGGCTTTTATAGCAATGTTATGTTTTATATTAGTCAGAAAAATAACAGTGCAGATGATGTCTGCAAAGTATATTAATATACTGGCACCTATGAATTTGTTTTTTTAAAGTGGACCTTTCAGTACCTTTACAAGTCTGCGTGAATTAATTCCTGACATATCACAGTTATATGATGGTTCAAAGAACGTCGTATTATTAAAAAGCAATCTTTACACTCCAGACAAATGACCTTGCCCACAGTGGAGACTCTGAAGCTGCAGTCGTTTATCGACCACTCAAAAATCACTGTGTTTCTAGGCAGAGTTCTCAAACCACAATAGCTAATCAGTCAAATAATTAGTCCCTGCTGGATCTCTGTTACGATCTGTTTCCACACGTCATTCGGCCCTGAAGAAGGGGACACAGATCCCTGAAATGTGTCAGTTTACAGGTAAATCTTTTTTTTTTAACAAGAAGAAATGTTTATTCGATCTTTACAGTACAAGCGATGCATAAACACATTTATTCACAGAAGTATATTACATAAATTGTCACAGGTACAGGTAAATCTTTAATACAATATCCCACATGATCCAAGAGATCGGTGCCTCTTCCAATCTGTTCACTATGGTTATGGGCATCGCCCTTTAAATAGAGCGAAGCCCTCACACTTCCACATTCCTGCTTAGGCGGAGATGATATCATCAGTCTGCTGCAGGCAGGAGGAAGCATTTTCTCAGTTTCCTCTCCCCAGTGATCAGACTGCAGCATTGTAACTCTGTACAAAGTCAAGAGCATCGCCTAATCTTTATCAGACATTTGTGAACACAGCCAAGTATGTACTTTCTGGACTGAGTTGCCATCTCAAAGATGACACATCCCTCAGCTGGCATCTTACTCCAGGAAGTAGATGGTGAGCCTGGATGATGCCTGAACAAAGATGGCTCCGTCCTTAGAGAGAAAAGCAGATGAAGGCACTGTTATGCCCCGTACACACAGTCGGATATTCCGATGGAAAAAGTCAGATCGGATTATGTTGTCGGAAAATCCGATTGTGTGTGGACTCTAGCGGGCTTTTTCCGTCGGAGCAGGATCTCAAATTTTCCGACAACAAAATCCGATCTGACTTTTTCCGATCGTGTGTAGAGAATTCTGATCGGACAAAGTGCCACGCATGCTCAGATCAAATTACGAGACCAAAGCTATTGGCTACTAGCCTCTACGTAGTTCCGTCGTACGCAACGAACGTCACCACGTTCAGAATGATCGGATTTTCCGACAACTTTGTCCGACCGTGTGTATGCAACACCAGTTTCGGACGAAATCCGTCGGAAAAAATCAGACGGATTTTGTGGTTCGGAATTTCCGACCGTGTGTACGGGGGCTTAGAGGGAGTACTGTGATCCCTGTGAGAGGTAATAAACACCTGCAAGTATTACACATTACTTGGCATGCTCTTAACAAAAAAAATATAGATCAGATGTTGGGTCCACTTTAAGAACTTCAATACCGCTAACCTCCTATTCCCGGCCATCTAGGGGGCGCGCTCGGGACACAGTGTGCGTGCCCGGCGGCCGCGATGTCCGCCGGGCACCCGCGATTGCCCGGGAAAACAGCGGGACCATGGAGCTGTGTGTGTAAACACACAGCTCCACGTCCTGTCACTGAAGAGGAGACAGATCATGTGTTCCAAGTACAGAGGAACACCGATCGGTCTCCTCCCCTTGTGAGTCCCCTCCCCCCACAGTTAGAATCACTCGCAGGGAACATATTAACCCCTGCAGCGCCCCCTAGTGTTAACCCCTTCCCTGCCAGTCACATTTACACAGTAATCAGTGCAATTTTATAGCAACGATCGCTGTGTAAGTGTGAATGGTCCAAAAAATGTGTCAAAAGTGTCCGAAGTGTCTGCCGCAATGTCACAGTCCCGAAAAAAATCGCAGATCGCCGCCATTACTAGTAAAAAAAAATAGAAATAAAAATGCAATAAATCTATCCCCTATTTTGTAGACGCTATAACTTTTGCGCAAACCAATCAATAAATGCTTATTGCGATTTTTTTTTTACCAAAAATATGTAGAAGAATACGTATCGGCCTAAACTGAGGGAAAAATTTAGTTTTTTTTTTTTAAAAAATGGGATATTTATTATAGTAAAAAGTTAAAAATATTGTGTTTTTTTTTCAAAATTGTCGCTCTTCTTTTGTTTATGGTGCAAAAAAAAAAAAAAAAAAAACGCAGATGTGATCAAATACCACCAAAAGAAAGCTCTATTTGTGGGAAAAAAAGGACATCAATTTTGATTGGGTGCAACGTCGCACGATCACGCAATTGTCAGTTAAAGTGACGCAGTGCCGAATCGCAAAAAGTGCTCTGGTAAGGAAGGGGATAAAATTTCCCGGGGCTGAAGCGGTTAAGAACTTACGAGGAAGTTTTCAGCATTTTTATGATATCAGCTGAAACATAATGTTGTTAGGAAATAGGAACCCAAAATTATCTTCTAATTTTCCTAAAAAGCTAAAGGCAGCTGAAAGTAAATCACGTTGCCGCTGATTATTAAAGTCAGCTGAGATCTGTCATTAGAAGAATTTATTTGCCTCCTGAACAGAGATAAAGCAATGCCCCGAGGCTCCAGTAACCAACATTTCCACTTTGCTGGTATGTTTATTATGAGCAAAAGGCCTTCCAATCTCCCTCACCTTCCCTTTCATTCTACCACCCATGGTCGCCTAAGGGAGGCCTGCGTTTTATTGCACGTGTAGTGAAAATTGTATGGTGACAGAAGGGAACACCACTTATCCAGGTATGTGCCTCTGAGGGCCGCGGCCTGTTCAGCGGGAAAGACATCAGCTGAGGGCGGAAGTAAGAGTGGGTGATGACAGGTGCACGATGAGTGATCAGCAGTTTCAGACTGCCTACGGAACAATGGCCAATGGGTAAACTGCTTTTTAACTGTTTTTTATAATCCTCCACCGACACGTTCAAAAATAATTTACCTATAATATTTAGAGGGGGCACTAACCTCGTGTTGTTAGAAATGTTAAGTTGTTTGATCGATGTGCTAACACAGCTATTCTCTACCAGGGTTCCAGAGGGTTCCTAGGGGTTCCTTGAGCTGTGGCTGATTGACCTCCAACCTGATGGTGCCTGGAGAGTTCTAGGGCCAACTCCATTTGGCAGAACCAGCAGCATGACACCAGTGACCTTTCAGCTGTCTGTTAGAGTATCACTTCGGCCACCAATGTAAGGATCCTTCTGTCTGATTGCCCACCAATATAAGGAGCATTCTTCACACTGACTACCAATATAAGGAGCATTCTTCCCATTGACCATCAATGTAAGGAACATTCTTCCTATTGCCCACCAATATAAGGAACATTCTTCCCATTGACCATCAATGTAAGGAACATTCTTCCTATTGCCCACCAATATAAGGAGCATTCTTCCCATTGCCCACCAACGTAAGGAGCATTCTTCCTATTGCCCACCAATATAAGGAGCATTCTTCCTATTGCCCACCAACGTAAGGAGCATTCTTCCCATTGCCCACCAACGTTAAGGAGCGTTCTTCCCATTGACCATCAATATACGCAACATTCTTCCCATTGCCCACCAGTATAAGGGGCATTCTTCCCATTGACCATCAATATACGCAACATTCTTCCCTTTGCCCACCAATATAAGGAGCATTCTTCCCATTGCTCACCTATGTAAGTGAGCATTCTTCCCATTGCTCACCTATGTAAGTGAGCATTCTTCCCATTGCCCACCAACGTAAGGAGCATTCTTCCCATTGCCCACCAGCGTAAGGAGCATTCTTCCCATTGCCCACCAACGTGAAGAACATTCTTCCTATTGCCCACCAACGTAAGGAGCATTCTTCCTATTGCCCACCAACGTTAAGGAGCATTCTTCCCATTGACCATCAATATACGCAACATTCTTCCCATTGCCCACCAGTATAAGGGGCATTCTTCCCATTGACCATCAATATACGCAACATTCTTCCCTTTGCCCACCAATATAAGGAGCATTCTTCCCATTGCTCACCTATGTAAGTGGGCATTCTTCCCATTGCCCACCAACGTTAGGAGCATTCTTCCCATTGCCCACCAACGTAAGGAGCATTCTTCCCATTGCCCACCAACGTGAAGAGCATTCTTCCCATTGCCCACCAACGTAAGGAGCATTCTTCCTATTGCCCACCAACGTTAAAGAGCATTCTTCCCATTGACCATCAATATACGCAACATGCTTCCCATTGCCCACCAGTATAAGGGGCATTCTTCCCATTGACCATCAATATACGCAACATTCTTCCCTTTGCCCACCAATATAAGGAGCATTCTTCCCATTGCTCACCTATGTAAGTGAGCATTCTTCCCATTGACCACCAGTTTAAGGAAAATTCTTCTCACTGGCCATGATTTTAAGGAGCATTCTTCCCAATGACAACCTATGTAAGGTGTATTGTCCACCAATGTATCATGTATTCTTTTCACTCATTCACCATGTTGGGTTCCCTGAGATCTGACATTTTTATGAGGTTCTCTGGGTTTTTCCTGTTGAATAAGGCTGCCCTAACCTCTTAAAGTGAACCTGTGCTTTCCCAAGAAGGGCAAACTAACATGTTCACTTTAACTTAACAGCATTCACTTACCTGCTAGTCCATTCAACTACTAATTGAGGGAAAGCCATATGTTAGGTATGAGCCACCAACATTATAGCTTACACAGGGCTATGGACTCTCCATTCCACATGGAATAAGTCACATGCGTTTCCATATCTGGAAGTATTGGGTATTTCTTTTCGGAGAGTGAAGAAAAAGGTCAGTATCTGCTGGGGGGGGGGGGGGGGGGAATAGGGGATTTTAGGAAACCTGATACTGTGCCATTAAAATCCCTCATTTTAGGATATCCCCAGAACAGTAATAGAGGGGATATCTTCCAATGGTGCATCAGTTCTGGTGACAACCAAGGATTTACTCGCTTTGGAGGAATTTTCTCTCACTTCCACTTTTAACTATGGAAGCAGATGCTAAGAAGAAAATATGACAGCGGTTAGAACTATCTCGTACTTTATCCAAAATGGGAAACTGTTTTGTCTGTAATTTAACATTAAGCACTGGCACACAACAATATTCAACTTTGAGATAAAGGAAGAAATATAAATAAATAATTATTATTATAATACAGGATTTATATAGCGCCAACAGTTTACGAAGCGCTTTACAATATAAAAAGGAGACAATACCGTTATAATACAATAAAATACAAGAGGATTAAGAGGGCCCTGCTCAGAAGAGCTTACGATCTAATAGGGTGGGGCAGGTGGTACAAAAGGTTGTAACTGTGGGGAATGAGCTGATGGAAGTGGTAGAAGATTAGTTGGAGACGTTATAGGCTTTCCTGAAGAGATGAGTTTTCAGGGATCGCCTGAAGGTAGCAAGAGTAGGGGATAGCCGGACAGGTGGAGGTAGCGAGTTCCAGAGGATGGGAGAGGCTCTGGAGTAATCCTGGAGACGAGCATGGGAGGAGGAGATGAGAGAGCTTGAGAGTAGGAGGTCTTGAGAAGAGCGGAGAGGACGGTTTGGGTGATATTTGGAGACAAGATTGGTGATGTACCTCGGGGCAGAGTTGTGAATGTCTTTGTATGTTGTGGTTAGTATTTTGAATTTAATTCGCTGGATGATTGGGAGCCAGTGTAGGGATTGGAGGAGAGGGTTGGCAGACACTGAGCGGTTGGTAAGGTGGATAAGTCTGGCAGCAGCATTCATGATAGACTGAAGAGGGGACAGCCCAGTGATGGCGAACCTTGGCACCCCAGATGTTTTAGAACTACATTTCCCATGATGCTCATGCACTCTGCAGTGTAGTTAGGCATCATGGGAAATGTAGTTCCAAAACATCTGGGGTGCCAAGGTTCTCCATCACTGGGCTAGCCTATGGAGAGGCAGCCAATGAGAAGGGAGTTGATCCCTTTTTTTAATTAAACCTTTAACCTATAATACCTTTTTTAAATTAAAACAGACTTATGCCGCATACACACAGTCGGAATTTCCGATGGAAACAGTCCGATGGGAGCTTCTCATCGTATTTTCCGACCGTGTGTATGCCCATCGGTCTTTTTCTGTCAGCATTTCCTACGGACTTTGGATTGAGAACCTGTTTTCCGATCGCGTGTATGCAATTCCGACACTCACAATTCCGACGCATGCTCAGAAGCATTAAACTTCCCTTTTATAGTGCAGTTGAACGTGTTGTATGGCGCGGTGTTATTGACCACCGGAATTTGGTGTGACCGTGTGTAGGCAAGACAGTTTGAGCAAAATTCAGACGGGAAAACTATCAGAGCTTTTTCCGACCATGTGTACGCTGCATTACAGATCTGGTTAGGCCTGAGTGCCAAAATCATTCTCCTTCCCAGCATCCTGTAGAGCCACTATATAGAGACTGTATTCATTTACTAATATATAAAGTATATTTAATACCAAAACGGAAGTATGGGACAGCAAGCAAGAAATTGATATATAAAAAAAAGTAAATATTACAATAATAACTCAATATGTATGCTGATTGTTTTCCGGTTCCTTAATATTGTATGGTGTTTACTTAGCTCTCTAATCCTAAGACTGAATGTCTCCATAGCAAATTTGGGCATTTCCCTGTCGGAGGGCATTGTGCCAGGTGTAAGCAAAAGGGCCTCCAGGGAATTGTAATGCTGTGGGCATGACCCCCCGGCCCCGCTGCCGCAGTCGCCAGTGAAAGTTAAACAGAAGCTGAGGCATTCCCGGCCTTGCTGTCGTGTGCCCAGCAGATGTTCAGGAAACAAGGTTGACATTTTGAAATTTGCAGTTCATGAATATTAGACAGAGAGGATACTTTGGATTACGACATGAGCTGAGGCGGTCGCATTGATTTTTCAAAACCATGAGAAAAAAAAAAAAAAAAGAAACTGCATCTGACGGGGCTTTCGGAGGGGGCCGTCCGGGTCTGATGTGTTTTTTTTCCTGGGCTATTGTCAGATGAAGTGGATAATGCTGCACTCGCTGACTCACCAGTTCCAGGCTCTGTACACAGGGAGATATGCTTACATGATGCTTCCTGCATCGGGAGGCTCTGGGAGAGCTATCACAAATAAAAGGAGACATACAACTCTGGCTCTGGGCTGGGGGGGGCCAGTGGCGTTAGAGTGTGCTGGAACCGAACACACAAGCATCGGACGTACAGCCAACAACAAGACCAGGAAACAGCCAACATAATAAAAAGGCACAACATTTGTAGGATGAACCCCAAAAAAAGAAAAATGGAAGTCCCAGCTGCACACCACGCAGTACTAGTGACGTAGGTTCAGCAATGGGGATGCGCCAGTGCTCACACAAATGGCGCTCAACTTTGAACAATAGATGGCACATCTCCAGCACACCAAAATGTTTCATAGTCTGACTTGCCTAGGGAATAACGATAAAGCTTGGCACCACATGCTGCCAGGTCACCCCCTCCACCTAGGGTGCCCACGTGTCCCGGATTGCCCGGGATTGTCCCGCAATTCCCATTTGTGTCCCGGGAACCTTCATTCCGGGACAATACAGTGTCCCGGAATGAAATGAGGACACATAGCCACCCTAATAGAAGATTGCCAAACTGGTTGCTAGGTCCGCCCCCCTGGCGTCTAGCAACCAGTGACGTCACATTCAGATTCGCCCAACTGCCTGAGGGGGGCCCGCGTGCCTGGACCAGAGAACAAAGACCGGCACTCAACCGCTCACCACACCAGACCAGTCCAGATTAAAAGATGAGCAAATCGGGGCAAAAATTGGCAAAAGAATTGGCAAAAAAAAGTAACAAAAATCATATTTTTTTGGGCTAGCGCAAGGGCATGTCGGGGGGGGGGGGGGGGGCCCTGAATGGCAGTTCGGAAATGTGGTCACCCTACCTCCACCATACCACACCACCAAAGTAAAACACACCAACACCGGTTGGAGTTTTATTGGCCATTGCAGCCACTTTATTAACAAAAAGATAAATAACAGATATACATAACATAACAATAACCACCAACATAATGACTTTCAGTAGTTAATGTATACTGGAGTCTCAAGACTAAACTTAGTATCTGGGACCCGTAAAGTCTCAGAGGTTTTAATACTTTCCTTCTTTATCCAAAAGGAAAAAAAAAGTTTTGGCTTTAGATACAGTTTAATAATATAATTGTTTGCCTTCTTATTCCCTGGTGCTTTGTGGTTTAATAATTATTTCCCCCTCCCATTTACTAGTGTCTAGAGGATTTTTAATTATATGTATAATTAATTCCTGGTGCCTAGTATCAGTATCGGTATCTTGATCAGTGGTAGTTCCTTATTATTTCCTGGTTTCTTGTGGCTTAATAATTATTACCTGTCCCCTTATTCCCTGGTGCTATATGGTTTTATAGATATTATTTGCCCCTTTTTCCCTAGTGCAGACTTTCTCAACCTTTTCAACATAGAGGAACCCTAAAACTCATGATACATTAGTGTGATGGTCAGTGGAAAGAATGGCCCTTACACTTGTGGTCATTCGGAAGAATTCTCCCCTAATGCCCCTGTAGCGGCAACACTTTTACAAGGTGTCTGCTATGTGAAAATTTTGTTTTCCTCCTGAGAACAGTAATTGGGTTCTGAGGGTTAATTGTGCAGGTTTAACTTTGGCATCAGTTTGGCTGGGCTACTAGGATTCTGCCTGGTCATGGGTACAGTAAGGTACACATGACAGGCTCAGAACCAGGCCTGGTTGGACGGTTTGGGTATCAACATTCCCCGGAGCCAATCAGTGGGTGCGTCTGGCCCCGCTGTGGAGTCTGGGGAAGGGTACTTAAGGTGCTGAAGTCACGTGTTCGGGTTTCGGCCGGAGCTGCCTGTTCCTGAATCTGGACCGGGGTAGCCCCGCGAGGGGTCCCGGGCCCGGGAGCGTTTGCCGTCCCGCAACATGGTTCTTCTGACTAGCCCCATAGACCCGCTTGGTCTGGGGCGAGGATCCGTCTGTTCCCGAGTCTCGGAACCGGCTGATCCGAGGTGCAGTGACTGAGGGAGGATTCAAGGTTGTCCGGGTGCGCTCTCAACTTGGAGGGGCACGCAGCTCGTGTAAGCGACCGGGGGAGGACTCTTCGGAGGAGGGCCAACAAGCTGGCATCCCAAGAAGTGCCTGGTTGCTGGGTTGTTAAGGACATTAATGAATCCACAGTTTCGCAGTACTGCCAAGGAGACAGAAAACGTTTCATGTACTGAGAAAAGGTTCCTAATTCATTCTCGGTGGAGACTTTATTCATGATCAGAGACTTTGCAAGTTCCGGATCTAAGTGCTGACTGTCATAATCTCTGTCTAGAGATTGCTCAGCTTTGAAGCACCCAGCTGCGAGTGGCTACTCTCTGGGTTTTGCATTAGAGACCTTCTAAGGGTCGGCAGTTCAAGGTGCCTGAGTTTCTTCATCCTTGCCCTCTGATCCAATACGAGACTGTGTTTGTTGGAGGTTACCCCTGCAAATAAAAACCTTTCTAAAGGACTTTTATGGTGTCAGCGTCCAAAGTCGTTGGGTACTAACCCTAGGAACCCCTTGACCTGGAAGAACAAGCCAAGCGGAGGTAACCGGTAGGCCCAAAAGTCAAGGCCTCCCCACTGAGGGTTATGGCCGCTACACCCCATACAGTTTTTCCTTCAGATTTACCAAAACCATATAATATGAGGTCAAACCTTAGGAGTTTTAATTTGTATGCAATCAGGCAGGCCCTTGCACTACATGGTTTTGTAAACCTGAAGGAAAAACTCCTTCAGGTCAAGATCCTTCAGGGAAAGATCTATGGTGTCAGTGGGAACTTATCTGAGAGGGAGAAATTGCTCATTGCTCAAGGAACCCCTAGCAACCTCTGGAGGAACCCTAGGGTTCCATGGGTGAGAAACCCTGGCCTAGTGCTCCATTAACGTTTACCTTTCTAAATGTATCCAAAGCCTGAACTTTGTTTTCTTTAGTTGTGGATAGATTGGTGATGAATAAACCCCCCTTTCAGGTTTTTATTGCTGTGTCCTCGTTGGAACAATACTGAATCCCTATTTGTAATGTGACCACTGTCACTGGGATTGAAAGTGAAGAAAAATTAAAAATCTTGAGTGGCCACCAGAACAGGGATGGAGGTGATATCGTAAAATGAGGACACCCGCTTCAGTGTCAACTATCTTAGCCCCCCGTACACACGGTCGGAAATTCCGACCACAAAATCCGTCCGTTTTTTACCGACGGATTTTGTCCGAAACTGGTGTTGCATACACACGGTCGGACAAAGTTGTCGGAAAATCCGATCGTTCCGAACGTGGTGACGTTCGTTGCATACTACGGAACTACGTAGAGGCTAGTAGCCAATAGCTTTGGTCTCGTAATTTGATCTGAGCATGCGTGGCACTTTGCCCGCCGGAATTCTCTACACACGATCGGAAAAAGTCTGATCGGATTTTGTTGTCGGGAAATTTGAGGTCCTGTTCTCAAATTTTTTCCTTCCGGCGGAAAAAGCCCGCTAGAGCCCACACACGATCGGATTTTCCGACAACATAATCCGATCTGACTTTTTCCATCGGTGTGTACGGGGCATAAGATAGGATTTTCTGTGCCTACAGGATAGGAAGTAAAGGGATAGCTCCTTGACGAGACAAGCATACCAAGAAAAATTCAAGGAAAAAAATCAAACACTACTCTACTCCATCGAAAGTAAAATAAAAAAAAAGGTTTGGTTTTAGATAAACTTTAAGCTAGCCAGGTATATAAATAATAGACATGTGCACAACAAAAAAAATTGTTTATTTTCGTTTCGTTTTTTTTGTTTCCGTTGATTCGTAACGATTTGTAAATTCGTAAGTCGTCGGTGTTCGTATTCGTAACGATTCGTATTTTCGAGTTATTTTTTCATTGATTCGTTTTTCTGTTAGTTTAATTTTCGTTTATTCGAAATTCGGACGCATTCGTATTTTCGTAGATTTAGTTACATTCGTACTTTCGTTAGATTGATTTATTCGTACATTCGTAACATTGTTTCCGTAGATTTGTAATCGGAGCATAATTCAAAATTTTATGTAATGTATTCGCTATTATTACATTTTAAGAGACACGGAAAATTACGAATCGAAAAAAAAAGTTACGAATGTACGAATTTTGTCGTTCAATCCATTCGAGGCACGTTAAGCAGCGCCATTGTAAGGGACACGGAAAATTACGAATCGAAAAAAAAAAAAAAGTTACGAATGTACGAATTTTTTCGTTCAATCCAATCGAAGCACGTTAAGCAGCGCCATTGTAAGAGACACGGAAAATTACGAATCGAAAAAGAAAAAAAAAAGTTAAGAATGGTACGAATTTTTTCGTTCAATCCATTCGAGGCACGTTAAGCAGCGCCATTGTAAGAGACACGGAAAATTACCAATTCAACAAAAAAAAAAGTTACGAATGTACGAATTTTTTCGTTCATTTTGATTTCCGTTGTTCCTGTTTTTTTTTTTCGGATTTTCTTCATTCGTAGTTTCGTTGTTTCTAATTTGGTTATTTCGGATTTTCGTTGTTTTCGTATTCGTTCGATTCGTTACTCGTTAAAATTTTTAGCGAATCGTTCATTCATTCGTACGATAACGAATGAACGAATATAACGAAAAAAAAAACGAAAAACAAAAAAAAAAAAACGAATTGCACATGTCTAATAAATAAGGGTTCTGAAATGCATGCACAGTCCAACCATCTCACAATATCATCTTGGCCCATAATCCCCATTCAAGAGGAATGTTCCATTTGCATGAGCAGAAGAGGTTGGAGCAATGCACAGTTCCCAAAGCTGGGAAAACCGATGGCAATCTGGATCGCTTTCTGAAATCTCTTGTTTGGTTGTCGCGCCCCCCATAGATGTTGGATAATCACCTGATCTGGCCCTGAAGGCCAAACTCAGAGACTGTCATCTAATGTCTATGCGCACCTTTAGCTTGGAAACTTAAGTATTTAATAAGTTCTTTATATCCATGTGCGGATACTTTGACACATCAGTTCACAGCCCATGAATCAACCAATTGGAGATGCGCATACCAGGAACAAGAGGGACTATTTGAATAGTCAGGTCATTTGCACATCAACAATCAAAGCCCTTCAGGTATAGCTGACTTACTCGTCGGAACTTCTGAGCCAGGGTCGTCGCTTGCATATCCTGCTCATCGTCTGCGCCCCGTGTCTCCTTCAACAGCCAAACACTGAGAAAGCTCACACTTCATCTTGAACTTTTTCTGGTAGCCTAAACACGTCCTTATATGGTCATGAGAAGGGCAATGTGTCTGAACCTGAAGGGAAATTGTGGGTGGTCAGCTTCAAACTGGATTTTCCTCACCACCTTAATTAACATCTGAAAGGCGCAGTTTGTTTGAGATAAGGTGACCATTGTCTCTACATTAAACTCCGTTAAGTCTAAATGTTGGCCATACATATAGCAATCCAAATGTTCTCTCACTTTTGATATTGCCTTCATTCTTCTGCCCCGTACACACGGTCGGAAAATCCGACCACAAAATCCATCAGATTTTTTCCGACGGATTTTGTCCGACACTGGTGTTGCATACACACGGTCGGACAAAGTTGTCGGGAAATCTGATCATTCTGAACGTGGTGACGTTCGTTGCGTACGACGGAACTACGTAGAGGCTAGTAGCCAATAGCTTTGGTCTTATAATGTGATCTGAGCATGCGTGGCACTTTGTCCGTCGGAATTCGATACACACGATCGGAAAAAGTCCGATAGGACTTTGTTGTCGGAAAACTTGAGAGCAGGAGATAAAACTTTGTCCGTCGGAAAATCCGACCGTGTGTACGGGGCATTCCAATCTCTTTTGATTGCGGTGATTGAAGGCAGGCTGAAATGTCCTACATTTTGTTACATGTATGGCCAATATAAAGGTTCCTGTAAACATTGTATGAAAGACTTTTGGATTGATGAATCTTTCTGAAGTAATGATCAGTGTGAATGAGAACTTGCAATTTCTTAAAAAATTAAATATTTTGCTTTAAAGGGTTCCGCTATTACTTATTCTTTACTCCTGACTCCTGTCTCTGTGTTACTCCTCCTGATCCCTGCATGCTACATTACATACTACTTAGCTCTGCACTCTGTGTTACTTGTTCTGCTGCAATCTACTTAACATACTATTGACTATGAGCTCCATGTTACTTACTCCTGACCCCTGCACTATGCACTACTTTTGACCTCTGAACTCTGCATTACTTACTACTGATCCCTGCACTCTGCGATACTTCTGACCTCTGTTCTCTGCCTTACATACTACTAAACTCTGCATTACTTACTACTGACCCCTGCACTCTTAATACCTTCCTTACTTATTAATGGGGCCTTGCTAGGTTATCACCTTAAAAAAAGGGAGCTTCATGTACCCGGGAGGTCTTTGCTGTTCAGGTAGATCTCCATTTTTCCGGGGTTGCCCACTCCTGCTCTAGTGAGTGGAGTTAATTCCTCGATGTCCTCTAAGGTTTCAGAAAACACAGACCCCATTCATCAGGTAGATGTCTTCATCCAGCTGAAAGTTAATTGGCTGTTATGGGCAACAGTTCCATATTCCGCTCCATTATTGTTTTTATAAATGAGGCCCCATGATAGATCTGTCCGTTGTCCTCTTTACATTTGACAACTAGTGCACTTTTCCCCGACTCCTCCGGAGAATCACTCATTCAAAGTCCATATAAACCAAACCCCGAAAATCTCATATAAGCATTGAAAAGTCATTTTCAGTTTTTCTCAATCTGCATTTTTTTTTTTACAATACCTGGTGATCCTACCATGAAGGGTCTTGGTCAGGGTCACAACCCCCCGTTCCTCATCTCCCAATTGTACTCCTGCTTTGTCACCCTGTCATAAGTAGGGGCAGCCTGTCCATTAAGGGCGCACAGGCGCCGCCCCCCCGCCCATCGTCGCCTCCCCTATCCATGGGTCCTGCCCCTTTCAGGACACTGGCGCATGGATTTCAATGTGGAGGGGCTGTTTTTTTGAAGCACCGATTAGAGCCAAAGGCTGCAGAGAGTGCGCTCCAAGCTCACCCAGGTGTGTTACAACAGCAAATCAATATTCGCTGTTGTAACACTGATCCTCCTCCCAGCCAATCAGGAAGCTGGTTTTGACACCGGTCACCCCATTGGCTGAAAGGTCAGGCAATCCGGCCGCCCGTAGGAGCCTGCAAACCAGCCGCCCGCAGGAGCCCGCAACCAGCCGCCCGCAGGAGCCCGCAACCAGCCGCCCGCAGGAGCCCGCAACCAGCCGCCCCTAGGAGCCTGCAAACCAGCCGCCCCTAGGAGCCTGCAATCAGCCGCCCGTAGGAGCCTGCAATCAGCCGCCCCTAGGAGCCCGCAACCAGCCGCCCCTAGGAGCCCGCAACCAGCCGCCCCTAGGAGCCTGCAAACCAGCCGCCCCTAGGAGCCTGCAAACCAGCCGCCCGTAGGAGCCCGCAACCAGCCGCCCGTAGGAGCCCGCAACCAGCCGCCCGTAGGAGCCCGCAACCAGCCGCCCGTAGGAGCCCGCAACCAGCCGCCCGTAGGAGCCCGCAACCAGCCGCCCGTAGGAGCCCGCAACCAGCCGCCCGTAGGAGCCCGCAACCAGCCGCCCGTAGGAGCCCCCAACCAGCCGCCCGTAGGAGCCCCCAACCAGCCGCCCGTAGGAGCCCGCAACCAGCCGCCCGTTAGGAGCCCGCAACCAGCCGCCCGTTAGGAGCCCGCAACCAGCCGCATGTAGGAGCCTGCAACCAGCCGCCCGCAGGAGCCCGCAACCAGCCGCCCGCAGGAGCCCGCAACCAGCCGCCCGCAGGAGCCTGCAAACCAGCCGCCCGCAGGAGCCTGCAAACCAGCCGCCCGCAGGAGCCCGCAACCAGCCGCCCGTAGGAGCCCGCAACCAGCCGCCCGTAGGAGCCCGCAACCAGCCGCCCGTAGGAGCCCGCAACCAGCCGCCCGTAGGAGCCCGCAACCAGCCGCATGTAGGAGCCTGCAACCAGCCGCCCGCAGGAGCCTGCAACCATCCGCCCGTAGGAGCCTGCAACCTGGCTGCTCGCCGCCCATAGGAGCCCCTCCCCCCTGCAACCAATGGGGTAAGTGCCGGGGGGGCCACCGATGGGGTAAGTGCCCCCCCCCCCCCAGAAAAAAACCCCACCAGCTGCCACTGGTCATAAGGGCTTCCAGTGGAGACTACAAGTGGCGGCACCATGCATGGGAATCTGGGAATCCTGTCCCGAGGAATGCATCAATTTAGACATAAAGTGGCTGCAAAGAAGCCGCAGGAGATCAACCTTGAGAGTATTTTATTTTAAAAAGATGGAAGTTGTTTATGGTACACAGCTCTTTAGCAAATGAAATGTCCTTCAGGTAGGGTTTACATCTACCTTGAATGAACCTTCCATTAGAAATATTGCTTCCTGTTAGCTGTATTCATGCTAAGTAATTTTTTTGTAGCACTTTACCTCTTAGGGCAGGAGATCACAATACTCCTCCTGACAATGCCTTCTCCTGAAGGACTGAGCCATCTTTGTTCAGGCATCATCCAGAGTCACCATCTACTTTCCGGACTGAGATGCTGGCTTAGAGCACTCTTATGCTGTATTCACAAATGTCTGACACAGATCAGCTCCTGCTGCAACCTCTCGCTGTGGGATTTGCTACAAAGTTACACTGTACAGTTTAGGGATGTACCAATACCGATGCACATTCCAAGATTCTTTGCAGTGCGATTTACGTCCATACAAAATGAATGGGCACAAATCGCACTGCAAAGAATCGCATGCAATTTGAACAGGAATGAGGTGCGATTCCTGCCCAAATCATATATGGTTTCCCGCACTGCTCCACTGTGAACCCAGGCTGAATCACTATGACAAGGCTGGGTTCACACAACAGCAGTGCGGAAACTGCATGCGATTCGGACAGGAATTGCACCATATTCCTGTTCAAATTGCATTCGATTCTCTGCAGTGCGATTTGTGCCTATTCATTTTGAATGGATGCAAATCGCACCGCAAAGAACCGGTACATGGTATCAGCTTGACTGAAAGTATCGGTACGCACACTCGCTGATAAAAGAAAATGGTGCAACCCTAGTACAGTCTGATCCCTGATGGAGAGGAGACTGAGAAAATGCCTCAGTCTACCTGCAGCAGACTGATGACTTCATCTCAGCCTAGGCAAAGTCACTGGATAGGAGCTCAAAATGGCTTTTTTTTGGAAAAAAATTGGGAAATGAAACTGTTTCTATAAATTTTGACCCATTACCTATTATACAGGATAATGATCACATGACCAGGATAATGATCACATAATCGGCATAATGATCACATAATCGGGATAATGAACATGTGATCGAAATAATGATCACATGACCGGGATAATGAACACGTGATCGGGATAATAAACATGTAATCGGCATAATGATCACATGACCGGGATAATGATCACATAATCGGGATAATGATCACATAATCGGGATAATGATCACATAATCGGGATAATGATCGGGATAATGATCACATGATCGGGATAATGATCACGTGATCGGGATAATGAACACATGATCGGGATAATGAACACATGATCGGGATAATGATCACATGATCGGGATAATGAACACATGATCGGGATAATGAACACATGATCGGGATAATGAACACATGATCGGGATAATGAACACATAATCGGGATAATGAACACGTGATCAGGATAATGAACATGTAATCGGCATAATGATCACGTGATCGGGATAATGATCGGGATAATGATCACGTGATCGGAATAATGATCACATGATCGGGATAATGAACACATGACCGGGATAATGAACACATGATCGGAATAATGATCACATGATCGGGATAATGAACACATGACCGGGATAATGAACACATGATCGGGATAATGAACACATGATCGGGATAATGAACACATGATCGGGATAATGAACACATGATCGGGATAATGAACACATGATCGGGATAATGATCACGTGATCAGGATAATGAACATGTAATCGGCATAATGATCACGTGATCGGGATAATGATCAGGATAATGATCACGTGATCGGAATAATGATCACATGATCGGGATAATGATCACATGACCGGGATAATGAACACGTGATCGGGATAATGATCACGTGATCGGGATAATGATCACATGATCGGGATAATGATCACGTGATCGGGATAATGATAACATGATCGGGATAATGATCACGTGATCGGGATAATGATCACATAATCGGGATAATGATCAGGATAATGATCACATAATCGGGATAATGATCACGTGATCGGGATAATGAACACGTGATCGGGATAATGAACACATGATCGGGATAATGATCACATGATCGGGATAATGATCACATGATCGGGATAATGAACACATGATCGGGATAATGAACACATGATCGGGATAATGAACATGTAATCGGGATAATGATCACGTGATCGGGATAATGAACACGTTATCGGGATAATGATCAGGATAATGATCACATAATCGGGATAATGATCAGAATAATGATCACATAATCGGGATAATGATCACGTGATCGTGATAATGAACACATGATCGGGATAATGAGCACATGATCGGGATAATGAACACATGATCGGGATAATGAACACGTGATCGGGATAATGAACATGTGATCGGGATAATGAACACGTGATCGGGATAATGATCAGGATAATGATCACATAATCGGGATAATGATCACGTGATCGGGATAATGAACACATGATCGGGATAATGAACACATGATCGGGATAATGAACACGTGATCGGGATAATGATCATGTGATCGGGATAATGAACACGTGATCGGGATAATGATCACATGATCGGGATAATGAACACGTGATCGGGATAATGAACATGTGATCGGGATAATGAACACGTGATCGGGATAATGATCAGGATAATGATCACGTGATCGGGATAATGATCAGGATAATGATCACGTGATCGGGATAATGATCACGTGATCGGGATAATGATCAGGATAATGATCACGTGATCGGGATAATGATCAGGATAATGATCACGTGATCGGGATAATGAACACATGATCGGGATAATGAACACGTGATCGGGATAATGAACATGTGATCGGGATAATGATCACGTGATCGGGATAATGATCACATAATCGGGATAATGATCACGTGATCGGGATAATGAACACGTGATCGGGATAATGAACACGTGATCGGGATAATGAACACGTGATCGGGATAATGAACACATGATCGGGATAATGATCACATGATCGGGATAATGATCACGTGATTGGGATAATGATCACGTGATTGGGATAATGATCACATGATCGGGATAATGATCACATGAATGAATGAATGAAAGAATTCCCAGCATTTGGGGAGACCATTGATTGGTTTGATCCTGAGTTTACACTTGTGCGATGCGGGACACCCTCATGTGATTCATCTAGGAATCGCACCACATTCCTGTGCAGATCACATGCGATGTCTGTGGGGTGTGCTTTGAGACATTAGTTTTTAATGGCTCAAATCGCATCCGCACTAAAATGAAGCAGGACCCTTTTTTTGTGGCCGCGCTGGAATCAGATCGCGGGGATATTCACCCCCCCCCCCCCCCCGAGTTCCAATTCAGACAATCGCACTGCCTTTTGTGAGCTGTTTTTGGGGTGTCATTAATTTAACATTTCACTGTGGGATTTCAATGCGGTGCGGGAAACGCACAGGGATCGCTGCGTTTCCCGCATTCGCAGATATGTGAACCCAGGCCTGAATCTTTTTGTTCTCTTTCCATTTTATTTCACTGCAGTTCTCATGAAAGCGACAATCCCTGTCCTTCCGTCCGCATGAATCTTCTTCTTCTCAGCCATCCATCCTTCACATCGCAGACTTCTTTCCTTATATAGTATTATCTCCTCTTTTATGGAGCTTTACATTGGATGTATGCCCTTAAGAAAAACATCCGACGCAGCCAAAGGCCAGAGCGCTTGTAACCCGGTGACTGAGGCTGTTCCTGTGCTGCGGGCTCTGTCTGTCTGTCTGTGTATATCCCGTCCTTCAGATGATGATTTGTTTAGGAGAACATCTCATCTGTAATTAGAGGGAGGACGGGTCCTGTTCAGGTCTTCCGGGGTCCTGCACAGCGCCTGCGATTCTATCATTGACTCTGGTGGATGTAAGTTGGGACTAAGGTCTCATTCACATGAGTGTACTTACTGTGTCCGTCAGGATGCATACAGTAGGTGTTCTATGTACAGTGAGGGAAATAAGTATTTGC
Source organism: Lithobates sylvaticus (assembly GCA_028564925.1). NCBI lineage: Eukaryota > Metazoa > Chordata > Amphibia > Anura > Ranidae > Lithobates > Lithobates sylvaticus. The sequence goes on from CM053030.1 coordinate 42,597,210, forward strand.
TCCCCTGCAGATTTTGTACGTTTGCCCACTTGAAAAGAAATAAAGGGTCTCATTTTTTATCATAGGTGTATTTTAAATGCTAGTAAATGATTACTACTTGTTTAGACTGTTGCTCTTTGAAAAAAAGCGCTCCCTGTGTGATCTGTTTTAACGATCGAGTAATTGCGCTAAACCACGGATGATCAATCTGCGGACCTCCAGCTGTTGCGGAAAACTACAAGTCCCATCATGCCTCTGCCTTGGGGAGTCATACTTTGTAACTGTCAGTGTTGCAATGCCTCATGGGACTTGTAGTTCTGCAACAGCTGAAGGGCCGCATAAGCTATGAGTACGCACTTATTATAGTGTGAAACGCGTCAGTTTTCCTGTATCGCTTTGCTGTGGTGTGTACTATGTGATCCCAAGTTTTAAATAAAAGGCACAAGAAATTTTCTTCCAAGTGCGGTTGTCCAGAGTTTTTTCGCTTATCCTCAGCTGAAGGGCCGCAGGTTGAGCACCCAATGAGAGCCCTCTAAAGGTTAATCAACAAATGTCTTTATTTAACCACTTCCCGCCAAATGAGGGCTGGGCGGCGCGGCTCTCGTTCTGGGTGGAATTCATAGGACGGCCCTTCAGAACGACCGCTCTCGCGCGCCCGTGGGGGGGGGGCGCAATAGCGGCGATCAGTGGTGCGGTGTGTCAGTCTGACACACCGCTAGACCGATCTCAGTAAAGAGCCTCTGATGGAGGCTCTTTACCACGTGGACAGCTGTGTCCAATCACGGCTGATCACGATGTAAACAGGAAGAGCCGCTGATCGGCTTTTCCTCTACTAGCGTCTGACAGAACCGAGTCGAGGAGAGCCGATTGGCTGCTCTCCTAACTGGGGGGGGGGGGGTCTGTGCTGATTGTTTATCAGTGCAGCCCCCCCTTGGATGCCCACCCAGGACCACCAGGGATTACCACCAGGCAGGTGCCAATCAGTGCCTAGGCAGCTGCCAATCAGTACCCATCCCCAATGCCTGCCAGTGCCATCAGTGATGCCTATCAGTGCCGCATATTAGTGCCCATCAGTGCCGCCTTTCATTGCCACCCATAAGTACCCATCAGTGCAGCCTTTCAGTGTTTATCAGCACAGCCCCCCCTCAGATGCCCACCCAGGACCCCCAGGGATTGCCACCACACTGGACCACCAGCTATGCCACCCTAGACCACCAGGCAGGTGCCAATCAGTGCTCAGGCAGCTGCCAATCAGTACCCATCCCCAATGCCTGCCAGTGCCATCAGTGATGCCTATCAGTGCTGCATATTAGTGCCCATCTGTGCTGCCTATCAGTGCCCAGCAGTGCCGCCTATCATTGCCACCCATAAGTACCCATCAGTGCTGCCTTTCAGTGTTTATCAGTGCAGCCCCCCCCCCCTCGGATGCCCACCCAGGACCCTCAGGGATTGCCACCACACTGGACCACCAGGAATTATTATACAGGATTTATATAGCGCCAACAGTTTGCGCAGCGCTTAACAAAATAAAGACAGACATTACAATTACATTACAATTTGGTACAAGAGGAATCAGAGGGCCCTGCTCATTAGAGCCTACAATCTAAAAAGAAAGGGTCAATTGATACAAGAGGTAATAGCTGTGGGGGATGAGTTGCTGGAGGAAGTAAAACAGTGTTAGTTAGAAGCAGGGTAGGCTTCTTTAAAGAGAAAGGTTTTCAGGGATCGTCTAAAGATGGATAGATTAGGGGACAGTCGGACAGATTGGGTAGAGAGTTCCAAAGGATGGGAGAAGCTCTGGAGAAATCCTGGAGGCGAGCATGGGAGGAGGTACAAGGGAGCTAGAGAGCAGGAGGTCTTGGGAGGATCGAAGACAGCGGCTTGGTTGGTATTTTGGGACTAGGTTAGTCATGTAGCTGGGGGCAGAGTTATGGATGGCTTTGTAAACTATTGTTAGTACTTTGAATTTTATTCGTTGGGTGAGTGGAAGCCAGTGGAGGGATTTGCAGAGAGGGGTGGAGGACACTGAATGGTTGGTAAGTTGGATGAGTCTTGCAGCGGCATTCATTATGGACTGAAGGGGGGATAGTCTATGTAAAGGTAGTCCAATGAGGAGGGAGTTGCAGTAGTCGAGGCGAGAGATGACCAGGGAGTGAGTTAGAAGCTTGGTGGTGTCATTCGTTAAAAAGGGGCGTATTCTGTATGCCACCCTAGACCACCAGGCATCTGCCAATCAGTACCCATCCCCAATGCCTGCCAGTGCCATCAGTGATGCCCACCAGTGCCACCCATGAGTGTCCATCAGTGCTGCCTATCAATGCCCATCAGTGCTGCATATCAGTGCCACCCATCAGTGCCGCCTAAAAGTGCCCATCATCAGTGCCACCTCATTGGTGCCATCTCATCGGTGCTGCCTTATCAGTGCCGGTCAGTGAAGGAGAAAATTTTTAGGTCTTTTTTTTATTTGTTTAACAAAAAATAAACGCAGAGGAGATCAAATGCCACCAAAAGAAAGCGACCGCGCTGAAAGCTGAAAATTTACTTGGGGAGGTAGGGGGTGTAAGTGCCTGGTATTGAAGTAGTTAACACCATTATAGATACAAGTGTGTGTGTGTGTGTGAGCGCCATCTTTGAGCTGGACCAGGAGTACAGCGTGTTACCAATGCTCCTCTCCTCTCTATGCTCTCCTCCATCCCTGACCTGTCTATTCACCTCTCCCTTCAGCTCCTAGTGTCTGAAACATGTTAGGCTGGCCACATTATACAATGCAAGACAGACTCTGTTTTTTTTTTCTAATTTTTGCTAAGCAGGCGATGGTAGAAAAGTAATATAAAAGTAATATAAAGACCGATCTCAAGACGTTCTTCTGGCAGAACTTTAAAACACAATACTTTTTTTTTTTTTTTTGTTCTTCTTTTTAATCATCATAAAGAGTGTTTTATACTAGCCGGAGGTCTGCTTTAAGAGCCGGGATAATCGGTTGTTCATTATTTTTGTTTTCCAGGACTATTTTTATGAAAGTTTTTCTCCCTCGGTGGCATTTGTGGATCTTTCTCGGGATTTACAATAATAAACATCTGCGGGCCATGATGTCTTTGGAGGAAGCCGGATTCTTGGCTGCGAGTTCTAAGGATATATTCGGAGCAAGTGTCTTTTTCATCACGGCTGCAAACCGACCTCTCCAGATAAAATAGAATTCAAATTTGGAAGACAATCTGCCGCGATTCTGGGGAACCGCATTAACTCAGCTGGAAAATATTCTGCTGAAGCTATTTCCATGAATTGATGGATATCCTGCAAATAATCGATCGTTCCGACCGCTCGTGAAAAAAAGGTACGCCGCTAATTTATTTTGCTATATATAATGGGACGGCGATCGTTAAAGTTGCTTTGACATCACTAAAGATGAAGTTGAGAGAGACGGGTATATACACAGATGTGAAGTGTCTTAGGCCTCGTTCATAGGGGAGTCCTTAACTCCTTGGTGGCGGCCTTACCAGAAAGCTCTCAATGCATACCAGCGATAGGGAGCTTTCCGATCATGTGACCGCTGTGACAGCCAATCATGGAGTTCACGTGATCAGAAACCCTGTCCCACCTCCCGGCATCTGAAACCCCTTAAAGGGCTGGGAGGCGGGGTTTCTAAAGAGGTGACCGCCGTGGTTGGCTGTCACAGCGGTCACCAGAAAGCTCCCGATGCATACCAGCGGTTGGGAGCTTTCCGATCAGGTGACAGCCAATCATGGAGGTCACGTGATCAGGAACCCTGTCCCGCCTCCCGGCATCTGAAACCCCTTAAAGGGCTGGGAGACGGGGTTTCTAAAGAGGTGACCGCCGTGGTTGGCTGTCACACCAGTCACCAGAAAGCTCCAGATGCATACCAGCGGTTGGGAGCTTTCCGATCATGTGACCGCTGTGACAGTCAATCATGGAGGTCACGTGATCAGAAACCCCTTCCCGCCTCCCGGCATCTGAAACCCCTTAAAGGGCTGGGAGGCGGGGTTCCTGATGATGTGACCGCCGTGGTTGGCTGTCACAGTGGTCACCAGAAAGCTCCCGATGCATACCAGCGGTTGGGAGCTTTCCGATCATGTGACCGCTGTGACAGCCAATCATGGAGGTCACGTGATCAGAAACCCCGCCCCGCCTCCCGGCATCTGAAACCCCTTAAAGGGTTGGGAGGCGGGGTTTCTGATGATGTTACCGCCGTGGTTGGCTGTCACAGTGGTCACCAGAAAGCTCCCGATGCATACCAGCGGTTGGGAGCTTTCCGATCATGTGACCGCTGTGAAAGCCAATCATGGAGGTCACGTGATCAGAAACCCCTTCCCGCCTCCCGGCATCTGAAACCCCTTAAAGGGCTGTGAGGCAGGGTTTCTGATGATGTGACCGCTGTGGTTGGCTGTCACATCGGTCACCAGAAAGCTCCCGATTGCTAGTATGCATCAGGAGCTTTCTGGTACCCACCATCTACCGTACCGGGAGCACACTCTTAGCAAGGTAAGTTGTTGTAACATGGCCGTAAATGCGGCCACTCTGTGTTAAGGCCCACCTGCCGATCTGCCGCATTATTAGGGGCGGCCCGTCCATTAGGGGCGCCCACCCATCCATGCGTCCATGCGATGCATGTATTCCAATGGGGGGGGGGGGGTTTGAAGCACCTTATTAGCGCCAGAGGCTCTAATAGGCTTCAAAATAGGGTGGGCTTGGGGCACAGAGAATGTGCTCTGAACCAACCCAGGTGTGTTGCAATAGCGAATGAATATTCGCTACTATAACACTGATCCTCCTCCCAGGCCAATCAGGAAGCGAGTCTTGAGACCCGTCACCCAATTGGCTGAAAGGACAGGCAGTCCTATTGGATGCCGAGGAGAAGGGGAGGAGGCGCATGGCAGAAGCGAGGAGGAGGAGAGGACACGGGAGCCGACGCCCGCTGCCTGCCACCTAGATGGGGTAAGTAACAGACAGCGGGTGGGATGGATTTTGAGGTGCCACTCCACTGGCCGCCGGGGGGGGGGGTTGTTTGACTGCCCCTCCCCCCCAAAAAAACACCAGCCACCACTGGGCTGCATATATGCATGAAGCCGGCATCAAGGGCTTAAGTATACGCCCATGCGAGGGCCATGTTTGCCCGCATGGGGATGAAAGGGTGGTCTGTGCATCCCTGCGCAGGTGGTCCCATTCATGTCAATTGGGATGCAGAGGTTGCACAGACACAGCCACTGCTCCCAATTTTGACAGCCACCTGGGTGTGGCTCTCCAAACACAGACAGTGTGCGTTCAGGGACCTGCACACGCATGCAACAGCACAAATTGGGAGCAACAGCTGTGTCCTTGCATGGGGGTTGCCTGCATGGGGATGCACGGACAAACATGGCACATGCTTAAGTACGCCCATGTGAACGAGGTCTTATTGTAATTCTGTCCAGCCAGGATTGTGATCCATATATCCCTGCCAGACAGCACAGCCAGGAAGCTGACACTGCTTTCTTTTTTGGAAATAAGAAATACAGTGGTGTCTTGCCTGCAGCAGGAAACAGGCTGTGAAGTACCAGTTTTGGGTCACTGGGACTCCTGTTAGTAAATGGGTATTTTGCTACCACCTATAATGACGCATCCTATCATAGCAAAACTAACTAACGCGAAGGCAAGTCATCTGTGCACTTTTGTACAATCATTTTGTGAACGATCGCGTCCACCGCTGTCATTTTTGCATTTTCTGGGTTCTGTATGATGTCGGATGCTGTCTGGTTATACCTGCAGAATGTTTGCCCACATCCGCCGCCGTAAACTTTAAACTTCATGGAGCCAGATAAGAAAAACATGATTTTAAAGTTTCAGTTCACCTTTGCAAAAACATTAGATAATCCCCCCTCCCCAGAAAAAAAAAAAAATACCAAAACCACAATAAACAGAATACAAAATGGGTTACAGCACCGCGAGTATACGTTATTGCTCCATCAAAGAATCAACCAACTTCAGGCATCCCTGCCCTTTTAATTACAGAGCTGAACAATGTCGTAGAAATGGAGACATGTGTATTCTTAGTTTGCATATAAAGAAGGGCCCGGGAGCGAGCGCAGAGTAAAGGAGCATAGCAGAGGGCCAGCATGACAGGAGTGATAAGGGGGCACAGCAAGGGTTAAAAATAAATAGAGGGGAATGTAAGTAGATAGCTGGGTGGGGTTAGGAAGGCAAGCAGGTGGGAGGGGTTTAATTTATTTAAGTCCCGGGGGGTTTTTCCCGGGCAACATTTGAGATTTTAGCCAGAAGGGAGAAGTTTTGAGCCAGAAGGGAGAAGTTTATTTAGCCTGCATCCCGGCAATGGCGGACTTGGAGGGTCTATTTGCCCAGCTACGAGCGGCTGCTGCTTGCCATGGACCGGACTGGCTACAAAGGCAAGTGGCACCGCTTATTAGGCAGCAAACAGGAGCTGAGGCGGGGGGTCAGGACATCCCACGCGCTCGGAGGTCTCGGCCTCCGGAGCGTTTTTCCCCTGACACGTCCCCCAGAGCATCTCGCCAAGCTAGGAGCCCCACAGCACGGGACCCGTCAGGCCCGCCGGCAAAACGAATCCCCGTTTCCGCCGGTCCCGGGCCTGGACGGAATCCTCGTCACAGGCGGAGCTCGGTGGGCGGGGCCTCGGTGCGCACACGCGCCTCCCCCCCCCCACCCGTTCGGCGGAGTCAGCGGGCGAATACGGGCACCCCCTCTCCTTCCTCGGCTGTGAGGGGGAGGCCTCAGCGTGGGAGACAGCAGGCCGCGACCGCAGGGCCTTTCCCATACCCGGCCGGCGGTTCTCTTATGCCCAGGGGGATCCAAGATGGCGGGCGCAGGCAGCCCAGCAGCGCTTCACCCAGAGCCCCAGGCAGACAAGATGGCGGACGAAGGCAGCCCAGCAGCACAGTATGCAGAGCCCCAGGCGAGCAGTGGACGGCAGGTGGGGCCAATGACGGGGGGCGGGGCCAGCACAGTGAGTTAACACCTGCAGCTGGGCCCTCTTCACCTGGATCGGATGACGCGGAGCCCCTGCAGACGCCCGGATACCGGTCCGAGGGTGAGCTGAGTGGGTCTGAGACGGAAGATCGGCAGGAGCGTCCGGCAACGGTGGAGGCGGGAGCAGCGGCGGCGGGGACACCCCCTGGTCGGCCCGGTAAGTCCTTTACTGTTTCTAATATTTCTAGATATCCAGCAATGCAAGGGTTAACGGGGGTAATTGCTGCGGGGGGGTCAGGGACCGCAATGGGTGGGCCGCTGTCTCTCGGGGCCACGCCGGAACACGGGCCGGGGGGAGGAGCTCCCCCCACCGTGGGTACTGACACACACCTGCAGGCATTGTTAGGGGGTTTGCGGGACCTTGTACAGCGATTTGCGCACGACACGAGCGGTCGGGCGCCGCAGGCAGCTGTGTGGGTACCGCCAATTGATGGGACCCTGGCGGATGGGGGGGGTTTGTCCGCGGGCACGCCACTCCCGGTGGCGGCGACATCAATGGCCCCCACTGGGTCAGTTTCACCGCTGGGTGTTTCCCCACCCTCGACGATGGCGAAGGCTGGAGAGAAGGCAGATACAGCGCTGGAGAGCGGAGGTAGGACGGATGTGGTTCGCATCGCGGACGCAGCGAAATGCGAGGTCTATGTCTGCTTTGAGGGGCCGCTGGGATCGCATTTGGAGGCGGAGGTCAGGGAAAAAATCGTGAAGGGTGAGTACGTGGAAATTTTTTCCCTCTTGCCATTGGAGAAGTTTAACCTGGATAGGGTAAAACCGGACGATAGCAAGAAAAAGGACGAAGAAAAGCGCCGCTATAGACTAATCCCGCGCACGTTTGCGAATTGGCTGCAGGCGTTCGCCATTATGGCAAGTGTTATAGGTGAGAAGAACCCCGAACATTGTTCGGCGTTATTCTGTTACATGGACGCGATAGGTGAGGCTTACAGGGTATACGGAGGTACTGCTTGGCTCAGATACGATGAGCAGTTTAGACAACGCAGAGCAGTACGTCCATCTCTGCGCTGGGACCACAAGGACATCAGCCTCTGGATGAGGTTGATGTCGTCGGCACGGGCTCCCAATCAGTTTTTTTCGGGAGGGGCCGGGGGTTCATCAGCCCCAGGACAGCCGGCCTCTAAAAAATGGGGAGTCTGCTGGCAATATGGGGAGGGCACATGTAAGTTTGGAAGCTCCTGCCGTTTCAAACACGAGTGCTCCAGTTGCGGTGGATCTCATCCAGGATCTCGCTGCTTTAAGAAGGGGAAGGGGCGCACCGGAGAGTTTGGCAACAAAAGGGACGACGCCGGTGAAGGGGGAAAGGATGCAACCTTTCCTAAATAGGTACCCAGATCGGGCGGCTGCCCGGCTTCTGGGGGAGGGATTCGCGGAGGGCTTTAGAATCCCTAGTGCTTTAACAGTCATTCCGCCGGTTGCGAGGAATTTGCGTTCGGCACTGGTTCATCCGGAGGTGGTGGGGGAGAAGTTGGGGAAGGAGGTGGCACTGGGTCGCATGGCTGGGCCGTTTTGGGAGATACCTATCCCGGGGTTGGTGATTTCCCCGTTGGGGGTGGTACCTAAGAAGGAGCCGAATAAGTTTCGGCTGATACACCATCTGTCATTCCCAAAGGGGGGCTCCGTTAACGACGCGATTGACCCAGATGCCTGCACGGTGTCATACACGTCCTTCGATGCAGCGGTAGGGTGGGTACGCCGCTGCGGAAAGGGCTCTTTAATGGCAAAAGCGGACGTTGAGTCGGCCTTCCGCCTTCTCCCGGTACACCCTGACAGTTTCCATTTGTTGGGGTGTTGTTGGCAAGGGAGGTACTATGTCGATCGTTGTTTACCTATGGGTTGCTCGATCTCTTGCGCACTGTTCGAAACCTTCAGCTCCTTTCTGGAATGGGTGGTCCGCGACGTTTCGGGTTTGAATTCTATAATTCATTACCTGGACGACTTTCTTTGCGTGGGACCACCGGGGAAGAATGTGTGCATGGTTCTGTTGTCCACTTTGCAACATATGGCGGGTACATTTGGTGTCCCGCTGGCGGCCGATAAGACAGAGGGCCCGACTACCACTCTTAGCTTCTTAGGGATAGTCATTGATTCGGAGGCCATGGAGTGTCGACTGCCGGAAGGGAAGCTTTTGGCTCTGAGGGAGGAGATTCGGGCAATAATAGGTCTGCGCAAGATTCAGCTGAGGAAGCTACAGTCATTACTAGGTAAGCTGAACTTCGCATGTCGTATCATTCCCATGGGCAGGGTTTTTTGCCGACGACTCTCGGCAGCAACTGCGGGAGCCAAGGCTCCTAACCACTTCATTCGCATCACGAGGGAGCATCGCGATGATTTGAAGGTGTGGGACACTTTTTTGGCGCGCTATAATGGCAAATCGCTGTGGATGAGAGGCCCGGTGAGCAATTGGGATCTGGAACTGTTTACAGACGCAGCCGGGTCTACCGGATATGGGGCCTACTATCAGGGGCACTGGAGCGCCGAGCCCTGGCCCAAGGCTTGGGTTGAGGCGGGCCTCTGTAAAAATCTGGTGCTGCTGGAATTGTTTCCAGTGGTGCTGGCTCTTGAGGTCTGGGGCGAAGCGTTTAAGGATTCGAAGGTCAGGTTGAATTGTGACAATCTTGGTGTGGTTCAAGTCATCAACCGCATTTCGGCATCGTCACTTCCTGTCGTTCGGCTGCTGCGGCAATTGGTGCTGCGTTGCCTGCAGCTGAATGTATTTTTGTATGCTGTACATCTCCCAGGGATAGACAACACGTTGGCTGACGCCTTGTCTCGTTTTCAGTGGGACAAGTTCCGGGAGTTGGCGCCGGCTGCAGATCGACAGGGTGTTCCGTGTCCCCGATGGATGTGGTCGGTTGTCGAGGAGTCCTCGATGGATGGATCAGGGGGTCGGTGAGTGAGTCCACATGGGGGGCTTATGAGAAGGTTTGGAGCGAATGGGGGGAGTTGGTCAGGCAGGTCGGAGGGGATCCTCTAGCGGCTGAGTTGAGGTTGTTAGTCGTCTATTTCGTGGCAAGGAATTTGGAACGAGGTGTATCGGTTTCGGCGATGGATCGTAAGCTAGCAGGGCTGGCATTTTTGTTCAAATTACAAGGGTCAGTTGATCATACGAAGGAATTTTGTGTTCGACAAGCACTGAAGGGCTATCGTCGGTCACGGAGGCAGAAGGATGTCAGGAGGCCGGTGACTTTTGGCAACCTGAGGGTACTGGCGAGTCAGTTAGATACGATATGCTCTACAGCTTACGAGGTGTCCTTGTTCCGGGCAGCGTTCTCGCTGGCCTTTTTTGGCGCCTTTCGGATAAGTGAGCTAGTGAGTCCGTCCAGAAGGGTTCCCGGGGGTTTGCGCGCCCGGGATGTGGGGTTAACAGGGGGTGGAGTGGAGGTATTGCTTAGGCGATCCAAGACGGATCAGATTGGTAAAGGGGTAAGGGTGAAGCTTTATCCGTTGCCGGATTCCCCTGTGTGCCCTGTAAGGGCGGTACAGGATTTTCTGGGGGTTCGCCCGTCGGCGGAAGGTGTGTGGCTCATTCACGAGGACGGTTCTCCGTTGTCCAAGTTTCAGTTCGTGGCAGTTTTCAAGAAATGTTTGAAAGCGGCCGGACTGGATAGTTCGCAGTACGCTTCGCACTCCTTCCGCATCGGGGCGGCTACTGAGGCCGCACGATGTGGGTTGGACGAAGATGCGGTTAAAAAGATCGGCCGTTGGGACTCGCGGAGATTCCGTACATACATCCGGCCTCATTTGGTGGTCGAGTAGAGAGCGGCCCACTGATTTGGAACTTGAAAGGGGGGAGTGGGACTGGTGGCAAATATAAGGTTTTAAGCTTGTAGCTAGTTGTTACATTTTCATAGGTTATCTGTGTTTTTTCCATTTTGTTACAGATGGAACACAGACGGGTCTCGTCTGGATATTGGGCCATTCTTTTGTATTCTGGGGGGCTAGGCGGGCAGATATTAGACCCAATGGCAGGCAATTAGGCATATCCAGGGATGAGGCATGTATCCGTTGGATAGGTAGGCCAGGCATGAAGTGGTCCAGGGTTTTACCGGAAGTGCAGCACGTTGCGCGCCTGGACAGGCCGCCGGACGTGTTGGTACTTCACGTTGGGGGTAACGACCTGGGGGGCCGGCCCGCAAGGGTGCTCATAAGGGATGTGAAGATTGACTTCCTGCGCCTGAGCACTTCCTTCCCTAATATGGTGATCGTCTGGTCCGATATCGTGGCCAGGAAATCGTGGAGATTGGCTAGGTCGGTTGACCGCTTGAATAAAACCCGCATTAAAGTCAACAAAAGGGTGGGTCAATTTATTATTCGGAATGGAGGTCTGGTGGTTCGACACCAGGAGTTGGAGAAGGATGTGGGGCTGTACCTTCGGGGGGACGGAGTGCATCTGTCGGAAGTAGGTATTGATCTCTGGGCTCTGGGATTACAGGAGGGGATACAGAGGGCGCTGAGAGTTTGGCGGAGCTCCCAAGGGTTAGGTGGTCACCCTTGTTAGCTGATGGCGGTGGTGTGGTCTTTTATGGTGGTAACTAACCCAGGAGATGGAAGTGTTGGGGACTCAATAGTGCCATGGGCCCCCTTGGTGTACAGTTAACACGGATTAGCTGAAGAGGATAATCTGGACACTGCGGGTAATGAGTTGTCACCGGGCTGATGTTTATCACGGCCGGAGGCCTAGTACGATAGCAGGCCCGCAGTGAAAAAGTGGAACATAGTTATATGGGGAAGTGCCGTTTAAGACCACCGGGTGGGAGAACTGATATTCTGTTTATGGTTAATAAAGTTTATATATATTTTATATATATTTGATATTTGTTAATAAAAGGCTGCTATGGCCAGTTATACCCCAATTAAAGAGTGGTCTCGTTTCTAGAAGTAAGATTATGGGGAATAAGGTGGTGGGGTATAATAATGGGCGGCAGCCGTTATAAGGTGGGTGCATCTTATCTACACTGGTCAAGAAGGGCCCGGGAGCGAGCGCAGAGTAAAGGAGCATAGCAGAGGGCCAGCATGACAGGAGTGATAAGGGGGCACAGCAAGGGTTAAAAATAAATAGAGGGGAATGTAAGTAGATAGCTGGGTGGGGTTAGGAAGGCAAGCAGGTGGGAGGGGTTTAATTTATTTAAGTCCCGGGGGGTTTTTCCCGGGCAACATTTGAGATTTGTGCCAGAAGGGAGAAGTTTCCCACCCACCCTCCCTTGAATGTGTTTGGGTTGTACTAATGCTTTTATTTCAGGTGCGGTTTCAAGAGAAGTCATGGCAGCATTCCGTTGGCGGTGGTGTGGTCTTTTATGGTGGTAACTAACCCATGAGATGGAAGTGTTGGGGACTCAATAGTGCCATGGGCCCCCTTGGTGTACAGTTAACACGGATTAGCTGAAGAGGATAATCTGGACACTGCGGGTAATGAGTTGTCACCGGGCTGATGTTTATCACGGCCGGAGGCCTAGTACGATAGCAGGCCCGCAGTGAAAAAGTGGAACATAGTTATATGGGGAAGTGCCGTTTAAGACCACCGGGTGGGAGAACTGATATTCTGTTTATGGTTAATAAAGTTTATATATATTTTATATATATTTGATATTTGTTAATAAAAGGCTGCTATGGCCAGTTATACCCCAATTAAAGAGTGGTCTCGTTTCTATAAGTAAGATTATGGGGAATAAGGTGGTGGGGTATAATAATGGGCGGCAGCCGTTATAAGGTGGGTGCATCTTATCTACACTGGTCATGCAGTGCATGTTCAAGTTGGCCAACTGCATCAAAGTTGAGTAGAGAAGGAAAGGGGTTTGTTTGAGCATGGTTGAGTAGAGAAGTAAAGGTGTTTGTTTGAGTATAGTTGAGTATAGAAGGAAAGGGGTTTGTTTGAGTATGGTTGAGTAGAGAAGGAAAGGGGTTTGTTTGAGTATAGTTGAGTAGAGAAGGAAAGGGGTTTGTTTGAGTATGGTTGAGTAGAGAAGGAAAGGGGTTTGTTTGAGTATAGTTGCGTAGAGAGGAAAGGGGTTTGTTTGAGTATAGTTGAGTAGAGAAGTAAAGGGGTTTGTTTGAGTTTGGTTGTGTAGAGAAGGAAAGGGGTTTGTTTGAGTATGGTTGAGTAGAGAAGGAAAGGGGTTTGTTTGAGTATAGTTGAGTAGAGAGGAAAGGGGTTTGTTTGAGTATAGTTGAGTAGAGAAGGAAAGGGGTTTGTTTGAGTATGGTTTGTTTGAGTATAGTTGAATGAAAGGGGTTTGTTTGAGTATAGTTGAGTATAGAAGGAAAGGGGTTTGTTTGAGTATAGTTGAGTAGAGAAGGAAAGGGGTTTGTTTGAGTATAGTTGAGTAGAGAAGGAAAGGGGTTTGTTTGAGTATGGTTGAGTAGAGAGGAAAGGGGTTTGTTTGAGTATAGTTGAGTAGAGAAGGAAAGGGGTTTGTTTGAGTATGATTAGTAGAGAATGAAAGGGGTTTGTTTGAGTATAGTTGAGTAGAGAAGGAAAGGGGTTTGTTTGAGTATAGTTGAGTAGAGAAGGAAAGGGTTTGTTTGAGTATAGTTGAGTAGAGAGGGAAAGGGGTTTGTTTGAGTATGGTTGAGTAGAGAAGGAAAGGGGTTTGTTTGAGTATAGTTGAAGGAAAGGGGTTTGTTCTTTGAGTATGGTTGAGTAGAGAAGGAAAGGGGTTTGTTCTTTGAGTATGGTTGAGTAGAGAAGGAAAGGGTTTTGTTTGAGTATAGTTGAGTAGAGAAGGGAAGGGTTTTGTTTGAGTATGGCTGAGTAGAGAGGGGAAGGGGTTTGTTTTGGGTATGGTTGAGTAGATAGGGAAAGGGGTTTGTTTGAGTATGGTTGAGTAGAGAAGGAAAGGGGTCTGTTTGAGTATAGTTGAGTAGAGAGGCAAAGGGGTTTGTTTGAGTATAGTTGAGTAGAGAAGGAAAGGGGTTTGTTTGAGTATAGTTGAGTAGAGAAGGAAAGGGGTCTGTTTGAGTATAGTTGAGTAGAGAAGGAAAGGGGTTTGTTTGAGAATAGTTGAGTAGAGAAGGAAAGAGTGCCCCATCATTGACACCAACAATTGGACACTATTTCTACCGCTGAAACCAATAATGGGACGCTATTCCTCCCACTAACGCCAATGATAGGCACTTATTACTCCTGCTGACAGCATTGATTGGGCACTATTTCTCCAACTGACACCAACAATGGGGCACTATTTCTCCCACTGACACCAACGATGGGGCACTATTCTCCCACTGACACCAACGATGAGGCACTATCCTGCCCACTGACACCAATAATGGGGTACTATTCCTTCCACTGAAAACAGTTGGAGCAATAGTGCCCCATTGTTGGTGGAAGGAATAATGCCCCAATTGTTGATGTCAGTGGGAGCAAATAAGCACCACTGTTGGTGTCAGTGGTAGGAATAGCACCTCATATAAATAGGAGGAATAGTACCCCAAGAGCCAAATAAAAATAAGCAAAGGGCTGTATCTGGCCCATGGGCAGCAGTTTGGAGACCACTGCTTTTAAAGCATCCCTTTTTAATAGGGGGTCTTTTTAATCCAGGGCCTCCGCATTAGTCACATGGTCTCTCTGGAGGATCTTGGTAGACGTTGATGTTTAGACAGCACCATTCCCTCACGATCTTTCCTTTCCATGGAGACAATGCCACGTTTTGGGGTTGTGTTTTAGCTTGTATTCCATGAGTGCTTAGAGAAAAAGAAAGTGTTTTGGGTATAAATCCATCTTCATTTATGATTGATATCTGGAATGGAGTTGTGTAAAGTCTTCTGCACAGTGGGGTGTGGCGATCGGCCAGCCTGTTTTTGAATAGTTACTCTATAAATTTATTTTTGCACTGAAGTTTTGTATTGTTTATAGAGAATCTTGGCACATCTCAAAGGAATAATATAAGAAAATAAAAAAAGTACAGGAAACAAAAGGCAGGCTTTCACAAAAGAGGTCACAAAGCCACGAGCCTGCCCTTCCTCCCACACTTCTCTCACCTGCTCTGCTCACCACGGGACCTCTGCAGAACATCTTCTCCACCCTTACTCTATATACAGTACCTGAAGGCCTGCTTCACTCCTATGCATTTTTTTTAGTGCGTTTTTACTTTTGCAGAAACACACTACAGTCCATTTTACATGGTTTCTTTCCTATGGATGTAGTTCACATCTGTGCATTTGGGTCAGGGACTTTTTTCTGGTTTTTGGTTCCATAAACTTCAATGGATCAAAAATTGTGTATTGAAAAAACGCAAAATGCACCTGGAATATGCAAACTGCAACCTGCATAGGTGTGAATCCTGCACGCTCAGAATTTTAACACGCACAATAAAATAAACATTCCCCAGTAAAATATGTGCCCCAAGCGCCTTGCCCCCATGGGTCTCTTCCCGACAGCCCTGGCCGGTGGGTGTCGGGGTCTGCGGGCATGGGGACTTATCGGAATCTGGAAGCCACCCAGATCCCGCCCCCCCCCCCCCCCATGTGAATGGGTATTGGGTACATCGTACCCCTACCCATTCACCTCAAAGCAGTGAAATGTACAAAAAAATCAAAAGCCGGTTTTTGACAAGTCCTTTATTAATAAAATAGCTCTGAGCCGTGTTCTCCTGCTGCCGTCTCTCCTGCCGCCGTCTTCTCCCCGACTCTTCTTATGCTATCTTTTGCCGCTGCTGTGTACATTCTCTCTGCCGGCTATAAAAAAAAAAAAAAAAACCTGCTCTTCTTCTGTGGCTGTCTTTCTCCGTTGTGTTTTCGCTCACTCTGTGGCATCTCTAATATTGCCATGGGGTGTGGCCATCTGATGACATCACCCGAAGAGCTTGCACCTTGTGACGGCGGCGGGAGAAATTGCAGCGGGAGAGACAGCGGCGGGAGAAGACGGCACAAGGAGATATGGCCGCGGGAGAAGACGACACAAGGAGAGACGGCGGCGGGAGAAGACGGCACAAGGAATTTTGGTGGCGGTAGAAGACGGCGGTGGGAGAGACGGCGGTGGGAGAAGACTGCTTAGAGCTATTTTATTAATAAAAGGACTTGTCAAAAACTGCCTTTTTGTTTTTTTTTTACATTTCACTGCTTTTTGAGGTAAATGGGTAGGGGTATGATATACCCGATACCTAGTCACATAAGGGGGGCTGGGATCTGGGGACCCCTTCTTAAAGGGAGGCTTCCAGATTCTGATAAGCCCCCCGACAACCACCAGCCAGGGTTGTCGGGAAGAGGCCCTTGGCCCCATCAACATGGGGGCAAGGTGCTTGGGGGGGGGGGGAGAGTACTGAGCCCAGGTTCAGTACTGTGTCCAGGAGTACTGTAAGCCCAGGTCTAGTGCTGTGTCCAGGAGTACTGTGAGCCCAGGTTCCGTACTGTATCCAGGAGTACTGTGAGCCAACGTGCAGTACTGTGTCCAGGAGTACTGTGAGCCCAGGCCCAGTACTGTGTCCAGGAGTACTGTGAGCCCAGGTCCAATGCTGTGTCCAGGAGTACTGTGAGCCCAGGTCCAGTACTGTGTCCAGGAGTACTGTGAGCCACCGTGCAGTACTGTATCCAGGAGTACTGTGAGCCCAGGTCCAGTACTGTGTCCAGGAGTACTGTGAGCCCAGGTCCAGTACTGTGTCCAGGAGTACTGTGAGCCCAGGTCCAGTACTGTGTCCAGGAGTACTGTGAGCCCAGGTCCAGTACTGTGTCCAGGAGTACTGTGAGCCCAGGTCCAGTACCGTGTCCAGGAGTACTGTGAGCCCAGGTCAAGTACCGTGTCCAGTAGTACTGTGAGCCCAGGTCCAGTACTGTGTCCAGAAGTACTGTGAGCCCAGGTCCAGTACTGTGTCCAGGAGTACTGTGAGCCAACGTGCAGTACTGTGTCCAGGAGTACTGTGAGCCCAGGTCCAGTACTGTGTCCAGGAGTACTGTGAGCCCGGGTCCAGTACTGTGTCAAGGAGTACTGTGAGCCTAGGTCCAGTACTGTGTCCAGGAGTACTGTGAGCCCAGGTCCAGTACTGTGTCCAGAAGTACTGTGAGCCCAGGTCCAGTACTGTGTCCAAGATTACTGTGAGCCAACGTGCAGTACTGTGTCCAGGAGTACTGTGAGCCCAGGTCCAGTACTGTGTCCAGGAGTACTGTGAGCCCAGGTTCAGTACTGTGTCCAAGATTACTGTGAGCCAACGTGCAGTACTGTGTCCAGGAGTACTGTGAGCCCAGGTCCAGTACTGTGTCCAGGAGTACTGTGAGCCCAGGTCCAGTACTGTGTCCAGGAGTACTGTGAGCCCAGGTCCAGTACTGTGTCCAGGAGTACTGTGAGCCCAGGTCCAGTACTGTGTCCAGGAGTACTGTGAGCCGAGGTCTAGTACTGTGTCCAGGAGTACTGTGAGCCCAAGTCCAGAACTGTGTCCAGGAGTACTGTGAGCCCAGGTCCAGTACCATGTCCAGGAGTACTGTGAGCCCAGGTTCAGTAACGTGTCCAGGAGTACTGTGAGCCCAGGTTCAGTACTGTGTCCAGGAGTACTGTGAGCCCAGGTTCCGTACTGTGTCCAGGAGTACTGTGAGCCCAGGTTCCGTACTGTGTCCAGGAGTACTGTGAGCCCAGGTCCAGTACTGTGTCCAGGAGTACTGTGAGCCCAGGTCCAGTACTGTGTCCAGGAGTACTGTGAGCCCAGGTCCAGTACCGTGTCCAGGAGTACTGTGAGCCGAGGTCTAGTACTGTGTCCAGGAGTACTGTGAGCCCAAGTCCAGAACTGTGTCCAGGAGTACTGTGAGCCCAGGTCCAGTACCATGTCCAGGAGTACTGTGAGCCCAGGTTCAGTACTGTGTCCAGGAGTACTGTGAGCCCAGGTTCAGTACTGTGTCCAGGAGTACTGTGAGCCCAGGTTCCGTACTGTGTCCAGGAGTACTGTGAGCCCAGGTTCCGTACTGTGTCCAGGAGTACTGTGAGCCCAGGTCCAGTACTGTGTCCAGGAGTACTGTGAGCCCAGGTCCAGTACTGTGTCCAGGAGTACTGTGAGCTCAGGTTCAGTACTGGGTCCAGGAGTACTGTGAGCCCAGGTTCAGTACTGGGTCCAGGAGTACTGTGAGCCCAGATTCCGTACTGTGTCCAGGAGTACTGTGAGCCCAGGTTCCGTACTGTGTCCAGGAGTACTGTGAGCCAACGTGCAGTACTGTGTCCAGGAGTACTGTGAGCCCAGGTCTAGTGCTGTAATAAGGAAAGGGATGGTCGGCACTCAGGATGACATCCAAAATAATACATGTACAGAGCTGTAAAACAGCCTAGGCCCACAGGAAGTTGGTTGGATGTCAATGGAGTTTAACTTTAAAGTCCAATGTGAGCTAAATATAGGGAGACCCCCCCCCCCCCCACTGCTTCATGTAAACACTGACAATAGCAAAGTTAATCTTTGTATAGTAAAATCTGTTGGGGGGGGGGGTCCAGCTACGCAGGAGGAATATTATTACAAAATGCTTTTTCCCCATTACGCCTGGGGTTTGTATGCACTCTCTGCTGCGTAGTGGTTTTAGTATCTGATGAAGCGTCTTCCTGTAGTCACTTTCCAACAGCTGTAGAGAGCTCAGTGGTTGACAGCCTGTGACAGCGGAACTATCCGTGTAGAAGTTAAGAGCAACTTCGTTTTTCTATTCCTCTTTCAATTTTTCTCTGTCTTTTTTTTTTAATGTCAATTTGCGCAACAATATCAGTGCTATAAATAATAATTGTTACATTGTTGACCTCCTAAACTCAGCCGATTGGTTCTCCTTTGGTTCACACTTCTGCGTTACAATGCATCTGGCTTTACAATATGTGTTACATGTTCTACGAATCATTTTGAATGGCACATATATACAGTATCTCACAAAAGTGAGTACCCCCCTCACATTTTTTGTAAATATTTTTTTCTATCTTTTAATGTGACAACACTGAAGAAATGACACTTGTCTACAATGTAAAGTAGTGAGTGTACAGCTTGTATAACAGTGTAAATTTGCTGTCCCCTCAAAATAACTCAACACACAGCCATTAATGTCTAAACCGCTGGCAACAAAAGTGAGTACACCCTTAAGTGAAAATGTCCAAATTGGGCCCAATTAGCCATTTTCCCTCCCCGGTGTCATGTGACTCGTTAGTGTTACAAGGTCTCAGGTGTGAATGGGGAGAAGGTGTGTTAAATTTGGTGTTATCGCTCTCACTCTCTCATACTGGTCACTGGAAGTTCAACATGGCACCTCATGGCAAAGAACTCTGAGGATTCGAAATAAAGAATTGTTGCTCTACATAAAGATGGCCAAGGCTATAAGAAGATTGCCAAGACCCTGAAACTGAGCTGCAGCACGGTGGCCAAGACCATACAGATGGCCTAGACCAGTGATGGCAAACCTTGGCACCCCAGATGTTTTGGAGCTACATTTCCCACGATGCTCAGCTACCCTGCAGAGTGCATAGGTATCATGGGAAATGTAGTTCCAAAACATCTGGGGTGCCAAGGTTTGCCATCACTGACCTAGGCTATAAGAAGATTGCCAAGACCCTGAATCTGAGCTGCAGCACGGTGGCCAAGACCATACAGCGATGTAACAGGACAGGTTCCACTCAGAACAGGCCTCGCCATGGTCGACCAAAGAAGTTGAGTGCATGTGCTCAGCGTCATATCCAGAGGTTGTCTTTGGGAATTTTTGTTGTTTTAAACGTGGGCTACTATCTGTCAAGTTAAATCGTTCAGGAGAGGTTGTAAAAATGTCCCGTCTACGTGAAGCCTTAAAGGTGAACTTGCCCTCTAACCGCTTCCCGACCGCCTCACGCAGATATTCTGTGGCAGAATGGCACGGGCAGGCAAAATCACGTACCTGTACTTGGCCCTTTAATTGCCTGCCCGTGGGTCACGCGCGCGCGCCAGCGGCGCGCTCACGACCTGGTCGGGAGCTCCGTGACCCCAGCCGCGGGACCAGCGGACCCGATCGCCGCTGGTGTCCCGCGATCGGGTCACGGAGCTGAAGAACGGGGAGAGGTCTGTGTAAACAAACCTCTCCCCGCGCTTCCTACTCTGCCTGTCATTGATCGGCTGTTCCCGGTCATCGGGAAAGCCGATCAATGACGTCAGAGGTCAGCCCCGCCCCCTAATGTAAAAAAACACACACGTCACAGCCCATAAACCCCCCCTCCCCTAGTGGTTAACTCTTTCACCACAACTGTCATTTATACAGGAATCAATGTATTTAAATAGCACTGATTGCTGTATAAATGACAATGATCCCAAAAATGTGTCAAAAATGTCCGATGTGTCCGCCATAATGTCGCAGTCACAGTAAAAATCGCTGATCGCCGCCATTACTAGTAAAAAATAAATATTAATAAAAATTCTATAAAACGATCCCCTATTTTGTAAACGCTATAACTTTTGCGCAAACCAATCAATAATCGCTAATTGTGATTTTTTTTACCAAAAATATGTAGAAGAATACGTATCGGCCTAAACTGAGGAAAAAAAAATGTTTTTTTATATATTTTTTTTTGGGGATATTTATTATAGCAAAAAGCAAAAAATATTGCATTGTTTTCAAAATTGTCGCTCTATTTTTGTTTATAGCGCAAAAAAATAAAAATCGCAGGGGCGATCAAATACCACCAAAAGAAAGCTCTATTTGTGGGAAAAAAAGTACGCCAATTTTGTTTGGGAGCCAAGTCGCACGACCGCGCAATTGTCAGTTAAAGTGACGCAGTGCCAAATCGCAAAAAGGGGCCTGGTCCTTTGGCTGCCAATTGGTCCGGGGCTGAAGTGGTTAAGACAGTTGCTGACCTTCTGAGAAGCCCAGCTATGTATGGCAGTGTGGCTTTGAAGACAGCGGTGGCCTTGCTCAGTTTAAACCATTGATGGCCATCAAGTTGAGGTGAGAGCGATACACCCAAAAAACACCATCTCCTTGCTGTAGCTACGCTAGTTCTAGATATGGAGGGAATTTATTTTGGTGCAGTTGTGTTGATCACATTATCAGGAACCAAAGCCAATGGCACCCGGCAATGTCTATACACCTTCCATGCGTTCCTAATGGTGTGGAGTTAACTTGGACAGTCATGAACTAGTTAAACTTTTGCAGTTCTGGTTTTTGTGGTGCGGAGGCTGAACTCTCTACATACACAGCCAGGATGTGGTGTCTTCTAAGTTTAATCTCTACTTTAAGAAAGAGTCGTGTCCAAAATTCTCTGGCTGTTTTCTCTGATGTTTCTGAAATATTGATTGGCCGAGAAATGACTGCGCTTCATTATATGTGCTTCTTGCATCGCACCAACGTGACCGCTTCCTGTGATGTGTAAATGCATTGCAATCATGGTTTACTTTCACTCTTTATGGTATTTATACTATTGTGTTGGTAACTTAGTTCACTTGTGATCGTAGTATCAGCATGGATTCCCGAAGAATCGTTCTTGACAAAACAATCTACTAACCTTCTATGAGGAGGTGAGTTGCCCTCTAGATAAAGGAAGGTCCGTAGATGTGGTGTATATGGATTTTGCAAAAGCATTTGACACAGTTCCCCATAAATGTTTACTGTACAAAAGTAAGGTCCGTTGGCATGGACCATAGGGTGAGTACCTGGATTGAAAACTGGCTACAAGGGCGAGTTCAGAGGGTGGTGATAAATGGGGAGTACTCGGAATGGTCCGGGGTGGGTAGTGGGGTCCCCCAGGGTTCTGTGCTGGGACCAATCCTATTTAATTTGCTCATAAACGACCTGGAGGATGGGGTAAACAGTTCAATCTCTGTATTTGCGAACGATACTAAGCTAAGCAGGGCAATAACTTCTCCGCAGGATGTGGAAACTTTGCAAGAAGATCTGAACAAATGAATGGGGTGGGCAACTACATGGCAAATGAGGTTCAATGTAGAAAAATGTAAAATAATGCATTTGGGTGGCAAAAATATGAATGCAATCTATAGACTGGGGGGAGAACCTCTGGGGGAATCTAGGATGGAAAAGGACCTGGAGGTCCTACTAGATGACAGGCTCAGCAATGGCATGCGATGCCAAGCTGCTGCTAACAAAGCAAACAGAATATTGGCATTCATTAAAAAGGGGATCAACTCCAGAGATAAAACGATAATTCTCCCGCTCTACAAGACTCTGGTCCGGCCGCACCTAGAGTATGCTGTCCAGTTCTGGGCACCAGTCCTCAGGAAGGATGTACTGGAAATGGAGCGAGTACAAAGAAGGGCAACAAAGCTAATAAAGGGTCTGGAGGATATTAGTTATGAGGAAAGGTTGCGAAAACTGAACATTTTCTCTCTGGAGAAGAGACGCCTGAGAGGGGATATGATTTCAATATACAAATACCGTACTGGTGACCCTACAATAGGGATAAAACTTTTTCGCAGTAGGGAGTTTAATAAGACACGTGGCCAGAAGAAAAGAGGTTTAACCATAAACTACGTAGAGGGTTCTTTACTGTAAGAGTGGCAAGGATGTGGAATTCCCTTCCACAGGCGGTGGTCTCAGCGGGGAGCATCGGTAGTTTCAAGAAACTATTAGATAAGTACCGGAACGACCACAACATACAGGGATATACAATGTAATACTGACATACAATCACACACATAGGTTGGACTTGATGGACTTGTGTCTTTTTTTGACCTCACCTACTATGTAACAGGGGTCTCCAGGCTTTCTAAACAAAGGGCCACTTTACTGTCTTTTAGACTTTAGGGGGGGCCGGACTGTGGCCATTGAGAGTTGAAATTGTCCCGCGTCAGTGAGCGTAAACAGTGCATCTTCGGCATTAGTGGGAGGAATATTGCACCATCGTTGGTGTCAGTGGGCGGAATAGTGCCCCGTAGTTGGTGTCAGTGGGAGGAAAATTTTGCCCCATCGTTGGTGTCAGTGGGCGAAATAGTGCTCCATCGTTGGTGTCAGTGGGCAGAATAGTGCCCCATCGTTGGTGTGAGTGGGCAGAATAGTGCCCCATCGTTGGTGTCAGTGGGCAAAATAGTGCCCCATCGTTGGTGTCAGTGGGCAGAATAGTGCCCCATCGTTGGTGTCAGTGGGCAAAATAGTGCCCCATCGTTGGTGTCAGTGGGCAGAATAGTGCCCCATCGTTGGTGTCAGTGGGCAAAATAGTGCCCCATCGTTGGTGTCAGTGGGCAAAATAGTGCCCCGTCGTTGGTGTCAGTGGGCAGAATAGTGCCCCGTCGTTGGTGTCAGTGGGCGGAATAGGACCCTGTCGTTGGTGTCGGTGGAAGAATAGTGCCCCATCGTTGGTGTCGGTGGAAGAATAGTGGCCCATCCTTGGTGTCAGTGGGAGAAGAGTACCCCATTGTTGGTGTCAGTGGGAGGAATAGTCTCTTGCATCAGTGGGAGGAAAAGTGCCCCAAGCACCGGAAAAAGATAAGCAAAGGGTCATTCTAGTGAACGGCACCGCTCTGAAAGAACCCCACAACCGCTCGCAATCCACACACCAGTTTGGCGATTAAGTGGTGGAGGCAGTCCGCCTGTCACATGCTCTCTGTAGATCAATCTGATTGCGGCTCGCTCTTCAGAGACCAAAGCCCTCATGGACGAGGCCCTAAATAGGTGGTTACTTTTTCGGAGTGGCGCCTTAAATTCAGATCTGTTACAAAACCAAAATTATAATGAAAATATTGTGGTGTGGAGAAGCTGCCAACCCCAAGAATACATTCATTCCCCACTTCCTTTAACAGGGTGACAACACTGTCTGCTCTGCTGTGAAATCACTGCAGCGTTGTCACCCCGTGTTTCTTTTGGCCGGGAACGCGCGTTGCCCGTGTCAGTGCCGTATTTTATGGCTGTATATGAATGAAAGTAAAAATAAACGTGTCCTCATTTTTCCTTTGCTCCATTTTTCCGGTTGTGCCCCCCGTGTGAAGGGAGTTGGTAGCTGCAGACCGGATGAGGCGGTGTGAGGGAGGTGTGAGGGGCACAATGTTGGCCGTGCCCTGGACGTGTCTCGGAGTGGTGGGATTAGTAAGAAGTATGGCTGCCAGATGGAAGACGGGTCATCCTCCGGACTTCATCATTGCAACACCAGCAGGGTGACCTTCCAAGGGTCTCAAACTGGCGGCCCTCCAGCTGTTGTGAGACTACAAGTCCCATGAGGCATTGCAAGGCTGACAGTTACAAGCATGACTCCCATAGGCAGAGGTATGATGGGACTTGTAGTTTCGCAACATCTGGAGGGCCGCCAGTTTGAGACCCCTGTATCGCTCTCATGCAGATGTTATGAAGGAAATGACAAATGAAGGGGAAACTCTCCAACTTGAAAAACAAAAACCCTTTTCACTGGAAATAGATGGTAGGAGAGCCGTGGTGGGGAGCGTTTAGAAGTGGCAGTTGGTGACCTCTCCTTCCTCGCCTGGCTCAGGTTCTCCATCCCTGACCTGGAACAGGAGTTATGACCTCACTCCACGTCACAGTTCCTTGAAGGCCGGGCCAAGTGTTATGGCTGCTTCCAGGATTTGGTTCACGCGCTGCAGCCAGATAAATAGCATTTTCAGGAGGTCAGCCATGGCAGTTATATTTCTCTCACTGCAGGTTTTTTTTTACGTAGGAGACGCAACCCATAACTGAAGGCCATTGCCAAAGTACTGCCTATAAAGTAGAAACAACTGCCATTTAAAAAAAAAAAAAATACTTGTTTCTAGTTTTTTTTGCATCCTTTGTTGCATCTCAGTGCTGCTAATCTCCTGACGCCTCTTTTCGGCCACTTACTATCTGGCCACCTGCACCATGGTAACAGAGGACGCTTGACAAATGATGGATGACCAGCCGTCTGCACCCTAGCAACCAAATGACGCAGGATCACCAGATAGAGCAGGGTACTCCAAACTATCCAGTACGAGGGCCACATGGAGGATTTTACAAATATTTTTGGGCAAAAAAAAAAACTTTTATAAATAAATGAGTCCACTTCACTTTACATCAGGGTTCCCATCAGAGTCCCCCTTTACATCAGTGTCCCCATCAGAGTCCCCCTTTACATCAGTGTCCCCATCAGAGTCCACCTTTACATCAGTGTCCCCATCAGAGTTCCCCTTTACATCAGTGTCCCCATCAGAGTTCCCCTTTACATCAGTGTCCCCATCAGAGTCCCCTTTACATCAGTGTCCCCATCAGAGTCCCCCTTTACATCAGTGTCCCCATAAGAGTTTCCCTTTACATCAGTGTCCCCATCAGAGTTCCCCTTTACATCAGGGTTCCCATCAGAGTCCCCCTTTACATCAGGGTTTCCATCAGAGATCACTGTGATGCCATCTGACACCTCCAATATCAGGTCCGGGTTGCAGGTGTTCTACTGATAAGCCTCTTTTACACGCTCGTTTGTGAGTATGATTATTGCTGTTATAGCTTTTAATAAATTTTACCATTGGTAATGCACAAGGTCGGTGCACCCTCTTTTTCCCCATCAGAGTCCCCCTTTACATCAGGGTTCCCATCAGAGTCCCCCTTTACATCAGGGCTCCCATCAGAGTCCCCCTTTACATCAGGGTTCCCATCAGAGTCCCCCTTTACATCAGGGTTCCCATCAGAGTCCCCCTTTACATCAGGGTTCCCATCAGAGTCCCCCCCCTTACATCAGGGTTCCCATCAGAGTCCCCCTTTACATCAGGGTTCCCATCAGAGTCCCCCTTTACATCAGGGTTCCCATCAGCGTCCCTCTTTACATCAGGTCTACCATCAGAGTCCCCCTTTACATCAGGGCTCCCATCAGAGTCCTCACTTCAGGGTTCCCATCAGTGCCCCCCCTTACATCAGGGTTCCCATCAGAGTCCCCCTTTGCATCAGGGTTCCCATCAGATTCTCCTCTTACATTAAATCCCCCATCAGTGTCCCCCTTTACATCAGCTCCCTATCAGATTTCCCAGTTTACATCAGGGTCCCTATCAGAGTCCCCTAAGATCAGGGTCCCCATCAAAGTCCACCTTGCATAAGTCCCTATCAGACTCCCCCCTTACATCAGGGTCTCTATCAGAGTCCCTCTTACATCAATGTTCCCATCAGAGTCCTCTTTAGATTAGGGCCCCCATCAGAGTCCCCCCCCTTATATCAGGGCCCCATCAGAGTCCCCCATCAAAGCCCCCCCATTACATCAATGTTCTGATCAGGGCCCCCATCAGAGTCCCCCCTTTACATCAATGTTCCCATCAGGGCCCCCATCAGAGTCCCCTCCTTACATCAATGTTCCCATCAGAGTCCCCCCCCTTACATCAATGTTCCCATCAGAGTCCCCCCCCCCCTACATCAATGTTCCCATCAGAGTCCCCCCCTTACATCAATGTTCCCATCAGAGTCCCCCCCTTACATCAATGTTCCCATTAGGGCCCCCATCAGAGTCCCCCCCCCCCCTTACATCAATGTTCCCATTAGGGCCCCCATCAGAGTCCCCCCCTTACAACAGGGCCCCCATCAGAGACAATAAGCAGCTTCTGCTGACCTGAATCCTCAATCTGGGCACATTGAGGATATGTCACTGGCACTAGCCATGGGCCATATAAAATCTAGTAGCGTGCCAAATGTGTCCCACGGGCCGTAGTTTGGAGACCTCCAGGATCCAGGAGTCACTGCTTGTAGAGCCAAAGAAGGGGTCCTGGATACCAGAGTCCTGCCATATCAAAGTCGAGGGAGTATGGCCCTGAGCCGGGGGGACTGAGCAGAGCCGATACCAAGCTGGCAACCTCACCAGAAACCGAGCCTTGCCAGGCCAATACTGTAAAAATCCCAGCAAAAACCTGACAGGTGTTCTAATCCACCCCCACTCTATTGGAAACGAAAAAAAATAAAGTATAAAAATAAAAATACTCTTAAAGCTTATATGGGATTTTAGTGATTTGAGTTTCTATATAATAATATATTAATAGGTCCTCCCAAGACCTCCTGCTCTCTAACTCCCTTGTCACCTCCTCCCATGCTCGCCTCCAGGATTTCTGCAGAGCTTCTCCCATCCTTTGGAACTCTCTACCCCAATCTGTCCGACTGTCCCCTAATCTATCCATCTTTAGACGATCCCTGAAAACCCTTCTCTTTAAAGAAGCCTATCCTGCTTCTAACTAACACTGTTTTACTTCCTCCATCAACTCATCCCCCACAGCTATTACCTCTTGTATCAATTGACCCTTTCTTTTTAGATTGTAAGCTCTAACGAGCAGGGCCCTCTGATTCCTCTTGTATCAAATTGTAATGTAATTGTAATGTCTGCCTTTATTTTGTTAAGCGCTGCACAAACTGTTGGCGCTATATAAATCCTGTATAATAATAATAATAATAATTAATATATTCAATAATAAAGGTAAAATAAATGATATCCTGTATCTCTTGAATGGGTATCACAGGTTTGCAGTGACATCTCCGCCCCGCGTCCCGCTGCCAGTAGGCATGTCCTGCCAGGCTCGCTGACCCACGTGAATTGTTTTTACACGGTCGCCACTAAACAAAAGAAGGTCAAAGGCGACCCGAGGAGAGCGCGGCGCTGTGTTTTTAATAAAGTAGTCCTTTTCTCTGGCTCCTATTTCCCCCCGGCGAGCTATAGAGGCGCACAGTTGATCTTAGGATTACACTAACAATATGGGAGACTGTGTGCCAATGCAGAATTACACATGATTGCGTGGAGGTGAAAGGACTGTGTTGGCACATTGCAGACACATTACTGCACTGACTCCGGGCCTGATCCCACAGGAAGGATAATCCTCTCCCGGCCACTGACAGCACCGTCTACATCACAGCTGAAAGGGGAACGACATTTGTTTTAGCAGCAATCGTCCCATAAGATACACTATATTACCAAAAGTATTGGGACAACTGCCTTTACATGAACCTTAAAGAAGTAAAATCTCCCACTCTGATGCTTCATTTTATTTAGTCCATTATAATAAGTAATTATCAAACTATAGCCACTGTAATCCAGCCCAAATCGCATATTACTTACCCATATATACTCAAGTATAAGCCGACCCGAATATAAGCCGAGGCACCTTATTTTACCACAAAAAACTGGGAAAACGTATTGACTCGAGTATAAGCCTAGGGTGAGAAAATGCGCAGCTACTGTAAGTGGAAAAGAGGGTCAACAATGCCCATTTGCAGCCTCACTGTGCCCATTTGCAGCCATAGGACCCCCGAACTTCAAACTTGGTAGTTAAAGAGGAGTGGCAACAAAAAAATTTAAAGTCAGCAGCTACAAATACTGCAGCTGCTGACTTTTAATAATCGGACACTTACCTGTCCCGGGGTCCAGCGATGCGGGGGAACGAGACCCCCCCCTCGTTCCCCGCTCCGCTCGCAGCGCCGGCATTCTTAATGTGGGAACCCGGCTGTGGCTTCACAGCCAGGCACCCACTGCGCATGTGCGCCGTGCGCCGTGATTCGACGCTCACTCATCTGGGACACATGACAGGTCCCAGGTGACTGTGCGGCGCCTAGGGGAAGTGACGTCTAGCCCGGGCAATGAAGGTGGCAGACTACGAGGGACCCCCTAGCAACAGGCATTTAGAGGTGAGTAAAAAAAAATTTTTTTTCCAATTATTTATTTTTACATTTTTTTTAGGATTTTTAAGCCACTTTTTTTTTTTTTTTGGCCGCAACCCTACTTTAAGGGTTCCTAGATGCCCCCTATCTGCAAAATTTGGGGTCTCTGGACCCAAAGGGTCCTGAAATGACATTGCTGCAGATGGACACAGTTGACCGACTTTGTGGCCCCGTATCTTGGGGCCACTTTATGCTAGGAACCCCATCTTTGGATATGTTGTAGTGCTAGTTTCACTGGGTTTTGCAAATGTGGGGTTCCTAGCACCAAGTGGCCCCGAGATACTTGACTCCAGTATAAGCCGAGGGGGGCATTTTCAGCACAAAAAAATGTGCTGAAAAACTCGGCTTATACTCGAGTATATACGGTACTGTTTAAAGAAACTTTTAAAAACTTGTTTCCAGGGGAAAGGCAGCGCCATCTTCAGTATTGTTTTCTGAGTGTACATAAAGACATGGATGAGCGAGTTTGGGGTGGAGGGACTTGACTGACCTGCACAGAGTCCTGACCTCAACCCGATAGAACACATTGGTGTGGTCGAGAAGGCCTGGCTCGCAGTCTCTGCTCTAATTCATCCCAAAGGTGTTCTATTGGGTTGAGGTTAGGACTCCGTGCAGGTCAGTCAAGTCCCTCCACCCCAAACTCGCTCATCCATCTTTTTATGAACCTTGCTTTCTGCACTGGTCCAAATCATTTGGTGGAGGGGGGATTATGGTGTGGGATTGTTTTTCAGGGGTTAAGGCATCAGCACACCAAATATTCACACAACATGCAGCCGGTGACATCACCGGCACATGCACTCTGAGGGTCTGAGGGGGCGGCATACCCGTGCCGGAGCTGAGGACTCCTGCATACATGCGCGGGAGTGACGTCATCACACCTACGGCAGACGGAGCCCAGAAAGAAGACGGGTGAAGATGGCAGCATCGGGGAGCCATGACAGTGCTGTGCTGGAGGGCTCTGTGTACAGGTAAGTCTCTCATAATGAACTAGTATGCGGTTCATATTAACCGCTTCCCGATCGGCGCACAACGATGTACGTCGGCAGAATGGCACGGGCAGGCAAAAGGGCGTACATGTACGTCCCCTTTAAGATTGCCGCCGTGCCATCACGTGGTCGGGACCCCTGTGAATCCGGCCGTGGGACTCGCGGACTCGATCACCGCGGGGATACCCGTGATCGTCTCACGGGAAGGCTGAACAGGGAGATGCGGAAGTAAACAGCATCTCCCCGTTCTGCCTAGCAACTAGTGACACTGATCTCTGCTCCCTGTGATTGGAGCAGAGATCAGTGTTTACTAAATCACAGCCACGCCCCCCAACAGTTAGTAGCACGCCCCTAGGAACACTTAACCCCTACATTGCCACCTAGTGGTTAACCCCTTCACTGCCAGTGCCATTTACACAGGAATCAGTGCATTTTTAATAGCACTGATTGCTGTATAAATGACAATGGTCCCAAAAAATTGTCAAAAATGTCCGATGTGTCCGCCATAATGTCGGCTATAAAACTATCCCCTATTTTGTAAACGCTATAACTTCTGCGCAAACCAATCAATAACCACTTATTGCGATTTTTTCTACCAAAAATATGTAGACGAATACGTATCGGCCTAAACTATATTTTTGGGTGATATTTATTATAGCAAAAAGTAAAAAATAATGTGTTTTTTTCAAAATTGTCGCTTTTTTTGTTTATAGCGCAAAAAATAAAAAACGCAGAGGTGATCAAATGCCACCAAAAGAAAGCTCTATTTGTGGGAAAAAAAAGGACGTAAATTTTGTTTGGGAGCCACGTCGCACGACCGCGCAATTGTCAGTTAAAGCGACGCAGTGCCGAATCGCAAAAAGTGATCTGGTCTTAAGCCAGCAAAATGGTCCGGGGCTGAAAGTGGTTAATACATTATGATTTTTTCCTGCCGGGGGGGGCATTGCTTCTTATTTCCCGTTTACTCCCATTTTCAAAACGTCATTATCATGTTGATGAAGAGGGGGAAGGAGTAAGCAGCGAAGGCAAAGTATAAGCAGAATAAAGTTTTAGCTTTAAAGAAGCTCTTTTGGGAAAGTCTCCAGATTGAGTTCTGTGCCCGTTGCACAGGAGTCGGCTTTGCTGTAATTGCCTCCCAGCGGCTCCCAGCGTTGTTCATTAGAGGATTGAAGGTTGTCACTGCGTGGCTCTGACAGGTCCCTCTCACACCCAAGGCTGCTGACAGACGTTGCCAGAATAGCTGACATAACTCCGATACAATGCACACACAGAGAGGAAATGAGGGCCAGAAGAATGACAAACTGATAGATGCCGAGATATCGGTGACCCTTCAGCTGCCACCAGAACCCACGCTGGAAAGTCTGCAACACAGCGCCTGTGTTTCAGTTTTATCGCAGCATTGTTTGGAGGATGACGCGGTTCCTTCTCTCTGATCTGGGTCTCGACATTCATTTGGTCATCTTACTTCTCCAACTCCAGCCAAACGGGTTTTGGATAGAATGGGGACGATTTAAAGCTGGCCATAGGTCAAGGGCGGCCAACCGGTGGCCCACCACCTCCCGCTTTTGGGATGGCAGGTTGCTGACCTGCCATCCCAGAGCACTAGTAGTGCCAGTGGAGCTGTGCCAGAGGAAGCAAGTGGCAGCGGAGGGAGCAGGAGCCACATAAGGTGATGCTTCCTCTACTTCTCCTTCTCCTGTCCCGGGCGGCCTGATTTGGTGTCACTTTGACTGGGACAGGAGCCGGCGCTGCAGCTACTTGTTTTCTCTGATGCTTCATCCACAACACTGAGGCCAGCAGTGCCCTGCAGAGTAAAAAAACACGTGAAAGTGAAACATAAAAGGTAAATGGGCATCTGTATTTATATTAAATCTCCAGAATTCGCCCCTTCCTAACTAACGACACCACAAAGCAACTTACTCACTCCTTGGTTATTTCCCCCTTGACTACTCTCCAAAAGCTGGAAGCTGTGAGTTAAGGCTACCTCCAACCCAGATAGCAAGTAATTGAGCTGCAAGTTTGAAGATGACTTGCTAAGCTATTGCTAGACTTGCCAGGCTTCACAAGGTTGTTGCAAAATTCAGTGGCGGCTGGTGCTCACAATTTTTGGGGGGGCACAAGCAAACTGAAAAATTCTGAAAAAAAAAAACCCCATCAATTGCAGCCCCACTGTGCCCATCAAACACAGCCACTGTGCCATCAAACGCAGCCACTGTGCCCATCAATTGTCACCACTGTGCCCCATCAATTGTCACCACTGTGCCCCATTGTCGCCACTGTGCCCCATCAATTGTCACCACTGTGCCCCATCAATTGTCACCACTGTGCCCCATCAATTGTCGCCACTGTGCCCCATCAATTGTCGCCACTGTGCCCAATCTTTTGTCGCCACTGTGCCCCATCAATTGTCACCACTGTGCCCCATCAATTGTCGCCACTGTGCCCCATCAATTGTCGCCACTGTGCCCCATCAATTGTCGCCACTGTGCCCACTCAATTGTCGCCACTGTGCCCCATCAATTGTGGCCACTGTGCCCCATCAAATGTTGCCACTGTGCCCCATCAAATGCTCCCACTGTGCCCCATCGAATGCTCCCACTGTGCCCCCCGCCCACCGTCTGCCCAGCACTTACCCTGTCTCGGTGGGGCCGCAGGTGACGGCGGCGAGCGCTGTCCTCGATGTTCCTCCATGTCCTCAATGTCTTCTCCTGTCCTCTCCTATGATTGGAAGCCTGATAGGTATCCAATCACAGTGCCTGTCGTTTCAGCCAATCAGGTGACGGGTAACAGACCCCAGCACTTGGCGGAGAGGCGGTTCAGTGTTAGGAAAGTGAATATTTATTCGCTTTTCTAACACACCTGGTGAACTGTAAGCGCTGTTTACCTTTTTCATGCCTATTAGAGCCTATGGCTCTTATCAGGTGCTTCAAAAAACGCCCCCTGCCGGGCCAGGCCGGGCGCCTGAATAGGGGGTGGCAGCGGCGGCCATGGATAGATTTTATGCAATGCATGAATCTATCTATTGGTGATAGAGGGGGTGGCTGGAGAGAGGGGGCCGTGCCCGTGCGCCCCTTATGGATACACTGCCACTGGCACAATTGCATGACTCCAGATCAACATTCTTTGCAAACATTCTGCAAGTCTGCTGCAAGTTCTGGTTCAGTTATTTTGTGCAATAGTCATCCCACCACAGGGGGCACTGTGGTTGAATTTACATGCTGTAAACTTGCAGAGCTCTTGCGGTGGACTCACCACTGCAAATTTGCTCTTGATGGAGACTTGCCACGCAAATTTGCTACAAACTGAAAAGTGTGTCAACTAGAACTTTTGCTTCAAGTGAAAATGTGCAGCAAGTTACCAGACTTACAATTCAACTCTGTCATCAATTTGTGGTAAGTTATCCTTGCTATCTGGGAAGGCAAGCCTGCTCTCCTTTACTATTTAATGGGAGCTCATTGGGTTGAAGCTGACCATACACATGGCAACTTTCCAGCAATTTCAACCCCTATCCATTGACCTGGAATCCAAATCCTGAGTTCTCAAATGTAGAAATTGGTGGTTTTAATCAATTGCAAGGAGATGAAATGAAAATTGCTAACCATCGGGCCCTTGCATATGGGCTGTCCGATCAGGTCCATCTGTCTACAGTAGACATGGAGGAAGACTGCAAAGATGACATTATTGCCACCAGGCACTCAAGTTGGGGTTATGTTAGTTCGAGTAGCTGTGTTGCAGTGACTCGGTGCCCGTAGTTGTCTCAGCAGGGGCTCCTGTGGAATGTGCTGCTTCCAAGTGACAGATGAAAAGTATCTGTACTACATGACAGCTTCCAATGCTGTTGTAACACTTATCTAATGATCCTTTGCTGTAGGAAAGTGTGGAGGGAAATATCTGGCACCTTCAAGAAGAGAGACATCAGCCTTCTGCAGCTTGACTGGCACCATACACTGCAGCTTGAGGACACTAACCGTGGGTTCACAAAATAGAAAAATAGCCGGCAACTCCAATCCATAAGAAAAATGTATTGGCACATGTAGGAAAACAAAAAAGCAGATGCCTTTCGGCTGGAGAGCCTTGGTCACTGCATACACCTACACATTTCTTAGTGCGTTTTAGTGCATACACTTTTTTTTGTTGGTGAATTTGTAGGGGTAGACCCCTGCAACCACCGGCCAGGGTTGTGGGGAAGAGGCCCTTGTCCCCATCAACATGGAGACAAGGTGTTTTAGAAGAGGCTCTGCCCCAAAGCACCCCCTAATGTTGAGGGCATGTGGCCTTGTATGGTTCAGGAGTGGGGAGCTCCCTCATCTCTTCCCTGACCTGCTGTGCTGCATGCTCAGATAAGGGTCTGGTATGGATTTTGGGGAGGGGGGGGCGCCACAACATTTTTAATTTTTTTGGCGTGAGGTTTGCCTCAAAATCCAAACAGACTTGAAGGGCCCGGTATGAATGGAGGGGGACGACCCCACGCCATTTTCCCCCATTTTTTTTTATTGCCTTCCCTTTCCTGACCTGCTGTGCTGCATGCTCAGATAAGGGTCTGGTATGGATTTGGGGGGACGGGGACGTGGGACCTCACAACATTTTTTTTTCTTGTCGTGTGGTTTCCCTCAAAATCCATAACAGACCTGAAGGGCCCGGTATGAATGGGGGGGGGGGACCCCACGCCATTTTCCCCCGTTTTTTTTTTTTTTTTTATACATTCAGCTGTAAGTGGGGAATGGTGATGGCTCATCGGTTGATAATGACGTGGCAGCCACCTTGATCCCTAACAACCAGCTATTCAGTTTGTTAAAGAGAAAAAAAAAACGCAAGAAAACTGCATGCAAAAAGGCAGGCTCAAAAATGCACCAGAAAAATGCACCAACCGATGCCACATAAATGTGAACCTAGGGTTAATTCCCATTCCTATAGTCCAACTTTAATACTCAATATGCCAAGGCTGGGTTGCTCACCACCAGCAGGATTCAGAATCGGACAGGTAGGGGCCCCATGTCTACAATGTCTAATGAGAGGGCAAAACCGAAGGTCTAGGAGTCCAAAATCTTTTAATATTGGTATTGGCTCATAACAAAAAAACAACATAAAACAGCCAATGCGTTTCAGGGGCTCAAACATCTCCCATTTTTTTTTAGGGCTATAAAACAAATACAGAAATGGTTGTAAACATATGAATTTCCATGCTGATGCAATTCACCTTAAAAATCTTGTACTATGACCTTACTCATAATAAAAACCGTTTGTAAACAAAAAAATGCTTCACTTCACGTGTGGAAAAAACAAACAAAAAAAACAACCAAATTGATTATAAACAGAAAACACTGCTAAAAACTAACAAACAATAACAAATTACATATAATAGTAGAAACCCAAAAGCAGATCTCACTACAAATTAACGGGATGAATATTTTTAAAATAAATTAGAATGGCCACAATGGATTTAACAGTAAAATGCATCGGGATGAATATAACAAAAACAAATGTAAAATAAAATGAAATAAAAATGGAGACTCGATCACTGTTGCTATTAAATTGCTTAAGACATCCCTTCAGACCTAATTAGCAACAAAATTATTTAGCTTAAGAAATGAAATTATGAGCTACCGAATGATGAAATAATACGATTAAAATGAATAAAAACAATCCTAACACTGGCAGCTCGGCTATTGGGGAAAGAGCATTGTGAACAGAGTGATGACCTTATCTGTGTGCCGCTGATCCCTTATATCCAACTAGCAGGCTGGAGGTGGTGACCAAGCTGTGCCATTGAACTGCTGTGCTGTGAGGAAGCCATGATGGGATCAGAAGAGAATTGCACATCTTTTGGCAGCTAAAAGAGTTCACATACTGTACATGTATTTGAATATTGCCTGA
This sequence comes from Lithobates sylvaticus, assembly GCA_028564925.1. Taxonomy (NCBI): domain Eukaryota; kingdom Metazoa; phylum Chordata; class Amphibia; order Anura; family Ranidae; genus Lithobates; species Lithobates sylvaticus. The sequence goes on from CM053030.1 coordinate 42,632,543, forward strand.
AGTTCAGCTTAAAGATAACCTTCACCTTAAATAAAAAGTTTTTTTCCCCTCCCACTCTCACATTTGTATTTTCTAAAGTTTTTTGGTGCTACAACTCAGTACTTCCATCTGTTTTGCCCAGGAGAGATTGACGCTCTACCCCTGGCGTCTGCTTGTGCACAGGGCCGGTGCTACCACTAGGCAAACTAGGCGGCCACCTAGGGCGCCCTGCTGCCTAGGGCGCCCGGCCACTGGTTTTCCTACTCTCTTCTCTCTGCAGGAAGCAACTAACTCTCAGCATCAGCAGGCAGCCGCCTCTCCGTTCACACATAGTGTCAGAGGCACAGCAGTGGTGGAGGACTGTGTCTGTGTCCCGACTCCCGCAGCAAGCAAACATTCATTGATGGGCACTGGTAGGCTGCATTTGATAGGCGCTGGTGAGGCTACATTTGAGGGGCGCTGGTGAGGCTGCATTTGATGGGTGCTGGTGATGCTGCATTTGATGGGCGCTGGTGAGGCTGCATTTGAGGGGCGCTGGTGAGGCTGCATTTGATGGGCGCTGGTGAGGCTGCATTTGAGGGGCGCTGGTGAGGCTGCATTTGAGGGGCGCTGGTGAGGCTGCATTTGATGAGCGCTGGTGATGCTGCATTTGATGGGCACTGGTGAGGCTGTATTGAAGGGCGCTGGTAGCCTGCATTGATGGGCGCTGGTGAGGCTACATTTGATGGGTGTGGTGAGGCTACATTTGATGGGCGCTGGTGAGGCTGCATTTGATGGGCGCTGGTGAGGCTGCATTTGATGGGCGCTGGTAGCCTGCATTTGATGGGCGCTGGTGAGGCTACATTTGATGGGTGTGGTGAGGCTACATTTGATGGGCGCTGGTGAGGCTGCATTTGATGGGCGCTGGTGAGGCTACATTTGATGGGTGTGGTGAGGCTACATTTGATGGGCGCTGGTGAGGCTGCATTTGATGGGCGCTGGTGAGGCTGCATTTGATGGGTGCTGGTGAGGCAGCATTTGATGGGCGCTGGTGAGGCTGCATTTGATGGGTGCTGGTGAGGCAGCATTTGATGGGCGCTGGTGAGGCTGCATTTGATGGGCGCTGGTGAGGCTGCATTTCATGGGTGCTGTGCCATTGAACTGCTGTGAAGAAAGACGAGGGTACAGGCCTGGCTGTGCTGTGAGGAAGCCATGATGGGATCAGAAGAGAATTGCACATCTTTTGGCAGCTAAAAGAGTTCACATACTGTACATGTATTTGAATATTGCCTGAAGTTCAGCTTAAAGATAACCTTCACCTTAAATAAAAAGTTTTTTCCCCTTGCATTCTTTCCCCTCCCACTCTCACATTTGTATTATCTAAAGTTTTTTTGTGCTACAACTCAGTACTTCCATCTTTTTTTGCCCAGGAGAGATTGATGCTCTACCCCTGGCGTCTGCTTGTGACCAGGGCCGGTGCTACCACTAGGCAAACTAGGCGGCCGCCTAGGGTGCCCTGCTGCCTAGGGCGCCCGGCCACTGGTTTTCCTACTCTCTTCATTCTGCAGGAAGCAACTAACTCTCAGCATCAGCAGGCAGCCGCCTCTCCGTTCACACATAGTGTCAGAGGCGCAGCAGTGGTGAAGGAGTGTGTCTGTGTCCCGACTCCTGCAGCAAGCAAACATTCATTGATGTGCACTGGTAGGCTTCATTTGATGGGCGCTGGTGAGGCTACATTTGATGGGCGCTGGTGAGGCTTCATTTGATGGGCGCTGGTGAGGCTACATTTGATGGGCGCTGGTGAGGCTACATTTGATGGGCGCTGGTGAGGCTACATTTGATGGGCGCTGGTGAGACTACATTTGATGGGCGCTGGTGAGGCTACATTTGATGGGCGCTGGTGAGGCTACATTTGATGGGTGCTGGTGAGGCTGCATTTGATGGGCGCTGGTGAGGCTGCATTTGATGGGCGCTGGTGAGGCTGCATTTGATGGGTGCTGGTGAGGCTGCATTTGATGGGCGCTGGTGAGGCTGCATTTGATGGGCGCTGGTGAGGCTGCATTTGATGGGCGCTGGTGAGGCTGCATTTGAGGGGCGCTGGTGAGGCTGCATTTGATGAGCGCTGGTGATGCTGCATTTGATGGGCGCTGGTGAGGCTGTATTGAAGGGCACTGGTAGCCTGCATTTGATGGGCGCTGGTGAGGCTACATTTGATGGGTGTGGTGAGACTACATTTGATGGGCGCTGGTGAGGCTGCATTTGATGGGCGCTGGTGAGGCTACATTTGATGGGCGCTGGTGAGGCTGCATTTGATGGGTGTGGTGAGACTACATTTGATGGGCGCTGGTGAGGCTTTTGATGGGCGCTGGTGAGGCTGGTTTGATGGGCGCTGGTGAGACTACATTTGATGGGCGCTGGTGAGGCTACATTTGATGGGTGCTGGTGAGGCTACATTTGATGGGTGCTGGTGAGGCTGCATTTGATGGGCGCTGGTGAGGCTGCATTTGATGGGCGCTGGTGAGGCTACATTTGATGGGCGCTGGTGAGGCTACATTTGATGGGCGCTGGTGAGGCTACATTTGATGGGTGCTGGTGAGGCTGCATTTGAGGGGCGCTGGTGAGGCTGCATTTGATGGGCGCTGGTGATGCTGCATTTGATGGGCGCTGGTAAGGCTGTATTGAAGGGCGCTGGTAGCCTGCATTTGATGGGCGCTGGTGAGGCTACATTTGATGGGTGTGGTGAGGCTACATTTGATGGGCGCTGGTGAGGCTGCATTTGATGGGCGCTGGTGAGGCAGCATTTGATGGGTGCTGGTGAGGCTGCATTTGATGGGTGCTGGTGAGCCTGCATTTGATGGGCGCTTTATTAAAAAGGTGGGATTTACATGGGCAGGGAAAAGGGGGCGGAGTCAGCCAATGGGGGGGGGGGGCGGGGGGGCGGAAAAATGAGGTTTCGCCTAGGGTGTCAAAAATCCTTGCACCAGTCCTGCTTGTGCACAGATTTGCCTGCTTGGAGCCCTCATTTTTCTTGGGAACGTGCAATGATGGAGCTGGTATGGAAGTCCCGACACTTGTGTCTGCACATGTGCAGAAGACCCTCTCCATAAACCCCTAGCCGCCCCCCGCTGCATGTGCTCAGATGTGCTACAGAGCACTTCTGTGCACATGCCAGACTAACAAAGATGGTGGCACTGGGTGGGAAAGGGGCCAAAGCAAAAGAGGACTGAGGTTATAACCTACTCAGCATGCCGGCATTGGTAACATCACTCAATCAAGGCATTTGTCATTTTACGACATCCAAATATATAAGGTTAAACCCAACACCCCATGAATAATGGTCATTTGTTGCAAAGTTCTCCACATTGGTTGCGGGGAGGTCTTGTTTGAGTTAAAATACCGTACAGATCGTGAGTATTGGCGCGGATCTATATACACCTAGGGGTAAGGTCTTCTGGGACAGGCTGGGTAGTACATTTTAAAACATGGGAGCTACGTGAGATAAACCCGGGAAAGTGGATTCTTGGGATTGCCAGAGGGTGTAAGGGTGTGCCAGACTGCAACAGGTCTTTCAGCTAGCTGGGATCTAAGATATGCAAAAATGTAACTGTCAGGAGGCAAATCTTGGCAGAACATCTCGATGTAACAAGTAGGATCCTCTCTAGTTTTAGTACACCTGTGTTCTTCCAGATAGGTGTCACAGCTCTCAGGAGTACACAGACATGGCTTCTCTTTTCTGTAGACCCCAGTGTCGATGAATGCAGCTTTTGTCAACTACACATTTGTTCCAATATTTGGGAGCATAGAAGCCTTGAGAGCTAAGCTTTTCTTCTGCTGTGCTGCATTGTCCTCCATCAAATGCACATGTACAACAGCTTTGGAGATTGGGGCACATCTCTTACCTTTTTTCTCGAGCTTCCATCATCGATATTTACCCTCAACCACCTGTACAAGTGCACTGGTTCTTGAGAGAATGGAAGTCCGATTCTATTTTTCCTCTGTGCTCCACTATCGGTGGGCGTCCTCTATCAAATGCACATGTGCTTTGGAGATCGGCACACATCTCTTACCATTCTTCTACAGCTTCCATGATCATTAACTACCCTCAATCACCTGTACAAGGGACACCTTTTAGTAAAAAGTATGTAGCATAAGGACTATGCTCCCAGTTACAGTAGGCCAATCATGAAACATTAATATGCCAAAACAACTGGCGAAACTCATGAGTCTTTTTTCACCTCAGCTTTTCCTTCCTCCTTGGTATTTGAAGTTACACATACAATACCTTAGGGTAGCCTTTCTCAACCTTTTTTGCCTTGGAGGAACCCTTGAACTTATTTTCAGGTCTGCTAAAACAAATTCATTGGGAGTCCTTGGGGAAAAATGTCCCCTTACATTGGTGGCCACTGGCCAGAGGGAAAATTCTCCCTTGGTGAAAATGCCAGCTGAAAAGATTGTACAGCTGTCTCTGCAAAGTGGCATTGGCCCCAAGAACTATGCAGGCACCATCAGATGGAAGGTCAGTCACCCACTGCTCAAAGAACCCCTAGCAACCACTGAAGGGACCCTAGGGTTCCACAGAACCTTGGATGAGAATGGTTGACTTAGAGATTGATATTTAAATCTCATCCCCGGGCAAAATAAATAAATAAAAAGTCCTCCGATGCAGTTCAGCTGTGCCCACACTGCACAGGCTAACTGCTAATTTTTGTGTGGGGGGAAAGGGGGTATACTTAGCAAATCCACCCATTCTCCCAGCACAAGACCAGTCTGGCACCCCCACTCTCCAGCGGTCTTAAGTTGTGGACCGTTCCTAACGTCATCAAGGCCAGAGCAGGACCAGGAACAGTCCACCTCTGGTCTGTGGGGGAGCACTTGGAGGAACCCTTGAACTTATTTTCAGGTCTGCTAAAACAAATTCACTGGGAGTCCTTGGGGAAAAATGTCCCCTTACATTTGTGGCCAGAGGGAAAATTCTCCCTTGGTGAAAATGCCAGCTGAAAAGATTGTATAGCTGTCTCTGCAAAGTGGCATTGGCCCCAAGAACTATGCAGGCACCATCAGATGGAAAGTCAGTCACCCACTGCTCAAAGAACCCCTAGCAACCACTGGAAGAACCCTAGGGTTCCACAGAACCTTGGATGAGAATGGCTGATTTAGAGATTGATATTTAAATCCCATCCCCGGGCAAAATAAATAAATAAAAAGTCCTCCGATGCAGTTCAGCTGTGCCCACATTGCACAGGCTAACTGCTATTTTTTGTGTGCGGGGAGAAAGGGGGTATACTTTGCAAATCCACCCATTCTCCCAGCACAAGGCCAGTCCGGCACCCCCACGGTCCAGCGGTCTTAAGTTGTGGACCGTTCCTGACATCATCAAGCCCAGAGCAGGACCAGGAACAGTCCACCGCTGGTCTGTGGGGGAGCACTGTTTTCCAAAGGAATGAAGGATCGGGTGAGTATAAGCTTTCTCCTCACCCCTAGACAAGAGCGTGGGCACCCCCACGCTCCAGCGGTCTTAAGTTGTGGACCGTTCCTAACGTCATCAAGGCCAGAGCAGGACCAGGAACAGTCCACCGCTGGTCTGCCCTGTTTTCCAAAGGAATGAAGGATCGGGTGAGTATAAGCTTTCTCCTCACCCCTAGACAAAACGAGCAGTTGATTTGTGCAATGCGGGCACAGCCCCACTGCATGGGAAAACCTTTTTTTTTTAGCCCAGGGATGGGCTTTAAATAATACATTAACGCAATAGAGGTCTTTACTTCAGATCAAAAATATGGACAAATGAGGAGGAAAGAGGAACAGATGGATTTGGCTCCAAAAGAAGGTCAGTCCCTCCAAAATGATGGACAGTTGGAAGCTATGGATGCAATTCAAAACCAAGAATCTCTTCCAATGGGGCTACCATAGCTCAGAGCTTTATAACAAAATTTGCATAGTCTTCCTATATGAATAAACATGTGCTTAATATTAAATAATTATGAGCTATTATGGGGAATTTTGTTATATCGTTTTTAGCTAGCCACGTAAGGATGGATTTTTGTTTTTGATAGTGTAACATTGTCTGATGGGTCCAGCTCAGTTTTTATATTTCATTTCTTTTTTTTTTTGTGGTGGTCCTTGAGCCAAAAGTGGACTGCTGTCCAAGAAGTATGTGTAGCTGCCATAACCCCAAGGGGCGACCTTGACTTTTCTGGGCTTAGCAATTACCTCCTCGTAGCTCGTCAGTTGTTGTCTAGGGGTTCCCAGGGTTAGTACCCAGTAACTTCAAATGCTGACACACAAAAGTCCTTTTCAAGGTTTTTTATTTTGCAGTGGTAACATCCAACTATAACACTATTGGGAATAGAGGGCACGGGTGATAAAACTCAGGCACTTTGAACTGCTGACATCCACTGAATGTCTCTTAGTTAGCCCAGAGAGTAGCCACTCGCAACTGGGTGCTTCACTGCTGGATAAACCTCTAACCAGAGATTTAGCAGCCAACATGTGATCCGGAAACTTTGCAAAGTCTCTGCCACAGACAAGATTGTAACTGAAGACAAGTAGGAACCTTTCTCACAGTACCTGGATCTCTCAGCCTTCTTGGCGATACTGTGTGAAGTGTGGATTCTCTGGTGTCCATACAACTCAGCTCCCAGTCTCTTACTGAGCAGCCAGCTTCTTGGTCCTCCTCCGAAGAGTCCTCCCCTGGTCGCTTGTACAAGTTGCCGTGTCCCTCCAATCCTGAGAGCACACCGGGACCCCTCCGAATCCTCCTTCAGTTACTGGGCCTTGAACTAGCCAGTTCCGAGGCTCGGGAACAGACGGATCCCCACCCCAGACCATGAGGGCCTCTGGGGGTGGTCAGGGTGATCATGCTTACGGGGCTGGCAGACACTCCTGGGTCCGGAACCCCTCACGGGGCTGACCCGGACCGGAACCAGGAATCAAAGCAGCAGTCAAACCCTGAACACGTGACTTCAGCATCTTAAATACCCCTTCCCAGACTACACAGCGGGGCCAAACGCGCCCACTGATTGGCTTCGGGAAAGATTGGTATTCAACACGTCCAACCAGGCCTGGTTCTCAGCCTGTCACAGGTGCCTCACTGCACCTATGACCAGGCAGAACTCCAGTACAGCCCAGCCAAACTGACCAGATTTACATATATAGCGCACACTAATGCCCCGTACACACGGTCGGAAATTCCGACCACAATCCGTCAGATTTTTTCCGACGGATTTTGTCTGACACTGGTGTTGCATACACACGGTCGGACAAAGTTGTCGGAAAATCCGATCATCCTAAACGTGGTGACGTTCGTTGCGTACGACGGGACTACGTAGAGGCTAGTAGCCAATAGCTTTGGTCTTGTAATGTGATCTGAGCATGCGTGGCACTTTGCCCGTCGGAATTCGCTACACACGATCAGAAAAAGTCAGATAGGACTTTGTTGTTGGAAAATTTGAGAGCAGGAGATAAAACTTTGTCTGTCGGAAAATCAGACTGAAAAAGTCCGATGGAGCCCACACATGGTCGGAATTTCCGACAACATTGTCCGATAGGACATTTTCCTTCAGAAAATCCGACCGTGTGTATGGGGCATTAGTCAAGTGTCGGCGCTACATATGCAATAGGCGATATCAAAATTGTGTGTCTAGGTACAGAAAATTTTATCATTTTTGCAGGTCGTTTTCATAATTTTGCGTTGGAAAAAATAGATTTGGGAAAAGGCCAAAGATACCTGAAAAAAAAATTGCAGTTTCACGGACTATTTTTTCTGGCGCTGAATCCTAGAGACTAATTTAATAAAGACTCATACTTCTTTATAAAGATGAAAAATTGATTTAAAATTGCTCAGCTCTCTTGCGTCTTGTGGGAGAACGAAATCAGAACGGCGCTCAGATGTTTTGAAAACAAATTATCTGCGTTGGCTGTGAAACTCCAGTGGGGCATGGTGGGACTTGTAGTTCCCCCCTGCGGCTGCAGGGCCTCCTTTGCTCTTAACCTCATTAGCGATTGCCTAATTTCTCCTAAGTATGTTTTCCTAAGTGCAGTAGTGATCTAACTTTCTAATCTCATTCCTTCTTTCCTTGAGCTATCAGCATTTAATTAGCACGATTCCCTTGGCTCCTCGGCTCTGTGTACACTCTCGTAGCAAGTTGGCTGGCAATCTTTTCCTCCAGCAAAACTCTCAGCTGACTTTCCCCTGCCATATGCGCTGTGTATCATACTAATGATGAGCTTCTATACTTTACAATGCTTGTGATTACCATCTGCCCAGGCAAGACAATAAAAGATCAAAAGCTACGGGATTCCTGTCATATTTTACTGTAAAGACTTCGCTTATCCAATCTCAGCTCTCAGGTAACGCTTTCTTTCATAGCGGTGTAATTCTAGTTTCTTTTATACAACATCAAGGCGATCAGCTGAACTAAATACTTGAAAGGGGTTTCCACTTGCAGGAGACTTTAAAGGGCCATTGCACTTTGGTTTTCGGAGAACCTGGAACTGGTAGTGTTAGGTGGAAGTTTTTCATTGCTGAAAAAACACTACCCGGCTGCCATACTTGCCAGGGCTGGTGCAAGGATTTTTGACACCCTAGGCGAAACATAATTTTGCCGCCCCCCCCCCCCAGCTGACTCCGCCCCCTTTCCCCTGCCCATGTAAATCCCACCTTTTTAATAAAGCGCCCATCAAATGCAGCCTCACCAGCGCCCATCAAATGCAGCCTCACCAGCACCCATCAAATGTAGCCTCACCAGCGCCTATCAAATGTAGCCTCACCAGCACCCTTCAATGCAGCCTACCAGTGCCCATCAATGAATGTTTGCTTGCTGCGGGAGTCGGGACACAGACACAGTCCTCCACTACTGCTGCGCCTCTGACACTATGTGTGAACGGAGAGGCGGCTGCCTGCTGATGCTGAGAGTTAGTTGCTTGCTGCAGAGAGAAGAGAGTAGGAAAACCAGTGTCCGGGCGCCCTAGGCAGCAGGGCGCCCTAGGCGGCCGCCTAGTTTGCCTAGTGGTAGCACCGGCCCTGATACTTGCCAACATCTTCATCCCAGTCCTGAAACAGTCATCTCTGCCCATGGCCCACACATATCAGTATTTTTTTCTAGATATTCCTTCCTAGACCACACCGACTTTCTTCTGCTACATTTGGTTTCGGAGAACCCAGAACTGGTTGTGTTTGATGGCAGGTTTCCAGTGCTGAAAAAAGACTACCCTTCCATACTTGCCAACATCTTTGCCCCAGTCCTGAAACAGTAATTTCTGCCCATGGCCCACACATATCAGTCTTTTTTTCTAGATATTCCTTCCTAGACCACACCAACTTTCTGTGCGGTCTCTTTTTTAATGCCAGAACCACCCACACGTGGTGGTGATCCCATCGGTAATGACCATTTTTTGCTCAGTAACTCAAATCATTTGATGCCGGCAAATCCAGGACAGTTGGCATCCATGTTTTGCATGCCCGAAACCTAGTTCACGTAGTTACATTAATCCAGCTTGAACCAATGTAAGGAGGAGACTTTAAAGGGCCATTGCACATACATTTCTGCTACATTTGATTTCAGAGAACCCAGAACTGGTAGTGTTCAATGGCAGGTTTTCATTGCTGAAAAAACACTACCCTGCCATACTTGCCAACATCTTCATCCCAGTCCTGAAACAGTCATCTCTGCCCATGGCCCACACATATCAGTCTTTTTTTCTAGATATTCCTTCCTAGACCACACCAACTTTCTTCTGCTACATTTGGTTTCGGAGAACCCAGAACTGGTAGTGTTTGATGGCAGGTTTCCAGTGCTGAAAAAACACTACCCTGCCATACTTGCCAACATCTTCATCCCAGTCCTGGAACAGTCATTTCTGCCCATGGCCCACACATATCAGTCTTCTTTTCTAGATATTCCTTCCTTGACCACACCAACTTTCTTTGTGGTCTCTTTTTTAATGCCAGAACCACCCACACATGGTGGTGATCCCATCGGTAATGACCATTTTTTGCTCAGTGACTCAAATCATTTGATGCCGGCAAATCCAGGACAGTTGGCATCCATGTTTTGCATGCCCGAAACCTAGTTCACATAGTTACATTAATCCAGCTTGAACCAATGTAAGAAGGAGAATTTAAAGGGCCATTGCACATACATTTCTGCTACATTTGATTTCAGAGAACCCAGAACTGGTAGTGTTCGATGGCAGGTTTTCATTGCTGAAAAAACTCTACCCTGCCATACTTGCCAACATCTTCATCCCAGTTCTGAAACAGTCATCTCTGCCCATGGCCCACACATATCAGTCTTTTTTTCTAGATATTCCTTCCTAGACCACACCAACTTTCTTTGTGGTCTCTTTTTTAATGCCAGAACCACCCACACATGGTGGTGATCCCATCGGTAATGACCATTTTTTGCTCAGTGACTCAAATCATTTGATGCCGGCAAATCCAGGACAGTTGGCATCCATGTTTTGCATGCCAAAACCTAGTTCACATAGTTACATTAATCCAGCTTGAACCAATGTAAGGAGGAGACTTTAAAGGGCCATTGCACATATATTTCTGCTACCAGGGGCGGACTGACCATTCGGTCACTCGGCACTGCCCGAGGGCCCCGGGCCCCTAGGGGGTCCCATCAGGGTTGCCAGCCTCAGTAAAACCAGGGACAGTATGTAAAAATCAGTGTTTTTTTTTTTTTTTTTTACATCCATCTCTGAAATGTCCCTTACCGACATCCTTTTGGTCTAAAAATCCCAAGATTATAGCTTCCCCACCTCTCCAGTACCTTCTCAGCCAATAGAAACATGTCTGTGTACATGTATGTGTATACTGTGTGATTGTATACTGTGTGTGTGTGTATATACTGTGTGGCCCCATCATCTCTGATTGCCTGGGGGCCCCATAAACTCCTATTGCCTGGGGGCCCCATGAGTAGTCAGTCCGCCCCTGTCTGCTACATTTGATTTCGGAGAACCCAGAACTGGTAGCCGGTCGGAAATTCCGACCACAAAATCCGTCGGATTTTTTCCGACGGATTTTGTCCGACACTGGTGTTGCATACACACGGTCGGACAAAGTTGTCGGAAAATTTGATCATTCTGAACGTGGTGACGTTCGTTGCGTACGACGGAACTACGTAGAGGCTAGTAGCCAATAGCTTTGGTCTCGTAATTTGATCTGAGCATGCGTGGCACTTTGTCCGTCTGAACTTTCGACACACGATCGGAAAAAGTCCGATAGGATTTTGTTGTCGGAAAATTTGAGAGCAGGATAAAGGTCCGATGGAGCCCACACACGGGGTGATTTTCCGACAACATGGTCCGCTTGGACATTTTCCGTTGGAATTTCCGACCGTGTGTACGGGGGCGTAGTGTTCGATGGCAGGTTTTCATTGCTGAAAAAACTCTACCCTGCCATACTTGCCAACATCTTCGTCCCAGTTCTGTAACAGTCATCTCTGCCCATGGCCCACACATATCAGTCTTTATTTCTAGATATTCCTTCCTAGACCACACCGACTTTCTGTGCGGTCTCTTTTTTAATGCCAGAGCCACCCACACGTGGTGGTGATCCCATCGGTAATGACCACTTTTTGCTCAGTAACTCAAATAATTTGATGCCGTCAAATCCAGGACAGTTGGCATCCATGTCTTGCATGCCAAAACCTAGTTCACGTAGTTACATTGGTTCAAGCTGGATTAATGTAACTATGTGAACTAGGTTTCTGGCATGCAAAACATGTTTTTTTAATTTTTTGCTAAACCAACGAAAAAAGACAGAAAATGTTGAAAAAAAAAAACAATGTATTTTTAGTTTCTGGTATAAAATTTTGCAAATAAGTAATTTTTTTTCTCCTTCACTGATGTGCGCTGATGAGGTTGCACTGATATGCGGCACTGATAGGTGACACTAATGGGCACTTATAGGCAGAACTAACGAGCACTGATAGGCAACACTAATGGGGCTGCACTGATGATCAGTGCCCTGATTATCTGTGTACATGTCCTCTGTCACACTTGCCGGTTACCGGTGTTCTATCGATTTGTGCCCTACGTCAAAAAGTGGCCGCGCTTGCGGGGAGGAATAGTGCCCCATCATTGGTGATCAGTGGGAGGAATGGTGCCCCATCATTGGTATCAGTGAGAGGAATAGTGCCCCATCATTGGTATCAGTGGAAGGAATAGTGTCCCATCATTGGTATCAGTGAGAGGAATAGTGTGCCCCATCATTGGTATCAGCGGGAGGAATAGTGTCCCATCATTGGTATCAGTGGGAGGAATAGTGTCCCATCATTGGTATCAGTGGGAGGAATAGTGTCCCATCATTGGTATCAGTGGGAGGAATAGTGTCCCATCAGTGGGAGGAATAGTGTCCCATCATTGGTATCAGTGGGAGGAATAGTGTCCCATCATTGGTATCAGTGGAAGGAATAGTGTTCCATCATTGGTGTCAGTGGAAGGAATAGTGCCCTGTTATTGGTGTCTTTTTGGAGGAGTAATGTTCCATTGTTGGTGTCAATATAAAGAATTCTGACCCATCATTGTTGTCAGTGGGAGGAATAGTTCTCCATTCAGATTCAGAATACTTTATTAATCCCAAAGGGACATTATTGTTGGTAGTGGAAGGAATAGTGCTCCATCATTGGTATCAGTGGGAGGAATAGTGTCCAGTCATTGGTGTCAGTGGAAGGAATAGTGTCCCGTCATTGGTGTCAGTGGAAGGAATAGTGTGCCATCAATGGTTTCAGTGGAAGGAATAGTGCCCCATCATTGGTGTCAGTGGAAGGAATAGTGCCCCATCATTGGTATCAGTGGAAGGAATAGTGTCCTATCATTGGTATCAGTGGAAGGAATAGTGTCCTATCATTGGTATCAGTGGAAGGAATAGTGCTCAATCATTGGTATCAGTGGGAGGAATAGTGCCCTGTTATTGGTGTCTTTTTGGAGGAGTAATGTTCCATTGTTGGTGTCAATAGAAGGAATTCTGACCCATAATTGGTGTCAGTGGGATAAATAGTTCTCCATTCAGATTCATAATACTTTATTAATCCCAAAGGGAAAGTATTGGTGACAGTGGGAGGAATAGTAGGCCATCATTGGTATCGATGGAAGGATATATGCCCTATCGTGGGTGTCATTGGAAGGAATTGTGCCCATTTGATGGTGTCAGTGGGAGGAATAGTGCCCCAAGCGCTGGATAAAAGCAAAAGTGCAGCATCTTGGAGACTTCTGATTTAAAGTATATCTAAAGGCAAAACTTTTATTTCCATTTGGGATAGGTTAAGGGAATGTTTAAAGTGCTATCAGTTTTTTTTTTTTTTTTATCGCCATTTGTGTCCTATTAAACCCTGTTCACACCAGTTTGAAGTGTTCTTTGAAGCTTCCCGAGAAGCGCTTTATCCTTGGACTTTAGGACTTCCATTATATTCAATGGTTCCAGTTCCAGTAATTAGTGTCGCTTGAGCTTGAAAAAGTACATGAGCTTCTTTTGGGCCAGAGTCACGCATTTGGCCCCAATAGACTTCAATAGGAGCTCCTAAAAATGGTCAAAAACATGAATAATGCGTGTTTCTTTGCATGTTTTATCATCTACGGTACTAAATAGGTTTCTATTGGCTAAAAATAAAAACAAATTGCGGAAGCTTGAAATGTATGCAAAAACACCTGTACAAACACTCAAAAAAACACACCTTAAAGTGGATGTAAACCCAATGTCATCCTTTCTAAACTCCTGACATAGGGGTTATCTAGAAGGATATACATGCCTCCTGCATGTATCTTTACTTGTCAAATGTCTCCCCTCTGTCTGTTATGAGACCTGAAAAACTGCAGATTCTATGGGTGGGTCTGTGGTATGGGTGGAGTCGTGATGTCAGTAGACTCCCCGCCCATCTCTACACTCCCCTTGTCAATATGCATTTTCTCCTGTGTATTTCTTACACTGAACTTCTGCTATGATCTCTAACATCCAGTGAAAAGACAGGAAAGTCCCCACGTGACTTCAGCATGCCCAATTATGCTGAGGTGTGGAACATCCAATCCTGGCAGAGCAGCAGAAGAAAGGAGTGGGGGAGGGAATTAAAAAAGAATGCATGTCTCTTAGGCTAGTGCACGAGATATGTAAATCACCTGTCACTCACAGCAAGGGGGGAGGATTTGACGTTTTTCTCTGTTTGTCAAGATTTAGTTTTTCTCTGTTTGTCAAGATTTATCTCACTGAACAATAGAAGAGGATTGCTCAGAGCTGGATTAACTCTTTGTGGCAAGACTGGGCTCAAATGATAGGAAATCTTATACTCTACATTATGACATCAAATAAAAAAAAAAAAAAAAAAAATAAAGGGTTTACATCCACTTTAACCGCTTCCCGATCGCCCACTGCATATATACGTCAGCAGAATGGCACGGGCAGGCAAAATCACGTACCTGTACGTGACCCTTTAAATGCCTGCCCGTGGGTCGCGCGTGCGCCGCCGGCGGCGCGCTCGCGACCCGGTCGGGAGCTCCGTGACCACGGCCGCGAGACCAGCGGACCCGATCACCGCTGGTGTCCCGCGATCGGGTCACGGAGCTGAAGAACGGGGAGAGGTATGTGTAAACAAACCTCTCCCCGCGCTTCCTACTCTGCCTGTCATTGATTGGCTGTTCCCGGTCATCGGGAAAGCCGATCAATGACGTCAGACGTCAGCCCCGCCCCCTAATGTAAAAAAAACACACACGTCACAGCCCATAACCCCTCCCCTCCCCCTAGTGGTTAACTCTTTCACTACAACTGTCATTTATACAGGAATCAATGCATTTAAATAGCACTGATTTCTGTATAAATGACAATGGTCCCAAAAATGTGTCAAAAATGTCCGATGTGTCCGCCATAATGTCGCAGTCACAATAAAAATCGCTATAAATAAATAAATATATTAATATTAAAAAATATTAATAAAAATGCTATAAAAACTATCCCCTATTTTGTAAACGCTAAAACTTTTGCGCAAACCAATCAATAATCGCTAATTGCGATTTTTTTTTACCAAAAATATGTAGAAGAATACGTATCGGCCTAAACTGAGAAAAAAAAATGTTTTTTTATATATTTTTTGGGGATATTTATTATAGCAAAAAGCAAAAATATTGCATTGTTTTCAAAATTGTCGCTCTATTTTTGTTTATAGCGCAAAAAATAAAAACCGCAGGGGCGATCAAATACCACCAAAAGAAAGCTCTATTTGTGGGAAAAAAAGGACGCCAATTTTGTTTGGGAGCCACGTCGCACGACCGCGCAATTGTCAGTTAAAGCGACGCAGTGCCGAATCGCAAAAAGGGGCCCGGTCCTTTGGCTGCCAATTGGTCCGGGGCTGAAGTGGTTAAAAACAACCAAAGACGCTCAGTAGAAGTGTGAATGGGGCCTTGGGAGATTTACCTTCACTTCCTATCCTGTAGATTGAGGAAGTAACAGGATATCCCCTCTTAGACGGTTGGCACAGGAACACGTGTCCCCATTGGAAGATGTCCATTCGAATCCTGGTATGGTGGCAAGTTTATGGATTTATCTCTCACCTTCTTTCCCAGTGAAAGCACCACTAAAGCGAGTGAATCTCCTTAGAAGACAGCACTAAAAAAATGTTCCAATCCTCCATCACTCTGTCCAAATCTAAAAAAAAAACAAGTTTAGCCTTTAGTTGTACGTGAAGGAAAATGGAGACCCCCCCTCTTCATAAGTGAGTAACGGCATCCAACTTTCTCCATGAAGTCTGCACACGCAATGACTAATAAGGGAAATTCCGCTCTATCTTGGATATAACTGGTGAATGATACATTTGGAATATATATTTTTTTTATCTGCCTTGACCGGTGTCTCAGCCAAGTGGAATGTGTATCCCATTGTGGTTGCCTTGAGATTCTGTGACCGGTTTTGAGGAATTACAAACCAATTTGATTTTCTTCCGGCCTAAAGTATCGTGTGCTGGAAATAATCTGCTGGGTCATAGAAGAATGCGTCCCTCTCTGAGGCTGTGCTCTGATCCTCGGCACACATCTCTCTCTAACGCTTTTGTAGTTTTGGATGGCTTTAAAGGCTTTTGAAGAGTACCTGTTGGCTTGACAAAGCTGGGGGATTTATGAATTAAAATGTAACTGAAGACCAGCAAAATCTACCAGTGGACTGTTCGTGGTTAAATTAAAGTTGCAGCTAATCTTCAAGTGCAACTCCAGATAAGGCTTTTATTGCATTTGTAGCACTGACCCCCGAAGGAGCTGCTGGTTTTATTTGGGCTTACCGTTACCTCACTTACTTACTTGCTTCTCCGTCTTGGGGATCCCGTGGAAAGTGGCCCAAAGAAATGTTGAGACTGACACTGAATCCTCTTTTGGGTTATTTATTTATTTAGAAAAGAAGACAAAGTCTCGTAATAAAGGGTAGAGGGTTAGGGGTGAGTTCTGGTACTTAGATTGCAGGGTGAAGATACTAGAAGAATCCAGAGGATAAACAATGTTCCACAAATTGGATTCAATTACCCCCCGGATAGACCTCTCTCACTAGGCCTAGCAGCCGGTGGGATGCTCGGTAAAGTCTCTGCCACAGACTTGTAAGTTACACTTTAGCGTCACTGAGGGATTGGATGAACTTTAAAGAACTGACATACGGTACCAGTTTCTCTCAGCCGATCCGGCGATACCGTATGAATGTTGATCCAGGTTGCGTCCTTCAACTAAGTCTCCAGGGTCCATCAGAGAAGCCAGCCTTGCGCATGGCCTTCTCCTGAACGAGTCCTCCCTGGGGTACTTCAGTTGCTGGGCTTCTCCCTTCAGATGAGACAGCACCGGACCTTCCTTGGATCAGTAGGCTCCGAACTTCAGTCAGGCCTGTCCCTTCAGTTACGTTGCGTCGGGCTAGCCAGCCCCGAGACACAAGATGCATGGTTCCGCACCCCAGGCCAGGAGGGCCATAGGGCTGGGTCAGGAGGACCACCAGAACCAAACAGACAGAAAATAATCCCCGCCAACATGGCGTCGGTACCTTAAAGAGGGACTGTACCTGCAAAAAATGTTTTTAAAAGCCAGCAGCTACAAATACTGCAGCTGCTGACTTTTAATAAATGGACACTTACCTGTCTCCCAGTTCCAGCGATGTCGGCAGCAGAGGCCGATCAATCGCTCGGCTCTCTGCTGTTGCCGGCGCCATTCTCGGTGAGGGAATCAGGAAGTGTCGCCTTTGCGGCTTCATTTCCAGGGTTCCCTACTGCGCATGCAATGAGAATCTTCTGCGCTGTCTGCCGGGACACACGCGCCGGGACAGGAAGTGACGTAAACTCCCGTGGGAGTTTATGCCCGGAAGTGGGGGCAGATACCTGTCTTAGACAGGTATCTGCACCCACCTCCCCCCTGAAAGGTGCCAAATGTGACACCGGAGGGGGGGGGGGGATTCCGAAAAGCAGAAGTTACACTTTAGAGTGGAATCCCGCTTTAAATACCACCCCCAGAATGCACAGCAGGAGAACACTCCCACTGGGCTGGTTCCGAGAGATAAGTGGCATTCAATGCATCCAGCTAGACTGCGTTTCTACCCTTGCCGGTGGTGACAGCGACACCAGTGTTCAAGGAGAACCCAGTGCAACCCAGCTGGACTGGTACTGAAACCAGAAATTTAGTGAAATTATCCTGAAGCCCAACTGTGGCTTCAGGCAACTTAATTTTCAAAAACAATAGCGCCTGCTCGTCAGGAGCCAGCGCTACACATAGTTATATTGGTCCAACTTAGACCACTGTAAGTATATAAACTCCATACCTGTGGGACTGATGTGAAAGTGGAGATTCACTGTAGAAGTTACCACTACTACAGTGACCGCTATGGCTTTCTGGGTCCTGTGCCGAGTGGCTTCCCTTCTGCAAAATAAAATGCAGGGGGTTTCTCACTCTGCACTTCTGCAATTCACAGAACACTTTGTATTTTTTTTTGCAGTGAAGACAAATGATTCTCCACGAGGTGGAGAGGAGGATCGGTGATGTCACAGTCTCCACCTTGTTTAGTCATTCTCCACTTCCACAGCCGTCCCGCGTGTATGGAATATGTATACTTGAATACAATGGGTATAGAAAAGAATCATCCCCCTTTAAAATACAGTGGAACCTTGGACTATGAGCACAATCCGTTCCAGGAGAATGCTTGTAATCCAAAGCACTCACATATCAAATCGAGTTTCCCCATAGAAGTCAATCGAAACAAAGATAATTCGTTCTGCATTGTCTTCTATTACATGCAATACCGCATATGGCCAGAGGTGAGTGGGGGCGCGGGAGAGCCTCGGGAATACTTGGGGACAGTTCGACTGAACTCGGAAAGCCTTGGAAAGGCTCGGAAACACTCGGGAACGGAGTATTTCCGAGTCTTTCCGAGTCATTCCGAGACTAAATTGGAATGATTTGGCCTCAACACCAAATGGTATGTCTGGCGGAAATCCAATACAGCTCACCATCCAAATAACACCATTCCTACAGTAAAGCATGGAGGGGGTAATATCCTGGAATGGGGGTGTTTCTCTGCAGCTGGGACTGTAGGTGGTTTCATGTAACTAGCTTTCCATCGACTAAAAAAATAAAATATTAAAAACTCAAGCCTGAAACGCATGCAAAAACGCCTGTAAAGACACAAAAAGCACCCAAAAAACTTTTTTTTTTTTAGCACTCCCCAGTGTGAACGCCTGAGTGCTTTCACACTGGAGCTGTACGCTTGCAGGACGGGAAATAAAGTCCTGCAAGCAGCATCTCTGGGGCGGTGCGGGAGCGGTGTATACACCGCCCCCAAAACACCCTGCCCATTGAAATGAATGGGCAGCGCTGCCGAAGCGCCTGCAAAGCGATTTGGCAGAGCCGCAACGCGGGCGCTTTTAACCCTTTCTTCGACCCCTAGCGGGAGTTAAAAGCACCCCGCTAGCGGGCGAAAAGCGCCACTATAACATATAATGTTTGGGGGTTCCAAGTAAGCAAAAAAATACAGATTTTTACTTGTAAAGAAGAAATGTCAGAAAAAGGTCCGGTCCTTAACCACTTCAGCACCGGGCGATTTTACCCCCTTCCTTACCAGAGCACTTTTTGCGATTCGGCACTGCGGCGCTTTAACTAACAATTGCGCGGTCGTGCGACGTTACACCCAAACAAAATTGACGTCCTTTTTTTCCCATAAATAGAGCTTTCTTTTGGTGGTATTTGATCACCTCTGCGGTTTTAATTTTTTGCGCTATAAACAAAAGAAGAGCAACAATTTTGAAAAAAAACACAATATTTTTTACTTTTTGCTATAATAAATATCCCATTTTTTTGAAAAAAAACTATTTTTTTCCTCAGTTTAGGCCGATACGTATTCTTCTACATATTTTTGGGGAAAAAAATCGCAATAAGCGTATATTGATCGGTTTGGGCAAAAGTTATAGCGTCTACAAAATAGGGGATAGATTTATTGCATTTTTTTTTTTTTTTTACTAGTAATGGCGGCGATCTGCGATTTTTTTTTTTTTTTTCCGTGACTGCGACATTGCGGCGGACACTTCGGACACTTTTGACACATTTTTGGGACCATTCACATTTACACAGCGATCGTTGCTATAAAATTGCAGTGATTACTGTGTAAATGTGACTGGCAGGGAAGGGGTTAACACTAGGGGGCGCTGCAGGGGTTAATATGTTCCCTAAGGTAGTGATTCTAACTGTGGGGGGAGGGCACTCACAAGGGGAGGAGACCGATCAGTGTTCCTCCGTACTGGGATCACATGATCGGTCTCCTCGCCACTGACAGGACGTGGAGCTTTGTGTTTACACACACAGCTCCACGGTCCCGCACGGTCCCGTTGTTTTAACGGGCAATCGCGGGTGCCCGGCGGACATTGCGGCCGCCGGGCACGTGCACCGGGTCCCGAGCGACGCCGCGGCCACGCGCCCCCTAGGCGGCCGGGAATGGGAGGACGTCATATGACGCCCACCCAGGATGGGGGATCCACCTTGTGGGCGTCATATGACAGTGGGCGGTAGGGAAGTGGTTAAAGCTCAGTTCACATCTATGCATTTTGCTTTTGAGCGTTTTTGCAGTGCTTTTTGCGGTGCTTTCCGCGTTTTTGGACACACGTTTTTACCACGTTTTGCTTTTTTTTTTTACACTGTGGTTGCTTAGCAACCAGCTATATACAGTGTAAAAAAAAATATATATATATAAAAAAAAAAAAACGCAAAACGCAAATCGCGGCAAAATCGCGGTAAAACGCGGCACTTGCGTTTTGGATGCGGGTCCATTGACTTCAATTGCATGCAAAACGCTGCATTTTGCATGAAAAAAAGTTCCCCGACCCTTTCCAAAAACGCAGAGGCACAAAAAATGCATTGATGTGAACATGTTCCATAGGAACCCATGTTAAAAAATTTCCCTGCATTTCTGCAAAATGCATCAAAAAACGCGCTAGTGTGAATGGAGCCTAAGTGGTTAAGCAGCAGTGTTGCAGATTTTTTATAGACTCTGGATCATAGTTTATGAGGGTGTCCGGTAAAGGATTGCCTATCATCCACTTTCATTGGGAATTGCCAGTAAGTGGAAACGTTCCTTTGCATGTAATGATTTCAGCATCTCCTCATTTCCAACCAATATCCGCCTTCTCGGCTAGATCCAGAAATCTATACTCATCGGCATGCTGGGGGGTCAGCCTCTAGGAAATGAACTGACTCAGCCACCGCTATCACCCCGGCTTTAATCTCCTCGGCGAATGCGTTGTCATCTCTGGAATCCACATCCGGTCGGGAATTGCGTTTTTGTTTTTTTTTCTCTTCCCCACAAAAAAAAAAACGCCCCTTTGAATTTGCTAAGGTCAGACCCGCTGCTGCGGAGGGGCGCATCAGCCGTCTGAAAGAGACGCATAGAATGAACCCATGCCAGTTTTATTTAAATGGAAACCATACGCGCTTCGAGGGCGAGAAGCCCAGTATTGTGAACTTCCTCATTGACATGACTAGAGGAAAGGAATGTGCCCTTGAGAGAAAGAGAAGAAGGCGGTGCGGGGGGGGGGGGGTGTAGAACTTGCAGGAACTCAGCTGTGGTTTCCAAATTTCTCCTTGAATTCTGGGCCCGAGCCTCCAAAATACAGCAGTCCTTTAAAATTGGCTCTTGGCAGCCTCCACTTCCCGGCTGCGGCCAAGTTGAAAAAAAAACGTCAGCCTGGTGGGGCCATCCTGGTGATTTCATTAGCTCTTATTACTCAGCGTTCTGTAGCAGATGGTCAGTGCGCTCACTTACCCCCCACCCCACCCCTCTTTTTTTTTTTTTTTTGTCTACGGTCAGGCATGTGTTCCGACAGCTGATCCGTCCCAAGAGATGACAAAGGAAGAAAAAAAAATCCATCATGAATAGCAGTTTCGTCTCCTTTTTCTTTCCGCGAAAGTTTGATTACGGTAAGGGCTTCTTTGTAATAAGTAGCTTTGCTTACCGCGCAGAACATATGATAGGGTTGTGAGCGCAGTGGGTAATTTGGGTTTCTTCTGATGAAAGCGTGTGTCATTATGCCCCGACTCCTCCACACTTAACCGTCCTCTTTAATCTCAGATATCAAAGCGATACTTTGTGCGTTTCTTTCTTTTTTTTTTTTTCTTTTTGGCGTAGAGTATAGTCGTGATTTTTGGAAGTGGCTTCCCCCCATTTATCTAGGTTGTATCCTTGTTGTCAAGGGTCTTCAAAGTGTAGAATGGCCTCTCGAGTTTCTTACGCCTGGTCACCTGACGTTCGCCACCTGTCTGAGCCATTGTCTCGGAAAATACCCGATTGATAGCTTACAGAAATCTGACTTTCTCTAACACAATTAGGTCTTTTTTTTTTTTTTTTTTAAAGGTTAATTGCAAAACGCAAGTAAAATTATTCCGCGAAATAATTAGCCAGGAAACATTCTAACTGTAGAGGATAATTGCTCATAATTACTAGGTTGTGCAGAGCTTTAGGAGTGCTCATGGGTGGTACTGCAGCCTCCTGCCACACATTCTGAGTGCTCTTGCTTCGTGTCTGGTGACCCATCCCTGATGTCATTGGTCTCTAGTGAAGGGATAGGCTGTATTGTCAGTGATGTCACCGGTCTCTAGTGAATGGATAGGCTGAATTCTCAGTGATGTCTTCTGTCTCTAGTGATTGGATAGGCTGCATTCTCAGTTTTTGGTTGGTCTCTTGTGAATGGATAGGCTGCATTCTCAGTGATGTCACCAGTCTCTAGTAAAGGGATAGGCTGTATTGTCAGTGATGTCACCGGTCTCTAGTGAATGGATAGGCTGTATTGTCAGTGATGTCATCAGTCTCTAGTTAATGGATAGGCTGTATTGTCAGTGATGTCACCAGTCTCTAGTGAATGGATAGGCTGAATTCTCAGTGATGTCTCCAGTCTCTAAGGAATGTATAGGCTGCATTCTCAGTTTTTTGTTGGTCTCTAGTGAATGGATAGGCTGCATTCTCAGGGATGGCATCAGTCTCTAGTGAATGGATATGCTGAATTATCAGTGATGTCACTGGTCTTTAGTGATTGGATAGGCTGCATTCTCAGTGATGTCACCAGTCTCTAGTGAATGGCTGGGCTGTATTGTCAGTGATGTCATCAGTCTCTAGTGAATGGATAGGCTGCATTGTCAGTGATGTCACTGGTCTCTAGGGAATGGATAGGCTGTATTCTCAGTGATGTCACCAGTCTCTAGTGAATGGATAGGCTGCATTCTCAGTGATGTCACCATTCTCTAGTGAATGGATAGGCTGCATTCTCAGTGATGTCACCGGTCTCTAGTGAATGGATAGGCTGCATTTTCAGTGATGTCTCCAGTCTCTATGGAATGTATAGGCTGCATTCTCAGTTTTGTGTTGGTCTCTAATGATTGGATAAGCAGCATTCTTAGTGATGTCACTGGTCTCTAGTGAACGGATAGGCTGCATTCTTAGTGATGTCTTCAGTCTCTAGTGAATGGATAGGCTGCATTCTCAGTGATGTCATTTGTCTCTAGTGAATGGGTAGCCTGCATTCTCAGTGATGTCATTTGTCTCTAGTGAATGGGTAGCCTGCATTCTCAATGATGTCACTGGTCTCTAAGGAATGTATAGGCTGCATTCTCAGTTTTTTGTTGGTCTCTAGGGAATGGATAGGCTGCATTCTCAGTTTTTGTTGGTCTCTAGTGAATGGATAGGCTGCATTCTCAGTGATGTCACCGGTCTCTAGTGAATAGATAGGCTGTATTTTTGGTGATAGTATTTGTCGTCATTGTTTTTTACTGATTGCTGAATTCTCTAACTTGATCAAAAGTAAAGTCACCAGTGAAATGTGTCCTCCATCATAGGACTCTCTGACCAAACCAGATCTCTGTTCATTTATTTGTTACATTACATAACAGAACCCAGTTAACAGCTATAAAAATAGAGCAGACAGTAATATGAGATCATGTAGGTCAGGTTGACTTTCCAGATGTTGTCTATAATTATGTGTAAACCATTTTCACACACCATTCTGTTTTGTAACTTCCCAATTTAATTCTGGCCGAATTCATGAGGACCAAATTACTAAATTTAAAGTGACAATCATTTCAGTCCCAGTTATACAGAACCTTCAGACGACACTGAGCCAGTGACCAATTATACCATCCAGGTAACACTGCAGCTGTAAAGTGCCTTAGTCCACCTAGTTCAGATTATTGATGATGTCACTGAGCATGTAGCCTATCCATTTACAAGAGACCAATGACATCACTGAGAATGCAAATCATCTAATCACAAGAGACCAGTGACATCATTGAGAATGTAGCCTATCCAATCACAGGAGACCAATGAGACCACTGAGAATGTAGCCTATTCAATCACAGGAGACCAATGACATTGCTGAGAATGTAGCTTATCCAATCACAAGAGACCAGTGACATCACTGAGAATGTAGCCTATCCATTCATTAAAGACTGATGACATCACTGAGAATGCAGCCTATCCATTTACAAGAGACCAATGACATCACTGAGAATGCAAATGATCTAATCACAAGAGACCAGTGACATCATTGAGAATGTAGCCTATCCAATCACAGGAGACCAATGACATCGCTGAGAATGTAGTTTATCCAATCACAAGAGACCAGTGACATCACTGAGAATGTAGCTTATCCAATCACAAGAGACCAGTGACATAACTGAGAATGTAGCCTATCCATTCATTAGAGACCGATGACATCACTGAGAATGCAGCCTATCCATTCACTAGAGACAGATGAAATCACTGAGAATGCAGCCTATCCATTTACTAGAGACCGATGACATCACTGAGAATGCAGCCTATTCAACCACAAGAGACCAATGGCATCAGTGAGAAGGTAGCTTATCCAATCACAAGAGATCTGCAACATCGCTGAGAATGTAGCTTATCCAATCACAAGAGACCGATGACATCACTGAGAATGCAGCCTATCCACGTCTTAGAGGCTACATGTGGCTCCTTTTCCTTGGTGGGTAGATGTGGTGGTTGGGAAGTGAACGGGAGGCGAGTAGAAGCAGCAGTGGGATGCCATTTAATTACACCATTTTGCTGTGAACTGCATTATTAAAGCACAGGTTATGTCATATGTTTCTTAGTAACTTCTCTTTCCACCTGGCTTGCAGATTTTCCAGGCTCAGAAGTTGGTGTTCCCATAACAGCAGTTTAATAGTAACAAGGAAGCTTCCAAGCTGCAGTACAGCTAGGCCACGGGCCTCTCAACCTGTGGCCTTCCAGCTGTTGCGCAACTACAAGTTCCATCATACCTCTGCCTTTGGGAGTCATGCTTGTAATTGTCAGCAGCTTGCAATGCCTTATGGGACTTGTAGTTCCACCACAGCTGGACGGCCGCAGGTTGAGCACCCATGCACTGAGACAGGCCCTGCGCCTCCTATGAAGTTCATGGCTTAGTTTTCAATTTTGATTGGAGTTTAGCTTTATTACTACCAGAAAAATAAAATCGAGACAAAAGTCTCCTTTATGGAATAGGTCATGCTAAAGTGGTTTGTGTGATGAATAGTCATGAAGGAAATAATGAATATAAATGCAGGCCAGTTGGTGTGAGGGACTTTCAAGGCATCAATATAAATGAGCGACCATGGGATAGTGCCCACGCTGCAATAACACGCTCACACCAACTGGAGGAGCATACGGGGTGCAGGCCTTTATAGAGGTCACAAAACTATGATATCCATTTTAAAGCTAGCTACAATATTATGCTATTTTTTTTTTTAGTATAGAGGGGAAGTGTTGTAGACTTTTTATTTGCTGTCTTCGTCCCCATGCAGGAGATTGCACCTCACTTCCTGTATAGGTGACTACACAGCAAGTGAGGAGGAAATCATCGTTTTCATTAGCACACTTAAATGGACTATTCAACAATTCTGGGTGTATCCAATAATGTATCCCCAGTTGCAAACATTTTATTGCAGAAGAGAAAAAAAAATCTGCCTGCTCATAATTTTCTATTTTTAAAGCAGTGCTGCACATCCTTTTATTTTCATTCGTGACACACCTTAGTAGTATGCAAAATCTTATTAATGGGAAACCTGAGCCTAGGCCAATGAATGCAACCATCATGATAAAATTATCTTCACATCAGAGGTCCCTCTTCACATCAGAGCCCCCCTTCCTAGTCACATTAGAGGTCCTCCACCATATCAGAGTCCCCTCTTCACATGTGAGCATTCCTTCACATGAGAGGTCCCCCCCATAACATCCAAGGGCCCTCTTCACATCAGAGGTCCACTATCACATTGGAGGTCCCTCTTCACATCAGAGCCACCCTCCTTCACATTAGAGGTCCACCATCACATCGGAGGTTCTCCACATATCACAGTCCCCTTTACATGTGAACCTTCCTTCACGTGAGAGGTCCCCCATCACATCCGTGGTCCCTCTTCACATCAGAGGTCCACTATAACATTGGAGGTCCCTCTTCACATCAGAGGTCCACTATCACATTGGAGGTCCCTCTTCACATCAGAGGTCCACTATCACATTGGAGGTCCCTCTTCACATCAGAGCCACCCTCCTTCACATTAGAGGTCCACCATCACATCAGAGGTCCTCCACATATCACAGTCCCCTTTACATGTGAACCTTCCTTCACATGAGAGGTCCCCCATCACATCCGTGGTCCCTCTTCACATTAGAGGTCCACCATCACATCAGAGGTCCCTCTTCACATCAGAGCCACCCTCCCTCCCCCTCTTCATATTAGAGGTCCACCATCATATCAGAGTCCCCTCTTCACATGTGAACCTTCCTTCACATGAGAGGTCCCCCCATCACATCCAAAGTCCACCATCACATTAAAGGTCCCCCTATCGCATGCAAAGTATGCAAAATCTTACTTATTAATGGGAAACCTAAACCTGGGCCAATGAAAACCATCATATAAAATTATATTCACATCAGAGGTCCCTCTTCACATAAGAGCCCCCCTTCCTATTCACATTAGAAGTCCTCCGCCATATCAGAGTCCTCTCTTCACATGTGAGCCTTCCTTTACGTCAGAGGTCCCCCCATCACATCTGAGGGCCCTCTTCACATCAGAGGTCCACTATCACATTGAAGGTCCCTCTTCACATCAGAGCCACCCTGCTTCACATTAGAGGTCCACCATCACATCGGAGGTCCTCCACATATCACAGTCCCCTCTTTACATGTGAACCTTCCTTCATGTGAGAGGTCCCCCATCACATCCGTGGTCCCTCTTCACATTAGAGGTCCCCCATCACATCCGTGGTCCCTCTTCACATCAGAGCCACCCTCCCAGCCCCTCTTCATATTAGAGGTCCACCATCATATCAGAGTCCCCTCTTCACATGTGAACCTTCCTTCACATGAGAGGTCTCCCCATCACTTCCGAAGTCCACCATCACATTAAAGGTTCCCCTATCACATGCAAAGTCCAACATCACATCGGAGGTCCACCATCACCAGAGGTCCTCCACCCCATAAGAGGCTCCCCATCACATTAGAGATTTCCCATCATGTCAGAGGTCCATCCAACCATGGCAACTCATGATACTGATCCAGGGCAAACTGGGTCCCATGCTCACGGCACCTCAGGGGAACTTAGATGGGACCCTGGTTGAGAAACACTATTTTAAAGCCTAAAAAAGGTAAAACTTTTTTTTTTTTTGGTAGAATTGGAAAACCTACCAAGTTTTTATTTTTGTCTTGTCCCTATTGAGGAGACATACCCTCTCTATTTGTGTTGCTTTTCCGACACCGAGAGTAAACATGAAAGAAAGTTTTGTTTTGTCACCAAACAGAGGAGAAACCTAGTTCTGGTGAAAACCAGGGATTGGACGGATTTCTTTTTACTTTCCGTTTTTGCAATGTGACAGGTAGTGAAGAGAAATCTCCCCAATGGAACAGACAGCACAAAGAAACAACAGACGGGGGTTATAACCTTCTCTTATTTTGTCCAAAATTCAAAAAAGTGCCTTTTAGTTCTACTTTAAACATTTTTTATTTTTTTTATAGTTGCCTGAAGTTCAGCTTTCTCGAATTCCATGATATATTCAGATATATGAGAGTTCTACAACAAACCTGGAAGAGGGGAAAAGATAAGAGAACATCTCATTGCTGATCACGTCCATCTCCACCACCATTATCTTCTTAAGAGCTTTTCTCCACGGTTCAATACTTCTGTCATTGGCCTTGATGGTGCCTTGATGGTTCCCCTGTGTCCACAGACATCCAGTCCAGACTCCGCCATAAAGGTCATGTCATGGCTAGAGGTCGGATGTCAGCAGGTTGCACTATTCTGGCTCTGCGGGATGATGGAACAAAAGAAAATAAATGTGTAAATTTGCATTCACGAGCCTCCCCTAGGCTATCACCAGTTGGATGACCTTGGCATTGCTTGCTGTTGATGTGCTTCTGGTGTTTGACAAGGACAAAACATGCGAGCGCGGAGATAGACAAGGAATTCTCTGCCCTCTTGGACATGTTAGATTGTTAGACATTAGATATTCTTATGCCGCGTACACACGATCGGAATTCCGGCCAGAAAAAGACAGATGAGAGCTTTTCATCGGAAAATGCGACCGTGTGTAGGCTCCATCGGAATTTTGCTGGCCGAATTTCCGACAGCAAAGAATTGAGAGCATGTTCTCAATTTTTCAGACGGAAAAGGTTTCTATCGGAAATTCTGATCATCTGTAGCAATTCTACGCATGCTCGGAAGCATTGAACTCGGCTCGTTGTAGTGTTGTACGTCACCGCATTGTTGGCGGTCGGAATTTGGTGGGACCGTGTATAGGCAAGACAGTTTGAACGGAATTCCGTCGGAAATTCTGTCGGGAAAACCGTCAGAGCTTTTTCCGACGAGAATTCCGATCGTGTGTACGCGGCATGAAGCTTGTGGGTCCATTTTAATAATACATAAAGGATTCGTTGAGTGGTGGATTAGAAGGGCCCAAAAAATCTTGAAGCGGAGCTTGAGGCTGAAGGTTGGATATATCCCAGCTGGTACTCAGAAGATCTGAGCAAGCCTAATGCCGCGTACACACAGTCGGAATTTCCGATGGAAACAGTTCGATGGGAGCTTTTCAACGGATTTTCCGACTGTGTGTATGCCCATCTGTCTTTTTCTGTCGGAATTTCCAACAGACTTTGGATTGAGAACCTGTTCTCAATTTTTCCGACGGAAAACCTTTCTATCGGATTTTCCGATCGTGTGTATGCAATTCAGATAAGCAAAATTCCGGCGCATGCTCGGAAACAATCCGGCGCATGCTCGGAAACAATTCGACGCATGCTCGGAAGCATTAAACTTTCCTTTTATAGTGCCGTCGAACGTGTTATATGCCGCTGTGTTACTGACCGTCGGAATTTGGTGTGACCAATTCACACCAAATCCACCAGAGCTTTTTCCGACGAGAATTCCGACCGTGTGTACGCGGCATTAGAATCACTCATTCAAACTCTATGGCTCAAACCAGCTGTATACTAACGAAGATACTTGGCCTCAGCCAGTGCCACTCCGACCACGTCCCTTATGCATTTTACCCCACCCACCAGGGCTAGGTCACAGAGGATTAGGCTGGCGGGAGACCAGGGGGCAGTAAAAACAGGCAGTTGAGCCACGGTTTTCTCAATCCAGAACACTCACCTAAAGAACAGAGATGACCTCAAGCATGTTCAGAGTCCAAACCCACCTGATCTATCCCTCCAGGAAGCTGTCAAAGCAGACAGCCAATCATAGATAGCTGAGGCATTTACTACCCAGCAGCCGCACAAATACTCACCCCTTGTATACATTCAGGTGTGGAGTGGGGCATACATATGCTGCCTATGATTGGCTGTCTGCTTTGACAGCTTCCTGGTGGGATAGCTCAGGTGAGTTTGGAGCCTGAGCTCATTCCTACTAAAGAAGGACATGCAGCCACTCAGGGCTGTACACATGTCATGGCAATGCAGAAATTGCACCCCATGGTAGTGCCTGAAGAACCCCAAGGTACTGCTTGCTAAGCACTGCCGAACAAGTCCCATACTAGTGTAGCGGCCATAACCCACAGAGGGGCGGCCTTGACTTTTGGGCTTACCGGTCACCTCCGCTTGGCTTGTCGATGACTGTCCAGGGGTTCCCAGGGTTGGTACCCAAACACTTTGGATGCTGACACAATAAAAATCCCTTTGAAGGTTTTTATTCTTGCAGTTGTAACATCCAACATAACACAGTCTCAGATAAGAATAGAGGGCAAGGGTGAAGAAACTTAGGCACCTTGAACTGTTGACATCCGCAAATGTCTTTAATCAAACCCAGAGAGTAGCCACTCGCAGCTGGGTACATCAATGACAGACAAACCTCTAGCCAGAGGTATGGCAGCTGACCATGTGATCCGGAAACTTGTTAAAAGTCTCTGACACAGAATGAACTTGCAACCGAAGGTGAATAGGAACCTTTCCCCAGTACCTGGAACTTTCTCTGTCTCTTTGGCAGCACTGTGGAAGTGTGGATTCTTTAGTGTCCATACAACTCAGCAACCAGGCTCCTCTTAAGATGCCAGCTTGTTGGGCCTCCTCCGAAGAGTCCTCCCCTGGTCACCTATACGAGCTGTGGTGCCCCTCCAAGAATGAGAGCACTCCGGGACGCCTTGAATCTTCCTTCAGTTACTCGGGAACAGAGGGATCCCTGCCCCAGACCATGCGGGTCGATGGGGCTAGTCAAACTGACCATGCTTGCGGGAAGGCAAGTGCTCCCAGGCCCGGGACCCCTCGCAGGTCTACCCCGGTCCAGAACCAGGAAACAGGACTGCGGCCGAACCTCCAACACGTGACTTCAGCACCTTAAGTACCCTTCCCCAGACTGCTCAGCGTAGGCCAGACACACCCACTGATACCTAAGACGTCCAACCAGGCTTGGTTCTAGGCCTGTCATAGGTACCTCACTGCACCCATGACCAGGCAGAACCCTAGTACAGCCCAGCCAAACTGATGCCAAAGTTAACCTGCACAATTAACCCTCAGAACCCCATTACTGTTCTGAGAGAAAAACAAAATTTCCACATATAGCGCACACTTATGAAAGTGTCCCCGCTACATTAGCAAATAGGGCCACACTTCAACTGCCCCAATGTTGTTTGCGGCGCAGTGGTCCAGCCTTTTGATGGTAAAAACAGGCCACCTGCCAACCAACTCTTGAAAATCAATCTACCATGGATCACGTGTTCAGAGGGGCAGCAAGTGCTTCCTGAATGAGTCCCAGGGGCCCACTCACAACAGAAAGTACACTTTATGGTACACATACCATGCTGGTGTGCGTTGTGCCTGTATGCCTGTGATGCGTTATTACAGTGCTTGCTTTTCTTAATATTAACACATTTTCACATTCTGAGAACACATTTTGAGAACAGTAGACTATGCCTGTGCAATGTGTGTCCTCACTGCTGCTTTTAGTACTTCATTTTCCCATCGCACACGTTCCTGGAAATGCTCTCAGTTTTGGGTGCTGTAGCAACAACCAGCTGGATACTGGTTCAAGTCACAATGAAGATATTTGCCATCACACCATGGAGCAACACAGATAGCGTCCAAAAAGGGTGATTTATTGCATGATCACAACACGGAGATAGTGCAACGTTTCGGAGCCACGCAGGGCCCCTTCGTCAGGCACATTGCACTATCCCCGTGTTGTGCTCATGCAATAAATCACCCTTTTAGGACGCTATCTGTGTCGCTCCATGGTGTGCTGGCAAATATCTTCACTGCTGTTTTTAGTCCCCATTGGAAAGGCGTGACAGGGTGAAAATGCAGGAGCAGAATTGGGAGACGTTTGTCACTCAAATAGGAAGCATCTGTACAGGGACCGTCATTGCGGGATTACCAGGTATAATTTTTTTTTTTAACCGCTTCCCGACCGCCTAACGCCGATATACGTCGGCAAAATGGCACGGGCAGGCAAAATCATGTACCTGTACGTGATCGTGCATGTGCCTGCCTGTGGGTCGCGCGCGCGCTGCCAGCGGCGCGCTCGCGACCCGGTCGGGAGCTCCGTGACCCCGGCCGCGGGACCAGCGGACCCAATCGCCGCTGGTGTCCCGCGATCAGGTTACGGAGCTGAAGAACGGGGAGAGGTTTGTGTAAACAAACCTCTCCCCGCGCTTCCTACACTGACTGTCAGTGATCGGCTGTTCCCTGTCATAGGGAAAGCCGATCAATGACGTCAGACGTCAGCCCCGCCCCCTAATGTAAAAAAAAACACACACGTCAGAGCCCATAACTCCTCCCCTCCCCCTAGTGGTTAACCCCTTCACTACAACTGTCATTTATACAGGATTCAATGCATTTAAATAGCATTGATTTCTGTATAAATGACAATGGTCCCAAAAATGTCCGATGTGTCCGCCATAATGTCGCAGTCACAATAAAAATCGCTGATCGCCGCCATTACTAGTAAAAAAAAAAATATTAATAAAAATGCTATAAAACTATCCCCTATTTTGTAAACGCTATAACTTTTGCGCAAACCAATCAATAATCGCTAATTGCGATTTTTTTTTTTACCAAAAATATGTAGAAGAATACGTATCGGCCTAAACTGAGGAAAAAAATGTTTTTTTATATATTTTTTGGGGATATTTATTATAGCAAAAAGCAAAAAATATTGAATTTTTTTCAAAATTGTCGCTCTATTTTTGTTTATAGCGCAAAAATTAAAAACCGCAGGGGTGATCAAATACCACCAAAAGAAAGCTCTATTTGTGGGAAAAAAAGGACGCCAATTTTGTTTTGGAGCCACGTCGCACGACCGCGCAATTGTCAGTTAAAGCGACGCAGTGCCGAATCGCAAAAAGGGGCCTGGTCCTTTGGCTGCCAATTGGTCCGGGGCTTAAGTGGTTAAAGATCGAAAACAAGTTTTTTAAAACATATCAAGGCTTTTAGCAGGTATATAAAATCACTGTGCCTCTCAGGTCAGCCTCTATGATACCCCAGTCACAGGTTCTTAAGGGCTCCTCAGGGGTGGAGTCTCTTCAATTCTTCTGCTCATTCCCCCATACTGCACTGGAAGAGTCAATCAGTCAGAGAAGGCGGTGACTACTACCAAAACACAATAGTTTAGCCATAGTTAATAGATTTTATTTATTTTTTATTCAGCCTGAAGGCTTCTTCCATCCAAACTGGAGATGTAGGATGAATTCCCTTGTAGAGCTATCGGTAGTCAGACAGCCGCCAGCGGCTGTCAGAATACCCATGCAGCTGCTGCATCGATCTGATTGGATGCATCCACTATTTGGCTGACAATTTTCCATCCAGCTCCTCTGCTTTTTCAGTTGAAGAACGTCTGGTGGTGGGGAGCCAACAGGGCCAACTATGAAGCAAAATTCAGCTAGGAACCATCAAAAATTCATACAGTGTATGGCCAGTCTATGGACCCATTCATACTGATTTTGCGTGAAAATCGCCCCCCAAAATTGCGAGCAGGAACAACAGTTTTCCCACTACGCAAAGTGTGAATGGGGCCTAAGTGTTATTACCATTGATGTATTTATCCCATCGAGACGGATCACATAGCTTTAGGTGAACATTGGAGAATAGGTCCACTTTATAGAGGACTATGTCTACCTCTAATCTCCTTAGAGATGAATAATTCGCCATTTCTTAAGAAGTACATGTAGCGCTGGCTCCTGACGAGCAGGCGCTATTGTTTTTGCCAAATTAAGTTGCCTGAAGCCACAGTTGGGCTTCAGTATAATTTCACTAAATTTCTAGTTTCAGTACCAGTCCAGCTGAGTTGCACTGGGTTCTCCTTGACCGCAGGTGTCGCTGTCACCGCCGGCAAGAGTAGAAACGCAGTCTAGCTAGATGCATTGAATGCCACTTACTGCTCGGAACCAGCCCTGTGGGAGTGTTTCTCCCGCTGTGAATTCTGGGGGGTGGTATTTAAGGTACCGACGCCATACTCTACAGGGCTTTTTCTGTCTGTTTGGTTCTGGTGGTCCTCCTGACCCAGCCCCATGGCCCTCCTGGCCTGGGGTGCGGAACTAGGCATCCTGTGTCTGGGGGCTGGCTGGCCCGAGGCGACGCAGCTGAGGGGATAGGCCCGAGCGAATTTCGGAGCCTACTGATCCAGGGATGGTCCGGTGCCGTCTCATCTGAAGGGAGAGGCCCAGAAACTGAAGAACCCCAGGGGAAGACTCTTTCAGTTGAAGCGCAAGGCTGGTTTCTCTGAAGGAGCCTGGAGACTTAGTTGAAGGACGCAACCTGGATCAACACCCATACGGTATCGCCGGATCGGCTGAGAGAAACTGGTACCGTATGTCAGTTCTTTAAATTCATCCAAATCCCTCAGAAATGCTCATGTGTAACTCACAAGTCTGTGGCAGAGACTTTACCGAGCATCCCACCGGCTGCTAGGCCTAGTGAGAGAGGTCTATCCGGGGGATGCTGGATCCAGTTTGTGGAACGGTTTTATCCTCTGGATTGTTCTAATGCCTTCACCCTGCAATTACTAAGTGCCTGAACTCACCCCTAACCCTCTACCCTTTATTAAAGCGGTTCGGCACCCATTTCATTTAGTAAATCTCTTTACCTTCCAAATCAGGCAAAGAGTACTAAATGAAATGTTTTTTTTTTTTTTTTTTTTTACTTACCTTGTAATTGAAGACTTCCGGTCTTCTCTCTCTGCGGCGGCGGGCGGGGTCTCTGCGTCGATCGTCGTCACGCCGCACTGTCTCCTGGGATCTGGTGTCATTGATCCCAGGAGTCAGTGCGGGCATCTTCCGAAATCTCCCGAGATTTCGGCCACATCTTCCGAAATCTCCCGAGATTTCGGCCACATCTGCCGAAATCTCGTGAGATGTCGGCAGATGTGCCGTTACTGCGCACACGCGAGTAACGGCGGTGCATGCTGGGCCATCAACAGTGCCTGTGGGGTTTCACATGCCCACAGGCAAGATGGACCCCAGCAGACAAGAAGAAGACAAGAAGAAGATGAAGATGAAAACCGTCGGCGATCGAGATGGAACATGGAACAGGTAAGTCCCCCAATTGAGCTATATGCCCTTGGCATATAGCCCAAAAAAAAAAAAAAAAGTGTGCAGAACCGCTTTAAGAGATATTGTCTTTATTCTAAATAAATAACCCAAAAGAGGATTCAGTGTCAGTTTCAACATTCTTTGGGCCACTTTCCACGGGACCCTCAAGACGGAGAAGCGAGCAGGTGAGGTAACAGTAAGCCCAAATAAAACCAGCAGCTCCTTCGGGGGTTAGTGCTACATACAGATTTCCAAAAGCGACTTGAAATATTTCTCACACCCCAGAAAATTCTTTACATTTTAATAGATAAATCAGCCAGCTGGCCCTGGAGAGCCACATACCAACCTGGGGGATGACTACCTAGAATAGGCCTTGCCCATTCTTTGTCCGAACCCCGTCCGGTCTGCTTGGTTTCTTAACCGCAGGGAGAAAAGAGAAATGCCTCAACTAAAGTATTTGTTTAGTATTTGTCAACTAAACCCAAGAGCAAAAATGCAATATATTGTACCTTACAGTCCTTTTTTTTTTCAAGCTAAGAAAATTTTCAGCAAATACAAAAAACAACCCATTGATCCTGCCAGCAATGTAATTCTCTTGCCACTTCCTGTGAGCTGCATCGAATAATATCTTCATTCCTACCAATCTTCTGGTAAACTACCAATTTGTCGGCCCCCATGTGTAATAGAGACGAAGAGATACGAACATGTTTGTAGTCCATATCAAGAGAGCATCCTAGAGTGACCACCATGGCTCCCTCCATAGATACAGTGCAGGAGTGATGTAGCCTCTCAGGGACAGGAATAGTGTTGCCACCTGTACAGGATTCACCCGGACAGTCCGGGTTTTGAATCTTGTGTCCGGGTTTCAGTCGGACTGAAACCCGGACACATTATTCAAACCAGGCTGTGGATCCCCAAGTAACCCAGATAGTCACACACAAATCTGTTGCTGCCAGGCAGTTGCGGACAGCTGTCTGTGGGCAGGTCTGGCATCACTGGGGGGCAGGGCGAGGATGTGAGCAAGAGCAATTTGGCCACACCCACCATTTGCTGCGGCACTCTATACGCATCGCATTACTACTCTCCTTGGGGCACCCATAGGTATCCCAGGGCACTAAAGTGTTTGGGTTTGGAAGAAAAGGTGGCAACCCTAGACAGGAAGTGTGTTTTTTTTACTGGATTGCCAGGTGAAACATATCAAGGCTTTAAGTGGGTATATAAAATCACTGTGCCTCTCAGGTACAGTGATTTTATTAGCAAAAGGAACTTTAAAAAAAAAAAAGAAGAAAATGAACGCAGCCACCACACCAAGGTTTAGTTATCTGCATTGTATTAAATGTTTTGGGTTTATATACTGTTGAAGTTTATAGTAGAACTATAGACATAACATTTGTTTTCGTTTTGGATAGAAAAATTGAAGGTTATAACCCGCCGGATTTTTTTCCAGGGACTCAAACGCTTTCAGAAGCGGTGTTTCTTTTTACCAGCGTGCCCAAGAAACGATCCGACGGTGCGGCCGGCTGGTCACAGAGGCGATCAAAGACTAGATGGTCTTTGATCGCCTCTATTGCCTTGGAGGACTGGAGCGATGTCATGACATCACTTCCTGTCCAGCCTTTTCTTTTTTCTTTTTGATCTTTAGCTTTTAAAGGTAAAGGAGAGATTTGGGGTCTTTTTAAACCCAGATCTCTCCATAAAGAAGACCTGTCATCCTTATTTCTATTATAAGAGATGTTTACATTCCTTGTAATAGGAATAAGTGATAAAAAATATATATATATATATATATATATATATATATATATATATATATAGGGGGTCCCCCACTTACGAACGCCCGACCTACGAACAACCCCTACTTACGAACGGGGCGCTGCGGGGACCCTCCGCCATTTTTCGCCGTCTTCCAGCCGTTCTGCGCATCCGCGGCCATTCGGAGCCTCGGAAAATGCCGGCAAACGTCGGAAATGTCCGTAATTTGCCGCGCATGCGCAGAACGCCATTAGACGGAACATCGTAAATGTCCGGAAATGTACGTATTTGACGGTCTGTGCATGCGCGGCCGACTTACGAACATTTCCGACTTCCATACAGGCGGGCAGTCCCTAACGAGTTCGTAACTCGGGGACCCCCTGTATATATATATAGGGACAGTGAAAAAATAAAAAGAAATAAGAAAAAATATATTTTTTAAAGAGCCCCCCCATCCCTCTGTGCTCGCACGCAGAAGCAAACGCATACATAAGTCACGCTTGCATATGTAAACGGTGTTAAAACCACACATGTGAGGTATCGGGTTGAGGTCAGGACTCTGTGCAGGCCAGTCAAGTTCCTCCACCCCAAACTCACTCATCCATGTCTTTATGGACCTTGCTTTGTGCACTGGTCCAAATCATTTTGTGGAGGGGGGATTATGGTGTGGGGGTTGTTTTTCAGGGGTTGGGCTTGGTCCCTTAGTTACAGGAAAGGGAACTATTAAGGCGTCAGCATACCAAGACATTTTGGACAATTTCATGCTCCCAACTTTGTGGAAACCGTTTGGGGATGGTCCAGTGCACAGAACAAGGTCCATAAGGACATGGATGAGCGAGTTTGGGGTGGAGGAACTTGACTGGCCTGCACAGAGTCCTGACCTCAACCCAATAGAACACATTGGTGTGGTCGAGAAGGCCTGGCTCGCAGTCTCCGTTCTAATTCATCCCAAAGGTGTTACTGAAAGTCCCACTTTAAATCCTTTTAGTGTCATTATACAGTGCCTTGAAAAAGTATTCATACCCCTTGAAATTTTGCACATTTTGTCATGCTACAACCAAAAACATAAATGTATTTTATTGGGAATTTATGTTATAGACCAACACGAAGTGACACATAATTGTGAAGTGGAAGGAAAATGATAAATGGTTTTCAGATATTTATTTATAAAAAAATGTTGAAAAGTGTGGCGTGTATTTGTATTCAGCCCCCTTTAAGGCCCATAAGACACGATACGAAAGTAAAATTTCGTCCGACAAACGATCTGCTGATTTTCGGATCGTTAGTATGGTGCAAACATGTCACTCTCTAGATGTGTACAGCTGGTAGAGACATCCCCAAAAAGATTTGCAGCTGTAATTGCAGTGAAAGGAGGTTCTACAAATTATTGACTCTGGGGGGCGCTATACAAATGTACCCCACACTTCTCACATATTTATTTGTAAAAAAATTTGAAAACCATTTATAATTTTGCTTCCACTTCACAATTATGTGCCACTTTGTGTTGGTCTATCACATAAAATCCCAATAAAATACATTTATGTTTTTCGTTGTAATGAAATGTGGAAAATTACAAGGGGGATG
This sequence comes from Lithobates sylvaticus, assembly GCA_028564925.1. Lineage (NCBI taxonomy): Eukaryota > Metazoa > Chordata > Amphibia > Anura > Ranidae > Lithobates > Lithobates sylvaticus. Next base: position 42,670,325 of record CM053030.1, read on the forward strand.
AATACAAGGGGGATGAATACAAGGGGTATGAATACAAGGGGTATGAATACAAGGGGGATGAATACAAGGGGGATGAATACAAGGGGGATGCGAGTTCACCCCCCCGGTCTGTAAAGTGTTGGTGCTTCCTCTTGGTATAGTGTGAAAGCTTGCGGCTGATCTCACATCCTTATTTCCTCCGAAGTGAGAAGTGCGCTCTACTATATTATACCGTCTCAATATTCGGAGGTACATATCACAGTGCAATATGTAAACTCAATTTGTGGTCATTTTTGGTGATTTTCATTGCCTTGGTTGGTTGTGTTTTTTAAAGGGGGTTTTCCGCTTTCATTAGACAAGGACTCCAGGCAAACCGCTAAATACAGATTATCATTACACATATAGAAACAGACTAAAACCTTGTACACACGGCCAGATTATTGAACGAATTATCGGCACTGTTGTGGGCACTGACAGGCGTTTATTATGGGGATAGGCTGGCAGGTGTTGGGCAACTTTTGATGGGGGCTGTGCTGATTATCAGCACAGACCCCCCCCCCCTCTGACAGGGAGAGCCGATCAACGGCACCGATGGGCACTGATGAGTTGGCACTGATAAGGTGGCACCAATGAGCACTGATGAGTTGGCACTGATAAGGTGGCACCAATGAGCACTGATGAGTTGGCACTGATAAGGTGGCACCTATGGGCACTGATGGAGAGAAACTGATATGCAGCACTGATGGGCACTGATAGGTGCCACTGATATGCAATACTGATGGGCAATGACAGGCGGCACTGATGGGCAATGACAGGCGGCACTGATGGGCACTGACAGGCGGCACTGATGGGCACTGACAGGCTGCACTGATGGGCACTGACTGGCGGCACTGGCACTGACAGGTGTCATTGATGGACACTAATAGATGGCACTGATAGGCAGCACTGATTGGGCAGGTACTGACAGGTGTTAATGCTGGGCACTGATTGGCACTGTGATGGACATTGATGGGCACTGATTGGCACTATGGTGGGCACTGATTTGCACTGTGGTGGGCACTGATTGGCACTATGGTGGGCACTGATTTGCACTGTGGTGGGCACTGATTGGCACTTTATTGGGCACTGGCAGGGGGTTATGATGGGGCACTGACTGGGCACCGATTGGCAGCTTATGGGTACGTTTGATGGGGGCTGTGCTGGTAGTCAATGTGCTGATTGTCAGCACAGACCCCCCCCCCCCCCTCTGACAGGGAGAGCCGCCGATCGGCTCTCCCTGTCAGCGTGAACTGAGGAAAGATGTTTTCCAGCACTTCCAGGTTCACGCAATGAGCAGCTGTGATTGGTCACAGTTGATCACGTGGTAAGAAGCCTCTTTTAGGGGCTCCATACCACGATCAGAGTTGGGGTGTGTCAGACTGACACACAGCACCTCCGATCGGCACGATGTACGCCTCCACGGGCGCGCGCCGGCTGTGTAATCCTGATCACATCATATGATGTCCGGTCAGGATATCACAACCACTTTGCTGCCCTCATTCTGCTATATGGCGGGTGGCAAGTGGTTAAAGGGTAACTCCATTCACACTTGTACAACTTTTCATCTGACTTTGGACATCAAAGTTACATAACAAGTCGTTCCCCATGTTTTCCAATGATAACCATTCATCTATGTGTGACTTAAAGTTGCAGCGATGTCAAAGTAGTTCCTGCACTACTTTGGTCCGACTTTCGTGCAACTTGAGGGCCATAGACTTCACTGGTAACCCGTAAAGTTGCATGAAAGTCATACCTGAATGTTATAGAATATCATTGGTCAAAGCCAAAGTCGTATCCAAGTTGCACCCATCCAAAGTTGCATCAAAGTTGCACTCCTAAGGCGACGCAACTTAGTTGCGTCCTACAAGTATGATTGGAGCCTTAAAGGGGAACTAAGGTCACCCACCTGTGGTCTGATGTCCACCAAGGTCCCTGCCTAGCGCCGGCAACTTCTTCCAAGATTTTTCTGAGTGCTGGTCTTCAGCCGTTTTGCCAATTTTTCATTTTTTGCCTTCAGTTTTACTGTAAGTTACCTCTAATATAACATATTCCGTGTTCTGCTGGTTACTTCAAAAAAACTATAGTGGGGCTGAATACTCCCCACAGCCATGGGGCATAAGAGCAGCAGCTGAGGCTGTAGAGGACTCACTGCGTTCATCCTCCCCGTCCCTTCACCCATCCAAAAATATCTTAGAAGGCAAGGCGTTTTATGAAATGAGGAGAGGAGATCCTATTATTCATCTGCCTCTCCTCCTTTCACAGTATGCCTTGCATCCGGCAGGATGAAGAATACTAATTTTGTGAATGGAGGGGGGGAACTGCACAAGTCCGCTACAGCCACTGCTGTTAACCCCTGCAGTGCTGGAAGATCATAGCTGTATACCAGGGATATGCAATTAGCGGGCCTCCAGCTGTTGCAGAACTACAAGTCCCAGGAGGCATAGCAAGACTCCGACAGCCACAAGCATGACACCCAGAGGCATGATGGGACTTGTAGTTCTGCAACAGCTGGAGGTCTGCTAATTGCATATCCCTGCAATAGAGGGTAACCACTGCCACCGGAGGGAAGATTTTTACAGTAACCAGCAGAACATGGGATACACTTTATTAGAGATAACCTGTTGTAAATGGTGCTTTGTGCCCCCCCAAAAAAAATGTAATTGTGTTCAACTTTAAAGGAATCTAACACAAGCAGAGCTGCCTTTACATACATGAAAGGGTTTGCTTTGATCAATGCATTTTATGGTATTATCAGCGGGTTTTTTCCATCTGCCTGTAGTTTAGAAATGTTGAAATTCCTTCACGGTGGGGGGTCTTATACTGAGTGTCAGAGATCACCCCCTTCAGAGGTGGGTCAGTGGTTTCGGACCCATAGAAGAGATTGCCCTGAGGTCTCTTTTACAGGCTGATATGTGATATCCCTCCGACTGCAGAGATATAGAATTCATTACAGGAGTTGGAAATGATGTTGGACGGGGTGTAAAGGTGTCCAGTGGGGTCAGTATATGTTATGGGGTCCCTGGTTATAATCACCTTCATTCAGGGGTGGACTGACAACTCATGGGGCCCCCGGGCAATAGGAGATTATGGGGCTCCCAGGCAATCAGAGACTATGGGGCCACACAGTATACACAAACACACAGTATACAATCACACAGTATACACAGACATGTTTCTATTGGCTGAGAAGGTACTGGAGAGGTGGGGCAGCTATAATTTCGGGATTTTAAGACCAAAAGGATGTCGGTAAGGGACATTTCAGAGACAGATGTAAAAAAAAACACAGATTTTTACATACTGTCCCTGGTTTTACTGAGGCTGGCAACCCTGATGGGGCACCTAGTGGCCCGGGGCCCTCGGGCAGTGCCCGAGTGGCTGAATGGTCAGTCCACCCCTGCCTTCATTTAAAAGGTATCCCTACTCCATAGACTGCTGCACTGCTAACTAGATCAGGTACAGGGGGGTGCAGAAAGGACAATTTTTTTTTTGAGGGGGGGGGGGGGTCCGTCATTACCATCACCCCTGTAACATTTGTGAAGTTTGGAATGTTGTAGCTTTAAAGTTGGGCATACACTAGTAGAATATCAGAAGAACATTCGTTCAACTTTTCCCAAAAGTTCCTTTCTTGCTTCAAACAAGACCTCCATTGTCTCAAATTTTAGAAAATTTCCTTTTTATTGCCTAACATTCGAGTGAATGTACGGAAGTGATGTCATTAGCCTGTGACCCCTTATGCCGCGTACACACGACCGGTTTTCCCGTCGGAATAAACTCTGAAGGTTTTTCCGACGGATTTCCGCTGAAACTGTCTTGCCTACACACGATCACACCAAAGTTCGACCGTCTAGAACTCGGCGACGTACAACACGTACGACGGGACTAGAAAAAGGGAAGTTCAATAGCCAGTAGCCAATAGCTGCCGTCTCGTACTTGCTTCAGAGCATGCGTCGTTTTTGGTCCGTCGGAACAGCATACAGACGAGCGGTTTTCCCGATAGGAATTGGTTTCGTCGGAAATATTTAGAACACGTTCTATTTCTAGGTCCGTCAGAATTTTCGAAAAAAAAAAGTCAGATGAGGCCCACACATGATCGGAATATACGATGAAAAGATTCCGTCTGACTTTTTCTGTCGGACATTCCGCTCGTGTGTATGCGGCATTAGCCACTCCCTCGTGCTATCTAAGAACATTTGGAGGATCGTGGATTTAGCATTCGCTCGTGGTTGTGGTTGATTATTCAGGCGTTTGCTAATAGCTTCTTTCATGGTGTGTATTCACCTTGCTTAACGAAGTGAGTTGATAATGAACAGAGTTCTACCATTCCATTCCACTCCATTCTATTCTATCAAATAGAAACTCAAGCGATCGTTCCAAAATCCACATTTTCCTAATGATTTTCTGCTAGTGTATATTCAGCCTAAGGCAGTTGCTCATTGCAGTCATTGGAGTTCTCTTCAAGACACGTATATTCATTTAAGGATTTAAAGCCATGGTGGCCGTACATTTTTGTAGCCAATTTCGAGCACTTTTGATTCAATAGGAATCATGAATACTTTAGAGCAGCCTTTCTCAACCTTTTTACCATGGAGGAAACCTTGAAATAATTTTCAGGTCCTGGGGGAACCCCTGATAAAAGTTGTTATATCAACAGCTCATGGTATATTAAAATATAATTGGTGGTCCCTAGTGGAACCAGACTTTTCTTGGACTGGAAGTCAATGGAAAAATGCTACTTTAGGTTGGTGGTCAGTTGGAAACATTGGAATCTGAGAAAAGTTTTCCCTTGACATTAGTGATCAGTGAGGGAGGTGCCCTCTTACAGTGGTGGCCAATGGAAAGAACGCCATGTTCTATTGGTGGTCAGTATAAATGAATGATAACTAGAGGAAAGTTTTTTCCCTAGACCTTGGTGGTCAGTAGAGAAGGTGTCCTCTTACAGTGGTGGCCAATGGAAAGAATGCCATGTTATATTGGTGGTCAGTATGAAACATTGGAATTCAGAGGAAAGGTTTTCCTAGATATTGGTGGTCAGTAGGGAAGGTGTCCTCTTAAGCCCCATACACACGGTCGGACTTTTTCATGGATTTTGTCCGATCGGACAAGGTTGTTGAAAAATCAGACTGTGTGTATGCACCATCGGACAGTGTTCGTTGGTTTGTCCGACGGACAAAGTCTTATCTCCTGCTGGAAAGATTTGCCGTCAACCCGGTCCGATCACACCAAACCCGATCGTGTGTACGGTTGTCCGACCGGACAAAGTGCTACGCATGCTCAGATCACATTACAAGACCAAAGCTATTGGCTACTAGCCTCTACGTTGTCCCGTCGTAGGCAACAAACGTCACCACGTTCAGAATGATCGGATTTTCCGACAACTTTGTCCGACCGTGTGTACGCAAAACCAACATCGGACAAAGTACGACGGACATGATCCGACGGACCTGGTCTGCGGATTGTCCGACCGTGTGTATGGGGCTTTACAGTGGTGGCCAATGGAAAGAACGTCACGTTAAATTGGTGGTCAGTATAAATTAATGATAACTAGAGGAAAGTTTTCCCTAGACCTTGGTGGTCAGTAGGGAAGGTGCCCTCTTACATGGAAAGAACGCCATGTTATATTGGTGGTCAGTATGAAAGATTGGAATTCAGAGGAAAGATTTCCCTTCACATTAGTGGTCTGTAGGGAAGGTGTCCTCTTATAGAGGTGGCCAATGGAACGAACCCCATGTTACATTGGTGGTCAGAATAAAACATTAAAAAAGGTTTCCTTTGACATTAGTCGTCAGTAGCGGAGATGTCTTCTTACAGTGGTGGCCAATGGAAAGAATGCCATGTTACATTGGTGGTTAGTATAAAACAATGATAATCAGAGGAAAGGTATCCATTGGCATTAGTGGCCAATAGGGGAGGTGCCCTCTTACATTGGTAATCAATGGAAAGTATGCCCTCTTACATTGGTGATCAATGGAAAGTATGCCCTCTTACATTGGTGATCAATGGAAAGTATGCCCTCTTACATTGCTGGTCAGTATGGAACATTAGAATTCAGAGATAAGGTTCCACCTGACATTATTAGTCAGTAGGAGAGGTGCCCTCCTACAGTGGTGGCCGATGGAAAGAATGCCATGCTACATTGGTGGTCAGCAATAGCATAGTTCCTCCTGTTGGAGTGTAGTCAGTACCACATCTATGAAAGTATCACATGGAAAATCAATCCATCCGTCTCACTACTCAAGGAACCCCTACCTATCTTTAGTCCGGACCAACAGCTGACTTTGACAGCTTGGTCTCTGTGCTGGGAGCGTGCTTTCAGAACATAAACATTGGCCACCCTGCACCTGTGTGGGCATTAAAGCCCACCCTTTTGCCACTGCACATATGTACTGGGCAGTCATAACTAGAGTAAAGTGTAAGCTCACCTTTTCAGAAAAAAATTTAAAATGTTGAATTACAGCCTCCCTACCCCCCCCCCCCATTCCCCGATGAGCTATCAGTGCCCACACAGCCAGTGTTGCGGTCCAGGCAGTGGCGGTATGTGCTCAAAATTTTTGGGGGGGGGCGCAAACAAACTGAAAAATTCTGAAAAAACCCCCCATCAATTCCAGCCTCACTGTACCATCAATTGCAGCCACTGTGCCCATCAATTGCTGCCACTGTACCATCAAACGCAGCCACTGTGCCCATCAATTGCTGCCACTGTACCATCAATTGCAGCCACTGTGCCATCAATTGCCGACACTGCATCCACCCTTACCCTGTCTCGGTAGGACAGCTTCTCGATGTCTTCTCCCGTCCTTGATTCCTGTCCTCTGCTATGATTGGACGCCTGTCATTTCAGCCAATCAGGTGACGGGTAACAGATCCAAGCACCTGATTGGCGGAGAGGAGGTTTACTGTTAGGAAAGCAAATATTCATTTGCGTTTCTAACACAGCTGAGTGACCTGCGAGCGCCCAGCATGGCGCTCACAGGTCACCTTTTTTGATGCCTATTAGAGGCTCTAATCAAGTGCTTCAAAAACACCCCCCGCCGCCTGTAATTCAGGTGCCTGGCCCCTTTTTGAATAGGGGGTGGCAGCGGCAGCCATAGATAGATTCATGCAATGCATGAATCTATCTATTGGTGATAGAGGGGGTGGTAGGAGAGAGGGGGCGGCGCCCGTGTGCCCTTATGGACGCATCGCCACTGGGTCCAGGGATTTAAAATCCCCCACTCTCCTCCATCTTCTTTCTGCAGGGCTTTCAGGATGGATCAGAGCAATTCTGATTGGTCCGCACCAACGCACAGCATCACTCTGATCTGTTCTGGGAGCCCTGCAGAGGGAGAAGAGCGGGGATTTGGAATCCCTGGACAGCTGCATTGGCTGCCTTTGGCACTGACAGCTCATCACCCACAGAGGTAGAGGCAGTAGCGTATTTAGGTTTTGTGCTGCCCTAGGCCTAACTAAACTCGCGCACCCCCTGATTTAAATATGACCCACCCCTTCCTGTCAATGCCACGCCCCTTGATGTTTAAGACCCGCCCTGAAATTATCTAGTGGGGACACTTGTTCTGAGGGCACCCCCCCCCAGCTACCCGCATACCGAAAGCTTTATGGGGGCGCTAGACTCATTTGCCAGAATAAAGAAGGCGAGAAATTGGGACTTTTAAAGCGCACACATATACAACATTTTGAAAAATAGAAAATATTTATTGAATTAAAAAAAAGGGTCCAGAAAAGGGTCTGAGGACACATGATTGTCTGGATTGGACCAGAGACCTGTCGCACAGGAAATTACACTTCCATCCATTCCGGCGCGCCGGAAATAACATCACGGCACCCAAGGGAGCAAGAGAGGAAGTGGAGGATCATATAGAGTAATCCTTCAACTTCCTCTACAGCAAGATGGAAAAACCAGTCTATACACACAGAGTTTACTGTAACAGAATCTCCTGAAGAAGCCGTGAACGGCGAAACATGTAGAGAGACAATTCATATGTCAGCGGCAGCCATAGATAGATTCATGCAATGCATGAATCTATCTATTGGTGATAGAGGGGGTGGTAGGAGAGAGGGGGCGGCGCCCGTGTGCCCTTATGGACGCATCGCCACTGGGTCCAGGGATTTAAAATCCCCCACTCTCCTCCATCTTCTTTCTGCAGGGCTTTCAGGATGGATCAGAGCAATTCTGATTGGTCCGCTCCAACGCACAGCATCACTCTGATCTGTTCTGGGAGCCCTGCAGAGGGAGAAGAGCGGGGATTTGGAATCCCTGGACAGCTGCATTGGCTCCCTTTGGCACTGACAGCTCATCACCCACAGAGGTAGAGGCAGTAGCGTATTTAGGTTTTGTGCTGCCCTAGGCCTAACTAAACTCACGCGCCCCCTGATTTAAATATGACCCACCCCTTCCTGTCAATGCCACGCACCTTGCTGTTTAAGACCCGCCCTGAAATTTTCTAGTGGGGACACTTGTTCTGAGGGCACCCCCCCCAGCTGCCCGCATACCGAAAGCTTTATGGGGGCGCTAGACTCATTTGCCAGAATAAAGAAGGCGAGAAATTGGGACTTTTAAAGCGCACACATATACAACATTTTGAAAAATAGAAAATATTTATTGAATTTAAAAAAAGGGTCCAGAAAAGGGTCTGAGGACACATGATTGTCTGGATTGGACCAGAGACCTGTCGCACAGGAAATTACACTTCCATCCATTCCGGCGCGCCAGAAATAACATCACGGCACCCAAGGGAGCAAGAGAGGAAGTGGAGGATCATATAGAGTAATCCTTCAACTTCCTCTACAGCAAGATGGAATAACCAGTCTATACACACAGACTTTACTGTAACAGAATCTCCTGAAGAAGCCGTGACCGGCGAAACATGTAGAGAGACAATTTACTTCTGTTGATATTTGTTAATGATGTACTGTGGTTGTACCCTTTTTTTCACATATGTATTTTTAATTCAATAAATATTTTCTATTTTTCTAAATTTTGTATATGTGTGCGCTTTAAAAGTCCCAATTTCGCTCCTTCTATGTTATTCTTGTAATAAGGGATGTGGCGCCTAAATTGAGTTTTTCTAACAGACTAGCTCTAAAACTATACTTCTCCTCTGTAGACTAATTTGCCTCTCAGCCCAGTCTGCCCCATAAGTGCACAGGGTCGGAAATTCCTACGGCAAAAGTCCGATTGGATTATGTTGTCGAAAAATCCGATCGTGTGTGGGCTCTAGCGGACTTTTACCGTCGGAAATTTCCGACGGAAAAAATTTGAGAGCAGGACCTAAAATCTTCCAACAACACAATCTGATCAGACTTTTTCCGATCTTGTATATAGAATTCAGACGCACAAAGTGCCACGCATGCTCAGAATAAACTTGGGGACAAAAGCTATTGGCTACTGGCCTTTACGTAGTCCTGTCGTACGTCACCTCGTTCGGAATGATCGGATTTTCCGACAACTTTGTCCGACCGTGTGTGTGCAACACAAGTTTCGGACAAAATCCGTCAGAACAAATCCGACGGATTTTGTGGTCGGAATGTCCGAACGTGTGTACGGGGCATTACAGTATAGCGCAGGCCGGTGGAGACTCTTTCCATGCTGCCCCCCTGCAAAGAGCTGCTCTAGGCCTGGGCCTTGTCGGCCTAGGCCAGGATACAGCGTTAGGTAGAGGTAAGTACAATGGTGACCAGGGAGGGTGTACGATGTTCAAAGTTTTCATTTTTTTTCCTGAAAAATATGAATTAAAGCTCCACAAAAAAAAATTCTAAACTGGCTGGGCAGACGTAGCTGGTAAGCGATTCCCTCCAGCGCGTCTGCCGCTCACAGGTCCTGCCACCTTCTCTTGGTCTTCTTTCCAGGTTCGAACTCTTCGGCCACTTGCTTGACCAGGGACGCAATGTCATCACTCCCATGCTTGCACACGGGAATCACAGAGCCGTAAATGTATACCGAGCTGCGCATGCGTGGTTCAGTGTACATGACAACTGACATGCAGGCAGAAGGGTTTATGATGGAAGAGACCGATATAAATATATTTATCTGCTATAAAAGTCCTTCTTGTCAATGTTTTTAGGTTTAATTACGCTTTAAGTTTTCCTCCAATAAGCCGCTTACAAGTTTTATGGAGGACTCTGCAGATATCTTAACCTTGGGGTGGTCGAATGTGGCACGCAAATCCGACCCCCCCACCCCCCCTCCTCTAAAGTCCATGGCCAAGGTCACTCCTAGTTCTCTTTACAGAAAAGCAATAGGCCTTTCTTAATGGATCCATTGATGCGATCACGTCCATTGTGCCCGTCCGCGGACAGATGCTGGGACAAAAGAAGTGCGCACAATTGCACGGAGGCCAGAGAAGGAGAGGAGGAATCCGAAGTATTGAAGTGTGAAAGGGGAAATGGGGAGACGTGGTTGGATGTGAAAGCCTGGCCCCCGCCACTTTTACCTGGTATTGTGGAGGAACAAATCACAGAGCTGATTCATAAGCGCCGGTGGTAGCCTTGTGCGCACAATGAACTCTTCTTCAAAACAGCAGCTGGCGAGCACAAGACGGCGATGAGCGGCAGACATTTGTAACCCGGTCCCTGGCTGAAAGCGGCCAGAGCTGCTCACATGCACAGGAATGCTTCGGAGAGGCCTCTGGGGAGCGGAGCAGCATGTGGCTGACAGTAGCTGTCTACCGCCTTTCTGGCGCAGCGTCCTGCTCCATTGATGGACTCTCATTGTATCACAGTGGAGGCGCCCGATCTGCCAGAGAGGACAGCAAGAACAAGGTTGGTTGGCGGGTTTTCTAGGCAAAACCTACATCAAAAAACAAAGAACCGAACAGCTCCGGGATGAGCAAATATTGACTATAATATATTTTTCATGTGTGTTCTTCCTTGGATCTTGGTTTGCTCCCAGATCTGTGCAGTAATTCAGTGTAAGACTTCTCCTTCCTGTAATAAAGACCGCTCACTGCTGCTCTCTCCTTGTGCAGGGGGACTGGTCTTGTCTCCGCCCCCCTCCTGTCGTTTTCTGCAGGCAGCTTTTAGTGGGTGTAGCCTTCTGGGCCCCTCCCCCAGCTCTGTTCTCCCTCCTTGTGCAGGGTGACTGGTGTTGTCTCCGCCCCCCTCCTGTCGTTTTCTGCAGACAGCTTGTAGTGGGTGGAGCCTTCTGGGCCCCTCCCACAGCTCTGTTCTCCCTCCTTGTGCAGGGTGACTGGTGTTGTCTCCGGCCCCTCCTGTCGCTTTCTGCAGACAGCCTGTGGCGGGCAGAGCTTTCTGGGCCCCTCCCACGACTCTGTTCTCTCTTTGTGCAGGGTGACTGGTCTTGTCTCCGCCCCTCCTGTCGTTTTCTGCAGGCAGCTTTTAGTGGGTGGAGCCTTCTGAGCCCCTCCCACAGCTCTGGTCTCCCTCCTTGTGCAGGGGGACTGGTCTTGTCTCGGCCCCCGTCCTGCCATTTTCTGCAGGCAGCTTGTAGTGGGTGGAGCCTTCTTGGCCCTTCCCACAGCTCTGTTCTCCCTCCTTGTGCAGGGGGACTGGTCTTGTCTCCGCCCCCTCCTGTAATTTTCTGCAGGCAGCTTGTAGTGGGTGGAGCCTTCTGGGACCCTCGCACAGCTCTGTTCTCCCTCCTTGTGCAGGATGACTGGTGTTGTCTCCGGCCCCTCCTGTCGCTTTCTGCAGACAGCCTGTGGCGGGCACAGCTTTCCGGGCCCCTCCCACGACTCTGTTCTCTCTTTGTGCATTGTGACTGGTCTTGTCTCCGCCCCTCCTGTCGTTTTCTGCAGGCAGCTTTTAGTGGGTGGAGCCTTCTGCGCCCCTCCTACAGCTCTGGTCTCCCTCCTTGTGCAGGGGGACAGGTCTTGTCTCCGCCCCCTCCTGCCATTTTCTGCAGGCAGCTTGTAGTGGGTGGAGCCTTCTTGGCCCTTCCCACAGCTCTGTTCTCCCTCCTTGTGCAGGGGGACTGGTCTTGTCTCCGCCCCCTCCTGTAATTTTCTGCAGGCAGCTTTTAGTGGGTGGAGCCTTCTGGGCCCCTCCCACAGCTCTGTTCTCCCTCCTTGTGCAGGGTGACTGGTCTTGTCTCCGGCCCCTCCTGTCGTTTTCTGCAGGCAGCCTGTGGTGGGTGGAGCTTTCTGGGCCCTTCCCACAGCTCTGTTATCCCTCTTTGTGCAGGGGGACTGGTCTTGTCTCCGCCCCCTCTTGTAGTTTTCAGAAGGCAGCTTGTAGTGGGTGGAGCCTTCTGGGCCCCTCCCATGGCTCTGTTCTCCCTCCTTGTGCAGGGGGGCTGGTCTTGTCTTCGCCCCCTCTTGTCGTTTTCCTATACCTCCCGACCTTTTGAGTTGGGAATGAGGGACACCTATTGGCAAAAATATGTAGGCATAGGACACACCCTCTGCCACGCCCCTTAAAGGAGAATTATCCAAAAAAAATATATTAGTTAAACTCACAAGTTTTTCTTTTATTTTTTTTTTTACCACTACTAGTCCTTTATATTGGCTTTTGAAATTTACAAATGCAGCAATTTAGAATTTGGATGAAAAGTTTATCACTGGGAAACACTTTATAAAAGATAAAAAGTGAATTTTATATACAACTATACAGATATACAGACCAAAATAAGGGACAAATGAGGAGGAAAGAGGCACAGAGGGACATTGCTCCAAATCAGGGACAGTTTTTCTGCAGGCAGCCTGTAGTGGGTGGAGCCTTCTGGCCCCTCCCACAGCTCTGTTCTCTCTCCTTGTGCAGGATGACTGGTCCTGTCTCTGCCCCTTCCTGTAGTTTTCTGCAGGCAGCCTGTAGTGGGTGGAGACTGCTGGGCCCCTCCCACAGCTCTGCTCATTACACAGGCTATGTACAGCATAGTGATGATGTCACTGCTACTTTTACAAGGTAATATCTTGGTTTGCAAAGGCATTTGCCATATAAAGTGGATTTTTGTGCTTTTTTGTCTATTGAGGAATATATTTAAATGAGAGTTTTTGTTGCCCGCGCTGTCCGCTCAGTCAGGCACGCCAAGTTCGGAGGCTGCCTGACTCTGGTGGAGGACACACTTGGGCTGCTCATTCCTTGGTGATGTCATGATTTAAAGTGGACCTTTCAGTAACTTTGCAATTCATAAATAAAATAATTACAAATATTTAATTTATTTTTAAGTGGGATCTATTTATCTTATTAAAAACATCCTTAAAGTGGTTCTAAATCAATTTTTTTTTTTCGTGTGCATTCCCTACATTAAAGGTAAAAAACATTTTGCCACACGCTGTGCCCTCCCCCTCTCCTCCCTCCTTACCTGACTCTTCTATCAATCCAGAGCTTTACCACCTGCCAGTCTTCTCTCCTGGCTCTCAATACACTGAGAGCAGTGATGGCCATTGGCTCCAGCTGCTGTGAGGAGGAAATGGGGGTGGGGCCGAACTGCCATGTGTGTGTCTATGGACACACAAAGCTCGGCTTGGGACCATGCCCACATGTGTGCCCCCCATTGCACACAGCTTGCTATGGGGGGGGGGGGGGCGGGAGGGGGAGGGGCGGGGTTTGGGGGGGGGGGGGGCACACACAAAACAGGAGGAATAGAGAGCGCCAGTGTGGGAGCCCACAAGGGGAAGTAAGCGGCCACTCAATGCATTGCTAAATTATGTGAGCAGACTGCAGTTCCTCTTTAAAGTGGTTCTATTTTTTATTTTTTTTTAATGAAAATAATAAACGTTTATTATTAAGAATTATTGTTATGAAAATAATGTTTATTATTTTCATAAAAAAATTAGAACCACTTTAAAGAGAAACTGCAGTCTGCTCACTTAACCACTTCAACCCCGGACCAATTGGCAGCAAAGGACCAGGCCCCTTTTTGCGATTCGGCACTGCGTCGCTTTAACTGACATTGCACGGTCGTGCGACGTGGCTCCCAAACAAAATGGCCTTTTTTTCCCACAAATAATTTCTTTTGGTGGTATTTGATAAAAAAAAAATAGAGCGACAATTTGAAAAAAATGCAATTTTTTTACTAAATATAAATATATAAAAAAACTTTTTTTTCCTCAGTTTAGGCCATACGTATTCTTCTACATATTTTTGGAAAAAAAAATCGCAATTAGTGATTATTGATTAGTTTGCGCAAAGTTATAGCGTTTACAAGTGGGGATAGTTTTATAGCATTTTTATTAATATTTTTTTTTTATTAGTAATGCGGCGATCAGCGATTTTTATTGTGACTGCGACATTTTGGCGGACCCTTTTGACACATTTTTGTGACATTTGTCATTTATACAGCAATCAATGCTTTTAAATAGCACTGATTCCTATGTAAATGACAGTTGTAGTGAAGAGGTTAACCACTAGGGGGCGGGGAGGAGTCAGTGTGACGTGTTGTGTTTTTTTTTACATAAAGTCATATAAAATCACTTCAAATTTTTTGTGAAGAATCGCGGGACACCAGCGGCGATCGGTCCGCTGGTCCCGCGGCCGTGGTCAAGGAGCTCCCGACCGGGTCGCGCGCCCCCCGGGCAGGCAAATTAAAGGGGACGTACAGGTACGTGCTTTTGCCTGCCCGTGCCATTCTGTTGACGTATATCTACATGAGGCGGTCGGGAAGCGGATAATTTGTAATAAAAACATCTTTGCCATTCTAAAGCTTCCCTCCAACCACTTTGCCTATTATTTTATACAGTGCCTTGCAAAAGTATTCGGCCCCCTTGAACTTTTCAACCTTTTGCCACATTTCAGGCTTCAAAAAAAGATATAAAATTTTAATTTTTTGTGAAGAATCACCAACAAGTGGGACACAATTGTGAAGTGGAACGAAATCTATTGGATATTTTAAACTTTTTTAGCAAATAAAAAACTGAAAAGTGGTGCGTGCAAAATTATTCGGCCCCCTTTACTTTCAGTGCAGCAAACTCACTCCAGAAGTTCAGCGAGGATCTCTGAATGATCCAATGTTGTCCTAAATGACTGATGGTGATAAATAGAATCCACCTGTGTGTAATCAAGTCTCTGTATAAATGCACCTGCTCTGTGATAGTCTCAGGGTTCTGTTGAAAGCGCAGAGAGCATCATGAAGACCAAGGAACACACCAGGCAGGTCCGTAATACTGTTGTGGAGAAGTTTAAAGCCGGATTTGGATACAAAAAGATTTCCCAAGCTTTAAACATCCCAAGGAGCACCCAAGGAGCACTGTGCAAGCGATCATTTTGAAATGGAAGGAGTATCAGACCATTGCAAATCTACCAAGACCTGGCTGTCCCTCTAAACTTTCAGCTCAGACAAGGAGAAGACTGATCAGAGATGCAGCCAAGAGGCCCATCATCACTCTGGATGACCTGCAGAGAACTACAGCTGAGGTGGGAGAGTCTGTCCACAGGACAACAATCAGTTGTACACTGCACAAATCTGCCCTTTATGGAAGAGTGGCAAGAAGAAAGCCATTTCTCAAAGATATCCATAAAAAGTCTTGTCTAAAGTTTGCCACAAGCCACCTGGGAGACACACCAAACATGTGGAAGAAGGTGCTCTGGTCCGATGAAACCAAAAATCTAACTTTTTGGCCACAATGTAAAACGATATGTTTGGCGTAAAAGCAACACAGCTCATCACCCTCAACACACCATCCCCACTGTCAAACATGGTGGTGGCAGCATCATGGTTTGGGCCTGCTTTTCTTCAGCAGGGACAGGGAAGATGGTTAAAATTGAGGGGAAGATGGATGTAGCCAAATACAGGACCATTCTGGATGAAAACCTGTTGGAGTCTGCAAAAGACCTGAAAGTGGGACGGAGATTTATCTTCCAACAAGACAATGATCCCAAACATACAGCAAAATCTACAAAGGAATGGTTCACAAATAAACGTATCCAGGTGTTAGAATGGCCAAGTCAAAGTCCAGACCTGAATCCAATCGAGAATCTGTGGAAAGAGCTGAAAACTGCTGTTCACAAACGCTCTCCATCCAACCTCACTGAGCTCGAGCTGTTTTGCAAGGAAGAATGGGCAAGAATTTCAGTCTCACGATGTACAAAACTGATAGAGACATACCCCAAGCGACTTGCAGCTGTAATCGCAGCAAAAGGTGGCTCTACAAAGTATTAACGCAAGGGGGCCGAATAATTTTGCACGCCCCACTTTTCATTTTTTTATTAGTTAAAAAAGTTTCAACAATCCAATAGATTTCGTTCCACTTCACAATTGTGTCCCACTTGTTGGTGATTCTTCACAAAAAATAAAAATTTTATATCTTTATGTTTGAAGCCTGAAATGTGGCAAAAGGTTGAAAAGTTCAAGGGGGCCGAATACTTTCGCAAGGCACTGTATATACTGTGATTCTGTGCTTACCAAATATGCTGCAGAAATCTCCCTTCACCAAAGTCTGGCTGTAGCCATTTTAACTGTGGGCAGCTGAAGCTGCTGCCTGTTCACTTCCTGGATATACACAGACACACAGAGGCACACCTCCAGCCCTGCAACTCTCATTGGCCCTCTCTTATGACTCACCCCCTCTCCCTTCCTGGCAAACTCTAGAGTGAGAGAGAGAGCTGTGTATGATGTCATAAGCCTAGGCTAATGACCAGACAAGAAACAGGAAGTGGGCTGTATAAGGGATTTACTGGCAGAAAGAAAATGTTTTACTGTCCAAAGTTAAAACAACAACAAGGGCAGAAGATTTAATAGATGGAAAGATTAAAAAATATGACTGAAGGTCCGCTTTAACCACTTGCCGACCGTATACTGTATATATACGGCGGCTCCGCTGTGCAGGATCACGTACCTGTACAGGATCCTGCACTTCCGGGTCTGGGGCACGCACTTGCGCCGCCTGCAACCCGCTCCCGCTGTGATTGTACACAGTGGAAGCCAATCAGCGGGTCCGGTGGACGCAATGTCTGCCGGGACCCACCGATCGTTACCGAAAGAAGCAGAACGGCAGTCTGCTTATGTGAACAAGGCAGATCGACGTTCTGTCAGTAGGGAAGGTAGTGATCCTGTGTTTGTACATTTTTTTTAATTGGATATGTTTTATAGCAGAAAGTAAAAGATATCGTTTTTTTTTCAAATTTTTTTTATTTATAGCGCAAAAAATTAAAACCGCAGAGGTGATCAAATACCACCAAAAGAAATCTCTATTTGTGGGAAAAAAAGGACATACGTTGTATTTGTCTACAGCGTCGTACGGCCGCACAATTGTCAGTTAAAGTAACGGAGTGCCGTATCGCAAAAAAAAAGGCCTGGTCATTAAGGGGGGGGGGGGGGGTAATACCACAACAGTAAAATTAGTCTGTATATGAAGTAAATCATGCTGGTTATACTCACTGTGGAACCTAATGGGGTTAATCCTCTGCATTGTGTAAAAAGGCTGTTTGATCCTATCTTCTCTGATCCTCCCCTTCTTCCACAGTCCCCAATCCATCTGCTGATAGTACAGAGTCTTGTGGGTCTTGTGGGCACATGCTCAGTTTGGGGTGTCACAGCTGATCATCGCGTGAACCAGGAAGTACTGGTAAACGGCTTTCCTCAGTTTGTGCTGACAGGGAGAGACGATTGGTGGCTCTCCCTGTCAGAGGGGGGGGGGGGGTCTGTGCTGATAATTACCACATTGATTATCAGCACAGCCCCCATCAGCTGCCAATAAGTGCCCAACAGCTGCTAGCAGTGCCCCAATAATAAAGTCTGTCAGTGCCCACCACAGTACCGATCAGTGCCCACCACAGTACCGATCAGTGCCCACCACAGTACTGATCAGTGCCCATCACAGTGCCAATCAGTGCCCAGTAGTAACACTTTTTATTACCTCTTAATCAGTGGTGCCCATCAGTGCCAATCAGTGCCGCCTGCCAGTGCCCATCACAGCCGCATGTCAGTGCACATCAGTGCTGATATCAGTGCCCATCACAGCCTGCATGTCAGTGCACATCAATGCTGATAATAGTGCCCATCAGTGCCGCCTGTCAGTGCCCATCACAGCTGCATGTCAGTGCACATCAGTGCTGATATCAGTGCACATCACAGCCGCATGTCAGTGCACATCAATGCTGATATCAGTGCCCATCACAGCCGCATGTCAGTGCACATCAATGCTGATATCAGTGCCCATCAGTGCCGCCTGTCAGTGCCCATCACAGCCGCATGTCAGTGCACATCAGTGCTGATATCAGTGCCCATCACAGCCGCATGTCAGTGCACATCAATGCTGATATCAGTGCCCATCAGTGCCGCCTGTCAGTGCCCATCACAGCCGAATGTCAGTGCACATCAGTGCTGATATCAGTGCCCATCACAGCCGCATATCAGTGCTGATATCAGTGCCACCTATATCAGTGCCCATCAATTCTACATATGAGTGCCACCTTATCAGTGCCAACTCATCAGTGCCCGTCAGTGAAGGAGAAAACTAAATTTTCTGACAGAAACTAAAAAAAAACTATATTTTTTTTCAAAAATGTCAGTCTTTTTTAGTTTGTTTATCATAAAATAAAAACCCCCCGAGGTGATCAAATACCACCAAATAAATCTCTATTTGTGGGAAGAAAATGATAAATATTTCATATGGGTACAGTGTTGTACGACCGTGCAATTGTCATTCAAAGTGCGACAGCGCTGAAAGCTGAAAATTGTCCTTGGCAGGAAGGGGCGAAAGTGCCCGGTATTGAAGTGGTTAATCCCTTTTTATTTTTTTTACATCTTTTTATATATATGTGTGTGTGTGTATAATATATATATATATATATATATATTGTTGGGGGTGTAATCAGTCCTCATTGTGATGTAGACTTGGCCGGGACGGCTGGCTCGGAGCGGGGCGCCCTCACCGCTCACAATCTGGAAGCAGCTGGCTGGAAGTCGGAGGAAGGGTTCTATATTTAGCTCTCAGGGTTGCTATAAACAGATCTGATCTGGAAGAACATTTGATACATCAGCCGAGAGTTGCATCTGTTTTCCTGATTCCTCATCATCCCGAACCATGGGGGATATGGGGGGGTTATGGCGGGAACTTCATCTGATGGTGCCCCCGGAGGATGATGCTTAAAGTGGTATAAAACCCAAAGCCCAAAAATGTCATATATCACAGCTTACCAAACAAAATATGTGCCCCCCCCCCCAGAAAAAAAAGCCCAGTCCAGTGGGGCCGCATATTTGTGTTACGTCGGCGCCAAGGGGTTAAATCGGTATTAACCACTTAAAGCGGAAGTCCGCCCAAAAAAAAACGATATTAAAAGCCAGCAGATACAAATACTGCAGCTTAGGTACCGTAGTTTGTCGCCATTCTTTGAGTGTGCGCAATTTCAAAGCATGACAT
Organism: Lithobates sylvaticus; assembly: GCA_028564925.1. Lineage (NCBI taxonomy): Eukaryota > Metazoa > Chordata > Amphibia > Anura > Ranidae > Lithobates > Lithobates sylvaticus. The sequence goes on from CM053030.1 coordinate 42,689,596, forward strand.
GTATCTATTTACTCGGCGTAACATCATCTTTCACATTATACAAAAATATTTGGGCTAACTTTACTGTTTAGTTTTTTATTTTTTATTTATTAAAGTGTCTTTTTTCCCCAAAAAATTGCGTTTGAAAGACTGCTGTGCAAATACAATGGGGGGTTATTTACTAAAGGCAAATCCACTTTGCACTACAAGTGCACTTGGAGGTGCAGTCGCTGTAGATCCGAGGGGGACATGCAAGGAAAATAAAAAACAGCATTTTTGGTTTGCACACGATTGGATAATAAAATCAGCAGAGCTTCCCCTCATTTCAGATCTTCCCATCAGATTTACAGCGACTGCAATTTTAGTGCAATTTCAAGTGCACTTTGCACTTGTAGTTTGCACTTGTAGTGCAAAGTGGATTTGCCTTTCATTTGCACTGAAATAACCCCCAATGTGACATAAAATATTGCAATGATCGCCATTTTATTCTCTAGATTCTCTGCTAATATATATATATATATATATATATATATATATATATATATATATATATATAATGTTTGGGGTTCTAAGTAATTCTCTAGCAAAAAATACGGATTTTAACTTGTAAGCAACAAATGTCAGAAATAAAGCTTTTCTGTGCTGTTAGGCCCCTTTCACACTGGCGCTGTTTTCAGGCGGTACAGCGCTAAAAATAGCGCCTGTACAGCGCCTGAAAAAACCGGCCCCATTCACTCCAGTGTGAAAACCGGCGGGCTTTCACACTGGATTGGTGCGCTAGTAGGACGGCAAAAAAAGTCCTGCTAGCAGCATCTTTGGAGCGGGATAGGAGCCGTGTGTTCACCATTGATTTGAATGGGACACCGCGGTAAAACCGCGGCAATACCGCCGCAAAGCGCCGCTACGGCGGCGCTCTGCGGGGGATATTAACCCTTTTTCGGGTCGCTCGCGGGGGGTAAAACCGCACCGCAAGCGGCCGAAACCCGCGGGCAAAACGACGGTAAAGCAGCGCTAAATATAGCGCTGCTGTACCGTCACCGCGGCTCCCGCCCCAGTGTGAAAGGGGCCTTAGAAAAAAGGGGGCGGAGATCTGAGGTTACACGCTGCAGAGCTCAGTGAGGAGAGAGCTGATTGGAGGGGAAGGGACACACCCCCCCTCCACACAGCACACAGGAACAGAGCTGAGGCTGTCAATCAGTTGGAGCTTCCTCCCCGCCACCATTTTTCTCTTGGTGTCAGGAAAAGTGATCATGACGATAGCAGAAGAAGGAAGCAGCAGACAGAAATGACAATTAGTGCTCCTAATTGAGAGCAGTACAATGTGAGAAATAGGCATGAAAGGGTTAAACAGTGCTATAAAAATGCCCTGATTACTGTATAAATGCGCAGGGAAGGGGTTAACACTAGGGGGCGATCAAGGGGTTAAATGTGTTTTGTTGGCCACATCGGAGGGCTCCGCGGGCCCCATGTGGCCACTGGTCGGGTACCCCTGCTATATAGGGATATGCTTTGTTCACATTTCATGTCTGAGGTTTTCAGACCGATGGTAATGTTTACCACCCTCCAGTGGCGGTGCGTGCATAGAGGGCGCAGGAGCGCCGCCCCCCCTCTCCTGCACCGCTCTATCACCAATAGATAGATTCATGCATTGCATGAATCTATCTATTGTCACCGCTGCCGCCCCCTATTCAGGTGTCCGGCCCCTGATCGGGCGCCGGGCATCTGAATTACAGTGGGGGGGGTGTTGCTGGAAGCGCCCCTATTAGAGCTGTAAGCTCTAATAGGGGACCCTATTAGAGCGGTGTGCTCTAATAGGCTTCCCTAAGTGTAAACAGCGGGCGCACGGCTGTGCGTTCGCTGATTACACAGTATTGTGTTAGGGAAGCGAATACATCGCTTCCCTAACACAGACCCCCCTCTCAGCCAATCAGGTTGCCAGGTCTGTTACCTGTCACCTGATTGGCTGAAGTCACAGGCGCTGTGATTGGACGCTAGGCGTCCAATCACCTAGCGTCCAATCACAGCAGAAGAAGACAGGAGGAGCGCGGGAGAAGACATCCGACGGAGACACCGCTCGTCGCCTGACGCCGTCACCAGCTGCACACCGGGACAAGGTAAGTGCAGAGGGCAGGCAGGGGGCACAGTGGCAGCCCTTAAGGGGCACAGTGGCAGAACTTAAGGGGCACAATGGCAGCACTTAAGGGGCACAATGGCAGCACTTAAGGGGCACAATGGCAGAACTTGGGGCACAGTGGCAGCACTTGGGGCACAGTGGCAGCACTTAAGGGGCACAGTGGCAGCACTTAAGGGGCACAGTGGCAGAACTTGGGGCACAGTGGCAGAACTTGGGGCACAGTGGCAGCGTTTGATGGGCACAGTGGCAGCGTTTGATGGGCACAGTGGCAGCGTTTGATGGGCACAGTGGCAGCGTTTGATGGGCACAGTGGCAGGGTTTAATGGGCACAGTGGCAGCGTTTAATGGGCACAGTGGCACCGTTTGATGGCACAGTGAGGCTGTTTGTTTGCGCCCCCCCCAAAAATTTTGAGCACCAGCCGCCACTGCCACCCTCAGACAAAAAGATAAAAAAAAGAATAAATAAATCCATGGAGCATTTGGCCCTTTTTTTTACCCCCCATCACTCTGTATGTTTCTATAGACGGTGCTTTAGGAAATGTTTTCTTTTTTTGGTTTCCGACATTCTGATTTAACAAGCCGCGTCCCCAAAAAACACCAGCTCCGCACTCATGCAGTGTGAGATTTTAACGCCGTTAAACAAACAGCGCCCTTCATAGACACCATTGACTTCCCCTGTGTGGGAACTCCAGCGGCAGACATAATAAAGCAAAGTCCAGGATCTGGGAGCGGATCGGTGTCACCGCACCAATCACAGGACCCGAGCCGCTGCTTTATGGAGCAAGTCAGACAAGATAATGGGAATTTCATCACCTCTCATTACAATGGGGATTCTATTTATAAGTGAAACCAAACTCTCCCAATCACCAACTAATTGTATTCCTTATACTGCCAGCATTAGTAAATACATAGGAAGGTGTATTATATTAACTTGTTTTTTTTTTTAATTCAAACATTCAGTTACTTCCTGGTTTCTGGCCTGGGTCAAAATGATGTCATAGGAGTCTTCAGGAAGACTTCTTCAGGAGTCTTCAGAAAGAGAGGAGGGATTTCCTTGGCTGAGCACATCCTCCTGCCTGCCTCACCTAAGGGCAGATGGATTCCAGGAAGAAAATGCAGTGCCAGGACAAGGTTATCTAGATCAGTGGTTCTCAACCCTGTCCTCAAATACCCCCAACAGGCCATGTTTTCTCTTAAGATAAAATAGCTGTCCAAAATACCAAGCCATTGACTGGACATGAAGGAAAACCTGCAAACATGGCCTGTTGGGGGTACTTCACTGATCGAGAGCCCAGCCAGACTGCGCCCCCTGCCCCTGAAGATGTATGAGCATTATGTGCCAGCAAAAATCTTCCCCCCCCCCCCCACAAAAACACAGAGCACTAATCTGCATGCTTACCCCCTCTGCATAAATTCCAACTGCTCTCAGTACAAATCCACCCCCTTGCTGAAATCCCCTCTCCAAGCATTAATCCCCCCTCCCCCAAAAAAAATTGGGGGTGGGGGATTAGTGCTCCCAACACAAATCCTCTACCACTAAAAATATCCTAAAATTTCCCCTCCTAGTACACTCCCCCCCCCCCCACACACACACACACTTCAAGTTCCCTCCTACCAGCACAAAGTGCCCCCCAAATCCCCCTCCTAACACAAATCTTCCTGCCCCCAACCCCCTCCCAACACTAATCCTACCAAATCACCACTCTTAGCACCCAACTCTCCCAAATTTCCAATCCTAGTACACGTCTATTCCCTCCCACTTCAAATTCCCCCCTCCCAGTACAAATTGCCCCCCCAAATCCCCCCACCTAACACAAATCTTCCTCTCCCCTTCCAACACAAATCCCCCTAAATCACCACTCTTAGCTCCCCCTATCCCAAATTTCCAATCCTAGTACACGTCTTCTCCCTCACTTCAATTTTACCTTTACAAGTGTGAGATCACTTATATGTTGGCTGCTTTCCTTTTCCATTTTTCTCCTTATTTGATTTAATGGTTTTTGGTTGAGCGCACTGGTTACCCCTATTGTCTAGACTCCCTCCCACTTCAACTTCCCTCCTCCCAGTACAAATTGCCCCCAAATCCCCCCCACCTAGCACAAATCTTCCCCCTTCCAACACAAATCCTACCAAATCACCACTCTTAGCACCCCCTCTCCCAAATTTCCAATCCTTGTACACGTCTTCTCCCTCCCACTTCAAATTCCCCCCTCCCAGTACAAATTGCCCCCCCAAAATCCCCCCACCTAGCACAAATCTTCCTTCCCCCCCATTCCCCCTTCCAACACAAATCCCCCTTAATCACCACTCTTAGCACCCCCTATCCCAAATTTCCAATCCTTGTACACGTCTTCTCCCTCCCACTTCAAATTCCCCCCTCCCAGTACAAATTGCCCCCCCAAAATCCCCCCACCTAGCACAAATCTTCCTTCCCCCCATTCCCCCTTCCAACACAAATCCCCCTTAATCACCACTCTTAGCACCCCCTATCCCAAATTTCCAATCCTTGTAAACGTCTTCTCCCTCCCACTTCAACTTCCCTCTTCCCAGTACAAATTGCCCCCAAATCCCCCCACCTAGAACAAATCTTCCCCCTTCCAACACAAATCCTACCAAATCACCACTCTTAGCACCCCCTCTCCCAAATTTCCAATCCTTGTACGCGTCTTCTCCCTCCCACTTCAAATTCCCCCCTCCCAGTACAAATTGCCCCCCCAAAATCCCCCCACCTAACACAAATCTTCCTTCCCCCCATTCCCCCTTCCAACACAAATCCCCCTTAATCACCACTCTTAGCACCCCCCTCCCCCAAAATTTCCCCTTTTTAGAACAATACTTCCTGCAGCACCCCAAATTCCCCCTTCCAACACAAATTTCCTTCCCCCAATCTCCTTGTGGCGCCCCCCAACCTGCCTCACATGATACCAGAGTGCCCAGGGCAGCCGTCCCTCCTGCCCACCCCTTGTCTCGTCCCCTGAGTGAACGCTACATGAATCTGCTGCCCTTCCTCAAGATGTCTACAGCCAGAAATGATAGGGGGGGGGGGGGGGGTGTTTTTGAAAACAATTTCTTAACTAAATGAAGCAAGGAGGCGCAGATGGATTGGGGGGGGGGTATTTTGAATATTGATATTACATTTTGCACACATTCCCTACCTGCAGAGAGGTGAACCTAGCCTAAGCCTTCTGTGAAGGTGCGCACTCCATGAAAAACGCATGTGACGCTCGCTATACCATTCATGGTCAATGGCACCCAAGCAGTGCCGGGACAAGGGCATCCAGCCCCCCAGGGCAGAGATGCCAAACTGTGCCCCCCCTTCCCTTAGGGTTAGGGTCAGGGCGTTCTGCCTTGTTACATGACAGAGATCACCGCTCCCTGTCATTGTTAGCAATGATCGCTGTCATGTCAGTGGAAGCCCACCCCCCCCCCCCCCACAGTTAGAATCACTCCCTAAGACAAACTTTACCCCTTGATCGCCCCCTAGTGTTTAACCCCTTCCATGCTAGTGTCATTTACACAGTAATCAGTGCATTTTTATAGCACTGATCGCTGTATAAATGACAATGGCCCCAAAATAGTATCGCAGATCTCCGCCATTACTAATAAGAAAAAAATAATAATAAAAATTTCATGAACTATTCCCTATTTTGTAGACACTATAACTTTTGCGCAAACCAATCAATATACGCTTATTGTGATTTTTTTTTTTTTACCAAAAATATGTAGAAGAATACATATCGGCCTAAACTGAGGAAGAAATTCATTTTTTTTAACTTTTTTGGGGGTTATTTATTATAGCAAAAAGTTACAAAATATATATATATATATATATATATATATATATATATTATTATTATTATTATTATTATTATTTTTTTTTTTTTTTACCAAAAATATGTAGAAGAATACATATCGGCCTAAACTGAGGAAGAAATTCATATTTTTTTTACTTTTTTGGGGGTTATTTATTATAGCAAAAAGTAAAAAAATAATATAATATATATATATAAAATATGTAGAATTCCCCTTTAGGCCTAAACTGAGGGGAAAAATTGTTTTTTATACGTTTTTGGGGGATATTTATTATAGCAAAAAGTAAAAAAATATAGCTTTTTTGTCAAAATGTACGCTCTTTTTTTGTTTATAACGCAAAAAAATAGAAACCGCAGAGGTGATCAAATACCACCAAAAGAAAGCTCTATTTGTGGGAAAAAAAGGACGTCAATTTTGTTTGGGTACAGCATCGCACGACCACGCACTTGTCAGTTAAATTGACGCAGTGCCGTATCGCAAAAAGTGCTCTGGTCAGGAAGGGGGTAAAATCTTCCGGGGCTGAAGTGGTTAATTAAGGTCGTGGTTTTTAAAGGAGCCGCCATGGATTGGACATCCTGCAGCGAAGGCCTCCAGGACGCCGTTTCACGGATCTCCCGTCCCCCCCTGACATGTGACACCTGCCATGCTCTCCGGGGACGGGGCATATAAGGGCAGGTACCCTGACCTCACACATCAGGTTACAAAGTTTACTAACATTGCCGGGATAATCCTTTTAAAAGGTTTAAAATAAACTTGTCCTCTTGCCTCTTCCTAATGGGCTCCTCGCCGTTCCACTTTATCCTTTTACATCTGCCGCTAATTCACCTCCCAGGTGTCCCCGGGACCTATTACTGCTACCAATGATTGATGTGTCCTGGGAGCGGATTAAAGGCAATTCTCAGTATTTTTTTCTTTTAGATATACAAGACGGTGTGATCTGTTTAATGTAAATCGTCTTATCAGTGAGCTTTAATGTGATAAAAAAAAAAACCCTTGTGTATATGTGGAGGCTGTAAATACACTATATTATTGTCAAAAGTATTGGGACACCTGCCTTTACCCGCACCTGACCACTTGGACCAGGCCTATTTTTCAGACTTGGTGTTTACAATCAGTTTTATTTGCTAGAAAATTACTTAGAACCCCCAAACATTATGTATTTTTTTTCAGACACCCTAGAGAATAAAATGGCGGTTGTTGCAATACTTTATATCACACCGTATTTGCGCAGCGGTCTTACAAGCGCAAGTTTTGGGGGGGGAAAAATACACTTTTTTCATTTTAAAAATAAGACAACAGTAAAATTAGCCCAATTTTTTTTTTATACTGTGAAAGATAATATTACGCCGAGTAAATTGATACACAAGTCACCCCCCTGTCACCACCCATGTAATGTATTGATGCCCAGTTAGTTTTAAGGTCATGTCGTCCTGTACCACCCCCCCCACCCCCCCCCCCCTACACCCCCCTCCAAACCACCTAACCCCCCCCCACCACCTCCCCTACAACCCACCAACACCCCCCCCACCCCCCACCCCCACCCACCCCCCCCCTTCCACCCCAATAACCCATCCATAAACCGTGCCATTCCCCCCCCCTACCCCCTACCCCCCCACCCCCGCGCCCCCCCCCAACCCCCCCCCACCCCTCCAACCACCAACCCCCACCGCAAACCACCCAACACACCAACCACCCCCCTACCCCCCCCCACACGCCCTGGGGGCCCCCCCCACCCCCCCCCACCAACCACCCTCACACCCCACCCCCCACTAACCCCCCCCCCCCCCCCCCACCACCAACCCCCCCCAAAAAAAAACCACCACCCCCCCCCCCCCCCCCCCCCCCCCACCCCCCCACCCCCAACCCCAACCCTACCCCCCAACCCCCCCCCAACCCCAACCCCCCCGTCCGATCGCCGCCCCCTCCCCCCCCTCCCTCTACCCCCACCCACCCCCCTACCGCCGGCCCCCCCCCCACCCTAACCCCCCCTCACCCCTCCCCCCCCCCCCCCCCACCCCCCCCCCCAACCCCCCAACCACCCCCCCCACCCCAACCCACCCCACCCACTACCACCCCCCCCCCCACCCCCCCAACCACCCCCCCCCCCCCCCACCCCCCCCCCCCCCCCACCCCCCACCCCCAATACAACCACCACCCCCCCAACCCCTAACCCACCCCACCCCCCCCCCCCCCCCCCCCCCCCCACCCCCCCCCCCCCCCCCCCCCCAAATAAACCACCCCCCCCCATCCCACCCCCACCCCCCCACCTCCCCCCTAACCCCCACCCCCCCACCCCCATGGGGACGGTCAAATTAGCCCAATTTTTTTTTTATACTGTGAAAGATAATATTACGCCGAGTAAATTGATGCCCAATGTGTCACGCTTCAAAATTGCGCCCGCTGGTGGAACGGCGGAAAACTTTGACCCTTAAAAATCTCCATAGGCGACGTTTAAAAAAGTTCTACAGGTTGCATGTTTTGAGTTACAGAGGAGGTCTAGGGCTAGAATTACTGCTCTCACTCCAACGATCGCGGCGATACCTCACGTGTGTGGTTTGAACACCGTTTTCATATGCGGGTGCTACTCACGTATGCGTTCGCTTCTGCATTATTTTTTACTTTTTGCTATAATAAATATCCCCCAAAAATATCTAAAAAAACTTAATTTTTCCTCAGTTTAGGCCGATACGTATTCTTCTACATATTTTTGGTAGGAAAAATCTCAATAAGCGATTATTGATTGGTTTGCGCAAAAGTTATAGCGTTTACAAAATAGGGGATAGTTTTATAGCATTTTTACTAATAATTTTTTTTTTTTTTACTAGTAATGGCGGCGATCAGCGATTTTTATTGTGACTGCGACATTATGGCGGACACATCGGACATTTTTTTTTTTTTTTTTCAAATATAAATTTTATTAATATTTTTTAATAGAATACAAAACAAAACAAATAAAACAAAGAACAAAGAACAACTGTGGTCGTCAGAACTTATCCCAAACATGCGGGTTTTGAAGTGAGAGTTACAGTCCATCTGCAGTATATAAAATCCAGACTATTTCACATCGGACATTTTTGACACATTTTTGGGACCATTGTTATTTATACAGCAATCAGTGCTATTTAAATGCACTGATTCCTGTGTAAATGACACCAGCAGTGAAGGGGTTAACCAGGGGGTGGCAGTGTAAGGGGTTAGTTTTCCTAGGGGTGTGTTACTAACTGTGGGGGTCGTGGCTGAGTTTTAGTGAACACTGATCTCTGCTCCAATCACAGGGAGCAGAGATCGGCGTCACTTGTTGCTAGGCAGAACGGGGAGATGCTCTTTACTTCCGCATCTCCCGTTCAGCCTTCCCGTGAGACGATCGCGGGTATCTCCGCGGCGCTCGAGTCCACGGACCCGCGACCGGACTCACGGGGGTTCCGACCAGCAGCGCGCACGCAATGGCACGGCGGCATTCTTAACGGGACGTACCTGTACGCCCTTATGCCTGTCCGTGCCATTCTGTCGACGTACATCGTAGTGCGCCGGTCGGAAAGTGGTTAAGAGCTTTGACGTCGCTTCCGCCCTGCAATAGTATGGAGACGGGTGGGGGCCATGTTCCCCACATTCGTCTCCATACCACACACGAAAGAGGACCCGATCGCCCCCGATGGGGGGCCCCTCTCCCGCCGCCGATAAAAGTGATCTTGCGGCAAATCTGCCACAGAGACTATTATCGGAAACCGGACCGCCGACCAAAGAAGAGGATACCGGGGTTATGGCACTGGCAGCTAGCTGCTCCCATAACAAAGATAGCCCTCTTCAAAGTTAGGACGTATATCAGCGTGCGGCGGTCCGGAAGTGGTTAAGATTGTTTTTCCCTTTTATTTTCAGTTGGTGATCCTGCCAGTAACACACTTCCTGTCCTCGGGTGACAAGTTGGCCAGACACTGAGTTAATTTCGGATGGTTCATAAAGAACCTGCTGAAATTTGCTCCATGGGTGACCCTCTTGGCTGCCCTCCACCCAACATCCCTTTATTATAAAACCAAAGGAAGTGGGTTGAGTATTGATGGCAGATCACTGGCTCTATCCAATCAGATGCAGATGGAGGAATCGATTTATTTTTTGTTCGCTCCACCTGTGAATGGAGTCATTAATATGTAACTTGTATTTATGTTGGTAGACATACCAAATATGTGATGACCTCCAATTCTTCCTATGTGCAGGTATGGGACCTGGGATCTGATCATCTGCAGCTGCATTTGGAGGATTTCCTGGAACTTCGGTGATTCCTTGGCACAGTCAATGGATACTTCAAGAGTCTGCATGAAGGAATACGGTCTACAACAAGGTAAGATTTTTTTAAATTTTTTTAGAGAGGTCGTTATTATATTGCATTTGATTGCAGCAGTGAAAGTAGTCCCTGTTCACATCTGAGCGACGATTCTGCCCACATTTCCGGATAGCAGCAAAATACCAAATGTGCCTTTGGGTGAGATTCCTTATTAAAGTGATTTTAAAGGCTGAAAGTTTTTTTTTACCTTCATGCATTCTATGCAAGAAGGTAAAAAATCTCCCCTTTATACTCACCTGAGCCCCCTCTCAATCCAGGAGCCTCGCTGTCCCAGGTCTCACTTTCCTCATTGGTGGAGACAGCAGCAGGAGCCATTGAATGCCACTGTTGCTGTCAATCATAGCCAGTGAGCCAATGAGGAGAGAGCAGGGGGGGCGACTCTATGGGGTTGATTTACTTAAGCAAAATAGACTGAGCACTTTGCAAAGTGCAGTTGCCCCAGAGCTTTGTAAATGAGGAAAAGGTCTGCTGACTTCCATCATCCAATCACATGCAAGCAAAAAGGCATTTTTTTAAAAAATTTTCCTTGCACGTGATTGGGTATTCTTTACAAATTAAAGTTTTACCTCATTTGCTTAGCTCTGGAGCAACTGCAAAGTGCACAGTTTATTTGCCTTTAGTGAATCAACCCCTCTGTGCCTTATGGATGCATAGAGCGGGGCTCGGGAGCGAGCATGCACCAGTACCTCCATAGCAAACGGCTTGTTATTGGGGGTACCGATCAAGGGGGAGGAGTCAGGAGCGCCGGCAGGGGGCCTGAGAAGAGGAGGATCGGGACTGCTCTGTGCAAAACCATTACACAGAGCGGGTATGTATAACATGTTTGTTTTTTTATTTTAAAAGCCAAATGGGGGCGGCAAACTGACCGACCAATCCCTGAGGCTGAGGCTGCACTGACGGGCATTGCTGAGGCCCCCCTGACATCTCTGTTGCAGAGTTTGCCGATTTTTCATATAGTGGAGAGACTTATCTGCTCACTCAGCTGTCAAAAGAAAACATCTGGGCAGTCTGCCAAGTTTTTAACATGAAACATTGTAACTAAGGCCCCTTTCACGCTATTTTGCTGCAATTTTTGCCGCGATTTCAAGGAATGCCTGTGTAAGTGGCATCAAAATTGGACCAAAGTAGTGCAGGGACTACTTTGAAGTCGGAACGACTTAAAGTCGTACTTATAATATGAACGCCTGTCATTGGAAATCATGGGGAACGACTTGTCATGCTACTTTGCAGTCCCAAACTGTGGGACAAGTCATATAAGTGTGAAAGGGGCCTTAGTCCCCTTTCACACTTATACGACTTGTCCCACGATTTGGGACTGCAAAGAAGCATGACAAGTCATTCCCATGATTTCCAATGACAGCCATTCATATTAGTACGACTTCAAGTCGCTCCGACTTCAAAGTAGTCCCTGCACTAATTTGGTCCGATTTTGATGCCACTTACACAGGCATTCCTTGAAATCGCGGCAAAATCGCGACCGCGAATCGCGGCAAAATCGCAGTAAAATCTTTTGAATTTGCACAAGTGTGAAAGGGGCCTTACTCTTCCTTCGAAATCGTGGCAAAATCGCGCGACTTTGAAGTCGCACAAGTGTGAAAGGGGCCTTAGATCAAAGGGATAAACTTCTGTGTGTAAAGAAAAAAACTTGGCAGACTGCCTGGATTTTAAGTGTAAATGCAGGAAGTTTAACCACTTAAAGTCTAAATCTTTTTTCTGACACTTGTTTCTTAAGTTAAAATCATTTTTTTTGCTAGAAAATTACTTGGAACCCTCAAAATGATATATATTTTAGCAGAGACCCTAGGGAATAAAATGGCAATTGTTGCAATATTTTATGTCACACTGTATTTGCCCAGCGGTATGTTTTTGGGGAAAAAATACACTTCAATTAATAAAAAAAAAAAAGAAATAGTAAAGTTAGCCCAATTTTTTTTAGTTTTAATGTGAAAGATGATGTTACGCCGCAAAAATCGTGAGAGAATCGTGATCTATCTTCGAAGCAAAAAAAAAATCGTGATTCTCATTTTAGCTCTGAGCTGATTGGCTCCCATGCAGAGCTGCACCAGATTTTGGAGTCTTCAGTTTTAGTAAATCAATCCCAATGCAATGTGAGAAGTTCATGTAGATTATATAGGGACTGGAGCAGAAACTGAATATTGACTCTTATATACTGCATTGTACTGTATGTCGTTTAGGAGAGCCAATGGTTTTGCATTTATCAACTCTGTTTATTTTTTTATTCTATTGGCTGAACTAGAAGGTCTTGTTGTTTTTTCAACCTGACTATGTAACCAAAAAGTAAAGCGTTCCCGTCGCACTAGACATGTGCACTGCCGAAAAATTTGTTTTTGTTTCATTCGTTTTTCGCGTCATTCGTTATGATCGCAATTCGTAAATTCAATAAATCTGAAAATAAGAAAGAAAATCTGAAAATTCGATGACAAGACCCTCGTACACACGATCGGATTTTCGGCAGACAAAGCGTCAGACTTTTGTCTGAAGGGCGTTGACCAGGAACTTGTCTTGCATAAAAAACGGTACACAATTGTCGGCCAACAAACACGAAACATAGTGACGTACTACGAGGAATTTCAGCTCTTGAGCGCCACCCTTTGGGCTTTAATTGTTAATGGTACCCCAAACGTGGTTTGCAGGCGCGTTTCGTCACGTGGCAAATGTGCTACAAACTCGCCAAAACGCACAACGCTCTCTCGAGGGAGCTTCTTTAGCATGTTTGTTGGGCTTAGGGCCGCTCATTCAAGTCAATGAACACACGACACACAGAAACACACGCAAAACGTGAAAAAAAAAACCCCCAAGCGGGAATGTACACTTCCACAACGTAAAATGTGAATGGAGCCTGAAGGCTGAAGCTTTAATTGTATCCATTACAATTGTAAAAAGTACCTGGAAATAAGTTGGGTTATTTTAAAGACACTGCTGAAAGCAACGCCCAGCTCTTGTATAAGAACACTCTGCAATCTACAGGAACTTGTTATCCCGCTTTTCTGGGAAAACACCTAAAAATGTTCAGGTACCATAAAAGTACCAACATATACGGCTCCTTCCATCTACCTACAGGGGGCCATGTGATGGATGAAAGACTATCCATAGACTTTCCACTCATCAGAGAACTTCTCGTAACCCTAGAAAGCTGAACTCCAAGGTCCATTTCACGTTTGTTCGGGCCAAGCTGGTCCAAATGATTTCCTTTACTAATACATGTCATGCGCCCACTGGGCCTGCTGTATATAAATGTCCTCAGCATTAGCTATATACAGTATACAGCACTGTGTTCTGGCAGCGGGATGGACAACACTCCCGGAAAAAAAAATTGAGTGCTGCTCAGCCATTCAGTGCCATGAATACAAGGCCTCTGATTGGCTGAGGTAGGAGGATGGCATCACGATCTCAGAGCAGAGCGGCTTCAGCGGATTGGTCGGCCTGCAGGGCGTGGGATCGAGTGAAAGGTGAGCATTAGCGAATGTTAGAAGCCTCTATTTTTAGGAAACAAGGTACAGATTGCTGCAGATGGGGCAATTGCTTTTTTCCTTTAATGTGGCTTTAACCACTTCCATACAGGGCACTTTCACCCCCTTTCTGCCCAGGACACTTTTCAGCTGTGGCACTTTGAATGACAATTTCGTGGTCATACAACACTGTACCCCATATGACATTTTTATCATTTTATTTCCAGAATTAGAGCTTTCTTTTGGTGGTATTTGATCAAATCTGGGGTTTTTAATTTTTTTTCTAAACAAACTAAAAAGATCCACATTTTTGAAAAAAAGATGAAGTTTTTTTTTTTTCTTCGTTTCTGTTATAAAATTGGGTTTTCTCCTTCACTGACGGGCATTAATGAGGCTACACTGATGGGCATTAATGAGGCTACACTGACGGGCATTAATGAGGCTACACTGACGGGCATTAATGAGGCTACACTGACGGGCATTGATGAGGCTACACTAACGGGCATTAATGAGGCTACACTGACGGGCATTGATGAGGCTACACTGACGGGCATTAATGAGGCTACACTGACGGGCATTGATGAGGCTACACTGACGGGCATTGATGAGGCTACACTGACGGGCATTGATGAGGCTACACTGACGGCAATTGATGAGGCTACACTGACGGGCATTGATGAGGCTGCACTGACGGGCATTGATGAGGCTGCACTGACGGGCATTGATGAGGCTGCACTGACGGCATTGATGAGGCTGCACTGACGGGCATTGATAAGGCTACACTGACGGCAATTGATGAGGCTACACTGACGGGCATTGATGAGGCTGCACTGACGGGCATTGATGAGGCTGCACTGACGGGCATTGATGAGGCTGCACTGACGGGCATTGATGAGGCTGCACTGACGGCATTGATGAGGCTGCACTGACGGGCATTGATGAGGCTGCACTGACAGGCATTGATGAGGCTGCACTGACAGGCATTGATGAGGCTGCACTGACGGGCATTGATGAGGCTGCACTGACGGGCATTGATGAGGCTGCACTGACGGGCATTGATGAGGCTGCACTGACAGGCACTGATGAGGTGGCAATGATGCGTTGGCATTGATAAGGTAGCACTGATGAGGAGGCACTAATATGTAGAATTTATGGGCACTGATAGGTGGCACTGATGGGCACCGATAGATGGCACTGGTGGGCACCAATAGATGACACTGATGGGCACCAATATATGGCACTGATGGGCACTAATAGATGGCACTGATAGGCATCACTGATGATGAGGTACTGACAGTCATTACTGATTGGCCTACTGTGAAGGGCACTGACAGGCGTTACTGATTGGCACTTTGGGCACTGACTGGCAGCTGATGGGCACTGATTGGCAGCTGTGGTGGGCACCTCTTATGGGGGCTGAGCTTATAATCAATGCCTTGATTCTCAGCGCAGACCCCCCCCCCCCCCCCCCCCGACAGAAGAGCAGCAGATCGCAAACCGAGGAAAGACGTTTACCGGCACTTCCTGGTTACACGATGTGATTGGTCACAGCTGATGACATGGTAAAGAGCCTCCGTCATAGGCTCTTTACAGCGATCGGAGTTGCGCTGTGTCATGGACTCACAGCACCACAGATCACCGCGCTGTGCTCCCTCACGGCTTATGCTGCTGGACGTCAAATGACATCCAGTCAGGATAATGTAGCCACCGCCCACCCATCATTCTACTATAGGCCAGGGAAGTGGGTAAAGTGACCCTGTTAGCAATGCAATAAGTAAAAAAAAAAATGTATTGGATATATTTAAAAGCAGAAATAAAAAACTATTGTTTTTTTTATTATTTTTTTCGGTCTTTTTTTGTTTATAGCGCAAAATAATAAAATACCACCAAAAGAAAGCTCTATTTGTGGGGGAAAAAAAGGACATACATTTTATTTGGGTACAGCGTCGCACGACAGTGCAATTGTCAGTTAAAGTAATGCAGTGCCCTATGGCAAAAAATGGCCTGGTCAGGAGGGGGGGGGGGGGTAAATCTTCCAGAGGGCAAGTGGTTAATCTAGTTAGAGGTGTGGCCTCAAGTGGGAAGTCCTCAGTATCTGCTGTGTACTGTTGTACAAGCTCATTAAAGCTAACTGGATCCTCAATACGTCACTGATGTGCGGACCGCTTCCTGCTTGAGGGAAACATGGAGTGAGAGCCGTCTCCTGGGCTTTAACACCCAACTGTATCTCAGGATCAGGGAGAATACGGAGGTCCTGGACAGGGGCGGACTGACCATTCAGCCACTCGGGCACTGCCCGAGGGCCCCGTGCCACTAGGGGGCCCCATCAGGGTTGCCAGCCTCAGTAAAACCAGGGACAGTATGTAAAAATCTGTGTTTTTTTTTTTTTTACATCTGTCTCTTAAATGTCCCTTACCGACATCCTTTTGGTCTAAAAATCCAGAGATTATAGCTGCCCCACCTCTCCAGTACCTTCTCAGCCAATAGTAACATGTCTGTGTATACTGTGTGTTTGTATACTGTGTGGCCCCACAATCTCTGATTGCCTGGGGGCCCCATAATCTCCTATTGCCCGGGGGCCCCATGAGTTGTCAGTCCGCCCCTGGTCCTGGACCAGCGGGATGAGCAAAGATCACCTGACTGTAGAGCTAATTTCTGAAAAATATTTTTCTCTGTGCAGGGGCTTCCTGTAACAAAGACCGCTCACTGCTTCTCTCTCTCTAAATGCAGGGTGACTGGTCTTGTCTCCTCCCCCTCCTGTCGTTTACTGCAGGCAGCCTGTGGTGGGTGGGGCCTGCTTGGCCCCTCCCACAGCCAGGGGCAGACTAACAACTCATGGGGCCCCCCGGGCAATAGGAGATTATGGGGCCACACAGTATACACACACACAGTATACAATCACACAGTATACACAGACATGTTTCTATTGGCTGAGAAGGTACTGGAGAGGTGGGGCAGCTATAATGTCTGGATTTTTAGACCAAAAGGATGTCAGTAAGGGACATTTCAGAGACAGATGTAAAAAAAACACAGATTTTTACATACTGTCCCTGGTTTTACTGAGGCTGGCAACCCTGATGGGGCCCCCTAGTGGCCCAGGGCCCTCGGGCAGTGCCCGAGTGGCCAAATGGTCAGTCCGCCCCTGCCCACAGCTTTGCTCTCTGCACAGGCCATGTACAGCACAGTGCTTTTACAAGGTGCATACAAAGTAGATGAGTATCCTATGTTGCTATTGAGGAATACAGGATACGGAAATTAAAATTTCCATGCCTAGAGTTCAGCTTTAACCATGACTGGTGACAAAGTGCACGCTGCAGAAGGCACTTGAAGCAAGCACAAGCTTGCATACATAATAAAATGTCCTATACATCTAGGTTTCTGGTTTATAGGATCAAATCCATTCATATTTCTATGTAGTCTCATTGTTTAAGCGACTCTTAGAAGTTACTCTTAGAAGTTTTTCATCCTCGGCTCTGCGCTGGTTCCATGATTTCAGTCGCTCGTAGCTGGGGGGACGTCGATACAATCTCCTCTCTCTCTGTGCGCCGTCGTGTTCATTGTGAGCCAACGCTGTCAATGCATAAAGAGCTTTATTAATGTTGTTATTTAGTCTGAAAATGAAAGGCGGCTTTTATGTGCGGATTTATAAAGCCGGCATATTATTCTGCTTTTATATTGGCTGTGCAGATTACAGCGCTCATTTTAATGCCTTTTACTGTTGAATGGAGAGATTATGTAATAGCTTCTACATGTCAATAATTTCAACTTGGAATTCCCCGACGGTAGGGACTAGGAATACGAGGTGGCCCTTTTTATGATATATAGACGTGTACTTCAATCGGATGTAAATTTTGCATTTTAAATAGGTTTGTGCTTTTGTAGGGAAAGAGTGAATTAGCAATACTTATGCTAGCCATGCCCGGCAAAGAGCTCGCACTATTGGAAACCTCATGGTTGGGTGCCTGTGTTGTGCAGAAGCAATCCAATGGAGATGGTTTCCAAGAGCTGCTCAAGATTTCCACCCCGAGGTGCAGAATTGCCCTGTGGGAAACCGCTGATTGGTTGGAGTTCCAAGCAGAGCATCTCTGTCGGAGGTAGCTTTTGTGCTTTTTGTAGGGAAGTGTAATATCTCTATACTTATGCTAGCCATGCTTGGCAAAAGGTTCACACCATTGGAAACCCAATTTGTGCTTTTTGTAGGGAAGTGTAATATCTCTATATGTATGCTAGCCATGCTTGGCAAAGGGCTTGCACCACTGGAAATACAGTGTTTGGTTGCCTGCTTTGCGCCAACACAATCCAAAAGAACTGGTCTCCAAGAGCTGAGTTCCACCCTCAAGGTGCTGCATTTCCCTGATTAGTTGGGGTTCCAAGCAGGGCATCCCTGTGGAATGTTGCTTGTGTATTTTTTGTATGTAAGTGTAAAATCTCTATTATGGTAACTATGCTTGGCAAAGGGTTCACACCATTGGAAACCCAGTGGTTGGTTGCCTGTATTGTGCAGATGCAATCCAATAGAGCTACTTTCCAAGAGCTGCTCAAGAGTACCACCCCTGAGGTGTTGGAATCCTCTGTGGAAACAGCTGATTGGTTGGAGTTCCAAGCAGGGCATCCCTGTGGGAGGTAGCTTTTGTGATTTTTGTAGGGAAGTGTAAAATATCTATACTTATTTTAGCCAGCTAGTTATGCTAGCCATGCTTGGCAAAGGGTTTGTACTATTGAAAACTTGGCAAAGGGCTCACACCATTGGAAACCCTGTGGTTGGTTGCCTGTGTTGTGCAGATGCAATCCAAAAGAGATCCTTTCCAAGAGTTGCTCAAGAGTACCACCCCTGAGGTGCTGGATTGCCCTGTGGAAACAGCTGATTGGTTGGAATTCCAAGCAGGACAATCTCTATACTTATGTTAGCCATGCTTGGTAAAGGGCTCACACCATTAAAAAAACAGTGGTTAGGTGCCTGTGTTGTGTAGATGCAATCCAAAAGAGCTTCTTTCCAAGAGCTGCTCAAGAGTACCGTCCTGGGGGACCATCCAGTCCTCAGCCAGCTCTGTGGTGACTTGCCGCTGGATCAGATCTCTGGCTCTCCGAGGAAACCCAGTGGTTGGCTGCCTGTGTTGTGTAGATGCAATCCAAAGGAGCTCCTTTCCAAGAGCTTCTCAAGTGTACCGTCCCTGAGGTGCTGGATTGCCCTCTGGAAACAGCTGATTGGCTGGAGTTCCAAGCAGGGCATCCCTGTGGGAGGTAGCTTTTGTGCTTTTTGTAGGGAAGCGTAAAACATCTATCCTTATATTAGCCAGCTAGTAATGCTAGCCATGCTTGGCAGAGGCAATCCAAAAGAGCTTCTTTCCAAGAGCTGTTCAAGAGTACCTCCCCTGAGGTGCTGGATTGCCCTCTGGAAACAGCTGATTGGTTGGAATTCCAAGCAGGACAATCTATATACTTATGTTAGCCATGCTTGGCAAAGGGCTCACACCATTGAAAAGCCAGTGGTTGGGTGCCTGTGTTGTGTAGATGCAATCCAAAAGAGCTTCTTTCCAAGAGCTTCTCAAGATTACTGTCCCCAGGGACCATCCAGTCCTCGGCCAGCTCTGTGGTGACCCAGCCACCGAATTGGATCTCCGGCTCTCCGATCGTGCGGGAGAGGCGCCGATGAGCGGCGGGGGGAGGGGCAAAGACATCCCCTCCTTCTGCCTGTAAAAGCAGTCCAGCGGCTAATCTGCCCCTAGGATGACTTTTACACTATAGGGAATCGCTGACTGAAAAGAAAGATATCTAGATGATGCCTATAGCTGCAGGCATCATCCAGATATTGTCACTTCAAGACCACAACGTCATATGCGGGAAGTGGTTAAAGCTGAACTCCAGCCTAAAATAACAAGATTAAAAATGAATAGCCAGAGATTTCCAGTAAAGTACTCTTTTCTGCCACTAGATGCCCCCAGTCTGATGGCTAGCATCATTCAACCCACATCCTCTGAGCCCAGGTCATCCAGGACCCACCACCGCCTGTGACAGGACAGGGAAAGAAGATGGAGCACAGTGATGAGCTCATCTCTCTGTCACTCTATTTCCTCCTATCAGCATGCTGTCTTGTCACATATGAACTGATTTGACTCCTTGTACTGTTTCTCCCTCTCAGCATGCTCCTTGCACTGCAGCACACCTGACAGGTCATCTTGTGCTGCTTCTCTTTCTAAGTCTGAGCTCTGCTGTACAGGGACTGATGCCAGGTCAGATTTAGGTACTTACGCTTTTTTGTATTTAAAAAAATACATTTAATAACATATTAATGATTACAAAGCTGCATTCATTTGTGTCTTATATCAGCCTGAAGTTCAGCTCATTACAAGCAACCTCCGGAAGGGTTAACATCCCTGCCAGGAGGGGTTGCGCACCACGCACAATGCGCTGATTATTTTTCCCGCCAGGAGAAGTGCCTCGCATATTTGCAGCCTTACATATCACCCGCGCTTTCCAGCCAGTCCCTTTCTTCTCTGACTGCACATTTGGCGCGCTGGGCCCTCCGCCCCCGTGCCCTCGTTTTTTTCCTCAGCTCGCGCTTATTGAATGAATATGTAAATATTGCTCTACCTGAGTACGTCACTCAGCAAGCAGGCATGGAAGTCATGGGAAATGAACTGTGAGCACCACGAGACTTGCTTTTTTTCAATGACTCAGTGTACTGTGTGGCTTGGCACCTTCCCCACAACCCTGCAGCCACCACCAGGTTCCCCTGGCCCAGGCCCGCCGGCTCCTTTTCTGGTTTACGTTTCCCACCCAGGCCGGATCCTTGTTTCCGTAATCCTGCCGGTTATGCAACAACCTTCCAGAACAAAGGTGTGACCGAGGCAGGTAGAGGCTTTGTGTGCTCTGGTTTAACTGCAGCCTAAAGTGAGTGAGTAATGGAGGACTGGCAGTGTATACAAACACATGAGATCATGCGGCCATCACCCTCCGACCTCCTGCCAATACCCTACTCACTCGTTTGTGAACGTTGGACTCCGCACCTGCACCCAAAAATATAAAGCTGAACTCCGAGATAAGCAAATATTTCCTTAATGCAAGTCATGCGTATTCTTTCTTGGATTTTGATGTGCTTTGTGTATTTCTTCCAGATCTGTGCAGTAATCCAGTGTGGGACTTTTCCTTCCTGTAATAAAGACCGCTCACTGCTGCTCTCTCTCCTTGTGCAGGGTGGTGGGTCCTGTCTCCACCCCCTTCTGTCGTTTTCTGCAGGCAGGCTGTAGTGGGTGGATTTGTTGGCCCCTCCCACAGCTCTGCTCTGCTATGTTCAGCACAGTGATGATTCTAATTTTATATGGTAATATCTGATTTTGCAAAGGCGCAACAAAGATCTCTTTTGGTGCACACAAAGTAGATGCATAGCATTTTGTGGCTATTGAGGACAATGAAAATTTAAAGCTGGACTCCAGCCAGATATAAAGTATACACCAATGCCGCTGTGTGTTAAACATTGCTAAAAGCAATTTTGAATGCAGATAGCATAAATATTGGGAACCGACTTGATTTAAGCCACTTGTACTCCCCTGTACAGCAACACAAAAACTGGAGGAGGGAGAGGAAAGTTTTTGGGGCCAGTCAGTTAATGTGAAAAATTGGTTATGAACATTGTGATTTAGTGAGCCCCAGGTGCTCCAAAACCCAGGGCATTACATTATGTGAACTGTATCATGGCCAGTTCCTGTGGATGAGATGCTCATCTTGACTAGTTCCAGTGGATGAGATGAGTCTCCCTGGATGAAATGCCCCTCTTGACCAGTCTCCCTGGGTCCCCCTGGATGAGATGCCACTCTTGACTAGTTTCTATGGATTAGATGCCCATCTTTACCAGTTCCTGTGGATGAGATGCCCCCCTTGACCAGTTCCTATGGATTAGATGCCCATCTTTACCAGGTCTAGTGAATGAGATGCCCATCTTAACCAGTTCCAATGGCTGTTATGCCCATCTTGACCAGTTCCAGTGGATGAGATGCCCATCCTGACCAGTTCCAGTGGATGAGATGCCCATCCTGACCAGTTTCAGTGGATGAGATGCTCATCCTGACCAGTTTCAGTGGATGAGATGAGTCTCCCTGGATGAGATGCCCCTCTTGACCAGTCTCCCTGGATGAGATTCCCAATTTGACCAGTCCCCCTGGATGAGATGCCACTCTTGACCAGTTCCTATGGATTAGATGCCCATCTTTACCAGTTCCTGTGGATGAGATGCCCCCCTTGACCAGTTCCTATGGATTAGATGCCCATCTTTACCAGGTCTAGTGAATGAGATGCCCATCTTAACCAGTTCCAATGGCTGTTATGCCCATTTTGACCAGCTCTAGTGGATGAGATACCCACCTTGATCAGTTCCTGTTGAAGAGATGCCCCTCTTGACCAGCCCTCCTGGATGAGATGCCCCTCTTGACCAGCCCTCCTGGATGAGATGCCCCTCTTGACCAGTCACCCTGGATGAGATGCCCATCTTGACCAGTTCCAGTGAATGTGATGCCCACCTTGACCAGTTCCAGTGAATAAGATGCTCATCTTGACCAGTTGCAGCGGATGAGTATCCCATCCTACTTCCTTCCTGTTACTGTTTGTTATTGAGACTGCCCATTGTAGCTTTGGACCAACAATGGGATCCAAGATGGTGGGCCTTAGCTCTTTACTACAGGAGCTGGTTTGTATATGAATTATTGGGGCTCCCCTAGATTTCAGGTGGCACTCTACACAATATGTGCCCCATAGCTCCCAAACTAGTCCCTTATTCGTAGAGTCTGCCCCAGTATTGCAACCAGATTCTTAGGTGTCCCTCTTTTGAGTCTGATATAAAGACCTCTATAACAAAATGGGCTATTTAACTATGAAACATGTTATATTGAACAAATCTTTTCATTTGACCTCTAAATGATTACATTTCTTACTTGTATTAGCAGTCATAAAGGAAAAGTAGTGGTGAAAAAAGAACATATGAGTTTAACCAAGCATTTTTTGTGTATTAGGTCTTTATGGCCCATGTAATGGAGTGTTCTTTGCCCCCACACTTTGTACTATAATGGGTCCCTCTTCCTCATCTCTGAAAGTTGGACAGTATTTGACCTCCCATGGTCTCTCTTCCCAGTGCCTCCATGTCACGTCTGGCCACTTCTTAGGGTTACAGCACACAAGTTTACTTCCCACACATTTTATTTTAGCTTTACTGGTCATTTAAGGTAAGGAATCTTTTGTACGAGGTTTACGCACACCTATTCCGCTATTCTCACGGTAAGGAAATTCACACTCTTTAACACATTTCCTCAATATCTATAGTACCTTTTTGGTCTTTGCTGCTTTAACCCAATTATTTATATTTCCATAATGTTCACTTTACCTCTTTGAGATTTCCAGACTGAGGCTTTCCTGCCATTGTCCCCCCGTACTGATTCTTCCACCAAGGTCTGCCAAGCTTTACTTTTCCATGTATGAGAATATAAAACCATTTAATGTAAACAGCAACTCTCAGGTAATGTGTAAAACCAGTATGTGGGCTACCAGTGCTATGCAAAAGGCATTGTGATTGTGCTGAGGTCAGTAAGGCCAATTATTTTAATTGAATCTATTTTATCCTGTACAAAATGTTTTAAAGCTAGCCTTACCTGTAATGGAAAAGAGGACTCCTCTCCAATCCTGAGATATCTTCGGCTGAAATCATCGCTGAAACTGTCACTGCCAGGAGTGTTGATCTCCTGCAGATGCCTGACGAAGGAGTCCTGCGCGGCTCCGAAACGTTGCACCTTATATTTTTGTGATGTGATTTTTTTTCATTAAAAACCTTTTTTTGGACGAAGATTTGTCGATCCATGGTGTGCTGGCGAATATGTACATTTGTTTTCTCCTGCAGGTGGGTCTCCTGTAGCTCCTGTGATACCTCCTGTTGACCTCCACTTATTACAGGATACAGTAGGGATGTGGATGTTGGCAGGGCCACTGGCTCTGCACTTAGGGGTACCTTTCATGCATGTGCGCACGCTTCAATCCCTGGGATCAGGCAGGGACTGTGTTCATGTGAGAATCAAAGATTACGGTGGTTCCCTGGCTTAGAGATGAGCCTTATACAGTGTGCAGTATTAAACGTGCAGCACTCCTCTGAAAAGTACTGTCCCATGTCACTACCCACCTTGCGTAATGTATGTTGCAATTCGGAGGGACACTGCTGAGCCCGTTCCCTTTCCACCAGTCCATTGTACCTCTACCACCTCACTCCCAGTGACAGAATGGGGACCCCGCTGTGCACTTAGCGTGGACCTCATGCATGCACTTGTTATCTCCTTCTCTCATGTACCATGCAGCCAGGCTATGGGGCTTCATATAGTGGGTTCGGTCCCGGGTTGCTTTGAGAAACCAACCGCTGGGGAGGGAGCCAGATCACTGACCCCCTCACTAATGGAGAACCAGTCACCTATACCTGGTACCACACTTCACAACTGGCTGCAATGTACTTTGCTCTGATTCTAGGTTACCGATAACAACTGCATTCCTCTTCCTGGTCTTGCCAAGTAAACATTTTGTAGTAGCTGTGGTTCATGCCCCACATGTGCAGCCACTGGGGCTGATCATATTCTTTGATACACCAGGAACCATCATGCACCCCTTTAAATAACTTCAAACTAGGCTTAAGACAGTTGATGTAACTTTCACTTAAACGCTTTGGCAATATAGTTCAGTGTGAACAAATACGATAGAGTATGCCCTAACTATATCTACTAGGCTGCCCAGGCATACCTAGTCTATACTTGGTGCTCTCCAGGGACTGGTAGATCTCTGGGCTCCCGGTGCCTCTGACGGACTGCAAGGCACAGCAGTCCCCCTCTGGAGTAGTCATGGCATTTCTCCTTGAGCATGCCAAAGCTCCGGAACCTAGACTTCCCTTCTTATTTATCTCAAAGGGCGGGTAGGCTGGGTCCAAAAAACCCGGGAACAGAGCTGCAGAATATTAACTCCTTCCCCAGCCTAGGCCAGCCACTCTCAACTAACATGCTGTAGGCAACCTCCCTACATGGAGGCCAGCAGGAGGAACAAGAGAGAGCTGTGGATGACCCATGAGTCTTCAGCAGAAGGTTTAACATGATTGGATAGCCAGTTGGTGGATTGGGTAGTAGGAAAGGTGAGCATGTCCTGACTTCTATAAGAGTTATGGCTTACTTTTCAACATTTTTGGATAGTTACAGGGTTGCTGTAAAGAGAACCTGAGCTGTGGAAGCCATGTCCAAAAAATCAAGCAATGAACAAGGAACTAGTCACCAGCATTACTCGTTAAGCACGCCTTGTTCTGCATTGGGTCTATGTGTAGAGGTGGCTATACTGGTAGAGGTTTGCTTCTTAGTTACCCCCTGATGACCTAATTCATCCTGAAAGCTAGAATCTATAAAAGATAAATGCGGGAATGAAAAAAAACCAAACATACATACACACCTAGATAGCTATCAAGGTGAGTGTGTATATATATATATATATATATATATCTGTCCCCCACTGGCTCTGCACGAGAACAGAGCAATCAAAGACCTCCAATTGCTCAGTTCTTGGGTCTGCTCTGTGCTCTGCCCCTCTAGCGCTCACTGGAATGCCAAGGCGTAGAGGGGGTAGGAGCAGCTGGCTCAGGCTCTCACCGGCTTGCTGAGAGGGTGAGCCAGCTGCCAGTCAGGCATCTGGGTGGATCCCGACCTTATTGTCATGGTCCCTGCAGAGCCTGGACCAGCTCTGTAAACCCACAGGAGAGGTAGGGCCAAAAGAGCTTTGGCCATACTTCTCCTTTAATAGCATAAGTTAGCCAGTAAGAAGTATTTTAAGCTTCAAACATAGGACAAATTTCTAACACCCCAGATCATCCCTGGCTGTCTGGAAAAGCTGAAATTAATATTTTGCCCCAGAGGTCAGGCAACCGTAACTCCTAGGAGCTGTTGGGGCGACGACAAGGAGTATTTCAGGAAATTACTATGAATATACATCGGGCACTCCCCAGATCAGAAAACTGAGATGCCCCTCCATCCATACTGCAATGCCTTCTATTGCAAGAGATTTATAGTGAACATGAATGCCCTACATCCTACGTAGCATAGAGTGTGGCTATTTATACCAGGGACTATGTTACAGGCCTCAACGTAATGGCCGGCCATCTGTCATTGATGATCCAGTTTCTGTCGTCTGTTGAGGAAAAACAGCTTGCTCAGCTTTTCATGTGACAGTTGTGTTGGAGGTATGTCTTTCTCTCTCGCCATTGAAGTTGGTGACTGATATCAATTACTGGACATTGAGAAGTGGCTCCTTCATGGTCAAGACACGTAGACAGCATACCCTGACAGAGGGCACTTTGTTTATGGAGTGTTCTGTTACACTGAAAAGGGAAGGAGAACAGATAGATGTGCAGTTCAAGTGTACCTATCACTCCTATAGAATAGGGGACGTTGAACCAATGTTCACTGGAAAACTGGTGGCATCACCGTGGCTCAAGCTAAAGAAGGAATCCTTTGTACAAACCTGTTCTTGCCAAGAGTATTTATTTACCCAACAGCCAGCAATTAGACTTGATGGAAATTTTCATCTAATTGGTGAGGAAACATCTCCAGTTCTTAGTAAGAATTTTTCACATATGGCCTAAAGATGTACATATGAGAAGCAATAGAGAGTGCTTGGTCCCTCAAACTTCCTGACATTTTGGCTACTGAATATCAACTTGGCTGTTTTTTGGAGTTGAGTTTTGGAGCTGGAAATGTTTACACACAACTTTTCAGCTTTTGTTAATTCACATATTACATCTGTGTAGCGGTGACACTTTTACAAGTTGTCCGCTATATGTGAAAATTTTGTTTTTTCCTCAGAACAGTAGTGGGGTTCTGAGGGTTAATTGTACAGGTTAACTTTGGCATCAGTTTGGCTGGGCTGTACTAGGGTTCTGCCTGGTCATGGGTACAGTGAGGTACACATGACAGGCCCAGAACCAGGTCTGGTTGGACGTTTTGAGTATCAGTCTTCCCCGGAGCCAATCAGTGGGTGCGTCTGGCCCCGCTGTGTAGTCTGGGGAAGGGTACTTAAGGTGCTGAAGTCACGTGTTCGGGGGTTCGGCCGTAGCTGCCTGTTCCTGAATCTCGACCGGGGTAGCCCCGCGATGGGTCCCGGGCCTGGGAGCGTTTGCCGTCCCGCAACATGGTCAGTTTGACTAGCCCCACAGACCCGTATGGTCTGGGGCAAGGATCCATCTGTTCCCGAGTCTCGGAACCGGCTGGCCCGAGGCCCAGTAACTGAGGGAGGATTCAAGGCATCCGGGTGCGCTCTCAATCTTGGAGGGGCACCGCAGCTCGTGTAAGCGACCGGGGAGGACTCTTCGGAGGAGGACCAACAAGCTGGCATCTCAAGAAGAGCCTGGTTGCTGGGTTATTATGGACACTAAAGAAACCACAGTTTCGCAGTACTGCCGAGGAGACAGAGAAAGTTCCAGGTACTGAGAAAAGGTTCCTATTCACTTTCGGCTGAAAGTTTATTCTGTGTCAGAGACTTTACAAGTTTCCGGACCAAAGTGTTGACTGCCATAATCTCTGGCTAGAGATTTGTTCAGCATTTGAAGCGCCCAGCTGCGAGTGGCAACTCTCTGGGTTTGTTAGAGACATTTCAATGGTCAGCAGTTCAAGGTGCCTGAGTTTCTTCATCCTTACCCTCTGTTCCTATTCGAGACTGTGTTTGTTGGATGTTACCCCTGCAAATAAAAACCTTCTAAAAGGACTTTTATGGTGTCAGCATCCGAAGGAGTTGGGTACTAACTCTGGGAACCCCTAGACCCAGAAGAACAAGCCAAGTGGAGGTAACCGGTAAGCCCAAAAGTCAAGGCCGCCCCAACGAGGGTTGTGGCCGCTACATCTGTATGAGTGATTCTTTGGGACAGCATATCTGCAAAACTTGACCTTTAACTTGAACTTATTACCCATTGCAGTTAAATGAGTGGTCAGGAGCACAGCAGCTCTGGCCTGCCCCTTTATAATGATCCTTAGGGTACTGGTGTGCCAGGGGCATGCACAGTGCTTTTGATCCCGCTATCATTAAATAGTGGAGATTATAGGCAAAAGGCACAGAGCCAATCAGAATGGGTCTGTGGGTGTGTGGTGGGGTGGTGGTGCTGAAGAATCGTTTTTGATTGGGGAGTTTTTAAAGTCGAATTCTAACTAAGCCTAAATCTACTCCCACCTACATTCTAATGCCCCGTACACACGTTCGGATTTTCCGACGGAAAATGTCCTATCGGATCATGTTGTCGGAAATTCCGACCGTGTGTGGGCTCCATCTGACTTTTTCCGTCGGAATTTCCGACGGAAAAAAGTTTTATCTCCTGCTCTCAAATTTTCCGACAGCAAAGTCCTATCGGACTTTTTCCGATCGTGTGTAGCGAATTCCGACGGACAAAGTGCCACGCATGCTCAGATCACATTACAAGACCAAAGCTATTGGCTACTAGCCTCTACGTAGTCCCGTCGTACGCAACGAACGTCACCACGTTCAGGATGATCGGATTTTCCGACAACTTTGTCCGACCGTGTGTATGCAACACCAGTGTCGGACAAAATCCGACGGATTTTGTGGTCGGAATTTCCGACCGTGTGTACGGGGCATCAGATTATTCTATCTACCCTTTAAAAGAAAAGATGACAACACTTACCTATTCTGAACCCGTTCCAGTCACATGATTGGGTCCAGTGCCATCTTCAGTGTAGAGGAGGAACAGCTGACAATGGATAGCTCATAGTAAGCCTATGGGGGACGTCATCGCTTAAGCTCTGCCTTTCCTCTACACTGAAGTCGATACTGGGACCCAATCATGTGACCAGACCGGAGCGCCCTCAGAAAAGGTAAGTACATCTTTTCTTTTACAGGGTAGATAGAAAAGTCTAATGCCGTGTACACACGACCAGACTTTATCGACGGACTGAATTCCGTCTGACTTTTCGACGGAGTTTCGACAGACTTCCGTCGAATCGGACTTGTCTATACACAATCACAACAAAGTCCGACGGATTCGACCGTGATAACGTACGACCGGACTAGAATAAGGAAGTTCATAGCCAGTAGCCAATAGCTGCCCTAGCATCGGTTTTCGTCCGTCGGACTAGCATACAGACGAACTGATTTTTCGACCGGACTCGAGTCCATCGGAAAGATTTGAAACATATTTTAAATCTAAAGTCCGTCTGATTTTCGACAGAAAAGGTCCGATGAAGCCCAGACACAGTTGAATTGTTCCAACGGGTTCATTCCGTCGGACCTGTTCAGTCAAAAAGTCCGGTCGTGTGTACGCGGCATTAGCATAGAACGGTCTTGAAATGAGGGTGGTAGCAGGTTTAGACTTAGTTCGAATTTGACTGGAATTGCATTTTAAAGTGCCAACGGCTCCTAATGATGGGGCAGGGGGTGGGTGGCTTTAAAATGCACCTGGCCACCCATGATTGTGGGATTATTTGGGTAGGGGTAAAATGCCACTGACCACCAATGTTTGTTTGGGGGGGAGTACTTAAAGTGCCACTGACCACCAATGACGAAATGTAGGTTGTTTAAGGTGCCATTGACAATCAATGACAAAAGGTAGGGTGTTTAAGGTGCCACTGACTACCAATGACGAAAGGTAGGGTGTTAAGGTGCCACTTACCACCAATGACGAAAGCTAGGGTGTTTAAGGTGCCACTCACCACCAATGACGAAAGGTAGGGTGTTTAAGGTGCCACTGACCACCAATGATGAAAGATAGTGTGTTTAAGGTGCCACTGACCACCAATGACGAAAGGTAGGGTGTTTAAGGTGCCACTTACCACCAATGACGAAAGCTAGGGTGTTTAAGGTGCCACTTACCACCAATGACGAAAGCTAGGGTGTTTAAGGTGCCACTTACCACCAATGACGAAAGGTAGGGTGTTTAAGGTGCCACTCACCACCAATGACGAAAGGTAGGGTGTTTAAGGTGCCACTGACCACCAATGATGAAAGATAATTTGTTTAAGGTGCCACTGACCACCAATGACGAAAGGTAGGGTGTTTAAGGTGCCACTGACCACCAATGATGAAAGGTAGGGTGTTTAAGGTGCCACTTACCACCAATGACGAAAGCTAGGGTGTTTAAGGTGCCACTGACCACCAATGACGAAAGGTAGGGTTTTTAAGGTGCCACTGACCACCAATGATGAAAGATAATTTGTTTAAGGTGCCACTGACCACCAATGACGAAAGGTAGGGTGTTTAAGGTGCCACTTACCACCAATGACGAAAGCTAGGGTGTTTAAGGTGCCACTGACCACCAATGACGAAAGGTAGGGTTTTTAAGGTGCCACTTACCACCAATGACGAAAGGTAGGGTGTTTAAGGTGCCACTGACCACCAATGGCGAAAGATAGGGTGTTTAAGGTGCCACTTACCACCAATGACGAAAGGTAGGGTGTTTAAGGTGCCACTGACCACCAATGAAGCTTCATATTTAAAATGATTCAGGACTTGTTTACACCATAATACCCGCTTAACGCAAACGTCGTTGGCATTCAGTTTGACAATGCATTTCACTTTTCACATTCTTGGCTCCTATACTTCTAACACACACTGCTTTGCATGTTGCATTGTGTTACACTGTGATAAAAACGCATCCTCCCCTATTTTATTTTTTTGGGCACAGAGAGGACATTAGTATAATGGAAAAATCACAAAAGTTGTAAGGAAGTCTTTTCTTTGTTATATCTTTGCGACCTTGGCTGCAACTTCAGAGGGTTTTGTAAGTTTAATAATATGTGTCACATTCTGTATCGTTATGATTGGCCAAAGCCAAAGTCGCATTGAAGTTGCATTAAGTCGTAAGCACGTCGCACTGGAAGTCGCTTGCCTTTGGGGTTGCAGCAGTGTGAGCCGAGCCTTAATGTTTGAAGCATCCGAAATAACATAATGAATGAATCCGAATCTTCCGAATATAACTTTCGTAAATATAAATATACAAAACAAATTTGAATATACGAAATTAATTCCGAAAACGAATCATTCGCGCATAAAGAATATGAGGAAACGAAATGGTTAACTCAACAAATTAAAAAGCAAAAGCAAGCAAATTTGCAACATGCAATGCATGAATCTATTGGTGATAGAGGGGGGTGGCAGGAGAAAGGGGGCGGCGCCCGTGCTTGCACCAAAATGCATGGTGCTCTTATGTACAACGCTTTGAGGTTCCATTCACGATTCAAGTCACCACAACATACCACACTAAGAGCAACAATGTTGCCATGCCTTGTGACAACACCCGCTAAAGCGCGCATCTTGGCGTGCATTGCCACAACGCACAAGCGTAAATGGGCGCCCAAGTCACCCTGTTCTGCCCATGTATGTCCATCTTAAATCAGACTGCAGCCAATCCCATTGTGACCTTTGGAAGAATTCAGTTTGCAGCCAATCAGAGCGCCAGATTTGTCCGGCCCGCGCTGCGACGTGCGCACACACTTGTCTTTCCTGGTAGCAGAGTTCCCAGGATCTGCGTGTAATGCCCACGTGGCTGCTATTTTCATATGTGTGGCATCAATCACCGACCACGCTAAGGTGTGATCTACAAATAGAAGGGGCTTACATTACCGGCTGATGCTGGCTTTTTAAATTAGATGTTCCAGTTCTGTGTGGAAGTTCTGTGTAATGAAGCTCTCAGCCCAGCCGGCCTCCACATAGGACTGATATGACCTATGAAGGCCCCATGGGGTAAGGGGTGGTGGGGGGGGTGCTGAAGGCCACATTTGTCCGCACAGATTTTTACAGGAGCAGAGGTTAAGAGAAGACGGTGGTCGGCATTCTTTTGGCACTCCAAATGGCCATTAATGCCGCCGATCATTAGAGAGAGCTCATTATTTGTGCTGGTATAGGATTTCACCATAAGCTCCACAGCTGTCCTGGGGGCTTGCTTTGAAACCTGCTTGGGAATTCAGGGGTTAAATATCAATTTCATTTGTCAATCATCCCAGCGACTGCCTAACGAGAGCGCCTGGCGCTGCTGGAAGGAGATGGATTTTCTTTTTTTTTACATGGAATAGAGGTCAGCTACACTAGATCACCAAAAGTATTGGGACGCCTGCCTTCACACGCACATGAACTTTAATGACATCCCAGTCTTAGTCCGTAGGGTTCAATGTTGAGTTGGCCCACCCTTTGCAGCTATAACAGCTTTAACTCTTCTGGGAAGGCTGTCCACAAGGTTTAGGAGTGTGTCTATGGGAATTTTGGACCATTATTCCAGAAGAGCATTTGTGAGGTCAGGTACTTATGTAGACGAGAAGGTCTGGCTCGCAGTGTCCGCTCTATTTCATCCCAAAGGTGTTCTATCGGGTGCAGGCCATTTAAGTTCCTCCACCCTAAACTCGCTCATTCATGTCTATATTATCTCCATGTTATGGACCTTGCTTTGTGCACTGGTCCAAATCATTTGGTGGAAGGGGGATTATGGTGTAGAGTTGGGTTTTAAGGGTTGGGCTTGGCCCCTTAGTTCCAGTGAAGGGAACCCTCAAGGTGTCAGCATACCAGTGCAGGCCAGTCAAGTTCCTACACCCCAAACTCGCTATCTCCATGTTATGGACCTAGCTTTGTGCACTGGTCCAAATCATTTGGTGGAAGGGGGATTATGGTGTGGGGGTTGTTTTTCAAGGGTTGGGCTTGGCCCCTTAGTTCCAGTGAAGGGAATTCTCAAGGTGTCAGCATACCAGTGCAGGCCAGTCAAGTTCCTACACCCCAAACTCGCTCATCCATGTCTATATTATCTCCATGTTATGGACCTTTTTTTGCGCACTGGTCCAAATCATTTGGTGGAAGGGGGATTATGGTGTGGGGTTGTTTTTCAAGGGATGGGCTTGGCCCCTAAGTTCCAGTGAAGGGAATTCTCAAGGTGTCAGCATACCAGTGCAGGCCAGTCAAGTTCCGCCACCCCAAACTCGCTAAGTCCATGTTATGGACCTTGCTTTGTGCACTGGTCCAAATCATTTGGTGGAAGGGGGATTATGGTGTAGAGTTGGTTTTCAAGGGTTGGGCTTGGCCCCTTAGTTCCAGTGAAGGGAACCCTCAAGGTGTCAGCATACCAGTGCAGGCCAGTCAAGTTCCTACACCCCAAACTCGCTATCTCCATGTTATGGACCTAGCTTTGTGCACTGGTCCAAATCATTTGGTGGAAGGGGGATTATGGTGTGGGGTTGTTTTTCAAGGGTTGGGCTTGGCCCCTTAGTTCCAGTGAAGGGAATTCTCAAGGTGTCAGCATACCAGTGCAGGCCAGTCAAGTTCCTACACCCCAAACTCGCTCATCCATGTCTATATTATCTCCATGTTATGGACCTTTTTTTGCGCACTGGTCCAAATCATTTGGTGGAAGGGGGATTATGGTGTGGGGTTGTTTTTCAAGGGATGGGCTTGGCCCCTTAGTTCCAGTGAAGGGAATTCTCAAGGTGTCAGCATACCAGTGCAGGCCAGTCAAGTTCCGCCACCCCAAACTCGCTATGTCCATGTTATGGACCTTGCTTTGTGCACTGGTCCAAATCATTTGGTGGAAGGGGGATTATGGTGTAGAGTTGGTTTTCAAGGGTTGGGCTTGGCCCCTTAGTTCCAGTGAAGGGAACCCTCAAGGTGTCAGCATACCAGTGCAGGCCAGTCAAGTTCCTCCACCCCAAACTCGCTATCTCCATGTTATGGACCTAGCTTTGTGCACTGGTCCAAATAATTTGGTGGAAGGGGGATTATGGTGTAGAGTTGGTTTTCAAGGGTTGGGGTTGGCCCCTCAGTTCCAGTGAAAGGAACCCTCAAGGTGTCAGCATACCAGTGCAGGCCAGTCAAGTTCCTCCAAACTCGCTCATCCATATCTTTATGGACCTTGCTTTGTGCACTGGTGCGCAGTCATGTTAGAACAGGAAGGGGCCATCCCCAAACTGTTCCCACAAAATTGGGACCATGAAATTGTCCAAAATGTCTTGGTATGCTGACGCCTTAATGCCGCGTACACACGATCGGACTTTCCGCCAACAAAATCGTGGATTTTTGTTCGAAGGATGTTGGCTCAAACCTGTCTTGCATACACACGGTCACACAAATGTTGGCCAACAATTACGAACGTGGGAACGCGGTAATTTACAACACGTACGACAAGCCGAGAAAAATATTCAATAGCCAGTGCGGCTCCTTCTGCTTGATTCCGAGCATGCGTGAGCTTTTGTGCGTCGGACTTGTGTACATACGATCGGGAATTCCGACAACAACGTTTTGTTGGCGGAAAATATGAGAAACTGCTAGCCAACATTTGTTGGCGGAAAGTTCGACAGCAAATGTTCGATGGAGCGTATACAGGGTCGGACTTTCAGCCAACAAGCTCACATCCAACATTAGTTGTCAGAAAATCCGATCATGTGTACGGGGCATTAGAGTTCCCTTCACTGGAACTAAGGGGCCAAGCCCAACCTCTGAAAAACAACCCACACTATAATCCCCCCTCCACCAAATGATTTGGACCAGTGCACAAAGCAAGGTCCATAAAGACATAGATGTGCGAGTTTGGGGTGGAGGAACTTGACTGGCCTGCACAGAGTCCTGACCTCAACCTGATAGAACACCTTTGGGATGAAGTAGAGTGGAGACTGCGAGTCAGGCCTTCTTGTCCACATCAGTGCCTGTCCTCACAAATGCACTTCTGGAAGAATGGTCAAATGTTCCCATAGACACACTCCTAGACCTTGTGGACGGCTTTCCCAGAAGAGTTGAAGCTGTTATAGCTGCAAAGGGTGGGCCAACTCAATACTGAACCCTACAGACTAAGACTGGGATACCATTAAAGTTCATGTGCGTGTAAAGGCAGGCGTCCCAATACTTTTGGTGATATAGTGTAGCTGTCGGGGGGGTTGCCTGATGGTGACAGCGATGGGCCACTTAGAAGCTCTGTTCACATTGATCCCAGTGGCAGGCGTCCCAATACTTTTGGTGATATCGTGTAGCTGTCGGGGGGTTTGCCTGATGGTGACAGCGATGGGCCACTTAGAAGCTCTGTTCACATTGATCCCAGTGCACATCCTGTGCGGATACATTGAGGACTGGGAGGCTGGAAGGTTGCTGAGTCAATGTGAGGGGTATGCATGGGGGGGGGGGGGGCTGACTTAGCTTGTCACTACTGGGAGAGGGGATCTGAGCTGCTGTGTCATTGCTGAGAGGGGGGAACAGGGGAAGTTAAGCTTCTGAGTTACTACTGGGAGGGGGAGCTGAGCTGCTGAATCACTACTGGGAGGGGGGAATCTGAGCTCCAGAGTCACTGCTCAGTGGAAGAGCAGGAGAAGTTGAGCTGCTCACTTATTGTTGGGAGGGGGAAGCAGGTGGAGTTGAGCTACTGAATCACTAATGCTGCTGGAGGGGGGGGCAGAGGAAGATGAACTTCTGAGTTATTACTGGGAGGGGTATGCAGGGGCAGCTGAGCTGCTCAATCACTACCTACTAGGAAGGGGCTGAGCTGCTGAGTCACTGCTAGGAAAGGGGATCTGAGCTGCTGAGTCACTGCTAGGAAAGGGGATCTGAGATGCTGAGTCACTGCTGAGAGGGGGAGCAGGGGAAGTTGAGCTGCTTAGTTATAGCTGGGAGGAGGAAGCAGATGGAGCTCGGCTACTGAATCACTACTAGGAAGGGGTGAGGGGAAGCTGAGCTGCTGAGTTACTACTGAGTAGGCGGGGAGTGAAAGAGCTGAGTTGCTGAGTCACTGCTAGGAGAGGGGATCTGAGCGCTGTGTCATTGCTGAGAGGGGGAGCAGGAGAAATTGAGCTTCTGACTTATTACCGGGAGGGAGATGCAGAGAGAGCGGAGATGCTGTATTACTGCTAGGACGGTGGTGCAGGGGGGCTGAGCTGCAGAGTCACTGCTAGAAAAGGGGATCTGAGCTGCAGAGTCACTGCTGAGAGAGGGGATCTGAGATGCTGAGCCAGTGCTGGGAGGGGGATCTGAGATTCAGAGTCACTGCTGGGAGAGGGGATCTGAGATGCTGAGCCAGTGCTGGGAGGGGGATCTGAGATTCAGAGTCACTACTGGGAGAGGGGATCTGAGATGCTGAGTCACTACTGGGAGGGGGGATCTGAGATGCAGAGTCCATACTGGGAGAGGGGATCTGAGATGCAGAGTCCATACTGGGAGAGGGAATTTGAGATGCTGAGTCACTACTGGGAGGGGGGATCTGAGATGCTGAGTCACTACTGGGAGAGGGGATCTAAGATGTTGAGTCACTGCGGGGGGGGGGGGGGGGGGGGGGGGTCTGAGATGCTGAGACACTACTGGGAGAGGGGATCTGAGATGCTGAGTCAGTGCTGGGAGAGGGGATCTGAGATGCAGAGTCACTACTGGGATAGGGGATCTGAGATGCAGAGTCACTACTGGGACAGGGGATCTGAGATGCTGAGTCACTATTGGGAGGGGGGATCTGAGATGCAGAGTCACTGCTGGGAGAGGGGATCTAAGATGATGAGTCACTGCGGGGGGGGGGGGGGGGGGGGGGGGGTCTGAGATGCTGAGACACTATTGGGAGGGGGGATCTGAGATGCAGAGTCACTACTGGGAGAGGGGATCTGATATGCTGAGTCACTGCTGGGAGAGGGGATCTGATATGCTGAGTCACTGCTGGGAGAGGGGATCCGAGATGCTGAGTCACTGCTGGGAGAGGGGATCCGAGATGCTGAGACACTATTGGGAGGGGGTATCTGAGATGCTGAGACACTATTGGGAGGGGGGATCTGAGATGCTGAGTCACTGCTGGGAGGGGGGATCTGAGATGCTGAGTCACTGCTGGGAGGGGGGATCTGAGATGCTGAGTCACTGCTGGGAGAGGGGATCTGAGATGCAGAGTCACTACTGGGAAAGGGGATCTGAGATGCTGAGTCACTGTGGGGGAGGGGGGTCTGAGATGCTGAGACACTATTGGGAGGGGGGATCTGAGATGCTGAGTCACTACTGGGAGAGGGGATCTGAGATGCTGAGTCACCGCGGGGGGGGGGGGGGTCTGAGATGCTGAGACACTATTGGGAGGGGGGATCTGAGATGCTGAGTCACTGCGGGGAGGGGGGATCTGAGATGCAGAGTCACTGCTGAGCAGGGGAATTTGAGCTGCTCAGTTATTGTTCAGTAGGGGGAGCTCAGCTACTGAATCACTGTTGGAGCTGCTGAGTCGGGGGAGTGAAACTACTGGGAGCTGAATTGTTGAGTCACTGCTGAGAGGGGGGAGCTGAGCTGCTGTGTCACTGCTGAGAGGGGGGAGCAGGGGAAGTTGAGCTGCTAAGTGATTGGCCCAATGCTGTCACATAAAGTGAGTCACAGTGTGGTTGCCTTGCTCTGTATGAACAAAGCACTCATTCGCTTTCCATTATATACTATCCACGAATGCCTTATTTATACAATACATTCATACTGAGCTTATTAGAGGCTTCCCATTGTGGACGGTGGTCGGTAACAAAGTAGTTAAAGGAGTTAGCCTCTTTAAATTGCTCTGACTGCCTCTTAATTTTCTTCATGTACATTTCCAGGAAAGTGTCCTCGGTTGCTCCTACTGTATCCCCTTATAAAGCAGTACAGTACCAGCGGGCAGACAGCCATGTGACCCGGATATAGGATGGTTCTTGGCAGAAGAACAACGGAGCCCCCCTTCCCCATCGCACACATGCTGCTTCCAAGTTACCAGCTTTGCAAGAACGCCCACCCTCTGGAGCCAAACACAGGAGATACTGAAATCATTGTTTGCTTTTTTGGAAGAAGTTGGACTGCCCCGTTATACAGGGCCGAGGAAAGCCGACACAATGAGATGTTGAAGGATACGGTGCATTTGTCATCACGTTGGAGGTAGCCTGGACAATAATAGCATCACAATTCAAAAATGAGTGGAAGCAGCCGCTATGATTAAAACATACACAGTGTTCTGTTTTGTGGAGTCTGCATCCTGCTCATATGAATTCATAAATTGCATTACTCATTTCCTTCCAGATACTTAAGATTTTCTTTTTTAATTTTTAAGCTTTTTCAGTCAGGCAAAGCCAACAGCCAATTGCAATTGGGCTAACCAATAAATGTTATCCCTTATGCGGCGTACACACGGTCGGAAATTTCCGATGGAAACAGTCCGATGGGAGCTTTTCATCGGATTTTCCGACCGTGTGTATGCCCATCGGTCTTTTTCTGTAGGAATTTCCGACAGACTTTGGATTGAGAACCTGTTCTTAATTTTTCCGACGGAAAACCTTTCTATCGGATTTTCCGATCGTGTGTATGCAATTCCAACACGCAAAATTCCGACGCATGCTCGGAAACAATTTGACGCATGCTCTGAAGAATTAAACTTCCCTTTTATAGTGCAGTCGAACGTGTTTTATGCCGCGGTGTTATTGACCGTCGGAATTTGGTGTGACCGTGTGTAGGCAACACAGCTTGAGCGGAATTCCGTCCGAATTCCGACGGGAAAACCATCAGAGCTTTTTCCGACGAGAATTCCGACCGTGTGTACGCGGCCTTATGTCGTGACTGTGTTATGGTGCCTTCTGGCAGGTGACGTGGACTCACCCAAAGTGTGGCGTACTAGTTGGCCTTTACCAGAGCTCCTGATGGTGGGGATGGTACAGAGACTTCTGTCGAATCGGTCTTGTGTACACACAATCACACCAAAGTCCGACGGATTTGACCGTGATGACGTACGACCGGACTAGAATAAGGAAGTTCATAGCCAGTAGCCAATAGCTGCCCTAGCATCGGTTTTCGTCCGTCGGACTAGCATACAGACGAACGGATTTTTAGACCGGACTCGAGTCCGTCGGAAAGATTTGAAACATGTTCTAAATCTAAAGTCCGTCTGATTTTCGACAGAAAAGGTCCACTGAAGGTCCGATGAAGCCCACACACGGTCGAATTGTCCGACAGATTCGTTCCATTGGACCATTTCGGTCGAAAAAGTCCGGTTGCGTGTACACGCCATCAGGCCCCAAACACATAGGCATTGTTCAATGTTAGCTTGGGAAGACTGGACTAAGGAGTGTCCGATTCAGGAATATGCACTAAACATTTAGCTAGCTCTGAGTTGTTTTTTTGAAGCCAACTGTCCCAGATTTCCTGGGCGATCCCACATCTCGGTCATCTGTCTCGGTGATTCTGTGTCCCAGGATCACAGAATCCCCATTGTTATGCCCCGTACGCACGATCAGATTTTCCGACAACAAATGTTGGATGTGAGCTTGTTGGCGGAAAGTCCGACCGTGTGTATGCTCCATCGAACATTTGTTGTTGGAATTTCCACAAATTTCAACAAATGTTGGCTAGCAGGTTCTCAAATTTTCCTCCAACAAGTTTTTGTTGTCGGACTTTCCGATCGTGTGTACACAAGTCCGTCGCACAAAAGTCCACGCATGCTCGGAATCAAGAACGAGCCGGAAGCGTTCGGTCTTGTAAAACTAGCGTTCGTAATGGAGATATCACATGACTATTGAACTTCCTTTTTATCGGCTGGCCGTACATCTTGTACGTCACTACGTTCCTAATTGTTGGCCAACATTTGTGTGACCATGTGTATACAAGACAAGTTGGAGCCAACAACCTTTGAAAAAAAATTCCACGGTTTTGTTGTCGGAAAGTCCGATCGTGTGTACGAGGCATCAGAGTTACTGAGCATGCACAAAGAGTAATAATTGATGGGATGGCGGCCACAAGTGGTGGTTCATGCATAGTTAGGGGAGTAGCATGCATCATCTGGATGGAACCATCTGTAAGGTGCTGTCAGGACCCAGGTCTGAACCTGCAAACTCTGCTGTGTCTGGCAATGTGTCTCCTCTTGCTGAGCCACCTGGGATGCTGGACAGCTCCCTGGACAATTCTTTAAATGATCTTGCCTTGAACCCTTTTTGTCGTGAAACTTGAACTCTTTGCTCCAACCCATGAAATTTCTGGTTTAAGCCATGCCTCTGGACTTCATGTTTGCCAGATTAATGTGCTCTCTCCAGCCAATATCTGTCTCGAGTCTCTCCTGCTGCTGTCCGTATCTTTGCTACCACTTTTTACCGACCCTTGGCTTGTCTCTCATCTACGCTTCTGCTTGATCCACCCTGCAACCACTTGTTACCTACCTTTGGCTTGTTTACTGACTATGCTTCTGGTTATCCCTATCTGCTATATATGCTACTGAACCCTGGCTTTCTCACCTTCTGGTGGGGAGATCTTGAAGACGACAACCTGGTAAACATGCAACAAAACCCTTCTCCACCATCAGGAGCTCTGGTGAACACTGGTTAGTGCTTAGACCCCACACCTCAGATGAGCCCATGTCATCTGCCTGGGGGACCTGCTTCTGTACTTATCCAGCTGGTTGGTGGGAGCTTCTTTTCTGCTATAGCTATTGGCCTCCGAGCCTGACTCCAGACCGTGACAGATGCTTGTGTCAAGTGTAGGCTGTCAGGAGTGGATGACAGAGTCCCAGGGAATGGAACAAATATGTTGGTATGCATGCTTAAATCATACCTGTAGCTTGGCAATTCAGGGCAAAATAAGAGGCTTACTGGGCACCTTGGTTGCACTCCCCTATTGCCTTGTCCACCTGCCCTAACTTCCTTCCTCCAAAGTTACTGATCATACATTAGGTTGGTGCTTCCACAAGCTCTGCTTAAAGTGGATGTAAACCCCAAATCACCTGTCACTCAAAGCAAGGGGGCGTTTTTGACAAAGTTTTCAAGACTTTGTCAAGATTTATCTAACTGAACAATAAAAGAGGATTGCTCAGGCCTCGGGTAAATCTGTGTGGCAAGACTGGGCTCAAATGAAAGGAAATCTTATTCTCTACATTATGACTTAAAAAAAAAAAAAATTGGGTTTACATCCACTTTAACCTTGCTCAAACCCAATAATATCCTGTTTAGTTTAAACCCCACTCCCAGGATCAATGTTATCAGGAGGAAAAGTCTTGATGACCATGAAGAACCTTCTTGCTGGACTTAGTAGGAAAGATAAGGATTCTAGAAATAAAATAGACTCGGACACTTTGATACTTATATAGCAGCCTTTCTCAACCTTGTTACCCTGGAGAAACCCTTACTAAAATGGTTACGGTATATTGACAGCTCATTGTACATCACCATGACAGGCAACTTATGGTCAGTCCCTTACATTGAAGATCAGTAGAGAAAGGCTCCCTTCCTTCTGTGATCTTTAGATAAGTAGCCCTTTACACTGGAAGTCCGTGTTCAAGTGCCCCTATAGATTGGGATGTCTTTGGAAAATTTCCCCCCCTTAAATTGCTGGAAATTATAGGTGGGAGATCAATCTATCACAGATTAATGTTCAAGGACCCCTAACAACCTCGGGAGGAACCCTGGTCAACAACAAAGACTTTTCTACTGTGTCTACAGGAAGAGGAAACCATGGATGAAAAGTCTTGCGTGGGATGAAGCTCTGAGACACAAGGACATTATGAGGTTACTGGAGGAGTGAAAGTATTTATGGTTGATGTCAGTAATATAGCTGAAAGAGAGGAGACATAGTGGAATTATTTATAAGCTAGTGTCAACACTTTAAATCTTACATTTAAGGACATGGGAGTCCAGAACAAGGCCAAGTTCTGTAGTTGAAGGTCATTGAGCAGATCTGCATCTTGGCAAAATTTTTATTCCTTTAAAGGTTCGAAAAAACATAAGTGGTGATGGGGCTATCTCACTACAAAGCTGAGTTTGCTCAGCAGCGACGAAAGATTGGTTCCATACTTCCCAACCTTAGGATATGGGAAGGAGGGATGACTTTTTGCAGTAAAATGCTTTGGCAGAAACAAT
The DNA here is from genome assembly GCA_028564925.1 of Lithobates sylvaticus. Taxonomy (NCBI): domain Eukaryota; kingdom Metazoa; phylum Chordata; class Amphibia; order Anura; family Ranidae; genus Lithobates; species Lithobates sylvaticus. The sequence continues at coordinate 42,731,149 of CM053030.1, forward strand.
CCTCACCATACTTTGATCGTTTTTCATTTAAAATAAAAATATACAAAAAATCACTTCATGGCGAAAAATAAAACACATATTCATGTAATTACGTACACAATTACATTCTCATATTCTCACCTTCTCATTTTACTGTGTTTCTTTAGTTTGAAAGTGAAAGCATATTGGTCATCACTAGTTAAAGAATCACACTCTCTGGTAGACATGTGCGATTCGCTTCATTACGAATCGAAATTCTGATGAAATTTTCATTATTTGGAGATTTGGCTATTTTGCACTTTTCCTTCATGGTCACTTCCTCTAATGCCGCGTACACACGGTCGGAATTTCCAATGGAAACAGTCCGATGGGAGCTTTTCATTGGATTTTCCGACCGTGTGTATGCCCATCGGTCTTTTTCTGTTGGAATTTCCGACGGACTTTAGATTGAGAACCTGTTCTTAATTTTTCTGAGGGAAAACCTTTCTATCGGATTTTCGGATCGTGTGTATGTACTTCCGACACGCAAAATTCCGACGCATGCTCGGAAACAATTCGACGCATGCTCAGAAGCATTAAACTTCCCTTTTTATAGTGCCGTCGAACGTGTTTTATGCCGCGGTGTTATTGACCGTCAGAATTTGGTGTGATCGTGTGTAGGCAAGACAGTTTGAGCGAAATTCCGTCGGAATTCCGACGGGAAAACCATCAGAGCTTTTTCCGACGAGAATTCCGACTGTGTGTACGTGGCATTAAAGTTCCAGAACACACAAACATGGGTCTACAGGTTTAATTAGGGATGTAGGCAGCCCATGTACACATTTATTTTGCGTCACCACTCCTTCTTTTTCCTTTTATACGGTATTAGTATCACATTGCTGGAATTAAGTGCTCTGCTCAGAAGGCTAAAGCACTGTTGATTGGAGCAATGGGGAGTGCCTTATTGTTGAAGACCTGGGCCGCCACTTGTATGTGAGCACAGAGGTCTGACTCTTGAAAGTGCTGCTAGCACAGGGTATTTTAAAGGCTAGGTTTCTAAATTCCAGCTCCCCGATGTACCAATATATCATTAATGTACCTCTGTTGCAGAAAAATAAAAGCTTTCTTTGATTTTTAGAACAAGGCCTTACCTTAGCCCCTGTTGTGTTCAATAGAAAAGTTCACGACTTCCTGGTATGTAAAATAGATTTGGAAAGTGAAAACCAATAAGAGACAGGAAGCAGTTTACCAGCTGACCTCATTGGCACACTCACCCTGCATCTGTCAACTATGTTTGCACAGCATCCACTGGATTCCTCCAGGTGTGCATTTGCCCGGCTTGTCAGTGTAGGCTGCCATGGACTCTATGTTTGCGTGGCATCCTTCAGAAGGACCCAGGCCATATGCTAAATTCTCTGGGGCCTCATGTGGCTCGCGGGTTGGACACCCCTGGTGTAGTGCCAGGGCCTTCCTAATTGGTTACAAATTGAATAAATAGATAGGTGGGTCCTCCGATTCCATAGTTTTGGTAAATCTAGAGGAAATTGTGAAGAGATTTTACAATCAGATTGCAGAATGTACAGTCACCTTTATACATGTACAGTACATAGGAGGACCAACAACCCATGGCAATGCTAAGCATGACTGTAAGTTTTGCACTCTTCCTTCGGACCACCAATGTAAACTGCTTTATAATGGTAACATTTCCTATTCACTTTAAATATATGTTTGCTGTATATTGTTGCATGTTGGGAATTTATCCATGCAGACTTGTAAAGGTTGACTTTAACTTCAAAGATAAATGTTCTTTAACTGTAGTTATGTGTAATTAGATCCAAAGAGTTTGATCCATTTACAGACTTCTCAGCTTCCTATGTAGGCGGTCCAATGAACAGTTGGCACATATGCATGACTGGCTCTAATAGTTCCATACTTGGGTGTCACCTATGCTTTATACTGGAGCCATCCCCTGTATGGCTGTCCAACAGCGCAGTATAGCAGAGAACGGAAACTACCCCACCGGGAACTCAATCGGTGAGACGGTTAAGCCAGTATTACCTGTGCTGCCTGGGAGCTGCAGCCGTCACAAAGTAGTGTCACAGTCCTGTAGGCGATTTCCATAATGTAGAACAGTGGTCTCAAAACTGTGGCCCGAATGCCTGATCCGGCATAGTTCCTGCCCTTGACACCAGCAATGGGGCACTATTGTTCCCACTGACACCAACTATGGGGCACTATTCCTCCCACTGGCACCAATTATGGGGCACTATTCCTCCCACTGATGGGGCACTATTCCTCACAATGACAATAAATGATGGGGCACTATTTCTCCCACTGCTACCAATGATGGGGCACAATATCTCCCACTGGTACCAATGATGGGGAACGATATCTCCCACTGATACCAACATTGGGGCACTATTACTTCCCCTAATACCAATGATGGGGAACTATTCCTCTGACTGACACCAATAATGTGGCACTATATCTCCCACTGATACCAACAATCGGGCACTATTACTCCCCCTAATACCAATGATGGGGAACTATTCCTCCCACTGACACCAATGATGTGGCACTATAACTCCCACTGATACCAATCGGCACTATTACTCCCCCTAATACCAATGATGGAGCATTGGTAACTCTCACAAACACCAGGACATTTCCTTCAACCACTGGCCACAGTCCAGCCCCCCTGAAGGTTGAAGGACAGTAAACTGGTCCTTTGTTTGAAAAGTTTGGAGACCCCTGATGTAGATCAAACCACTAGCTGAGGAGTACATCTACAGGAGGATAATACTTTTTTGATGGCCTTGTGCCAGATTTACTTGGGGAAAATGTCACCAATGGGGTGTGGTTGCACTCTGTCCCAATTTTTTTTAAAACAGACTACCCCACCAGGAACATTGCCAGGGGTGCTCAGACTGGTCTGGCATGGTAAGCGGGGTACCCCAAGGTTCTATCTTGGGACCAACTCTATTCAATCTATTCATAAATGATATAGAGGATGGGATAAACAGCTCAATCTCAGTTTTTGCGGACAACGCAAAATTAAGCAGGGCAATACCTTCACATCAGAATATAGAAGTTTTACAGAAAGACCTGAACAAAATAATGGGAATGAGCAACTACATGGCAAATGAGGTTTAATATGGAGAAATGTAAAGTGATGCCCTTGGGGGGAAAAAAACATAACTGCAAACTACTCACTAGGGGGAGAACCTCTGGAATAATCAAGGATGGAGACAGATCTGGGGGTTCTAGAAGATGACAGATTGAGCAATAGCATGCAATGTCAAGCTTCAGCTACCAAAGCCAGCAGAATATTAGCATGCATAAAAAAAGGATATACTCCACAGATAAAACGATAACCCTACCACTTTAAAAAAAACTCTGGTTAGACCACATCTGGAGTATTCTGTCCAGTTCTGGTCACCAGTCCTCAGAAAGAATGTACTGGAACTGGAGAGAGTCCAAAGAAGTGCAACAAAACTAATAAGGGGACTGGAGGACCATAATTACGAGACTGCAAACACTAAATGTATTCTTACTGTAAAAATGAGAGGAGATATGATAGTGATTTACAAATACCTCAATGGTGAGCCCAGCATAGGAAAAAACGATTCAGTCTCAAGGAGTGTAAGAGGACACGGGGCCACACAATGAGGATGGAGGAGAAGCAGTTTAAAGCAGAGTTCCACCCTTACAAAAAGTGTAGCTGCTGACTGTTATTAATCGGACACTCACCTGTCCCAGGGTCCAGCGATGCGGGCGTACAAAGCCCCTCTCCTCTCCCCCTCCACTCTGCGGTGCCGGCATTGTCACTGTGGGCACACGGCTGTGACTGGCCAAGCAATCATCTGGGACCTGTGACGTGTCCCAGATGATTGCCGAGAGGGAGGGGGGAGAGGTGAACTTGCTTCCAGTGCCGTGGGGGCCCTGGGAGGAAGTGAGAGCTGGAACCCACTAAAAAAGAGGGTATCCCCTCCCTCCCCCCAAAAAAATGACATGCCAGGGGTCACCTTCACTTAAAGCGGAATTTCCATTTTTGGGTGGAACTCCGCTTTAACCTTAAACTGCATAGGGGGGTTTTCACTTGTCAGGGCGATAAGGCTGTGGAACTCTCTTCCACAATTGGCGGTGGCAGCAGGGAGTATGGATATTTTTAAGAGACTCTTGGATGTGCATCTCAAAGAACACAACATACAGGGATATGGGAAATAATTATAGACATTGACACACATACTCCTACACGGGTTGAACTGGATGGACTATTATCTTTCAACCCTGCCTCCTATGTAACTATGGACTGTGGCACCACCACTGGTCTTTGTGATGGCTGCAGCTCTTGGGCAGCACAGGGAATACTGGCGCGACTATCTCACCACTTGAGCTCCCTAGAGAAGCCGATGAGCAAGTCAGCTTCTCCGTATCTTTGTTAAACTGAAATATCACTTGGTGGAGAAAGCGTTTATTTATTTTTTTCTAGTAATGTATTATGCCTTTGCCCCTGGCATCAACCGCCCAGTCACGCGGTTTGTCGGTGAGTTTTTGGTAAACATTGGCTGTTAAGAAGGATTACATATCCTGTTGAGGCGAGAGACGATGCTTTAGGCAACGTTGCTGAGATTTGCATAGGATGAACTAAAGTCTTTCGGCCTGCTGACAGCCTTCTGACTCCATTAACACCCCCACTGTTCCCTCATATCACCATGTTCAAACAGCAGCAATTTACTACAGAGACAGATAGCTATTCCCAGTAGGGGGTCCTCCAAAGACGATGCGGAGCCGGTAGCGAGGCCTCCGTTATTCACACTCTTACATAATATTAATGAAGAGAGAACTATCTGCTCCAGTACCCATCTTATTATGGCAGGATCTGTGGACTCCTGGTATCCCTGAAGGGATATAAACCATGAGCAATGTTTCAGGCCGCACTGACAGTGGGGGATTGCCTTATTATCTTCATTAAGATTTATGACCTTTTTTCTTACTGGTGTCCCACTTAGCGGAATCACTGAATAAAAAGAGAAGACCCATCTGGTAAGGGGTTGGCTTTTCATGTTATGTCGCTTCCTGATAAATAAATTGAATAATTTAACTCCCCGCTCATTGTTTGCTTTTTAGAAGAAAGAGCATTAAACAGGCAGCACGTTGGCACTTTTGCCTTGCAGAGCTGGAGTTCCATGTTCGGTTCTCGCCAAGGAGCCGAGAACCCATTAACGCCACCTCCTGGTTGCCCTCTAAGTGGGCTTTAATACCTGGGAGGTGGCACTGCTTCTGTATCTTGCAGTGTTGGTCATCTTACTTTAAAAAAGTAATTAGTTAAGTTACAAATTACTTCTCCCAAAAAGTAATTGCGTTAGTAACTCAGTTACTACATTGGAAAAGTAATTAGTTACGCAGCAAAGTAACTGTGACTTTTTTTTTTAATATTCTATACGTGTAACTAAGGGGCGGGTCTAGTATTACTGTAATCAAGGGGCGCATTTATTATTATTGTTATATATCGTGTAACCAAGGGGCTGCTCTATTATTACTCTAACCAAGGGGGCAGATCTGTTATAGCGTGTAAGCAAGGGGCGGGTCTATTATTATTATATGGTGTAAGGGGCGGATGGCTACAGAAGAGGGCGAATGTTAAATTAATGGGCAGAGCTCGATATATAACAATAATAATAAATGCGCCCCTTGGTTATAGTAATACTAGACCCGCCCCTTACTTACACGATAGACGCCCCTTGCAGAGTAGCACGAGCATCAGGAGCGTGCGGCATCGCCTCGTACAATTACATGTTAACTGCACCTGCACAGTGTAGAGTTCACTCAGAGCTGTTTAGGTTCGGCAATTTTCGAAAGCTCCGTAGTCCTTCGTACTGCACAAGCCCTGCGCCTGCGCAGTACAGGGGGTCCTTATCCGGCGGGGGAACTTTTTCGGCAGGACACCGGAATTACACTACTGCCATCTAGTGGCAGTAGATGTAACTGGGGTAACTAAGCCAAAGTAATGGGAACTGAGTTACCATGAGGGGAAAAGTAATCAGTTAGATTACTAGTTACCCTCTAAAGTAACTGCGTTACGTAACTCAGTTTATTTTCACTCAGTTACTTACATCACTGGTATCTTGTGACTGCTGTGATTGGCTCTCACGGTTTTAAAATCCATATTCTCATTGCACAAATTTCTTGATGATTCTCCCAAGTTGCGGGTGCTGCAGCAACAACCATCTGGAGACTGGAGGTATCGCAATATACAGCTTTGCCAACACACCACAGATCACCAAGTGCAATCCGAAAGATATATTGTAGAATGATCACATAACAATGGGCAAAGTGCAACGTTTTGGAGCTACGCAGGACCCCTTTGTCACATGCCTGATGAGGGGGGTCCTGCACAGCTCCGGCTCCTGCATGGCTTCATCAGGCATGTGAGGAAGGGGTCTTGAGCAGCTCTGAATTGTGGCACTTTGTCCTTTGTTATGTGATCACTCTACTAAAACTTTTGAACAGTACTTGTTGATCCGTATTGTGCTGGCAAAGATGTGCATTGGCTTTCACAGTGGTCATGTGATTGGGACCTGTCCAGCTGGCCCCTGATTAGAAGTCGGGTCCAAGAGCCACAGGCGAGAGCTTTGTCAGTGTGCTGGGGGAGTGTAGTGAGCAAACAAACCTCACGCCACCATAGATGCACATGTGTGGCGGTTGGTTGATAAAACCCACCTTTCTTGCCAACACCTATATGCGTTACGTGGTCGGAAAGAGGTTTAATAGGAAATTTACCCATGTTTTTTTTTTTTTAAATCCCCTCTTGTCATGTTTGCAGGTTTATCCACATGCCCAGAGGATCCAGGAGGATCCAGCATTGTTCTGCTGTGATCTGCCACTCCTCTGCAGTATGCCATGTCCCAGGCCACTATCGTCTGATGTCATCGGGAGCTGGCTGTCTCTTTCTGGTTCTTGCAGCCGACCCCTCAATGACATGCATGTGCTGCACAACTTCATTAGGGTGCTGGCTTCAAGAACCTGGAGGAGGCAGACAGCCCCCCTGATGATGTGCTGAGGCATATGCTCATTTTCAGGGGGAACAGGGGGAGCTGACCTGCTGAGTCACTGCTGGGTAGAGGTAGCAGGGGTAGCGGAGCTGCTGAGTTATTGCTGGGAGGGTGAGCAGGGGGAACTGAGCTGCTGAGTCACTGCTGGGTAGAGGTAGCAGGGGTAGCGGAGCTGCTGAGTTATTGCTGGGAGGGTGAGCAGGGGGAACTGAGCTGCTGAGTCACTGCTGGGTAGAGGTAGCAGGGATAGCAGAGCTGCTGAGCTATTGCTGGGAGGGTGATTAGGGAGAACAATATCGCGCTAAACTTTGGTGAATAACTGAAAAAACAGGTATAACCCCAAGCATCTACATATAAATGTGACGAAAATTATATCAATGGTGGAAGTAAAAAATGTAGCGCTGAGCATGAAAAAGATACACTAAGAAGTGCCAAAAAATAAATAACTCAAATCACAGAGGTAAAAAACAGAGTGACTGCCTGTGTGAAAAAAACACATCAAAACACAAGTGCATATAGACAGTGAACTATTAACGCATATGATAATTGCCTGTGTGAAAATAAAAATAATAATAAATAGAAAGTCCACAGTGCATGAACACACTTCAAAATAAAAAAATGTCCCAATACAGTGAACAGATGTGGATTTCAAATGAAAAGTGGACACAAAAATGACTTGAACTGGATCCTCTTTCAAAGTATTCAGATCGATATAAAGAAACAGATGTATGCTTACCAAAGCGAGTGGACTCCCTGTCAGCGACAGGAAAGTCAAACAAGCCTATAGTATCCAGACACCGATGGATGGAACATCTCTGGCACGAGCCGATGTAATCCGTGGACTTCTCACTGGGAGATGATGGAACCGGACCTCTAGGGACCCAAAGGCGGGAACTGGTACACAGCTTCAAACACAGGATCACGAACTCCAATCGGTCAGACCGGACGGCAAGCGGGGTATGGAAACTAATAGCCAAAGACCACTAGGGATGAGGTCAAGGCTCTCAAATGATGTTTTTCAAAGGCATGCGGAGAGAGGAAAAAAAAGGAGGGGAACTCCAATAGTGCAGATCAGCATGGAAGGTTTTATTGAAAGAAAACCACCAATACAAATAGTAAAAATATATAAAAGTGATCACGATTAAAGGTTAAAAGCAGTGTGGGAATAGGTAGAACCTCGCCCTACGCGTTTCGTCTTAGACAGACTTCAACTGGGGCATCTCTGCTGGGAGGGTGAGCAGGGGGAACTGAGCTGCTGAGTCACTGCTGGATAGAGGCATCAGGGGGAGTGAAGTTGCTGATTTATTGCTAGGAGGGTGAGCAGGGGGAACTGAGCTGCTGAGTCACTGCTGGGTAGAGGTAGCAGGGGGAGCGGAGTTGCTGAGTCATTGCTAGGAGGGTGAGCAGGGGGAACTGAGCTGCTGAGTCACTGCTGGGTAGAGGTAGCAGGGATAGCGGAGCTGCTGAGCTATTGCTGGGAGGGTGAGCAGGGGGAACTGAGCTGCTGAGTTACTGCTGGGTAGAGGTAGCAGGGGGAGCAGAGTTGCTGAGTTATTGCTGGGAGGGTGAGCAGGGGGAACTGAGCTGCTGAATCACTGCTGGGTAGAGGTAGCAGGGGGAGCGGAGTTGCTGAGTTATTGCTAGGAGGGTGAGCAGGGGGAACTGAGCTGCTGAGTTACTGTAGAGGGAGCAGGGGGAACTGAGTTACTGCCGGGAGGGGGAGCTGAGCTGCTGAGTTAATGCTGGGTAGAGATAGCAGGGATAGTGGAGCTGCTGAGCTATTGCTGGGAGGGTGAGCAGGGGGAACTGAGCTGCTGAGTTACTGTTGGGAGGGGGAGCTGAGCTGCTGAGTCACTGCTAGGTAGAGGAAGCAGAATAACTAAGTAGCTAAGATAAAAACGTAAAGTCTACGTTTAGCTGAAAAAAAAAACAAGCCCAGCTTCCCCATCGATAGAAGCTGTACTGTAGCTTCTATGAATAAAACATGATCTATAAATGGAGGACAGGTGGATGATTGAAAGGTCCACCATCTCCTTTCATGGATCCATTCATAGGATCTTTAATAGGATACTCCAGCTCACCTGACAACAGGGCTAAATTCATAGGCCAGTAATGTTACCTGCCGGCTTCCACTGACGCAGTGGAGCCGGAGTTTAGCGAACTTTGAATTTTGGATTTATTTTTCAAACCGCATGCAGCTTGTGGATGAGGGGGTAGGGAGGCAATGTTTTAAATTGATTTATATGATCCTGTACATCCACATTAATTGTCCATAACCTGGCCACAGTTTCACTTTAAGCAAATTGTGAGAGGGGAAGGATGGTGAGACCAGCTGCTAGAAGGAACGACTTCAGTGCTGGTGTTGTAAACTTTGAAGATTAATTTCTCCACAGCACCTTTGTCTACAGGGGTCATTAAGGAATTGTTTTATAGCAAATGCAAGAATATAGAATGCCTGAATGTCCTTAGCTTGATCACATGTTCACTTTAAAATCTGTAGCTATCCCTGGAAAGGAGGACCCACCCTATAGGGGAGCCAAGATATGTTTATCTGTCTAGCAGTGACACAGACCCTTCCAGGAATGCTCACAGTGTGCCAACATCCACAGATGGCAGCACGTTTCTCGGTGTAAACCGCACAGAAATAAGCTGTGATATCGCGTTGCAGCAGTAATGAAAGTCTGTTGACCTGGACTCCTCTGCATGTCATATTGTTCATTGTTATTATTATTCTCTTCCCAGACGGAAATAAAAGGAAGCGCCTGCCAGGACATAGATCAGATACTCTCCGGACAGAGAAGAATGCAGCATTAAAGCGTCCTCGGTAAGACAATACGTGACCGCACTTTAAAGAGATGTCATGCAATAGTAATCAGATTAGATTTCAATTATAAGGGTCGTATTCACAAAACGCATTTGGAAGCACATTTTCGTATGTAGATTCAGTCGCATTCACTTTGTTTTCGGTCGCAGTTATAAAATATTCAGATGGCGGGTTAAAAGGGCTGATGTCTGCAAATGAGGATTGTTGGATGCATTTTTCTGGACTTTGATAACAGTGAAGGACCTAACACTGTCCATATTAAAGCGGAATTCCAGGCAAAATACAACTAGGTCTTGAACTGTGTTGCTTGTTATTTCAAAACCAGAAATGATGTGATGCTGGGCAGAGATCTGCGCTATTTTGAAATAGGGAACGTAGTACATGTACATGCAGTGGGGCGCTCTCCCTTCACACTGCACATGCGAGAGATCGGGAGGTGCATGCTGGGTAGCCAGCATGCACATAACTCTTGTAGAGAGAACCAACAGGCTTCACATGCCCATAGTCAGGATGGATAAATCTGTGCAGAAGAACAAAGGAAGTAACCAATGCTCAGGGCCGGTGCTACCACTAGACAAACTAGGCAGCCGCATCTGCAGGCTGCAGCATGTAGCTAACCCAGGCAGCTGCTCCGTCCGACCGGTAGTTTAACTAGAGGCGCAGCACTCAAGCCAGCGCTAGAGGAAGCAAAGCCGATGCTTTTTGTATAGCGCCACCTCCTGTCACATGGGCAGGGAAAAGGGGGTGGAGTCAGGGGTGGGGCCAATGGGGGCGGCAATATTAGGTTTTGCCTAGGGTGTCAAAAATCCTTGCACCAGCCCTGCCAATGCTGCACAACTACTTAAAGGGGAAGTAAACCCTGATGGGTTTTACTTCCTCTTTTTTCCCCTGCAAAGTAAAATCATAATGGGCTAGTATGCATCGCATACTAGCTAGGGTTGCCACCGTTTCTTCAAGTCAAACCCGAACACTTTAGGAGTGCACAGCAATTTTTTGTTGTATAAACTATACATATATTTTGCCATAAGATAACATTTCTAATCATATGAAGTTAATAACAAGAGTCCCCCTTTACATCTGAGTCCACAGAGTTCCCCTTTTACATCTGAACTCGCAGAGTTCCCTTTCACTGTAAGGGGGGACTCTGATGTAAGGGAGAACTCTGGGGCCTCCAATATAAGGGTTGCTCTTGGAACCCTGATTTAAAGAGGGATTGCACCGAAAAAAAATTATTAAAAGCCAGCAGCTACAAATACTACAGCTGCTGACTTTTAATAAATGGACACTTACCTTTCCTGGAGTCCAGTGATGTCGGCAGCCGAGGCGCTTCACTTCCCGGTTCCCTACTGCGCATGCACGAGTCGTGCAGCGCAATGAGAATGCTCTGCGCTGTCTCTGGGACCCGTGTGTGTCCCAGCAGACAGTGTGGCGGGACAGGAAGAGGCATAAACTCCCGTGGGAGTCTATGCCCCGGAAGTGGGTGCAAATACCTACTCTTAGACAGGTATCTGCACCCCCCTCCCCCTGAAAGGTGCCAACTGTGGCACCGGAGGGGGGGGGGGGGGGGTTCCGATGAGCGGAAGTTCCACTTTAGGGTGGAACTCCGCTTTAAGGGTGAACACTGAGAACTCTGATGTAAGGGGGGAACACTGTGGCCCCTGATGTAAAGGGGAACTCTGATGTAAGGGGTGCTCTGAGAACCCTGATATACCTTAGTGTACTCACTCAGAGGCAGGAGAGAGAAGGGGGAGACTTCAGTCACAGACAGGGATGGATGGTGAGCTCACTCACCCCTTGGCAGTCAGCACCTCTCATCCAGATGTATCTGAGGCTGCTGCACTTCCAATTTAAAGGAACAGCCCTGGGGATTGGAGTGTGGGCAGACACAGAGGCAAGAATCACTAAAAAAGAATGGAACATCTAGATATTGGGTGAATGGTAGCAAATGTGACTCCACTGGGACAACATGCATGAGAGCGCACATTGCGAATGAGGTTTTTGAAAACGGAAAATGTCCTATCGGACAATGTTGTCGGAAATTCCGACCGTGTGTGGGCTCCATCGGACTTTTTCTGTCGGATTTTCCGACGGACAAAGTTTTATCTCCTGCTCTCAAATTTTCAGACAACAAAGTCCTATCGGACTTTTTACGATCGTGTGTAGCGAATTCCGACGGACAAAGTTCCACGCATGCTCAGATCACATTACAAGACCAAAGCTATTGGCTACTAGCCTCTACGTAGTCCCGTAGTACGCAACGAACGTCACCACGTTCAGGATGATCGGATTTTCCGACAACTTTGTCCGACCGTGTGTATGCAACACCAGTGTCGAACAAAATCCGTCGGAAAAAATCCGACAGATTTTGTGGTCGGAATTTCCAACCGTGTGTACGGGGCATAAGGCAGGCCATAGAACAGGGGTGTTAAAGTGGATGTAAACCCAAATTTTTTTTTTTTGATGTCATAATGTAGAGAATAAGATTTCCTTTCATTTGAGCCCAGTCTTGCCACACAGATTTACTCCAGCCCTGAGAAATCCTCTTTTATTGTTCAGTTAGAGAAATCTTGATAAAGTCTTGAAAACTTTTTCAAAACCGCCCCCTTGCTGGGAGTGACAAGTGATTTACATATTTCATGCACTAGCCTGAGACAGGTTATCATCAGATCACTGGATGTTCTACTCTGCCCAGCTCTGACTACATACATGTCCCCTAAATCCCTTGTCTGTCTATAGTCTGCTGACTGTTCACTGCATCCCATGATGAGAAACATCCAGTAAAGGCAGCCAATCCTGGGAGAGCTGGAGGGGGGGAGGGGAGGGGGATGTGAATTGTGAATATTTTACACAGGATGTGCCTGTCTCAGGCTAGTGCATGAGATATGTAAATCACCTGTCACTCACAGCAAGGGGGCGTTTTTGACAAAGTTTTCAAGACTTTGTCAAGATTTCTCTAACTGAACAATAAAAGAGGATTGCTCAGGCCTCGAGTAAATCTGTGTGGCAAGACTGGGCTCAAATGAAAGGAAATCGTATTCTCTACATTATGACATAATGAAAAAAAAATTTGGGTTTACATCCACTTTAAGCTCCATTTCATCACAGGCCGCTTCAGCATTATGGTAGCCCTAAAAGGGCCAGTTGTATCTGTAAGACTAGATGTCCAGAGCAACCCCACCCACGCTTACATCAGATGTCAAGAGCCCCCCACCCTTTTACAGAAGTTAAAAGTCCCCCACCCTCCCTTACATCACAGTGCACCCTCCCCTTACCCTGTGCTGCTGCCCAGAAGAAGCTGGAGGTGGAGCTGGGAAGCAGAAGGTGCAAAGTCTGGAGAAGGGCTGGTGTCAGTTGCTGGAGTCTGCTAAATGATGGGACTAGAGGATGCAGAGACAAGGAGCTGTTGCCACTGCACATAGAGGTGCAGGATCTGTAGGAGGAATTCTGTTCTCCTCTCTGCTACCGACTGCTGAGATGAGGAAGCGGGGCAGAGACAAGCCTCTTGGCAGCTGCACAAGGGGGAGGGGGTGTCACAGCTGTGCAGGGGCCCCATGAAATGGCCTGGCGGCCGGATTCGGCCCATGGTCCTTGTGTTTGACATGCGTGCCATACAGTGGCAGCTGGTGCTCCAAATTTTTTTTGGGGGGGGGGGGGCGCAAACAAGCTGAAAAATCCTGAAAAAAAACATCAATTGCAGCCACTGTGTCATCAAACGTAGCCACTGTGCCCATCAATTGTAGCCACTCTGCCCATAAAATGCCATCACTCTGCCCATCAAATGCCGTAACTGTGCCCATCAATTGTAGCCACTCTGCCCATCAAATGCTGCCAATCTGCCCATCAAATGCCGTCACTGTGCCCAACAAATGCAGCCACTGTGCCCATCGAACGCAGCCACTGTGCCCATCGAACGCAGCCACTGTGCCCATCGAACACAGCCCCTGTGCCCATCGAACACAACCCCTCTGCCCATCGAACGCTGCCACTGTGCCCATTGAACGCTGCCACTGTGCCCATCGAATGCTGCCACTGTGACCCCCACCCGCTCGACATTTAACCGACACTAACCCTGTCTCTGTGGGGCAGCCGTTGATATCGGCGAACGGTGTCATCTGAGCGGTGCCCTCCATGTGTCTCCTCCCATCCTTCCTCCCGTCAAGCGTCCAATAACAGCGCCTGTCGTTTCAGACAATCAGGTGACCGGTAACAGACTCGAGCACCTGATTGGCTGAGAGGCGGTTCAGTGTTAGTTAAGTGAAGATACATTCACTGTTCTAACACACCTGGCGCTCGCAGGTCACCTTTTTTTGCCTATTAGAGCCTATGGCTCTAATCAGGTGCTTCAAAAACACCCCCTGCCTCTGTAATTCAGGTGCCCGTAATTCAGGCGGTGGCCATGGATAGATACATGCAATGCATGAATCTATCCATTGGCCATAGAGGGGGTGGCTGGAGAGAGGGGGCGGCACCTGGGCACCCTTATGTACGCACCACCACTGGTGCCATAGATGATGCGACTTTCTTTCCTGCAATCAGGTAAGAAAATCACTCGATTCCCCCATCAACACAGTCAGTCAGCTAAATGGCAGAGCCAACCCCAGGATACCATTGATATTTTTAGCTTTTGGTAAGGATGGCTTTGTGGCCACCACTGCAAGGGGCTTTTTTTTTTACTGACTGCCATTACAGGAGGCATTCTTCCCATTGTTTCCCAATGAATTGATTTTGGCAGGGGTTCCCTGCTAAAAAAATATTTCAAGGGTTCCTCCAGGGGAAAAAGGTTGAGAAAGTTGGTCTGTTTATTAGGAACTGAACTGCCAGATATTAAGGCATGCAGAAACAGGTTTCAGCAAACAGGGCACACAAGGATATAAGAACAGGTTTCGGGATATCAAAGTAACTCTTATAGGCTTAGTCCCGTGCTGATACTTAGATGTGAGAAATCCCGGGATGCAGTACTCCAATTATTGGTGCTTTATGCCCAATCATAGGTAGAAGTGAGGACATTGGGTAGGTGGATTGGTGTTTTGCTGTTTATGTTAGGATTTGCTGGTTGTACTTTAGTTGTAGACCTCCTCACTTGCTGACGGAGAGGGTTAGTGTCAAAACGCCTGTTATTGGGGATTTGGTGCACCATCAGCCAGGATAGGTTTGCATGAAAAAAAAAAAACCTGACCCAATTCCCCATCCACACATTCAATGTGGATGGGGGAATAACTCCTGCTGAGCTATAGTGTTTTGATGGCAGTGTGACCTCCCCAATGTCTGAATACGTTGATCAGTGCCACCAGCTATATTATTATTATTTATAATTATAATACACAATTTATATAGCGCCAACAGTGCATCGCTTTACAATGTAGAGAGGTACAGCACAATTACAATACAGTTTAATACAGAAGGGACAAAAACTGGCCATTCCCCAGTTGATGTCCGCTAGTGACGAAACGCACAGGGGAGGAGCCTACGACGGTGACGTCATCACACTTTTACTCTCAGGAGGTGGATAGGTGAATTACAAAGGAAGTGAGCAGAAGTTTTTTGGAGACGCTGGGGTCCCGTTTTTTACCTACAAACATTGTACTGCTTTCAAACAGCTTCTACTTTGTGGGACTTCACCTATGTTTTATATCACTTGCTTTATTGATTACTGAGTGTATTAGCGCTGCACTTACCTTGTATACCTACCTATTTGAAGTTTTTTGGATTAGACTTTAAGTGCTAGCAGCTGTTTATAATTTATTTCACATGTTATATTGTTTTTTACACATTTTTTAGCGCTACATTTGGCCTTAGGGCCTAATTTTTTCTACAGGACAGCTATAGCCAGTGGCACTGATTGGATGGCATTTATTCGACAGGCTGGTGGTACAAAAGTTGATTGGTGGATCGACTTCTGTACAACCAATGTCCCCATACATAGATCAAAATTTGGATGGTCCCTGCTGTACTGGTTGCATTTCGATCCATGTATGGCTGGCTTAGCACATACTGTACAGCTATTAAGCTCTGCAGTGCGCTCCTGGGTCCCCTTCATTTATTGGCTGGAGGACATCCAGCATCATCTCTGCATATGAATCTATCCACTGAAGACTTATCCACCTTACCAATCGTTCAGTGTCTGCCAACCCTCTCCTCCAATCCCTACACTGGCTCCCAATCACCCAGCAAATTAAATTCAAAATACTAACCACAACATACAAAGCCATTCACAACTCTGCCCCCGAGCTACATCGCCAATCTTGTCTCCAAACATATCCCAAACCGTCCTCTCTGCTCTTCTCAAGACCTCCTCCTGTCAAGCTCTCTTGTTTCCTCCTCTCATGCTCGTCTCCAGGATTTCTCCAGAGCCTCTCCCATCCTCTGGAACTCGCTGCCTCAACCTATCCCCTACTCTAGCTACCTTCAGGCGATCCCTGAAAAACTCATCTCTTCAGGGAAGCCTATCATGTCTCCAACTAATCTTTTACCACTTCCATCAGCTCATTCCCCACAGTTACAACCTTTTGTACCACCTGCCCCCCTATTAGATTGTAAGCTCTTCTGAGCAGGGTCCTCTTAATCCTCTTGTATTGTATTGTATTATAACTGTATTGTCTCCCTTTTATATTGTAAAGCGCTGCGTAAACTGTTGGCGCTATATAAATCCTGTAATAAATAAATAAATAAATAAATATATTGGGTACAACCAGCATGTCGGATTTCTATAGCCACTAGCAGTAATCACTGTGTTCTCGCAGCAGGGACAGCTCGTCGAGCCCCCGCCGGGAGGACGCAATAGCTCCGCGGGAGGGATTCCTCCATCAACACGGATTGTGTTGATGGGGGAATCTAGCAATTTTCTTTTCTGCAACCCGTGGTTGCAGGAAATAAAATTGTATCATCTATGGCCTACCTTAGTGATAATGTCACTGGGTCTAAAATAAGGTACAGTAAAGAAAACAGAAAGGTGTTCATTAAAAAATGTATTATGTTGATTAAGGGAGAGAGAGGAACCAGAGCAGCAGAAAAATCTTTCCGCCCTTGCTAAAATTCCCTTTGCACATAGCGATTCTTTTTTTTTTGGCATCTTTGCTTTGTGATACCAGTAGTTCCTTAAAGTAGTTTGACATGCAAAATGGTTTCCACCTCTGTGTAAGTGACAGATCTGTTTTAAAGGGTAAGTTCACCTTTTCACAAAAAATGAAAAGGAGAACTAAACCCAAATATCCTGGCCACCCCTCTGGACCAGGGGTGGCCCTTCCATTAGCCCCTCCTATCTTCTCCACCCCCTATATGCAGTGGATAGATTCATGCATAGCATTAATTTATCCACGGCTGCCCCCTATACATGTGTCCGTCCTCTTTCGGGTCACCGGGCATATATGAATTAGAGCGGCCAGGTTTTTTTTTTTTTTTAAGAACCTGATTTGAGCCATGGGCTCTCATAGGCTTCAAAATAGGGTGGACTCAGGATGCAGAGCGTCGCACCTGGAGCCCACCCAGGTGTGTTGCAACAGCAAATGAAAATTCGCTGCTGCAACACTAATCCTCCTCCCGGCCAATCAGTAAGCAGGTATGAAACCTGTTTCCCGATTGGCCAAAATGGCAGGCGATTCAATTGGACGACTAGCGCCAGGAGGAGCAAGAGGAGACACTGCGGAAGCTGCTCCAGGAGAGGGCACTGATCACTGGAGCAGCTTTCCACCGCCCGCATCCAAGGTAAGGACAGTGGGTGGTAGTGGAGTTGCTATGTTAGTGCCGTGGGGGGGGGGGGGGGGGGTAATGCTTTTTTAAAGATGACCAACACTGGTGACCACACTGACCAAAGGGAAGTGCATCTGAGGCTTCTTCTTCCAGTAAGGTTTGCTTGTCATTGGTCAGTACAGCTAAACGGTTGCGTTGACTGGTGAGTTCTTGCCATTGCGAGTATTGTGATGGATACTCACTTCAGGACTATGTATTGTGTGTACGGACTGCTACACTGTCAGTACAGGGCACCATGGGCACTATGTGCAGTAGGGTCCACAAGGGTGGCTGTTTGATGTGATATAAAGAGACAGCACAAGCCATGACATGTGAAGGACCTAGCCCACAGTCCCTTAAGCCATCCATTAAACATAATATCTAACCCCTCCAAATCCCCTCACAAATGACATGACAAGATTTTGGAGTAAATGGCCTTGACGGCCTTTTATTAACAATTACCTTAAAATTAAATAAAAAACATTTTAAATAACTCTTGACCAACTTCATGTACTTTTGGGGTCTTTTCGGGGAACCCCACCCCACTGGTCACTGCGCCAAACTTATTTAAACTTTAGGCCTCCGGTCGCAAGCCCCCAGACCCGGAGACAGTACTCAACCTTCGCAGTTACCTACCTCTAACCCCTTCCTGGTTAACCCCTTATTAACCGGAAGGTACCTGATAACCCCCATCCACAGATGGGTACCAACCATGTTAACCCCATCCTACAGATGGGTACCAACCATGTTAACCCCATCCCACAGATGGGTACCACCATGTTAACCCCCATCCCACAGATGGGTACCAACCATGTTAACCCCATACCACAGATGGGTACCAACCATGTTATATATGCATATAACTACCATATTCTCTTCCTCCAAAGACCCAACCACTGCCCGGGCTGTCCTTACAGCCCCTATTATAATTGACCATACTCGGGAGGGTGGGTGGGAATCTTCTCCTCCGACGCTCACTGATGACGTCACTCTCCTTTCTTCTTCCTAACTTCCTAACCGAGCGCCTCCCCTGCTTCGGCCCCTCCCCTTTTCTTAAAGGGGACAACTTTTTTCTCCACAAGCATGACTGTGCTGTCCACACATGTCATGCAGTCCCTACGCCAATGCTTTTCTCTCCTTCTGCTCCGGGACTCTCTTTACTGTACAGAAGCCATGTTTACTGAATGCACCAGCAGGAACAGGAAACACCACACAGGAATAAGTACAACAGAGATGTACCATAGAGTTGCATTTAAAGAAACATATCATCCATAACATCTCCCCCTTTTAGTGTTAATAAATGAACCACAGAAACACAGCAATAACACATTCTAGTCTCATAGGTGGTTTTGAACATCTACCACTACGGGTGAAGACTGGCCCTTGTGCAAGGATTCCTTTAGCCCTCTCTGAAGTTACTGGGCTCCTCTCATCACGTACTGGAATGCTCTGTGCTTGACAGCTGTCAGGTATACTTGCTTGCCCAGAACTGTCATTGCCATTGGCATGAGGCATTGCCTCTGTACATGCCTCACTGTCAATGGGTGAGTATTTCCTTGTGATACAGGGTGAGTCCGATCTATCAACGGGATACCGAGATTCAGGCTGCTCTGCCACTCTCAAATCCACTCGATTGTGGCGATAAGAGAGTTCCTTCAACGTCCACAAGATAGGAGCGTGGTGCAATCTTTTGTAGACAGGTACCTATTCTCCAATGGCCTGTTCGATCCCCAGGTAATGGTTTCATACGGATTCGTTCTCCAATATTAAATTCTGGCAAATCACTGGCCGATGTGTCATATCAAGCCTTTGACACTTGTCTCTTAATCCTTAACTTTTCTGTAAGAACTTGTATGACAGAGGGTTCAAGCTGCCTATTTGATACTAGTAAGGAGGTCTTTAACCACTTCAGCACTGCCCACTGTCATATGACGTCCAGAAGGTGGATCTCCCAGCCTGGGTGGACGTCATATGACGTCCTCCCAGTCCCGGCCTCCCAGTCCCGGCCGGCCCCACCCGCGATTGCCCGGGAACACAGCAGGACCGTGGATCTGTATGTGTAAACACACAGCTCCACGTCCTGTCAGTGGAGAGGAGACCGATGGTGTGTTCCCAGTACAGAGGAACACCGATCGGTCTCCTCCCCTTGTGAGTCCCCTCCCCCCACAGTTAGAATCACTCCCAGGGAACATACATTAACCCCTGCAGCGCCCCCTAGTGTTAACCCCTTTCCTGCCAGTCACATTTACACAGTAATCAGTGCAATTTTATAGCAACGATTGCTTTGTAAATGGTCCCAAAAATGTGTCAAAAGTGTCCGAAGTGTCCGCCGCAATGTCGCATTCATGAAAAAAATCGCAGATCGCCGCCATTACTAGTAAAAAAAAAAAAATGCAATAAATCTATCCCCTATTTTGTAGACGCTATAACTTTTGCGCAAACCAATCAATATACGCTTATTGCGTTTATTGCGTACTACTTCAAACTTGGTAGTTAGGGTTCCTAGATGCCCCCTAGCTGCAGCCAAAATTTGGGGTCTCTGAACCCAAAGGGGGGAAAGGACATTGCTGCAGATGGACACAGTTGACAGATTTTGGGGCCCTGTATCTCGGGGTCACTTACTGCTAGGAACCCCAAATATGGACATATTGTATCTCGGGGCCACTTGGTGCTAGGAGCCCAAAGTCGGTTCGGAAAATGTCAAGCACTTTTCTGCAGCCGAGAATGACATTTTCCGAACCGAATTTGGGGCCCTGTATCTCTGGGCCACTTGGTGCTAGGAATCCCATCTATGGATAATGATAGTGTTGTAGTGCTAGTTCCACTGGGTTTGCACACCAAATGTGGGGTTCCTAGCACCAAGTGGCCCCAAGATACGAGGCGCCAAAGTTGGGTCGGAAAATGTCAAGCACTTTTCTGCAGCAGAGAATGACATTTTCCGAACCGACTTTGGGCCCCCCGTATCTCGGGGCCACTTGGTGCTAGGAACCCCAAATTTGGATATGTTATAGTGCTAGCTCCACTGGGGTTTCACACCAAATGTTATACGGGGCCCCAAAGTCGTGTCGGAAAATGTCATTCTCTGCTGCAGAAAAGTGCTTGACTCCAGTATAAGCCGAGGGGGGGGGGGGGCACTTTCAGCACACAAAAAATGTGCTGAAAAACTCGGCTTATACTCGAGTATATACGGTAACCAACAATCACAAGGCAGGAGTGACTGGTGACCATGCAAACACTTGTTTCAGTTTTGAGGATCAGGCCCCGAGCTGTTCTGCTACCAAGATGGAGCACGAGCAGCCCTTGACGTCAGCGGCCTGCACCACGTGGCCCCCCCATGTAATTCTTAGCCTTAGTCTGAACACTGTGAATCACGCAGGCTATCCTGACAAGTTCCTTTCAGATGGCCTTAATCGACTTTTGGCCCTCGGCCCAGAACAGCTGATATTCATATAAACCATTTTCTGCCAGGTTTACATAGTTGGAGGCCCCCCAGTCCTCCCCTCCTCTCTGCTCTTTCTCATGTCTGCTCTCTGGATTACACTTGCCTTGCAGGACCAGGGAAGGAGGGGTGAGTTCACCTAGCAGTCAGACTTCCACTCTGGCTCTAGGGAACTTCAAAGTCAAAGTTGATCTGTATTCATCCTGAGTGGAAGGAGGGAGGGGGGGTGGGGGGCGTTGAAAGGGATAATCGCCCTGCTTCTGCTTCTCGTTGTTAAAGGGCCACTCCAGGCTAACACAGTTGTGATACATATGCAGAAGACAATGGGGTTGATTTACTAAAAAAGCCCGAGTGCTTTCACACTGAGATCCCTTTCACACTATGGCGTTTTACAGGCGCTTTAGCGTTAAAAAAAGCGCCTTTAAAAGCGTCTGAAAGAAGCCGCAACTGCAATCCCAATGTGAAAGCCCGAGTGCCTTCACACTGAGGCGCTGCGCTGGCAGGGCGTCAAAAAAAGTCCTGCAAGCAGCTTCTTTGCAGCGCTTTTGGAGCGGTGAATACACCGCTCCTAAAGCGCCCTTTCCCATTGAAATCAATGGGAAGCGCCTGCAAAAACGACTGAAAAGCACCTGAAAAGCGTCTGCAAATCAAGTTTGGCAGCGGCGCTTTGTGGGCGCTTTTAACCCTTTATTTGGCCACTAGCAGGGGTTAAAAGCGCCCTACTAGCGCTCGAAAAATGCTGGTAAAGCACCGCTAGTTTAAGTGGCGCTTTAAGAGCGTTTTTTGGGCGCTGGCAGTGTGAAAGGGCTCTTAAAGCACTCGGGCTTTCACATTGGGATTGCAGATGAGGCTTCTTTCAAGCGCTTTACAGGCGCTTTTTTTAACGCTAAATCGCCTGAAAAACGCCCCAGTGTGAAAGGGGTCTTAAATTAGTTCATGCACTTTGGTCCGACTTTCATGCAACTTGAGGGCCATAAACTTCAATGTTAACCCTCAGAAGTAGCATGAAAGTCATACCTGAATGTTATACAATGCAACAGTTGTCCATTATCACTGATCAGAGTCATATCCAAGTTGCATCCATCCAAATTTGCATCAAAGTTGCACCAAAGTTGCACTCCAAAGTCAATGCAACTTTGGAATCGTACAAGTGTGCATGGAGCCTTAAGGCTATTCTCCAATTTCCGGTTTCTGGTATGTGGAAGTTCCTTTATTACCTCAATAACTACCTTCAATGATCAGTAAGTCCACAATCCAGGATACTCTCTACACAAAGATCTCACCTCCATTACCTTCTCTCTCCACCATCACATTTTCCATTACGAGAACCTAAATGGCTAAAATATGGGCACCATGATTGGATGGTTGGGTAATTTGGGTGGCTGGTATGTATATGAACATAGCTACTTCCTGTGTAGAATGTTTGTAGGGGCTCCCTACACCATAGAAAATTATTTTGGAGATAAGAACTGTACTATCTAGTTAGTAGTCCTATATTTTTTTCCCTTTTTGTAAGTGGTTTTGCTTTAAATCTCTTGTTTTCATAGCCTTATGAAAGAGACCTTGACATGTTTATCCATGAATGCTGTGAAAACCTCTCTTACGTAATCTGCTCTATATAAATGATGGGAGTTGTGTTTAGAGATATTTTCAGAACATCGGGGAAGGCCGGTGTTGTATGTATTCTATGTCCTAATTTATTCTATAGAGTATAGATCACCCGCAGGGTAGAAAGCAGACGAGGGTCACATGGGGAGCAGTAATAAGCGGGCCACTGTGTCCTCATCATGTGTTTATGAGGGACGTTTGTCATGTGCGGAAGAGATAGACAACTTGTTTGTTTCCAGGGGCTATATGTAATTCCGGTCCCTTTTGGGACTTAGCGGTGACTTATAAATGAGATGTTTGGCCTCCGGGAATGATCAGTACTGAAGTGATACTGAAACAGACAGCCCCATTCACAAGCTGCGCTTTGTCATTTAATGACTTTATGGACTTTTATGATGTTCAAACTACTTAAAGTACTCACAGTTTGAGGAACCAGAACCTGGAGGAACACCTAACCCCCGAGTCTGCCCCTAAAAGCTTCAACATTCTCTTTTGGTGCTGTGGCTTGCCTACTTACTTCTGCCTTTTCTCATACATTCCTATTGACCCATCATTATGATGGACTGCCTCATTTAAAGTCCAACTCCACGATAGTAAAAATATATATATATATATATATAAAATAGGGCTGTGGAAATTAAAGATTAATTCCTGGATTAATCGTTTTTTTTTTTTTTGATCTATCAAAATTCTTTTGATCAGTACACACCTCTCCGCCGGCTTCCGGGTCTTCAGGAAGTTCCATCGGAGATCCGGTGACGTCACGGACATCGACGTCACCGGACTCCTCCCCCCTTCCCCAAGTGCCCTCGTCTGCTAACGAAGGGAAGGGGGGAGGAGTCCGGTGACGTTGAAGTTCTGATTGAACGTAACGCGTACGGGGGAGGAGCTACGCATGACGTCACCCGCTGCTGCCCTAAGGAACTAACACGATTGTCGGCTTTACATGCTGTGTTTTTATCATCTTTATGTGAGTAATTTGTGTTTGAACACAAAAATGTTATCTTATACTTAAGCGGTGAGCACTTAGACCTTCTACCCATGACCTGGCGTCCTTGCTGAGATCTAAGGAGACGTGAGAGAAGTTTATGGTCCGTGTTAACCCTTTTGATACCCGCTCGCATGACCACCTGTTAGCATAGGGGTCCATGCCATAAGGTGAGAGTGATTAGTTAGACTGGAGGTGGAGGGATTGTCATGCTACTGTGGGAAAAAAAAATGACTTACGTCAGTGCTACAGTTACGTATTATGAAACGTATTTGTGTGAACTGTGAAGTTAAGTCATGGATTGTGGAAGCTAACTAGTGTCGGGTGATTGTATATAGTGTACACCACATTTACCACTGACTAATGCAGAGTTGCAATGCAAGGAGATCAGCTAAAAGTAGTTGGATCTGTATGTGCGTTATAATTAATCGAAATTAGTCGATTCATCGATTTAAAAAAAATCGATTAATCGAACACGAAAATTTTAATCAGTAACAGCCCTAGTATAAAAGGAATTGCCCAGTGCTTCCTAAAATAGGAAAGGCATCTTTTGCCTGCAATAATCACCTTCTATCCTATGCTGTCCCCTACAGAATTGCTACTCCTCTGTGTTGATTGACAAAGGGGAACCTTCAATTTTCACTTCCTGTAAGTCCAGGGTGTCATGGACCCACCCCCTAGGGGTGAGTCATTACTTAGCATGGGGCTCACAATGCTACCACAAGGAACATCGCTCACACATCATTAAGGACATGTGAGGACATTTGGGACCTCCCTCCATCAAAGCAAGAAGAGTAGAATACCCGTGATCTCATTTGAACTAAGGAAACATGCCTGTAAAAAGGCAAGTATACAACAATAGTAAGGAAAATAAGATGTGGTGTGGGACAACCTAAAGTTGGGTTTACAAGCTCAACTCTAGGAATAAAAATGTTAATCTTAGTATATTCCTCAATAGCCACATAGGATATAATGCAACTATGTGTACACCAAATTCCTGATTGGACGAGGTGGAGAGGCAGTATCTAAACCTTGTCCAATCGGAGAACACTTTGCAATCATTGAGACGCAAAACGTTCTCTGAATGATGCCCGAGCAGAGCGTGTACACTAAGCAGCAGGGCAGCCACTTGGTACGGGACACGGAAGGTAGCACAATCACTACTAGTGGTTGCTAGTATATACTACAATGATTTCCAGCTTCTATGAAGATCGACCAGGCATGGCACATACATACAGTCAGGTCCATAAATATTGGGACATCGACACAATTCTAATCGTTTTGGCTCTATACACCACCACAATGGATTTGAAATGAAACGAAACGAACAAGATGTTAACTGCAGACTTTCAGCTTTAATTTGAGGGTATTTACATCCAAATCAGGTGAACGGTGTAAGAATTACAACAGTTTGTATATGTGCCTCCCACTTTTTAAGAGACCAAAATAAATGGGACTAATTAACAATCATCCATCAAACTTTCACTTTTTAATACTTGGTTGCAAATCCTTTGCAGTCAATTACAGCCTGAAGTCTGGAATGCATAGACATCACCAGACGCTGGGTTTCATCCCTGGTGATGCTCTGCCAGGCCTCTACTGCAACTGTCTTCAGTTCCTGCTTGTTCTTGGGGCATTTTCCCTTCAGTTTTGTCTTCAGCAAGTGAAATGCATGCTCAATCAGATTCAGGTCAGGTGATTGACTTGGCCATTGCATAACATTTCACTTCTTTCCCTTAAAAAACTCTTTGGTTGCTTTCGCAGTATGCTTCGGGACATTGTCCATCTGCACTGTGAAGTGCCGTCCAATGAGTTCTGAAGCATTTTGCTGAATATGAGCAGATAATATTGCCCGAAACACTTCAGAATTCATCCTGCTGCTTTTGTCAGCAGTCACATCATTATCAATAAATACAAGAGAACCAGTTCCATTGGCAGCCATACATGTCCACGCCATGACACTACCACCACCATGCTTCACTGATGAGGTGGTATGCTTTGGATCATGAGCAGTTCCTTTCCTTCTCCATACTCTTCTCTTCCCATCACTCTGGTACAAGTTGATCTTGGTCTCATCTGTCCATAGGATGTTGTTCCAGAACTGTGAAGGCTTTTTTAGATGTTGTTTGGCAAACTCTAATCTGGCCTTCCTGTTTTTGAGGCTCACCGATGGTTTACATCTTGTGGTGAACCCTCTGTATTCACTCTGGTGAAGTCTTCTCTTGATTGTTGACTTTGACACACATACACCTACCCCCTGGAGAGTGTTCTTGATCTGGCCAACTGTTGTGAAGGGTGTTTTCTTCACCAGGGAAATAATTCTTCGGTCATGTGCGGCGGCACAGTGGTGTAGTGGTTAGCACTCTCACCTAGCAGTAAGAAGGGTCGCTGGTTCAAATCCCAACCACGACACCACCTGCCTGGAGTTTGCATGTTCTCCCTGTGTCTGTGTGGGTTTCCTCCGGGTACTCCGGTTTCCTCCCACAATCCAAAGACATGCAGGTAGGTTAATTGGCTTCTGTCCAAAAATTGGCCCTAGTATATGAATGGGGACCTTGGATTGTGGGCTCCTTGAGGGTAGGGACAGATGTGAGTGTGCAATGTACAGGGATAGGGACAATTGTAGACACTCACTCAGGTTGAACTGGATGGACTGGTGTCTTTATTCAACCTTACTAACTATGAAACTATGAAACTATGAAACTATCCACCGCAGTTGTTTTCCGTGGTCTTCCGGGTCTTTTGGTGTTGCTGAGCTCACCGGTGCGTTCTTTCTTTTTAAGGATGTTCCAAACAGTTGATTTGGCCACACCTAATGTTTTTGCTATCTCTCTGATGGGTTTGTTTTGTTTTTTCAGCCTAATGATGGCTTGCTTCACTGTAAGTGACAGCTCTTTGGATCTCATATTGAGAGTTGACAGCAACAGATTCCAAATGCAAATAGAACACTTGAAATGAACTCTGGACCTTTTATCTGCTCCTTGTAAATGGGATAATGAGGGAATAACACATACCTGGCCATGGAACAGCTGAGCAGCCAATTGTCCCATTACTTTTGTTCCCTTAAAAAGTGGGAGGCACATATACAAACTGTTGTAATTCCTACACCGTGCACCTGATTTAGATGTAAATACCCGCAAATTAAAGCTGAAAGTCTGCAGTTAAAGCACATCTTGTTCATTTCATTTCAAATCCATTGTGGTGGTGTATAGAGCCAAAAAGATTAGAATTGTGTCGATGTCCCAATATTTATGGACCTGACTGTACTTACATTGGTCCAAGCTGGACCAATGGAAGTATTGTGACAGTGCGAGGCCCTGCCACTGTGGAAATGTAGGAGAAAAGGATTAATGCGAAGTTCCAGAATATCATTTCTGAGCAGAGAAAGATGTGTTTTTGTTTTTTCTTTAGATTCTGTAGTCCCGGAGCTTGAAGGTTCCAAAGTGTTTTGGGTGGGACGGAACCTTCAATCCAGTGTCCGGATTTTACTGGGTGCCTGCAGCCTGTGTCAGTACACAGTTGTGCAAAGCCGTTATATACTCAAGCTTGAGAATAGTTTAGGGCTCCCAGTTTGGAGATGGCTCCCATATTGGAAACAGGTCTCACCCAGGGATCTGAGGAGCCTGTACCAGGAGTCAAGATACAGGAGGTCTCAACCAGGGGTCAGCATTGCCCCAGCCAGGAGGTCTTGTCCCAAGTGTCAGGTGGGCTCCTATTGGGGTGTCAGGAGGACCCCTATCCAGAGACCAGGAGTGGCTGTGAAACAGGGCGCAGCAACTAAAGGCTAAGCCCCCGTACACATGGTCGGAAATTCCGACCACAAAATCTGTCCGATTTTTTTCCGACGGATTTTGTCCGAAACTGGTGTTGCATACACACGGTCGGACAAAGTTGTCGGAAAATCCGATCGTTCCGAACGTGGTGACGTTCGTTGCATAGTACAGAACTATGTAGAGGCTAGTAGCCAATAGCTTTGGTCTCGTAATTTGATCTGAGCATGCGTGGCACTTTGTCCGTCGGAATTCTCTACACGCGATCGGAAAAAATCAGATCGGATTTTGTTGTCGGAAAATTTGAGAAATTCCAACGGAAAAAGCCAGCTAGAGCCCACACACGATCGGATTTTCCCACAACATAATCCGATCGGACTTTTTCCATCGGAATATCCGACCGTGTGTACGGGGCATAAGAGAGCCAAGTGAACCAGGAGAGCTGGGCAACACAGACAGAGGCGCTGGTAAGAAGAGCAGCGGTGTTGATGTGGGAGAACCCTGGCATGGGTTGCCATGCCCTAAAGTACCATTTGGACTGGCGCAACTCATTGGGAAAAGGCACCTACCACATAAGTATAATCACCCCAACACCACACTATATAAAAATTGCCATACCTAAACTTCATCTTTAAGCTGTTCTGTTTCAAGATATCCACACCGAAAGTAAAGACTAAGCTGCAGACATGGTTTGAAGTCATGCTGGTATCTAAGGATTGGTGATGATGACAATTTAGACAGTGTGGAGAAAGGAGTATGGAGGCATATTGGTCATCTACTTGGGGGGTCTGCACACCTAAAATGGTTAAGAACCCGTGCTATAGACACTCAAGTCTTCATTGCCTTGGTGGATCTTGTCTATGGCCTATTATTTTTACCTTTTTATAAGAATCCTGTTCTTAGGTAATCATACTTAAAAAAAAAAAAAAAATCAGATACTATGTTGTGTTTATTTCTCAGTACTTATTGTACCCAGGAGTCTCAAATACGGATGTTGATTTAACAAATCAGATTACAGATAATGCGTTCCTTCTCTGAGACTTGTTATTATTGTGTTGTGGTAACTTAAGGAACAGGAAGCTGAAACCTTTATTTTCGCGTTAAGGGTATATCATCGTGCCAAGCTGTTGGCAGTGAAGAGCTATGTTGTTGAGTTACGAGGATCTGCTGTCATTTCTCCACGAGAGGAAGTGTAACTTCCATCAAGAGCTATTTCCTGTTTTTCCCACTTATTTTCCAATTCTAGTAATGGCCTAATTAAATAATGGATGTTAAATGTGTCTTTAATGGCTACTATTTAGTAAAGATGCAGCCTGTCTGGCTGAAAGATAACGTGGGAAAAAGCCATTTATTTTGCGGGGAAGTGTTTTGCTTAAAACATTATATATATATATATTAAAAAATATATATATATATATAATATATTTATTTAAAAAATATTATTTTAATATATTTATTTAAAAATTTGTATTTTAATATATTTATTTAAAAAAATGTATTTTAATATATTTATTATAAAAATTTATTTTAATATATTTATTTAAAAAAAATTATTTTAATATATTTTTTAATACATTTGTAAATATATTTTTGAAATGCAAGCAGTGTAAATACTTGAAAATTATATGTGTCAGCCTCTTGCAATCCCCTTTACAGCAGGGCTTAGGCTACTTTCACACTAGGGCGTTGCAGGCGTTGGCGGTAAAGCGGCGCTATATTTAGCGGTGCTTTACCGCCGTCTAAGCGGCGCTATTTGGCTGCTAGCGGGGCAGCTTTAACCCCAGCTAGCGGCCAAAAAAGGGTTAAAACCGCCCGCAAGGTGCCGCTGCAGCTGCAGGCAGGGTTTGCAGCGCTGCCCCATTGTTTTCTATGGGAAGGGGCGCTTTAGGATCGGTAAATACACCGCTCCTACAGCGCTCCAAAGATGCAGCTTGCAGGACTTTTTTGACCGTCCTGCAAGCGCACTGCTCCAGTGTGAAAGCCCTCGGGCTTTCACACTGGAGACACAGCAGGGCGCTTTACAGGTGCTATTGTTAGGGCAAAGTGCCCCAGTGTGAAAAGGGGCCTTAGACTGAGAGAGGAAGAAGCAACAAAATGAGCCAATCAGCTTAGGTTCTGACATCTAGCATGCTGATAGGAGGGGAAAGCAGAGTGACAAAAAGACTAGCTCATCACTGCCCGGTCATAAGCTGGAGACGGGCCCATCACAGCCTGTGCTCAGAGGAAGTGGGTTCAATTATGTTGCCTGTTATTCAACCAAAAAAAGCTGAGGACAACTAGTCATCTCTGCAACGCATGCACATTTCCTCCTGTTTTTATCTATTTAAAAATGTAGTACAAAAAAAAATACCTGTTGATATGGCATAAATCCGGTGAGCTTCTAACGTCCTGTTTGGGCTGGCAACAAAGTAGCTCTGCTGCACCAAAATCGCAATCAGCTTTGACAGGCCTGCTGAAATATAGAACTCCATCTATCCCTGGCCCTCTCTGTCCCTCTCCATACACTTACCACGATTTATTTCCCAGCAAAACAATGCTGCTGCCTTGACTCTTGGGAGGCCGCTCACATACTGTGCATAGGAAAAGAGCTCTTGGGAGATGTAGTTTTGGGGGCATGTCTAGTGCAATAGAAGTTGATCTTCCAAGGCCCTTGTGTTGGCTTATATTTTTTGTTTCTTTAAATATGACTGGCTGGCATTTTGTCTATAACCGCTTGCCGACCATATCACTCACATATAAGGCGGCACTCCTGCGCCAGATCACGTACTAGGTAGGTGATTCAGAACTTCTGGGGGGAGGAAAAGCTCTGTCCTGTCAGCGGGGAAGTCATCTTTCCCCACAAAGCAGGGAACAAAATCCAGCACATCCCTTAGTAAAATCAACACCTAGTAAATGAAAAAACACTGGTTAGGCACACATTTAACCCTTTGATCGCCCTAGATGTTTAACATCCTGCCTGTGCTATAGCCGAAAGACAGCCACAGTGCAGGCTTAGTTTGCCGGGAGGGCAGCACTGATGGGCATTGATAGGTGACACTGATGAGGAGGTACTGGTGGGCACTGATTGGCAGCACTGGTGGGCACTGGCAGCACTGGTGGACACTGGCAGCACTAATTGGCAGCACTGGTGGGCACTGATTGACAGCACTGGTGGGCACTGATTGGTAGCACTGGTAGGCAGCACTGGTGGGTACCGATTGGCAGCACTGATGGGCACTGGCAGCACTGGTGGGCACTGATTGGCAGCACTGGTGGGCACTTATTGGCAGCACTGGTAAGCAACAATGGGCACTGATTGGCAGCACTGGTGAGCACTGATTGGCAGCAGTGGTAGGCAGCACTGGTGGGCACTGATTGGCAGCACTGATGGGCACTGGCAGAACTGGTGGGCACTGGTTGGCAGCACTGGTGGGCACTGATTGGCAGCACTGGTGGGCACTGGCAGCACTGGTGGACATGGGCAGCACTGGTAGGCAGCACTGGTGGGCACTGATTGGCAGCACTGGTGGACACTGATTGGCAGCACTGATGGGCACTGGCAGCACTGGTGGGCACTTATTGGCAGCACTGGTGGGCACTGATTGGCAGCAGTGGTAGGCAGCACTGGTGGGCACTGATTGGCAGCACTGATGAGCACTGGCAGCACTGGTGGGCACTGATTGGCAGAACTGAGCACTGATTGGCAGCACCGATGGGCAGCACTAGTGGGCACTGATGGGCAGCACTGGTGGGCATTGATGGGCAGCACTGGTAAGCAGCACTGGTGGGCACTGATTGGCAGCACTGAGCACTGATTGGCGGCACTGGTGGGCACTGATTGGCAGCACTGGTGGGCACTGATGGGCGGCACAGATAGGCAGCATTATCCCTTTACCCCAATCTGTGATCAGCTGAGTCCGAAGGACACATCGGTCACAGAGCATTGCCAGGAGTAAGGGTTCTGGGAGGACATCCATGGACACCCTCCCAGAATTGGCTGTAGTCATCTTTTGGCTATAGAATGGTCAGGAAGTTGTTCTATCTGGTAATCCTGCCAGTAACTTATTTTCTATCATAGTGACAACATTCACTCACTGTACTGCATCTATGGAGGAGCAGACGGTACCCCAGGACTGGAGGAGACTACAGAACACCTCCATCTTCTCCATATCATAAGTTGGACATTTTCTGTAGTCCACAAACATTGCTCTACCAATGGTGAATCAAACAGACCAAAAGAGAGCAAATAGGAGGAGTTCATTGTTTGGGTTTCTATTGCCTGTAAGGCAGATGTAGAGGGTACTCGGTGGAACGTGTGTGTATCTAGATACAGTGGTGTGAAAAAGTGTTTGCCCCCTTCCTCATTTCCTGTTCCTTTGCATGTTTGTCACACTTAAGTGTTTCGGAACATCAAACCAATTTAAACAATAGTCAAGGACAACACAAGTAAACACAAAATGCAATTTGTAAATGAAGTTGTTTATTATTAAAGGTGAAAAAAAATCCAAACCATCATGGCCCTGTGTGAAAAAGTGATTTCCCCCCTTGTTAAAACATACTATAACTGTGGTTGTCCACACCTGAGTTCAATTTCTCTAGCCACACCCAGGCCTGATTATTGCCACACCTGTTCACAATCAAGGCATCACTTAAATAGGAGCTGCTTGACACAGTAAGATCCACCAGAAGATCCTTAAAAGCTACACATCATGCCGAGACCCAAAGAAATTCAGGAACAATTGAGAAAGAAAGTAATTGAGATCTATCAGTCTGGAAAGGGTTATAAAGCCATTTCCAAAGCTTTGGGAATCCAGCGAACCACAGTGAGAGCCATTATCCACAAATGGCGAAGACATGGAACAGTGGTGAACCTTCCCAGGAGTGGCCGGCCGCCCAAAATTACCCCAAGAGCGCAGCGACGACTCATCCAAGAGGTCACAAAAGACCCCACAACAACGTCCAAGGAACTGCAGGCCTCACTTGCCTCAGTTAAGGTCAGCGTTCATGCCCACCATCAGGAAAAGACTGGGCAAAAATGGCCTGCATGGCAGAGTTCCAAGGAGAAAACCACTGCTGAGCAAAAAGAACATCAAAGCTCGTCTCAATTTCTCCACAACACATCTTGATGATCCCCAAGACTTTTGGGACAACATTCTGTGGACCGATGAGACAAAAGTGGAACTCTTTGGAAGGTGTGTGTCCAAGTATATCTGGCGTAGAAGGAACACTGCATTTCAGAAAAAGAACATTATACCAACAGTAAAATATGGTGGTGGTAGTGTGATGGTCTGGGGCTGTTTTGCTGCTTCAGGACCTGGAAGACTTGCCGTGATAAAAGGAACTATGAATTCTGCTGTCTACCAAGAGATCCTGAAGGAGAATGTCCGACCATCTGTTCGTGTACTCAAGCTGAAACGAACTTGGTTCTGCAGCAGGACAATGATCCTAAACACACCAGCAAGTCCACCACCGAATGGCTGAAGAAAAACAAAATGAAGACTTTGGAGTGGCCTAGCCAAAGTCCTGACCTGAATCCTATTGAGATGTTGTGGTATGACCTTAAAAAAGGCCGTTCATGCTCGAAAACCCTCTAATGTAACTGAATTAGGACAATTCTGCAAAGATGAGTGGGCCAAAATTCCTCCAGGACGCTGTAAAAGCCTCATTGCACGTTATCGCAAACGCTTGGTTGCAGTTGTTGCTGCTAAGGGTGGCCCAACCAGTTATTAGGTTTAGGGGGCAATCACTTTTTCACACAGGGCCATGATGGTTTGGATTTTTTTTCACCTTTAATAATAAACACCTTCATTTACAAATTGCATTTTGTGTTTACTTGTGTTGTCCTTGACTATTGTTTAAATTGGTTTGATGTTCCGAAACACTTAAGTGTGACAAACATGCAAAGGAACAGGAAATGAGGAAGGGGGCAAACACTTTTTCACACCACTGTATATATATAGCTGACGTATTACTGTATCAGTCTGTTCATCCATATTCCATCCTATAAGACAAAAGGCAACCTGGCAGTGACCTCAGACAGCTGATCTGCGTGCGGCGCATTGTTGTGCTGCGGCATTCTCCCATTACAGAGGAAATAAGTCATTAGAACGGTGGAGGTGTTATCACCAAACTCACTAGACATTGATGAGACTCTTCTACACAACCAATATACAATGACATCCGAGGATCTGTAACAACCGTATCCCGGAATCTTCAAATGTGTCGCCAGAAAACGCTTTCTGCTTGAGTAGTTCTAGAATTAACGAGGCCGCTTCCTGCGAACGCTTATTTAATTAGAAGCAGTCAAGCCCGTTCTTATTGTCACCTCCTGCCGGAATTCTGTCTGGTAATGGGGAAGGAGTGAGAGGAATTTGCTGGGGATTATAGGCAAACATATGTTTTTGAAATGTGCATCCGGGTTCTAGAAGCAAGAAGGCCACCCATGGAAAAGATAGAATTTCTAGAAGGCACTCACTGGCCATAGGAGCCTTTACCTTAATGCAATCATTGCTCTATGTGTAAGCCAGCTACTCAAAAAAAGGGCCATATAAGACATATAGGGGTTGGTTTACTAAAGGCAAATAGATTGTGCAAAGTGCAGTTGCTCCAGAGCTTAGTAAATAAGCAGAAGCTCTGCAGACTTCCATCATCCAATCATGTGCAAGCAAAAATGCTGTTTTTCTTTTTTTTTTTATTATTATTGAAAAGTATAAATGGTATTAATACATAAAAACAGCATAATTGTATTAGGAAAGACAGTCCTTTAAAGTACAGCACGATGGTGTAGTTCCCAACATGTTTCGCCCTATAATGGGGCTTCCTCAGGGAATGCTGTCCAGTAAATATCAGGGCCTTCTCACAAAAAACATAATACATACATCATCATAATGATCTTTTTTATTTTATTTATTTTATTTAACCACTTCAACACAGGCATATTTTAATATGATGCCCGCAGATGGGATCTCCCATCCTGGGCGGGTGACATATGACGTCCTCTCATTCCCGGCCATCTAGGGGGCGTGCGCGCCCCCACGGCGTCTCTCGGGACCCGGTGCACGTGCCCGGCGGCCGCGATGTCCGCCGGGGCACCCGCGATTGCCCGGGAACACAGCAGGACCGTGGATCTGTGTGTGTAAACACACAGATCCAGGTCCTGTCAGAGGAGACCGATGGTGTGTTCTCAGTACAGAGAAACACAGATCGGTCTCCTCCCCTTGTGAGTCCCCTCCCAGGGAACATATTAACCCCTGCAGCGCCCCCTAGTGTTAACCCCTTCCCTGCCAGTCACGTTTACATTTACAATCATTGCAATTTTATAGCACCGATCGCTGTGTAAATGTGAATGGTCCCAAAAGTGTGTCAAAAGTGTCCGATGTGTCCGTCACAATGTCGCAGTCACGAAAAAAAATTGCAGATCACCACCATTACTAGTAAAAAAAAAAAAAAAAATGCCATACATCTATCCCCCTATTTTGTAGACGCTATTACTTTTGCACAAACCAATCAATATACGCTTATTGCGATTTTTGTTACCAAAAATATGTAGAAGAATACGTATCGGCCTAAACTGAGGAAAACATTTTTTATTTTTTTTAAATGGGATATTTATTATAGCAAAAAGTAAAAAATATTGTGCTTTTTTTCAAAATTGTCACTCTTCTTTTGTTTATAGCGCAAAAAATAAAAAACGCAGAGGTGATCAAGTACCTCCAAAAAAAAGGACGCCAATTTTGTTTGGGTGCAACGTCGCACGACCGCGCAATTGTCAGTTAAATCGACGCAGTGCCGAATCGCAAAAAGTGTTCTGGTAAGGAAGGGGGTAAAATTCTCCAGGGCTGAAGTGGTTAAAAATAACTATTTTTAAATTATATTAATGTATGTATTATGTTTTTTGTTAGAAGGCTCTGATATTTACTGGACAGCATTCCCTGAGGAAGCCCCATTATAGGGCAAAACATGTTGGGAACTACACCATCGTGCTGTACTTTAAAGGACTGTACTGTATAAGTCTTTCTTAAAGTGGTTGTAAACCCTATTTTTAAACTACATGTTAGCCTATATTAAGGCTTACCTGTAGCTAACCAGGATATCTCCTAAACCTGCACAGTTTAGGTGATATCCCCTGTCCACTGCATGTGCTGATGACATCGGCACATGCGCGCTAGAGCAAACTGACGCAATGGCACCTATGTGCCGTGGCATCAGTCTGCGTGCCGTTACCGGTGTCTCCCGCGCGCATGCACGGAAGTGACATCATCGCGGCTCCGGCCAATCACAGCGCCGGAGCCGCGATACCCGGAAGTAACTCCGGAACGACATGTCGGCGGCCGGAGGGGGAGACGAGGATGGCTTTGGGGGCTTCAATCTGAGATAAGTAATACATAATGAGCTAGTATGCTATGCATACTAGCTCATTATGCTTTTGTCTTGCAGGTTGTCTTTTTTGGTGTTTTTTTTTTCAAGAGTTTACTTCCTCTTTAATACAATTATGCTGTTTTTATGTATTAATAATGTATTCTTTAAAAAAAAAAAAAAAAATTCAGTCAACTTTATTTGCACCTTAAAAATCCCATAAACTTTCTACATACCAATTAAGGGATGGGGGACTATTGTCCAAAAGCTGACTTTTTTTTCAGCTTTTTTTTTTTTTTTTTTTTTCCTTGCACTTGATTGGGTACTCTTTGCAAAGTTAAGCATTTACTAAGCTGTGGAGCAGCTGCACTTGCAGAGTGCAATTGCACTTTGAAACGGGCACAATCTATTTGCCTTTAGTAAATCAACCCCATAGGGGTTTGCATTATGTCAAGAAGCTTCCTGACATTACATGCAATTCTGTGCCATTCATTGGGATTTCAGTGCAACAAAGTTCAGAATTTAGGAGCTCACTACATTTTTGGCAGGATCAACTGGTATGTACTTGCAGCGTTTGTAAAAGTATAAAATATTAATGTATTGCAGAAATGTACTACATAAATTTTTTTTTTTTGTGTTTGTTTAGTGTGCTGACGAGGCCTGCGCAGTAGGATCACATAGGGATTAATGGGATCATCGCCAGATTGCAAGTATGCATGCATCTGGGGAGGGGGAAGGTGGACTAGTTTAGCACATTGAGGGGAGGAAGGAGGGGTAAGAATAAGTGTACGTTGTTTGAAAGTGCACTTATCCTTTAAGTCAGTGGTCTCGAAAATATGGCCCGCTGCAACACTTTATCCAGACCAGAGCTAGGGTCAATTTATTAGCCTTACTGTGCACAGATTGAGGAGACTCTTATGGGGACCATTATGGGGACCATTATGTAAGAGGGGGACCCTGATGTAAGAGGGGGTGAGACATATTTCGCTGACAATGGCTGGTGTTGGCGCTTCAATCATCATGGCACCATGGTTGATACAGATTGAAGCGCCTTGTTTCTATTGTTACATTCTAATATATAATGAAGTGGTTCAACTCACCATTTTTTTATTTATTACAGGATTTATATAGCGCCAACAGTTTACGCAGCGCTTTACAATATAAAAGGGAGACAATACAGTTATAATACAATAAAATACAGGAGGATTAAGAGGGCCCTGTGTGTGCATTGACACTGCATTGGTGGCAGGCTGGCAGCACTGGTCCATTTAGTGAGGGCAGGAGAGCGGTGATGTGGGACGGGCAGTGAGAGATGATGTCATCTCGCTGCTCCCCGTCGCACCTCCGACATTTAAGCAAGGGGGTCTGGCTGCAAAGTGGAGCTCCGCCGATGACAGGAAGCACGTGACCTCCACTCCACTGCGCTGTGAGGGCGGAAGAGCGCTGATGTGTGGGGGGCAGTGAGAGATGATGTCATCTCTCTGCTCCCCCCCGCACCTTGCTCCCACATGTGAAGAGTGCTGATGTGGAGTGGGTGGAGAGAGATGTTATCTCTGCTTGTCCGACCGCTCACTTCTCTCCTCCACCTGTCTCATGTAGCCAGCCCGCCCGCCGCCGCAGCAACCGCGACCCACTGGTTAGGCAGGGACCCTGCGGCAAGAGACTTGGGGCTATGTTTCCCATATTGAGGGCTATAGCCCCAATAGCCACCCCCTAGCGACGTCCCTGATGGAGGGGCAAGCCTTTTTTAAGGTAGAGGTTCCTCCCATATGTGTCCCGAATTTGGGGGAGTATATATATAGGTGGGCAGGGAGGGTCTATAAGCCATTAGCATTTGGAAACCTCTTCTTTTTTGGGACCATCCACAAGTCGCTATATAGGTTCAGGACCCCTTTAGGGGGAGTGTATGGAATGACTTTCTGCTGGGAGGTAAGGCTGCATGCTTTCCTTCACGTGGGAAAGCCAGGACAACCAAGACTTATGGGCACAGATCTCTGTTGCTCTTTCTGTCCTGATCAGGAATGTTTGTTTCAAGCTTGTGCCATCATTCTGATGTATGGTTGTCCTTACCTCATGTACTCTACAGTAAAGTTCAGCAACTGTTTATAAGGAACGTGTTGTGGCCTCAGATTATTCTGTAGTGATGGATGACGACTCTTGGGCATGGATCCATGCTTCGGGTCTTAGCTGGGACAGCATGAACCAGAGGGGGCTAGGAGTTGGAACTGTATTCTGGTTATGCCAGGCTGGCATTTCTCTGCAGGTTCCTTAAAGTGGAAGTAAATCCTCCTGTCGTTTTCAGCCAAGGAAGCTGCCATCTTGGTCTCTGTTTGATCTTCAACTGCCATGATGCTGTACATGTGATCAGTGATGACACCAGCCATTGGATGGTTTGAGAGTTTGGTTGAGAGCACAACCAATGTGACAGTTAACCTTCCTGGCATGCCGGGAAAGTAACTGTTTTTTGAAACTGTCAAATCAATGGGTCTACCTCCTTCCTCAGAAGAGACAATGCAATGTCTCTTCTGCAATAAAATATACCAACCTGCCAGCTCGCAGTCTTCTTTGGAATTTACACTGAGCTGGGCAAGGGCAGCTCATTTTACAGTATAGCACATGTGGCGGGATGACTGCACTCCTGCACATGGGTAAGAGGGACGTCATCCCATGCTGGCCAATGAAGACATCTCAGTCCAACACTTGGAAGAAGTAGGAGATGTCGGAGTCGGCAGGGGATGTTGGGCTATTGAAGTATCAGAGAGTTTAGCTCAGCTTTAACCGGTTCCCGACTGGCTCATGCATATTTA
This sequence comes from Lithobates sylvaticus, assembly GCA_028564925.1. Lineage (NCBI taxonomy): Eukaryota > Metazoa > Chordata > Amphibia > Anura > Ranidae > Lithobates > Lithobates sylvaticus. Next base: position 42,769,657 of record CM053030.1, read on the forward strand.
CTGCGGCACAATGGCAATGTCCCCTTTAAGAGCCGCCAGAGGGCACGCGCGCCGCTGGAGACACGCACGCCCACAGCCTGGCGGGGGACCCGATGCGTGTGGCCCGCAGGCGTGATCACGTGCACGAGAACCAGCACAGGGATTTGTGTGTGTAAACTGTTCAGTCAGGGGAGTAGAGACCTAGGTTTGTTCCTACTAAGTAGGAACAACGATATGTCTCCTCCTCCAGTCAGTCCAATCCCCTCACAGTTGGAACACGCTGAGGAAAACACACTTTTAACCCCTTGATCGCCCCCTAGTGTTAACCCCTTTCCTACCAGTGACATTTACACAGTAATGGGTATATTTTTATAGCACTTATCGCTGTATAAATGTCAATGGCCCCAAAAATGTGTCAAAAGTGTCTGATCTGTCCATCACAATGTCGCAGTACCGCTAAAAATCGCTGATCACCGCCATTACTAGTAAAAAAAAAAATGCCATAAAAAAGCCATAAATATTTCCCATAGTTTGTAGACGATATAACTTTTGTGCAAACCAATCAATATATGCTTATTGAGGTCATTATCCATAGATGGGATTCCTAGCACCAAGTGGCCCAGACATAGGGGGCCCCAAATTTGGTTCGGAAAATGTCATTCTCTGCTGCAGAAAAGTGCTTGACATTTTCCGAACCGACTTTGGGCTCCTAGTACTAAGTGGCTCTCAGATACAGGGCCCCAAATTTGGTCAACGGTGTCCATCTGCAGCAATGTCATTTTGGGACCCTTTGGATCCAGAGACCCCAAATTTTGGCTGCAGCTAGGGGGCATCTAGTAACCCTTAACTACTGAGTTTGAAGTTTGGGGGACCTGTGGCTGCAAATGGGCACAGTGAGGCTGCAAATGGGCACAGTGAGGCTGCAAATGGGCATTGTTGACCCTCTTTTCCACTTACAGTAGCTGCGCATTTCTCACCCTAAGCTTATACTAGAGTCGAGTATATACAGTAATTTGTAGAGCTCTGGTCCACAGGCCCAAAACTCTTCACAATAGGGAGACTGAGTGCAGCTACATCGACGACGCTCTCTAATAGGAGATTGGGGCATTGCATGGACTGTACATTCTGCAGAGAAGGACCCATGCTCTCTGTAGGGAAGCAGTGGTCCCTCTGCTCTTCAGAGGTCTGACACACCCCTTGCTGATTTGACAACTCAAGCTCTGACTCAGAAAGGGCCATGTCAGGCCTCCTCAGAGAGACCACTGCTTCCACGCAAAAAGCAAGGATTCTTCTCTGCAGCATGCTGGCTAAGGGAAAACTTCAAAACACTTTTTTTGTTCTGATGCACCTGGAGTGTAGCTAATGAAAAAATGAAAGTTCAGTTGGGCTTTAATGGATGCATAACTAGGTTAAAATTTTTTTTTTTTTTTTTTAAATGCAAAGACCTCCCCCCAATGTTCCGGATCTTCTGTACCCAACTTTTTTTTTTTTTTTACCTGGGGGTTGAGACACCCAGCTGATTCTCTGCGTTGTTCAAATGCCGTTGGGTATACTCTGGGTGTTTCTTGAGAATTAGCTTGCGAAGAATGTGAGACACATTGAGAAAAGGGTTGATTCACCGCCTTTTGCTGACAGCTGCAGGTACAAACTGATACAAGATTATACATTTGGCTCCTGCAAGAGCTATTACAAAATCTTCTGATAATTACAAAATCTTCTTACGGCTGCTTCGGGAAACTCTAGAAAGACAAATCCTTCTGCGAAAAGTCATTTACAAAACCTGTCAGGAATAATAATCTTCTCTACGGCATGAACTTCTCTACTGCATGGGCTGACTGTAAGTCTGGATTATCCAAAGGGGACCCGTGCGGAAAGTATTCTGAGCAGACCCAGCAAAGTAATCTAACGCTTACTTTTACAGAGCCGCCCTTCTCCCCAATCCACTGCCAGACCACCCCAAAAATCTATTTCTGAAAGTTGGTATTTGCATGAGGCTAAGACAGACCCGCCCCTCCCCCTTCTGAATTCTCAGTGATGTCACCGGTCTCTAGTGAATGGATAGGCTGCATTCTTGGTTATGTCACCGGTCTCTAATGAACGGATAGGCTGTATTCTCAGTGATGTCATTGGTCTCTAGTGAATGGATAGGCTGCATTCTCAGTGATGTCACCGGTCTCTAGTGAATGGATAGGCTGTATTCTCAGTGATGTCACCGCTATCTAGTGAATGGATAGGCTGTATTCTCAGTGATGTCACCGGTTTCTAGTGAATGGATAGGCTGCATTCTCAGTGATGTCACCGGTTTCTAGTGAATGGATAGGCTGCATTCTCAGTGATGTCAACGGTCTCTAGTGAATGGATAGGCTGTATTCTCAGTGATGTCACCAGTCTCTAGTGAATGGATAGGCTGCATTCTCAGTGATGTCACCAGTCTCTAGTGAATGGATAGGCTGCATTCTCAGTGATGTCACCGCTATCTAGTGAATGGATAGGCTGTATTATCAGTGATGTCACCGGTTTCTAGTGAATGGATAGGCTGTATTCTCAGTGATGTCACCGCTCTCTAGTGAATGGATAGGCTGTATTCTCAGTGATGTCACCGCTCTCTAGTGAATGGATAGGCTGCATTCTCAGTGATGTCACCAGTCTCTAGTTAATGGATAGGCTGTATTTTTGGTTATGTCACCAGTCTCTAATGGACGGATAGGTTGCATTCTCAGTGATGTCACCGGTATCTAGTGAATAGATAGGCTGTATTCTCAGTGATGTCACTGGTCTCTAGTGAATGGATAGGCTGCATTCTCAGTGATGTCACCGGTCTCTAGTGAATGGATGGGCTACATTCTCAGTAATGTCACCAGTCTCTAGTGAATGGATAGACTGTATTCTCAGTGATGTCACGGGTCTCTAGTGAATGGATAGGCTTTATCTCAGTGATGTCACCAGTCTCTAGTGAATGGATAGGCTTTATCTCAGTGATGTCACCAGTCTCTAGTGAATGGATAGGCTGCATTCTCAGTGATGTTACTGATGTCTTGTGAGTGGAAAGGCTGCTTTTTCAAAAATTGTCACCAATCTCTATTGTATGGATAGGCCTTTTTATTGGTGATGTCACAGATCTCTAGTGAGTTAATAGGCTGCAATCTTAGTGATGTCATCAGTCTCCAGTGTATGGATAGGCTGCATTTTTAGAGATGTAACTGGTCTCCAGTGTATGGATAGGCAATGCGCTTCTGAATTTCCCTGTAAGGATGTATATTTTATCCCAGACTTGAAATGATGAATTCCATAAAGTGTAGGCAATGGATGCCATTTAAAATGAGAAGGACACACATACCTGAGCATCCTGTGTATCCATAATTCTAATGACATTATGTGTTTTGGGTGCTCCCTATTATTTGATAAGCCGGCTGTGCCCGGACAGTATGTGTGCCTGCAGGTTTACCTCTATGAATATTTACAAAGTCTCTAAAGCTGTCACTTTCTATCATCTTTCATACCCCGAGGGCCGGGCGGGAGCTGGCGAAGACAATGCTTCTGCTGTTACCCTTTCTGAAGAAATAGCGTGATTGTTCCTTGGGATACTTCTAATGGCGGGAGGCTCATGTCTGCGCTCTCTGATGTGTAGGTGTGTTACATTTACCTTCATGAGTGTCAGCAGGGGGATTAGACACATCAATGGAGGACTCATAGCTGGGACTCTGTAATGCAGCAAAGGAATTCTGTCTGCAAATACTGGAGCTTTTATTGCAGTCGCCATCAAGAATGACAGATCCGTGAATAGTCTGTATCATAAACGTTTCCAGAAGACACTTCAGATCGCAAAAATTGATTCTGTCTATAATTGGAAATCAATGGCCAGCGGAAAAAAACGAAAGTGTTAGTTCAAACTGTCTTGCCTACACACGGTAACACCAAAAAAAAAAAATGAACGAATGAGAAAACAAACACCGGCGTACACCATTGCCACCCTCCCTGCCCCCGCTGTACTTTCCTCCAGGGATACTGAGCTATCAGTGCCCATGCAGCCGATCCAGTAGTCCGGGAATTTGACATCCCGGCTGTTCTCCCTCCTTTCTGTGCAGAGCTTCTGGGATGGACCAGATCAATTCTGATTGGTCAGGACCTGCACAGCGAATCGCCCTGGTCTGTCCCAGAAGCACTACAGGGAGAAGAGGGGGGATTTCAAATCACCAGACCGCCTGGACTGGCTATGTGGGCACTGACCAATCAGCATCCCTGGAAGTAGGTACAGTGGGCAGTGTGGGGGGTGGGGAGGGTTACGGTGTTCACCTTTACTTTTTTTTTCTGTGGTATGGAACTTACCCTTTAAAGTAGGGATGCACTGATACCTGCAAGTACAAGTACAGATACTTGTGGTCAAGTAGTAAGAAGCGCCGGCAACACTGTAATCCTTGAAGTGTCGTTTATTGGTACATCAGAGTGACACTAAAACAATAAACTGACGCGTTTCAGCATAGCCTTAGTCGTAGCTGGTGTATGGATTGAGTTGTCCCTGCAGAGCACTGTTACCTTTCTTCTTTTCCACTTGTGGTCAAGTACTCGCCGTTACCAATTACTGATACCTTTGCAGTGCGATTTGAGCCCATACAAAATCGCACTGCAAAGAATCGCATGTGATTTTAACAGGAATACAGTACATTTCCTGTGCGAATTGCATGCCGTTTCCCGCACCGCTCCTGTGTGAACCCAGGTTGAAGTCACTAAGAGGAGCCTGGGTTCACACAGGAGCGGTGCGGGAAACTACATGAGATTGGGACAGGAATCGTACTCTTTGCACTGCGATTTGAGCCCATTTATTTTGTACGGACTCGGATCGCATCGGCTTAAGGTATCAGAGCATTTGCACGAGTACTGGTACAAATGCTTAGTATTGGCACCGATACCGGTATCGGTGCAACCCTACTTTAAAGGGTATAGATACTTTTTTTTTTTTCTTCTTTATATTTCTTTATTATAGAATTTCATCATTTACAGACCAAAATACATTCTTGTTGGAAAATCTAATACTTATCTCCTTATTAAACTAATACATCATTTCCTTATTTCTAAAACCATATATATGGTCAGTCCAAGGCAAGTTCTGAAATTTTTCTTTTTTTTCCTTGCATACATCATCTATACAACATAATTAGCATATACACATCTACAAATATTAACTGCATATACACAAACATACAAAAACTAACCAACACACAAAAACACACACAAAAAAAAAGGTATATATACTCTAACAATTAATCTCTTTTCCTTGTTAAAGGATAAGTTCACCTTTTTAAAGTGGTTCTAAAGGCCCTCTCTGCTCTCTCTATCCTCATTGGCTCAGAGACAGCAGAGGGAGCCATTGGCTTCTGCTGCTGTCAATCACAGCCAGTGACGACGGAATGGGGGGCGTCACTAGATGCAGACAGCGAGGCTCAGGATGGAGCCCACATGAGTGCCCCCATAGAAAGCGTCTTGCTATAAGGGCACTCAGCAGGAGGGGGCAGGAGCATGGGTGGGGGACCTGAAAAGAGGAGGATTTAATTTCACAGAGCAGGAAAGTATACAATGTTTGTCATTTTAAAGAAAGAAAATATGTACATTTAGAATCACTTTAACAAAACAATAACAAAATGCACATAATTTTGCATGTAAAAAAAAAAAAAAAAAAAATGCACACATTTATTATTTCTTATGCAGATCGCAGGTGCAATGCCAGGTTCCTGCACACTTTCCTTCCAGCCTTCTGCTTGTACCTCTGTAAGGGCTGGAGGGAGTGTGAATGGATTAGGAGTTCACTGATCAGTGCCCTCATAGTCCATTGAGAACTACAAGCTATTTGCCGTAGTGGTAGACAGGGCTTGTAGTTTCTTTATTCACAGATTCCTGTAAATGAATGATGCAGCTGTGCGGGTGGAGCGGGTAGAAGAACCCCAATCCACTGTCACAGGGAAGGGAGGGTTCTGAACATGTTACACCCTAAAAAAGTAAGTAAAAGTAACATGTTCAAAAAACATGGGGAAATGTGCATGTAGTGCGGAGATGTACTGCATACAGTATGTTTTTAATTTGCCCTGATATACAGTATCTCACAAAAGTGAGTACACCCCTCACATTTTTGTAAATTTTTTATTATATCTTTTCATGTGACAACCCTGAAGAAATGACACTTTGCTACAATGTAAAGTAGTGAGTGTACAGCTTGTATAACAGTGTCAATTTTCTGTCCCCTCAAAATAACTCAACACACAGCCATTAATGTCTAAACCGCTGGCAACAAAAGTGAGTACACCCCTAAGTGAAAATGTCCAAATTAGGCCCAATTAGAAATTTTCCCTCCCCGGTGTCATGTGACTCGTTAGTGTTACAAGGTCTGAGGTGTGAATAGGGAGCAGGTGTGTTACATTTGGTGTTATCGCTCTCACTCTCTCATACTGGTCACTGGAAGTTCAACATGGCACCTCATGGCAAAGAACTCTCTGAGGATCTGAAAAAAAGAATTGTTGCTGTACATAAAGATGGCCTAGGCTATAAGAAGATTGCCAACACCCTGAAACTGAGCTGCAGCACGGTGGTCAAGACCATACAGCGGTTTAACAGGACAGGTTCAACTCAGAACAGGCCTCGCCATGGTCCACCAAAGATGTTGAGTGCACGTGCTCAGCGTGATATCCAGAGGTTGTCTTGGGGAAATAGACGTATGAGTGCTGCCAGCATTGCTGCAGAGGTTGAAGGGGTGGGGGGTCAGCCTGTCTGTGCTCAGACCATACGCTGCACACTGCATCAAATTGGTCTGCATGGCTGTCATCCCAGAAGGAAGCCTCTTCTAAAGATGATGCACAAGAAAGCCCGCACACGGTTTGCTGAAGACAAGCAGACTAAGGATATGGATTACTGGAACCATGTCCTGTGGTCTGATGAGACCAAGATAAACTTATTTGGTTCAAATGGTGTCAGGCGTGTGTGGGGGCAACCAGGTGAGGAGTACAAAGACAAGTGTATCTTGCCTACAGTCAAGCATGGTGGTGGGAGTGTCATGGTCTGGGGCTGCCGACACTGGGAAGCTACAGTTCATTGAGGAAATCACAAATGGCAACATGTACTGTGACATACTGAAGTAGTGCATGATCCCCTCCCTTCGGAGACTGGGCCACAGGGCAGTATTCCAACATGATAACAACCCCAAACCTCCAAGATGACCACTGCCTCGCTAAAGAAGCTGAGGGTAAAGGTGATGGACTGGCAAGCATATCTCCAGACCTAAACCCTATTGCGCATCTGTGGGGCATCCTCAAATGAAGGTGGAGGAGTGCAAGGTCTCTAACATCCACCATCTCTGTTATGTCATCATGGAGGAGTGGAAGAGGACTCCAGTGCAACCTGTGAAGCTCTGGTGAACTCCATGCCCAAGGCAGTGCTGGAAAATAATGGCGGCCACCCAAAATATTGACACTTTGGGCCCAATTTGGACATTTTCACTTAGGCCCCTTTCACACTGGGGCGGTGAGCCGCGGTGACGGTAAAGCAGCGCTATATTTAGCGCTGCTTTACCGTCGTTTTCACCGCGGTTTTCGGCCGCTCGCGGTGCGGTTTTACCCCCCGCGAGCGGCCGAAAAAAGGGTTAAACACCCCCCGCAGAGCGCCGCCGTAGCCGCGGTATGCCGCGGTAACCGCGGTATTACCGCGGTCTCCCATTGTAATCAATGGGAAGGAGCGGTATAGGAGCGGTGAACACACCGCTCCTATCCCGCTCCAAAGATGCTGCTAGCAGGACTTTTTTTGTCATCCTGCTAGCGCACCGCTCCAGTGTGAAAGCCCGCCGGCTTTCACACTGGAGTTAAAGGGGCCGGATTTTTTCATGCGGTGAACAGGCGCTATTTTTAGCGCCGCACCGCATGAAAAACGCCCCGGTGTGAAAGGGGCCTTAGGGGTGTACTCACTTTTGTTGCCAGCGGTTTAGACATTAACGGCTGTGTGTTGAGTTATTTTGAGGGGACAGCAAATCTACACTATTATACAAGCTGTACACTCACTACTTTACATTGTAGACAAGTGTCATTTCTTCAGTGTTGTCACATGAGAAGATATAATAAAATATATACAGAACTGTGAGGGGTGTACTCAGCATTTGCCATAAACCTTTACCAGTAAGCTAGTCAGTCATTGGGTGAGACGGTAGAAGAAATACTTCCATCATTCTTTTGTTTACAAACTATTTTATTGGGTACAAAAGGTGGTACAAAAAGAGTGCAAAATTATGTCCGAACATTGACAGTAATAATAAGTTGTACATATGAAACATTAGGAAACATAGACAGTTAAGTAAGTATACATAGCTGTGGTACAGTTTTTCTTAAGTGTTTTCACCCATAGTGAAAAAAACATATAAAAAATGCATAATAACGCATATGTAGAAATGAGTCCTTTAATGCAAAAAAATTGAGTTTTTATGTTTTGTTTGACTCATCAACCATGCCATTAACAGATAAATAAAGTAAATGAGAGTAAAGCTTTGCATACCTTCAGCATCCGTCATCTCTGCTTTATACCATTAGTTGTATTTCCAAATATGTATTTCCAGTGATTTCTCTACTCAGCCGTGACTGTGACCACAAGGCAGAGGACCGAGACTACTCATGTCTTAGGTGACTCATTGACTAGATTGAAGTAATGGTTATTACATGTTTTCTTTTAATTCATCCTTTAAACATGACTTCTATAAACATTAAAGAAGAATTCTAGGCTTCCAGCTTGGACCAGTGTAACAATGTGTATACCACACCTGGCCGATGGCCCTGGAAGCTGGAAATCCCTCACGTAGACACCACTACTCCAGTCATCTCCACTTGCTTCTGCGTCTCACGGCATTCTGATGCACTCCTACCTATTGAACACTCAGCTGCTCAAAACAGGTGCACCAACCAGAGAATTCTTTGCAATTTCTAAATAAATGCAAAGTGTTCTCTGATTGGATGAGCAGGAGAGCTGGTGTCAGCCTGTCCACCTCCTCCAGTCAGGGAACTTTTTGCATTTATTCTGAAAATTAAAAGCTTTCTTTGAATGGTGCACCCATGGCGAGAAGCCGATCTTCTGTGTTCACAATGCAAAAAAAAACTGTGGGCGGGGCCTACGCGCCCTGCCCGCGGGGGTACCTTTGGTCGTGAATGCGCTCTTTAATGCCAGGGACCAGACAGTCAGTATGAGCATTATGTGTCAGCAAAAATCTCCCCACAAAAACACTGAGCACTAACCTGCATGCTCACCCCCTAAGCATTAATTCTCCCTCCTACCAGTACAAATCCGCCCTCCCGCTGAAATCCTCCATCTCAGCACAAATCTTTGCCTCCCCCATCCGCCAAATCCCCCCAACTCAGATGCCCCCCCCCCCCCCCAAAAAAGTTCACCCCTCCTAGCACAAATCTTTTACCCCTGAAAGCTCCCCACACTAGTACACATCTTCTCCTCCCCACTTCAAATCCCCCCTCCAAGCACAAATCTCCCCCCCTATCCCCCTCCCAATACAAATCTCCCCCAAATCACCACTTTTAGCATGCCCCCAAATCTTACCCCTGCAGCCCCCATCCCCCCCACCTCCCATGATACCACAGTGCCCAGGGCATCCACCCCTCCTGCTCACTGCTTGTCCCAGCCCTGCACGCCGAGCACATAGAATGGACCTCATAGGTACACTTGCTAACTTCTTCCTTCCCATGCCTAAGTGACTAGGCCGTTGATCTCCGTAACGCGGGTTTGGTTTTCGGTTGCTACAGGAAACCGACCGCTAAGGGGGGAGCCAGAACATCGACCCCCTTGGTACCAGAGGACCTGTCACCTTTACCAGGTACCACAACTGGTTGCATTGTAACTTGGGACTAGTGGTTGGTTACCCATAGCAACTACTTACTCTTGCTGATTTGCTTAGTAAACCTTGTGTTGTAGCAGCTGGGCTGCCTTACAGACCTTGGTTCTTTTGCTACGCCAGAACCAACATGCACCCCTTTTACCTTCAGACCAGGGTTGGAACAGTTGATGCAACTTTACCGAAGAGCTTCTTAGTACAGTCCAACATGAACCGTTAAAACCATAATGTCCCTAACTACCTCTAACTGGTTGCCTGCCAGCGTTCCATCTAGAAGGTAGTAGTCCATTTTGGCGTTCTCCAGTTCTTGGTTGTTCTCCAGAATTCTGGTGACTCCGACCGAGTGGAAGGCGCAGCAGTCCTCTATGGTAGTCACAGCATGCACTGCTTGATATGTGTTCCCGCTCGCTGAACCCAGCCTTCCCCCAAGTTTATTTTACCGGTAGGTAGGCCGGATTAAAAAAAAAAACAGGAACTGTAGCACACACATTAATGCCCCGTACAGACGATCAGATTTTCCGACAACAAATGTTGGATGTGAGCTAGTTGGCGGAAAGTCCGACCGTGTGTATGCTCCATCGAACATTTGTTGGCGGACTTTCCTCCAACAAATGTTGGCTAGCAGGTTCTCAACTTTTCCACCAACAAATGTTTGTTGTCTGACTTTCCGATCGTGTGTACACAAGTTCGTCAGACAAAAGTCCACGAATGCTCGGAATCAAATACGAGCCGGAGATGTAACTAGAGATCGTAATGGAGATATCACGTACGTCTTGTACGTCACTACGTTCGTAATTGTTGGCCAACATTTGTGTGACCGTGTGTATGCAAGACAAGTTGGAGCCAACATCCTTCGAACAAAAATCCACGGTTTTGTTGTCGGAAAGTCCGATCGTCTGTACGGGGCATTACTCCTTCACCCCTCAGCCTGGTCCAGCCACTAACTAATGCATCTGTAGGCAACCTGCCTACAGGCCAGCCTCTCAGCACAGGACTTGGAAGCAAGTGGAGATCACCGGAGTAGAGGTGTCCAGCTTCCAGGAGCTTCTACACATCGTTACTTTGGTCTGAGCTGGAGCAATAAAACTACAGTATGTATAATATAGCCATGCCCAGAATTCTTCTTTTAAAAAGTATTCTAATGCCCCATACACACGGTCGGAAAATCCGACCACAAAATCCATAATTTTTCCGACGGATTTTGTCCGACACTGGTGTTGCATACACACGGTCGGACAAAGTTGTCGGAAAATCCGATCATTCTGAACGTGGTGTCGTTTGTTGCCTACGACGGGACTACGTAGAGGCTAGTAGCCAAGAGCTTTGGTCTTGTAATGTGATCTGAGCATGCGTGGCACTTTGTCCGTCGGAATTCGCTACACACGATCGGAAAAAGTCCGATAGGACTTTGTTGTTGGAAAATTTGAGAGCAGGAGATAAAACTTTGTCCGTCGGAAAATCCGACGTAAAAAGTCCGATGGAACCTACACACGGTCGGAATTTCCAACAACATTGTCCGATAGGACATTTTCCGTCGGAAAATCCGACCGTGCATACGGGGCATAAGCAATGACAAAAACTCTATATCAGGGGTCCTCAGGCAAGAGGGCCGGGTGTGACCCTTTACTTCCCTTTAACCAACCCTTGAGGCCCTCTCTCTCCCACAGACACCAACGATGAGGCAATATTCCTCCAGATGATGCCAACGATGGGACATTATTCTGTCTTTAATAACCACAGGCGCTGGGTCACTGCTCACCAACCCTGGGGCATTGTTTACCCCCAATGACCACTGACGCTGGGGCATTTTCTAAATCTGCCTGGAGTTTAGCTTTAAAGGAAAGCCATTTGTGCACATTCCTGGTAGTGCTACATATCCCGCAATACAAGGCAGGTGTGATTATCCCAAAGCTTCAGATAGCTGAGCGATGTTTGTGCTTTGCCCTGCAAAACACCCAAACTCAACCAGTTTATCCGACATTGCGCCAACACCGGACATGCTAGGATTTGCAGGGGAGCCAGCTGCAGAAGCAAATGCAAGGCCAAGGGGTTAAATATTGCCTTGGGGGAAGAGGTGGACAAATTGTCCACGTCCTCGTACGGTAAGAATTCGGTGTCATTCCAGTCACAGGAACCTCGGCATGGGAACATTCATCAGATAAGGGTGATAAAATAACTTTTCGAAAAAAAAAAAAAAGTCTGCACCTCCTGGCACTTCACTCTCTGATTTTTGAAGCATTCTTTCCGGCTTGAGCCTCAAAGAATGCCAAATATTCCCCAATGGCAAGACAAGCCACCATAAAATAACACAAGTCGCCATGCCTGAGTGCTTACCATCACCTGACATACACACCTTGTCACCGGGGTTTGCATGGAATCTCTATTGCATTTCAATGTTGCATAATGAAAAGTGCAAGTGATATTTGTGAACTGCTGAGGCCATCCAGTAAACAATGCAACTGTGCTAAAGTCAGACAGTAAACTCAGTTTATTTTAAATTGAGCTGCTCAGCAAATGCGTAAAAATAACATAAGATGATAAAATGAAATGGGCAGAAAATGGCAACTTTTGATTTATGGTTCAAAAAAAGTTTATTAACCTCTTGCTTACTGGGCACTTAAACCCCCTCTCCTGCCCAGACCAATTTTCAGCTTTCAGCGCTGTCACAGTTTGAATGACAATTGCGCGGTCATGCAACACTGTACCCAGATTCAATTTTATAATTTTTTTCACACAAATGGAGATTTCTTTTGGTGGTATTTAATCACCACTTAGGTTTTTATTTTTTGCTAAACAAACAAAAAAAGACAGACATTTTTGAAAAAAAACAAAACAGGTTTCATAGTTTGTTATAAAATTTTGCAAACGGGTAATTTTTCTCCTTCATTGATATTCGCTGATGAGGCTGCACTGATGGGCACTGATGGGCTGCACTGAAGGGCACAGATAAGGCGACACTGATAGGCACTGATGGGTTTTGCATGGGTGGGTGGCACTGATGGGCACTGGTAGGTGGTATTGATAGGCAGCACTGGTGATGACGCACTGGCGATTTATAGGTGGCACTGTGGGCACTGATAGGTGGCACTATGGGCACTGATGGGTGACACTGTGGGCACTGATGGGTGACACTGTGGGCACTGGTAGGTGGTGCTGGTGGGCACTGGTAGGTGGCACTGGTAGGTGACATTGGTGGGCACAGTAGCCTCTCCACGATCGGCATGAGGAGAAAAAACAGCAGATTACCGGCTCTGTTTACATCACATGATCAGCTGTCATTGGCTGGCAGCTGATCACGTGGTAAGGGGTCGGGTGTTGCTTCCGGTGTTCTCTATGCGCAGTCAGGGATCCTGATTGACTTCATTTGCCCTGATAAGCCAGTCTTTAGCACTTCCTGCATATATATGTGCCACCCGTAACTGCAGTACAGTGTTGGGAAAGGGGTGAGAGGGTGCCTAGTACTGCCATCAGGTATATGTTAAGAAGGGGGAGTGATTTTCCCACCTTTAGGCAAGATAGAACATTGATAACCTGGTTAAGGTCTTCTTTAAATCCTGACCTGGTATTTCTCCCTCTTCATAATTGCAGAATCATGCTTGGGTAACCAAGCCCAGGGCTATCAATGATTCACTGAACACAAGGAGGTACAGGAAGATGCTTGTACAGATTCTGAACTCTGATCACCCAGCTTGAATGTATATAGGCCAAGCAACTGCCTAAGCATGCAAAGCAAGAGAGCATTTTAGATATGGCAGGAATTCACAACAGGAATTCTGTACAGAGAGCAGACCCACGTGTCAAGGGATGGTCTCCTGGGCACAGTAGATCTACAGATAGATCCAACTTAAGTAACATCCGGTAAGGAGGTCATGGACTCGGGAGGACTGCCTCGTCATTTGCAGGCATTCTGAAAAAAACTACTCAACTAGGCACAAGGGATCATGGGAGATCATGTCAAACTCTAGGTTACAGTAGAGTTTCTTGTTTTTTTTGTGACATGGTTCGTTGAAAGCAATGGGATTTGGTTAATGACTGGAGTTGTTTGACGTTCCCTCTTTAGAGTGAAACATTACCCCCAAATTTTTACTTTCAGTGTTTTTTTATTTTTTATTAAAAGGATAATTGTTATACAAAACAAAAGAAAGGGTTATCTTACAATTCCAAGTACAGTCAAAACCACAATGATCTAGCTTTAGAAGAACACGTAGAAATTATATAAGACCAATGGCCGAGTCTCGAAATACATTCTAGGATTCCAAAATAATAAATCAGGGTTTCTCAACCAGGGTTCCGTGGAACCCTTGGGTTCCTCTAGAGCAGTGATTCTCAACCAGGGTTCAGTGGAACCCTAAGGTTCCTCCAAATGTTGCTAGGGGTTCCTTCAGCATTGGGCAATTTCTGCCTCTCAGATAAGTTCCCACTCACACCATTCTTTTTAGCTGTCTGTAAGGAGGTAATTCTTCCCAATGACCGCAAGTGTAAGGACCATTCTTTCCACTGACCATCACACTAATGTATCATGAGTTGTAGATTTCTAATTTTTAGCAGGGGTTCCCCCGAGACCGGAGAACTATTTCAAGGGTTCCTCTGTGTTGAAAAGGTTGAGAAAGGCTGCTCTAGAGGTTGCTAGGGGTTCCCTGAGCAATGTTCAATTTCTGCCTCTCAGGTAAGTTCTCAAGGACACCATTGATCTTTTTAGTTATCTGTAAGGGGGTAATTCTTCCCAATAACCACAAGTGTAAGAAGCATTCTTCTCATTGACCATCACACTAATGTATGATGAGTTTTAGATTTCTCATTTTTAGCAGGGGTTCCCCAAGACCGGAAAATTATTTCCAGGGTTCCTCTGTGTTGAAAAGGTTGAGAAAGGCTGTAATAAATCATACACAAAACATATCTCCAATCTTCAACTGTAGATTGGTAAAAAAAAACATTCTATCGTAGCCAAATTGTCAAACAGGATTGGAAAAACCGTACTAGAAAGAGAATGAAGGCAAGAAGAAGGGAAAAGGAGAGGTAAAAGAGAAAAAAGGATCCCAAGTACAATGAAGATTGCTTGGTAAATCCCCCTTAGTGCAAAAGATTTAAAGGCCAATGTGTACATTGCATGCCCAAGGGCTCCACACTTTTCAAATCATTTTCATGAATCTTGGATTATGCTTGCAAGCTTTTCACGAGTCATAATCCATGAAACCTTTTGCCATACCTGAGACACAGGGACTGAAGTCTTCTTTCAGTTCCGAGCAATGGCCCTCAACAGTTTTTGTTAAATTTTGGTTGGGTGGAAATATGTCTGATGCCCCATCAGGCTTTTTTCTGTTTATCCTACCACCAAGAAGATCTCCCACGCTTCTCCTGCTACTGTCCTAATAGCCAGGTCTCTGCTACTGCAATCCACACTCCCTGTATTTATATAGAGGGACTGCTTTTGGACTGGTGACACCAAAGTACTGGCCACTAGTGAGGTCTTCATAGAAATTTACACTACATGACCAACAACTTGTGAACACCTACTTATTTTGCCCAAAGTATATGATTTCCCCCTCTAAATGATTAAGTTCAGGTGTTTCCAGTGAAGGTTTTTTTTTTTCTTTTGTTCTGTGGTGTAGTGCGCACACACAAAACTAACACCAGGTGCAATAAATGAATGAGCACACAAAAACAAGTGCACAGGGTGTAGCACATGATCCTCCTCCGAAGAGAAAGGACCCGACCCTAACCATGAAACCTTGGGGGGGACAAGATTTTTGATGGTACTCTTGGCCCACCCAAGCGAGATAAGGTGGACTCTAGGAATACGTACCTCTCCAGCTCTTGTTGAAATGTATCTAGATGTGGGATGGGCCAAAATATCAGATTGAAAGAGCAAAGTTTTTTTTCCTGCCATTTGTATGGCAGCTCCATAAAGACATGGTTTGATGAGTTTGGTGTGGAGGAACTAGAGTGGACTGCACAGACTCATGACCTCAAACCTACTGAACACCTTTGAGATGAATTAGAATGAGCATTGCAAGCCAGGTCTTCTCATCCAACATTAGTAACTAATCTCACAATTTGTCTATTGACCGAATAGGCACAAACTCCCACAAACCCATTCCAAAATCTTGTGAAAAGTAAAGGGGGGACTTGCTAGTTCCATATTTATGTCCCTGGTTTTGGAATGGGACGTCCAACAAACTCATACAGGTGTGATAGTCAAATGTCAACAAACTTTTGCCCATAGATATACAATATATATATATATATATATATATATATATATATATATATATATAATGTATGGACAGCAAAACTTTCGGTAGTTTCAGCTCAAAGCAGAGACCCGGCTACCTGGAGTGGGGGGACACAAAAAAGTTTTAGCTGCCACAGCAGGGCTCACACTGGGGGGAGAAAATAAACATTGTAAGCCAATTAAGCTAAACAGTATAGTACCATAGCTCCCAACTGTCCCTGATTTTCGAGGGACTGTCCCTGATTTGGAGCAATGTCCCTCTGTCCCTCATTCCTCCTCATTTGTCCCTCATTTTGGTCTGATCTATATAGTTGTATATAAAATTCACTTTTTATCTTTCAAAAAGTGTTTCCCAGTGCTAAAACTTTCATCTAATTTCTAAATTGCTGCATTTGTACAGCCAGTATAAAGGGATAGTAGTGGTAAAAAAAATCCCTTGTGGATTTAATTGACCTTTTTTGGGGTTAATTCTCCTTTAAGGGGATGTGGCAGGGGGGCGTGTCCTATGCCTACATACATTTGCCAGTAGGTGTCCCTCATTCCCATCTCAAAATGTTGGGAGGTATGCAGTGCTGTCAATCAAATAGGAACTTTTCTTAGAAGGAGAGAGAGAGAGCACAGGGATGACCTTCTCCGTGAGCTGCTGCTCCTTCACTTCCCAGCCATAGGCCGAGGCCCTAACTGATTTGCTTTACCTGCAGTGGGTAAAAGTGTGGTCAGATTCTGCCATTGCAGTGCCTAGCTTACAAGACTGGCTAAACAAAAGTAGACATTTTTGGTAGGTAAGACAATTGTGTTTTTATCTGTTCGCCTATACGTCCACTTTAAATAACTTCTACTAGGAAGATCCTATAGCAGAGCGATTATTCCATACATACCATGCACAAAAATAACCGAGCAGATGGCTCATTGTTCTATGCTAAGATGTCAGACTTTTTTCCATCCATAAACGTGTTGTTTTAATAATAAACCGCTCCTTCCTTCCGATAGCAGGCCCTCCATTTTTTTATGAGACATTTTTACGGTCGTAATGGTGCGTCAGGCCCCTTGAGGGGCGCGCAGGGTTATTCAGCAGCTAAAGTTACTAAAGATTTACTGTAAAAAGGCAATCATCCGGCCAGATACTTTTCATTCTTCTCTCAGGATATTGATGCGTCACAGAGGTTTTGGCATCTAATACAGCAGCAAGAAAAAAAAAAAACGATTCGTTGCTGGAAACGCTATAGCTTAGAAGCTGATGATTCTGCCCCTTCAATCCATTGTGTCTGACGTTAATTCCCAGACTTTTAAATCCTTTACGGTGAGCGCGGTGTGTGTACACCTAGCATTACACATCCGACATCCTTCTTGTTTCAGCTGATTGACACGCTGTGATTCTAGCACGCTATGAAAAGATAACACACTGTGATCTATTACCCACCAAAATAAATCCAATTTGTTTATCCCCGCTGCCACTGCCGTGCTCATAACTCAATGGAATTACTGGCAAGACTTTTATCAGTTGAGTCCTTTTTCTCACTTGTTTTGGATTTGGTTCATGGCAGCAAATACATCTCTGTTAAAGCTCCAGGCATTAACGTACCCCTTATTACCCCCACCTAAGTAACCAATTATTTAAAAACTACCTTTTACTTGCCTCAATATGTGGTCATGTTACATGCTAGGTCCTGGATCTTCTATCTTCTTCGTTTAGAGGAAGGGGGTCCTTATGGTCCATGTTACTGCCTAGGTGATGTAGACAATACCTGTTGGTTGTCCAGTGGTTGGTCCTCTTAGGAACATGCTGGATCCTGGATCTTCTATCTTCTTCGTTTAGAGGAAGGGGGTCCTTATGGTCAATGTTACTGCCTAGGTGGGCACATGGGTCCTGGGTCTTCTATCTTCTTCCCTGTAGAGGTGGAGGGTCCTTCTTGTCAGTGTCGCTGCCTACCTGATGTAGACATTACCTATTGGCTGTCCAGTGGTAGGTCCTCTCAGGAATTTGCTGAGTAACTGGTCTTCTATATTCTTCACAGATGTGGGTCCCCTTCATGCCTACATCACTGCCTAGGTGATGTAGACAATACCTATTGGCTGTCCCGCACTGGGTCCTCTCAGGAACATGCTGGGTACTGGATCTTCTATCTTCTTCACAGCAGAAGAGAAGGATCCTTTTTTGTCCATGTCACTGCCTAGGTGATGTAGACAATATCTGTTGGTTGTCCAGTGGTTGGTCCTCTTAGGAACATGCTGGGTCCTGGATCTTCTATCTTCTTTGTTTAGAGGAAGGGGGTCCTTATGGTCCATGTTACTGCCTAGGTGGGCTCATGGGTCTTCTATCTTCTTCCCTGTAGAGGTGGAGAGTCCTTCTTGTCAGTGTCGCTGCCTAGGTGATGTAAACATTACCTATTGGCTGTCCAGTGGTAGGTCCTCTCAGGAATTTGCTGGGTAACTGGTCTTCTTCACAGATGTGGGTCCCCTTCATGCCTACATCACTGCCTAGGTGATGTAGACAATACCTATTGGGCTGTCCAGCACTGGGTCCTCTCAGGAACATGCTGGGTACCGGATCTTCTATCTTCTTCACAGCAGAAGAAGAGGATCGTTTTTAGTCCATGTCACTGCCTAGGTGATTTAGACAATACCTGTTGGTTGTCCAGTGGTTGATCCTCTTAAGAACGTGCTGGGTACTGGATCTCTTCAAGGAGAAGGGAAGGGTCCTTCTTTGTCCAGGTCACTGCCCAGGTGCTGTAGACAGTTTCAATTGGCTGTCCAGTGGTTGGGTCCTCTTAGGAATGTACGAGGTCCTGGATCTTCTATCTTCTTCCATGCAGAGGTGGAGGATCCTCCTAGTTCATATAACTACCTGGATGACGTAGACACTTTGCAATGGTTGCCCAGCCATGGGGTCCTCTCAGTATCTAGAAGAGTGCAGCGGTGTGATGATGTCACAAAAAAGGTGATCGGTCCGCATGGGTGTAAACAGCAGTAGCAGATCACTGGAAGTTCCTGGCTCCATGGAGGGACATTAATGGTGCATTTAGGTGAGTAAACTGCAGCTTTGAGGTTATCTTTTTTTTTAATCTGTGAATCTGTGAGAGGGTGGTGGGAACAAGGGGATGGGAAGGAGGAGAGTGCAAAATCTGGTGCAGCTCTGCATAGAAACCAACCAGCTTGCAGGTTTTATTGTCAAAGCTTAGTTGAACAAGCTGAAGTTAGAAGCTGATTGGCTACCATGCACAGCTGCACCAGATTTTGCACTCTTCAGTTTTAATAAATCAACCCCATTGTATGTTAAGGATACATATATCCTAAGTCCTACTGGTGTCTCTTCATGTGTTTCTTTATTCTTATGTCGCATACACACGGTCGGAATTTCTGATGGGAGCTCTTCATCGGATTTTCCGACCGTGTGTATGCCCATCGGTCTTTTTCTGTCGGAATTTCCGATGGACTTTGGATTGAGAACCCGTTCTTAATTTTATTAGACGGAAAACCTTTCTATCGGATTTTCCGATCGTGTGCATGCAATTCCGACACGCAAAATTCCGACGCATGCTTGGAAAAAATTTGACGCATGCTCAGAAGTATTAAACTTCCCTTTAATAGTGCAGTCGAACGTGTTGTATGCCGTGGTGTTATTGACCGTCGGAATTTGGTGTGACCGTGTGTAGGCAAGACAGTTTGAGCGAAATTCCGTCGTAATTTCGACGGGAAAACCATCAGAGCTTTTTCCGATGAGAATTCAAATCGTGTGTACGCGGCATTAGATGTGCTAGGTTCCCTCTAAAAGACAGTCACTGAAAAATGACAACCAAGGACTACCACTGTCTCTTCTACTGTTGGTGGACCCAAGCCACCAGCTCTTTAGTCATGACTATTAGACCTGTTTTAGAATATATATATATCTTGTTTCTTTAAAGCGGAAGTAAACCCATTGATTTAACAGTCTAAAAAAAAAAGGCATGCCGTGAATGCTAACTGCACATTGGCTGTGCTCTCAACCAAACAGTCAAACCATCCAATGGCTGGTGTCATAACGGATCACATGTGCAGCACTGTGGCAGTTGAAGATTAAACAGAGGCAAAGATGGCAGCTTCCTTGGCTGAAAACGATAGGGGGGTTTACTTCCACTTTAATAAATATTCATCAGCAGTCCATAGCGTGGAAGAGCTGGTCCAAGTTGTGATACACTGCCTGAAAGAAGAAGACATTTATAGCTTACTGCTCCACCTTGGCTTGTATCCTTGCATAGCTCTTAAGGGACTAACTAGTAAATCAAAACTGAAGCAGCAGAGTGCCTGCAGACAGTTCCCCTTTAAATATTCCATATGACATGTTTATGTGTTCTGTAACATGCAGTACTCGGCTTTATACACTTATGTCATTTGAAAGTTATGGAGAAGGTGTAACATATACAAAATCCTTTCACAGAGTTTACCAATCAACATGATTAACAAGAGTGTAAAGGATGATAATATAGTAATACATTATAACCAGTTGATTGCAGTTTTTGCACGTTGGAACTTCAGCAGACCCGTATATATGAAGACTCATAAGAAATACTGTGAAATCCACTTACGCAAAAAAAATTGTGAAGCGTTACTTTTCTTGCACTATATCACCAATGGTGTATCCCCCCCTATGGGACCTCAAGTATTGACATATACAATGATCAATAAACCCTGTGTGAAATGGTGTAAAATTACTACTAAAATTACAAAATGAACTGAAAAAAAAAAAAAAAAAAAAATATATATATATATATATATATATATACGGTATATATAGTATATATACCGTATATATATATATAGTATATATATATATATATACCGTGTGTATATATACATATATATATATATATATATATATATATATATATATATATATATATATATATATATATATACCGTGTGTGTATATATATATATATATATATATATATATATATATATATATATATATATATATATACCGTATATATATATATATATATATATACCGTATATATATATATATCTATATATATATATATATATATATAGATATCTATATATATAATTATTTTTTTATTTTTTATTTTTTTTTAGTTCATTTTGTAATTTTAGTAGTAAAAAAAAAAAAAAAACCTTAAGGACCCCAAATAGATAAAAGTTCCAAATAAAACAAAATATGCACGAAAATAATTAGAATTACCATACCATATATGCCATATATACCATACAAACTGGAATAGCGATGAAAACCTCTTGTGTAATTCCGCGTACACACGATCGGAAATTCTGCCAGCAAAAGACCGATGAGAGCTTTTGGTCGGAAAATGCGACCGTGTGTAGGCTCCATCGGACTTTTGCTGGCGGAATTTTGGCCAGCAAAAGATTGAGAGCACGTTCTCAATTTTTCAGAAGGAAAACGTTTCCATTGGAAATTCCGTTCGCCTGTGGCAATTCCGACATGCAAAATTCCGACGCGTGCTCGGAAACAATTTGACGCATTCTCGGAAGCATTGAACTTAATTTTCGCGGCTCGTCGTAGTGTTGTACGTCACCGCGCTCTTGACGGTCGGAATTTGGTGTGACCGTGTGTAGCCAACACAAGCTTGAGTGGAATTCCGTCGAAAAAAACAGACTATATTAGTCTTTTGTGCATCAACATTATTAGGAGTTCCATGTAGTCAGTAGAAATCCAAACACTTGTATACTCCTGTGTGCTTCACCTTAAACACCTTGTAAACCGCCACCAGTCTACATATAGCGCTCACCTTAGCTTTAGACCTGTCCACAGGTCAATATACACCTCCCCCGTCTGGGAATAATATCCAGTGGCTTGCAAAATCTCCAAATTCATCAACACTCCTCCTCACATGATAAAAGCCTGCTATCAGGTAAGTGGTCTTCAACTTTCAGAAGTATGCTCAGAGAGGTCTAAAAGAAACCCATCGTAGTGCTTCACTGTATTAAAACCTTAAATTTTATTTAAATTTTTTTTTAAATGCACTCACATTGCACAGTGCACTGCGATCTGTGCACATCGATATAAGGTTTTACAAGGAGAACTTGATAAAGTCACGTGATTTGTGACTAAACTCACCGAGTTTGTGACGTTATCACACCGACAGGAAGTGATGTCTCAATAACTTGGTATAGTGTGATGTTTGGATGAGAGGCAACCCACCTTTATCTTGTAAAACATTATATCTACTGTATGTGCACAGATCGTAGTGCACTGTGCAATGTGAGTGCATTTTAATATTTTTTAATAAAATGTAAGTGCCATTTTTCTCACTGAACACCAATGTAAGGGACTTTTTTGCACTGACCACCAATGTAAGGAGAACTTCTTGCACTGAACACCAATGTAAAGAGAACTGACCACATTAATGAGCTTTTTTTCCATTGACTACCATTTTTTTTAAATCAATTGTTTTTTAATTATTTTATATGAAAACAACATTAAAACAATACACTGACTCAAACCATACAAACAAAAGCACACCAAACCAAAAAAAAGGAAAAAAAAAACAACACAGACCACCCCCTTCAACAAATCCCCCATCCCACCAACCCCCGCTCACTCGGAGTAAATATGACAAAAAAAAAAGAAGAAACGAAAAAAAAAAGAATAACAGTATCCAGTATTACAAAGTGAACAGTACACAGTACCCATTCGTTGACATGATACCTATGTCATGGATTGAAGCCATCTAGACCAGGTAGCATCAAACTTATTCATGGAGTTCCTTAGGCAGTATGTATGTTTTTCAAAGAGAATAATCCTATTGAGATCTATGAGCCACTCAGATACAGTCGGTGGATGGGGAGAGGTCCAATTAAGAGCAATCTGTCAATGGACCAATTGGACTACCAATTTAAGGAGTATTCTTCCTACTGACCACCAATATAAAGGCATTCTTCTGCATTTTTCCTACTGACCACCAGTGTAAGGGACATTCTTCCCACTGACCACCAATGTAAGGGACATTTTTTCCCACTGACCACCAATGTAGGGGCATTCTCCAGCTGATCATGGATGTAAGGGGCATTCTTCCCTCTGACCACCAATTTAAGGGGCATTCTTCATACTTTTCACAAACATGAGAAGCATTTTGCTGACTCGCCACCAATGAAGGAAACATTCTTCCCACTGACCACCTCTGCCAGGGACATTCTTCCCACTGACTATAGCATTTTTCCAACTGTAACAGAGCACTTTACTGACCATCAATGTGATGGAGCACTTCACTGGCCAGGAATGTGATGGAGCACTTCACTGAACACCAATGTTAAGGGTCACTTTTCCACTGACCACCAATGCAAGAGAACACTACAGCTTTCATTACGTACATATTTTTTCTGCCCATTATTATTTTTTGGTCAATTTCATTATTACTACTGGAAATGATTTTGTCCTGTAGAGCAGCCCCGAGTGTCAAAAACACTACCTCACATTCCTTATTCTTTTATTTACTCGTACCCACACCATTTACACGTACACACGATCGGAAATTCCGCCAGCAAAAGTCAGATGAGAGCTTTTGGTCGGAAAATGCGACCGTGTGTAGGCTCCATCTGACTTTTGCTGGCGGAATTCCAGCCAGCAAAAGATTGAGAGCAGGTTCTCAATTTTCTGGTAAAAGTTCCGATCGGAAATTCCGATCGTCTGTACCAATTCCGACGCGCAAAATTCCTACGCATGCTCTGAAACAATTCGACGCATGCTCAGAAGCATTGAACTTAATTTTCTCGGCTCGTCGTAGTGTTGTACGTCACCGCGTTCTTGACGGTCAGCGAACTTTTGTGTGACCGTGTGTATGCAAGACGAGCTTGAGCGGAATTCCGTCGGAAAAACCATCCAAGATTTTTCCGACGGAAAAGCCGCTGGTGTGTACGTGGCATTACCGTTCACGCTAATGTCTCATACACTGTAGAGATAATTGATATTAGCAAGGGTGTATTATAAAATTGGATTAAGGCTGTGTTATATAATTGTAATACAGACTGGTGATCAGTGACATCTACTGGCACCTCATCTAGGTATTACTTTGTAGCTGGAAAACTCAGAACTGACTTGGCCGAACAAATAAAAGCGGCCTCATTATGTCATAAACAAACACACCGCAGGTTCTATAAAACTAGTATTGCATGAAAGTGTTGCAATCGTGGTTTATGTCATCAGATAGTTATGAGGACGATGTAACATGTACAAAGTCCTTTGTGTTTAGTGATCCTTTAGCTCCACCAAGATTACCGGGAGATATATATGAAACAATAATACACAGAGGAGTTCTGTAATACACGAGAACTTTGAAGGAGAACTCCAGCAAAAATAGCTAAAATATATATATATATATATTGTTGAGTTGTTTTATTCACTAAAAATTGTATATGTTTTTAAAGCCCAATCCTTTTGGTTTTGATGGAAACCCATCAATGGGTTTTGATGGAAACCCATCAATGGGTTTTGATGGAAACCCATCAATGGGTTTTGATGGAAACCCACCAATGGGTTTTGGTGGAAACCCATCAATGGGTTTTTATGGAAACCCACCAATGGGTTTTGGTGGAAACCAATCAATGGGTTTTGGTGGAAACCCATCAATGGGTTTTAATGGAAACCCAGGTCCAAGTTTTATTGATGTCTGTGTCCCACTAGGGAGATGGAGACAGACCAAGAAGTAAGTGGAGATCTTTCCTGAAGTGAGTTGTGACGGACCAGGTGTCCCCATTACAACATTTTAAATTTCCCCTCACTGTCTGTACCGGTGACCGTGGTCACCAGGATATTAGAGATGGTGATCTTCCGAGACAATCTGGTAGTGTTCGCAAATTTCCATTCTACACTGTGAAATCATATTCTGTGCATTGTGGATTTCTGTATTGTCCGGTGTCCAGCCTGTGTGTCCACATACAGCCCTTGGGCCCTGTTATCGTATTACAGTAAACCCCCGCTCTATCGCGGTTCAGTTTTTGCGGTCCCGGTATATCTCGCTATTTTAATTAGGACCTGTTATTCTGATATCGCAGTAATATTTTGTCGTTTCGCGGTTATGTAGCGGTGAATCAGAGCGAGGCTGGGGTGGAACGCATGCCTCGCTCGTGGACCGCACCGAGCGGGGTGATGTTAAAGGGGGGCAGTAACTTTGCCAACCACAAGCAAGGATAGCCGCAAGGATGCCACCCAAACGAAACATGCCTAGGGTGTATTTAAATAGGGTCTTTCTATTTCGCGTTTTTTCACTTTTGGCGGGTGGGTCCGGTACGTAACCCCCGCGATGGAGGGGGGTTTACTGTACATATTCTCAGGGCTTTTTATTGAAGAATAGGTGCAGGTACTACTCCCCCCTTCCCCTGAGTGACCACTTTTCTTTGGCCCCTACCCATAGCTCCCAACTGTCCCTGATTTCGAGGGACTGTCCCTGATTTGGAGCAATGTCCCTCTGCCCCTCATTCCTCCTCATTTGTCCCTCATTTTGGTCTGATCTATATAGATGTATATAAAATGCACTTTTTATCTATCAAAAAGTGTTTCCCAGAGCTAAACCTTTCATCCATTTTCTAAATTGCTGCATTTGTAAATTCCAAAAGCCAATATAAAGGAATAGTAGTGGTAAAAAAGCACTTGTGGGTTTAACCAATCTTGTTTTTTTTGTACAATTCTCCTTTAAGGGGGCGTGGCAAGGGGTGTGTCCTATGCCTGCATACTTTTGCTGATAGGTGTCCCTCATTCCCATCTCAAAAAGTTGGGAGGTGTGCCCTACCTACCTCAGAGCACCGCCTCTTATGTCTGCGCCCTATCCTCCTCCCAGTACTGTCCCTTTTAGAGAATACAGAGCCAGGTATCATTTTGTGGTGTTAAGTAATTTGTATGGAATTGGTTAATGATAATAGCCCTCCCACTAAGGAACAACAGACTCCACACAGCAACAGTAGATCCTTCCCAGCAACCATAGACCCACAGGAACAAAATACCTACCCCCCAGCAACAATAGAAAGAACAGACCCCCCAGGAACCAAATACACCCAGCAACAATAGATCTGCCCCAGCAACAATAGACCCCCCCAGGACCTAAATACCCCCCAGCAACAATAGAGCTGCCCCAGCAACAATAGACCCCCCAGGACCTAAATACCCCCAGCAACAATAGATTTGCCCCAGCAACAATAGACCCCCCCAGGACCTAAATACACCCCCCCAGCAACAATAGATCTGCCCCAGCAACAATAGACCCCCCCCCAGGACCTAAATACCCCCCAGCAACAATAGAGCTGCCCCAGCAACAATAGACCCCCCCAGGACCTAAATACCCCCCAGCAACAATAGATCTGTCAAAGCAACCACAGACCCCCCCTATGGCAGGGTTCTCTAAACTTTCCAAACTTATGGCCAGTTTACGGTCCTTCAGATTTTAAGGGGGCCGGATTGTTGCCAGTGAGTGTAGAAAATGTCCTGAGCTCAGCATCAGTGAAAATAAACATTATCTCAGGGTTAGTGGTCAGATACATAGTGCCTGTGGGCAGTAAGAGGGAGAATAGCAGCCAATCATTGGTATCAGTGAGAGGCATAGTGCTGCCTTATTGGTATCACTGGAAGGAATAGTACTCCATTGTTGGTGTCATTGGGAGGAACAGTGCTCCATCATTGGTATCAATGGGAGAAATAGTGCCCTATCATTGGTGTCAATGGTAGGTATAGTGCCTCATCATTGGTGTCAGTGGGAGGAACAGTGCCCCATCACTGGTATCAATGGGAGAAATAGTGCCCCGTCATTGGTGTCAATGGTAGGAATAGTGCCCCATAATTGGTGTCATTGGGAAGAACAGTGTCCATCATTGGTATCAATGGGAGTCATAGTGCCTCATCATTGGTGTCAATTGGAGGAATAGTGCCCCATCATTGGTGTCATTGCGAAGAACAGTATCCATCATTGGTATCAGTGGAAGGAATAGTGCCTCATCATTGGTGTCAATGGTAGGAATAGTGCCCCATCATTGGTGTCATTGGGAAGAACAGTGTTCATCATTGGTATCAGTGGAAGGAATAGTGCCTCATCATTGGTATCAGTGGAAGGAATAGTGCCTCATCATTGGTATCAGTGGAAGGAATAGTGCCTCGTCATTGGTATCAGTGGAAGAAATAGGGCCCCATCATTGGTATCAGTGGGAGAATAAGTGTCCCATCATTGGTATCAGTGGGAGGAATAGGGCCCCATCATTGGTATCAGTGGAAGAAATAGGGCCCCATCATTGGTATCAGTTGAAGAAATAGTGGCCCATCATTGGTATCAGTGGGAGGAATAGTGTCCCATCATTGGTATCAGTGGGGGAAATAGTGCCCCATCATTGGTGTCAATGGGAGGAATAGTGCCCCATCATTGGTGTCAATGGGAGGAATAGTGCCCCATCATTGGTGTCAATGGGAGGAATAGTGCCCCATCATTGGTATCAGTGGGAGGAATAGTGCCCCATCACTAGTGTCAGTGGCAGGAATTATGCTCCGTTATTGGGGTTAGTGGGAGGAATAGTGCCCCAAGGGCCAGATAAAGGCTACCAAAGGGCCACAGTTTGGAAACCATTGCCCTTGGAAACACTAGATGCCCCAGCAGCCAGCACCAGTAGACCCTCTCCCATCAACAACAGTAGATTCCCCCAACAACATAAGAACCCCAGAGCAACAATAGACCCCCGTCCCCCCACAACTGAAAATCCATCCCAGCAACACTACACCCTCCAGCGACAATAGATCCCCCAGCAGCCAGCATCGATAGACCCTCCATCACACCCCCAGCTCTCTTTCCCAGTACACATTCTGTGCTGAAGTGTTTCCATTGAAAAAAAAATCCCTGCATGTTCTAAATATTTTGTGTGGTCTTTTTGTGAATTTTTGAGGCTGATCCGGAGCCCCCCCCCCCCCCGTCCCGTCCCGTCCCCCCATCCCGCCCCGTCCCGTGTACACTGACCAGGGACCACCGCTATTCCTGAGTAATCTCTCCTTGGCTGCCGCTGAAGGTCTATGTCAGTCAGTTTGTTTCCTTTTTGTCCTGGCTGTGCCAACTTGCTCATGATGTTTACATGTCACTTAATACCGACAATGACTAGGCATGACCACGCTGAAGTCATATAACTATCAAAGGATGAGTAATGTTCAAGTAAACCCTTCTTTTGTCCCTAACACTCCTTTTGTACAGAGCCATATAAAAATATTCTGTTACACAATCACCTTTCCCTAGGGAAACTGGGTCACAGCAGCTGCGGCGCGGAGAAGGTTAGCGCTTTTCTTGGCTGCGAGGGATCTGGATAGAAATTTCACCCGGTGCATCAAAAAGTCGATTTGTGCCTCGCTCAGCAATGCATCATGGGACTTAATATGTAACTTCAGACTATTTTTTTATTTTATTTTTTATTCTTATTTTTTTGTTCTGGACAGAGTGAGGGTGGCTTTGAACCTCTGACGGGCTTTTACTGCTGTCTGAAATTTTCTTGGGGAGATTCACCGTCGCCTTCCATCCTGGTGACAACATCATCTTAACCACTTCTTTCCCGGAAGATTTTACCCCCTTCCTGACCAGAGCACTTTTTTGCGATTCGGCACTGCGTCGCTTTAACTGACAATTGTGCGGTCGTGCGACGTGGCACCCAAAAAAAACGTCCTTTTCCCCCCACAAATAGAGCTTTCTTTTGGTGGTATTTGATCACCTCTGCGGTTTTTATTTTTTGCGCTATAAACAAAAAAAGAGCGACGATTTTGAAAAAATATATATTTTGTACTTTTTGCTATAATAAATTTCCCCTAAAAAAAAAAAAAAATATATATATATATATATATATATATATATATATATATTATATATTATTTTATATATATATATATATATATATATATATATTATATATATATATATATAAATAAATAAAATAAGTTTTTTTCCCTCAGTTTAGGCCGATACGTATTCTTCGACATTTTTTTGGTAAAAAAAAAATCACAATAAGCGTATATTGATTGGTTTGCACAAAAGTTATAGCGTCTACAAAATAGGGGATAGATTGATGGCATTTTTATTATTATTATCTTTTTTTTTTTATTAGTAATGGTGGAGATCGCCGTTTTTTTTCGTGACTGCGACATTGTGACGGACACATCGGACACTTTTGACACATTTTTGGGACCATTCACATTTACACAGCGATCGGTGCTATAAAATTGCACTGATTACTGTGTAAATGTAACTGGCAGGGAAGGAGGTTAACACTAGGGGGCGCTGCAGGGGTTAATTATGTTCCCTGGGAGTGATTCTAACTGTGAGGGGACGGGGACTCACAAGGGGAGGAGACCGATCTGTGTTTCTCTGTACTGGGAACACACCATCGGTCTCCTCTCCTCTGACAGGACGTGGATCTGTGTGTTTACACACACAGATCCACAGTCTTGCTGTGTTCCCGGTGTTCTGTCACGAACAGTCCGGCTATCACCAGGTGTCCTGAAGTGTACTGCGCAGCGCATGCGCAGTACGGAGCATTAAGATTTTCGGAAATTCTCGGAAGATGAACGGCGCCTGCGCCGTGAGTGGATGTGTAAGCCCCACCATCCAAGCGGACATAGGGCTACTCAAACTTAGAGGGCCCCTCGCGGGCTCGCTTCGCTCGCCTCGCTTCGGGCACGGCCTCGCTTCGCTCGCCACGCTTCGGGCACAGCCTCGCTGCACTCGGCTCTTTTATATTCTAACTCTATGTCCACTTGGATGGTGGGGCTTGAAAGTGGACTCACGGCGCATGCGCCGTTCATCCTCAGCAATTTTCGGAATATGGGTGTCCTGGGTTTTATCAGGACTGCGACATTATGGCGGACACATCGGACAATTTTGATGTTATTTTGGGACCATTGGCATTTATACAGCGATCAGTGCTATAAAAATGCACTGATTACTGTATTAATGTCACTGGCAGGGAAGGGGTTAACACTAGGGGGCGATCAAGGGGTTAAGTGTGTTCTAACTGAAGGGGGGAGGGGACTGTCCAGGGGAGATGACAGATCACTGTTCATACTTTGTATGAACAGACGATCTGTCTCTTCTCCCCTCAGAGAACCGGGATCTGTGTGTTTACACACATAGTTTCCGGTTCTCGCTGTGTGACGAGCGATCGCGGGAGCCCATCGGTCATCGCGCCCGCCGGCATTCGCATCGGCTCTGGGGGGGCGAGCAGCGGGCGTTGCGCGCCCCTAGTGGCCACAGGGCGTAACATAACGTCGTTTCGCCCAGCCGTGCCATTCTGCCGCAGTAAAACGAACCTTTTAACTTAAAGTGGAAGAAAAGCCTATCAACACTATCTATCAGTGCCGGGACAAGGTCATCGAGAGCCCGGGGCTAACATGCCAAATTGAACCCCCCCCCCCCCCCCCCCAAGATGTATGAACATTGTGTCAGCAAAAATCCCCCCCCCCCCCCCCCCCCCCCCCCTCAAAAACATTTTTGAAAAGAGGAACTGCAGTCTGCTCACATCATTTCTAATAAAAACATCTTTGCCATTCTGAAGCCTCCGTCCAACCACTTTGCATATTATTTTATATATACTGTGATTCTGTACTTGCCAAATATGCTGCAGAAATCTCCCTCCACCAAAGTCTGGCTGCAGCCATTTTAACTGTGGGCAGCTGAAGCTACTACCTGTTCACTTCCTGGATTTACACAGACACACACACCTCCAGCTCTGCAGCTCTCATTGGCCCTCTTATGACTCCCCCCCCCCCCTTCTTGGCAAACTCTCACAAGAGTGAGAGAAAGAGAGCTGTGCATGATGTCAAGATCCTAGGCTAATGACCAGACAAGTCATGCTTGTAACTGTCAGCCTTGCAATACCTCAGGGGACTTGTAGTTTTGCAACAGCTGGAGGGCCACAAGTTGAGCACCCATGTTATACAGGATTTATATAGCACCAACAGTTCACACAGCGCTTTACAACATGAGGGCAGACAGTACAATTACAATACGGTTTAATACAATAGGAATCCGAGGGCCCTGCTTGTTAGAGCTTACAATCTAAGAGGGAGGGTCAAGAGATACAAAAGATAATTGTGGGAGATGGACTGATGGAGAAAATAAATGTACAGCTGGTGGGGGCCGGATAAGCCTCTCTAAAGAGATGAGTTTTCAGGGATCGTCTAAAAGTGACTAGAGTAGGAGATGGACGGACAGATTGGGATAGCAAGTTCCATAGGGTGGGAGAGGCTCGAGAGAAATCCTGGAGGAGGTGACAAGGGAACTAGAGAGAAGGAGGTCTTGGGAGGAATGAAGAGAATGATTGAGTTGGTATTTTGAGACGAGGTTAGT
Organism: Lithobates sylvaticus; assembly: GCA_028564925.1. NCBI lineage: Eukaryota > Metazoa > Chordata > Amphibia > Anura > Ranidae > Lithobates > Lithobates sylvaticus. Next base: position 42,801,035 of record CM053030.1, read on the forward strand.
GATGTAGCTGGGGGCAGAGTTGTGGACAACTTTGTAAGTTATTGTTAGTATCTTGAATTTAATTTATTGGGTGAGCAGAAGCCAGTGAAGGGATTGGCAGAGAGGGGTGGCAGACACTGAATGGTTGGTGAGGTGGATGAGTCTGGCGGCAGCATTCATGATAGACTAAAGGGGGAATAGCCTATGTAGAGGTAATCCAATGAGGAGGGAGTTGCGGTAGTCAAGGTGAGAGATGACCAGGGAGTGGATTAGAAGCTTTGTGGTGTCATTGGTTAGGAACATGGGCGTCCGCAGGTAGGGGTAAGGGGGGGGGGGGTAAGTGCCCCCCCCCTAGAATCAGGGATCGGATCAGGAGTGATGACCCCCATCACCCCTCTCTGTCACCCCCTCTCTCTCTCGCTCTCACCCCTCTGTCTTTTTCACCCCCCCTCTCTCTGTCACCCCCCTTTGTCTCTCTCTCTGTCACACTCCTCTCTGTCACCCCCTGTATCTCTCTGTCACCCCCTCTGTCTCTCTCTGACACCCCCCCCCACATGTATGCAGTTTTTGACAGTCTCTTGTGCCATGTCTGCAGTTTCTGACAGTCTCTTGGGCCATGTATGCCATCTCTCACAGTCTCTTGTGCCATGTCCACAGTCTCTTGTGCCATGTCTGCAGTCTCTTGAGCCATGTATGCCATCTCACAGTCTCTTGAGCCATGTATGCAGTCTCTTACAGTCTCTTGGGCCATGTCTGCAGTCTCTTGAGCCATGTATGCAGTTTCTGACTGTCTCTTGGGCCATGTATGCCATCTCTCACAGTCTCTTGTGCCATGTCAGCAGTCTCTTGAGCCATGTATGCAGTCTCTTACAGTCTCTTGAGCCATGTATTCCGTGTCTGCAGTCTCTTGAGCCATGTATGCAGTCTCTCACAGTCTCTTGGGCCATGTCCGCAGTCTCTTGGGCCATGTCCGCAGTCTCTCACAGTCTCTTATGCAATGTCTGCAGTCTCTGACCATCACCTGTACTACTTCTGCAGTCTTTGACCGTGATAATGTGATAATGACATTGTCGAAAAGGACCAGAGCATGGATGACCTTAAATTTATCCCCCCCCCCCCCCGAAAAAAGGTCTGCGGACGCCCATGGTTAGGAAGGGGCGTATTTTGGAGATGTTGCGGAGGTTGAGGCGGCAAGCTTTGGACATCGATTAGATGTTGGGCCGAAAGGAGAGATCAGAGTCCAGGATTGCATCTAGAACCTTGGCATGCAGGGAAGCAACGATTATAAGCAACTTTTGAAACCACATGCATTTATTAGGGCTATAATGAGGTTTTAGAGATTGTCCCAATGACACTGGTCACCCAGATAAATGGAGAGGGGAATTTTTATGGGACAATCTGGTGGTATTGCCAAGATTCCATTACGTATTGTGGGATCATATTCTGTGCATTGTGGGTTTATGTATTGTCTAAGGTGCCTGGTGCCCAACATGTGGTCCAATGTCCACCAGGTACAGCCCTTTGGTTCTTATCGTGTACCAGTTGGGCCCTAGGAGAGCGTAGTCTGTGTTTTCTCCCCATAGGTGCTTACTCGAGCTATTAAAAGAAATATACACATTAAACTGGTTTTTGCTAGTTAAAGTGGGTTTGCTTTTATGGATGTTCTCTATTTTTTGTCTAGAGCTCTGCTTGTTGTAACTCTGTCACCGTAATATATGGGAATTTTTGGTTCGGTCTTGTGTCCGTAACTCGGAGGCCAGCTGGGAAGATAAAACTCAGAGTAAAACCATTTCCAACAATCTACTGCAGCAATAAATTACGAGTGGCACGCTGGTTAGAGCGTAGACTGTGCCGCCTTGTACAGCCCGGCCATTCATGCAGCAAAACCCCACTCTGCGATAGAGAAGTACATCGAAGCTTCACAAACACACATCACCTCAAAGTGGAGGCTGCCATAAGAAGATCGTTCTTCTCTTTACCCAAATTCTTACAAAGAACGTTTTTATGTCTGTGACGAGTCGGAGACCAGGATAGCTTGCACACAAGTCTTTACTGACGTTACATTGAGGCCGTCAGACCCAAATATCATCAGCTACCCTGCATTTACAGTGGTTGTAAGCCTCTGGAATTAAAAATGAACAAAGAATATTCTTTTATAGTGCGTACTTGCCTTAATGCAAAGCATTTCTGTACTTTGAATGGCTGTAGAGGTGAGAGGGCTGCAGATAAACAGGTACAACTTGTGTAGGAGGATTTGTTTCATCTCTGTGTATCACCTGAGATCAGTCACTTCAGTTGGTATTGTAGCGGTGACACTTTTACAAGTTGTCCGCTATATGTGAAAATGTAGTTTTTTCCTCAGAACAGTAGTGGGGTTCTGAGGGTTAATTGTGCAGGTTCACTTTGGCATCAGTTTGGCTGGGCTGTGTTGGGGTTCTGCCTGGTCATGGGTACAGTGAGGTGCACATGACAGGCTTAGAACCAGGCCTGGTTGGACGTTTTGAGTATCAGTCTTCCCTGGAGCCAATCAGTGGGTGCGTCTGGCCCCGCTGTGTAGTCTGGGGAAGGGTACTTAAGGTGCTGAAGTCACGTGTTCGGGGTTCGGCCGTAGCTGCCTGTTCCTGAATCTGGACCGGGGTAGCCCCGCAAGGGCTCCCAGGCCCGGGAGCGTTTGCCGTCCCGCAACATGGTCAGTTTGACTAGCCCCGCAGACCTGCAGGGTCTGGGGTAAGGATCCATCTGTTCCCGAGTCTCAGAACCGGCTGGTCCGAGGCGCAGTAACTGAGGGAGGATTCAAGGTGTCCGGGTGCGCTCTCAGTCTTGGAGGGGCACCGCAGCTCGTGTAAGCGACCGGGGGAGGACTCTTCGGAGGAGGGCCAACAAGCTGGCAACTCAAGAAGAGCCTGGTTGCTGGGTTGTTATGGACACTAACAGTTTCACAGTACTGCCAAGGAGACAGAGAAAGTTCCAGGTACTGAGAAAAGGTTCCTGTTCACTTTCGGTTGAAAGTTTATTCTGTGTCAGAGTCTTTACAAGTTTCCGGATCAAAGTGTTGACTGCCATAATCTCTGGCTAGAGATCTGTTCAGCATTGAAGCGCCCAGCTGCGAGTGGCTACTCTCTGGGTTGTTTTAGAGACATTTCAATTGTCAGCAGTTCAAGGTGCCTGAGTTTCTTCATCCTTGGCCGCCCCATCGAGGGTTATGGCTGCTACAGTATATTTAAGGGTTTACAACCTGTGACAGACCCAGCCAGGACAGGGACTTTTGGAGGGGACTGCAGGGTAGCCTTTTGCCTACTGACTATGGGCCCTGGATTTTTAGGGGACTCTATTCTTTGGGAGGTATGGCTCCTGTGGTCCTTTGGAGTTGTTTTGCTTCAGATTCGGGTCCTTGTCTCCCAGAAAACACACAGACTCTGGTAACATAGGACCTGGATACAGATTTGGTTCCCATTGTCTGTGTATTTTCAGGCAGGCATGGACCCGAATCTGAAACAGAATAGAGCCCCCTCAAAAGCCAGTGCCCATAGTCAGTAGGCAAGAGGCCACCCTGCAGTCCCCTCCAAAAGCCCCTGTCCCGGGTTGGGTCTGTCACACAACCACTTTAAATAGTCAGTTTACAGCCTCTTATATCTGGGCTCTGAGGTCCTAGACTAGTACTTCTGAGCAGCCATTGTGAATAGATCACACTCTCCTTGTGAACAAGTTGAAAGAAATGTAGGAGCTTCTAGTTGTGTGATTGGATCACCTATGCAGATCAGAAGTAGCAACTTCACTTACTACATGGCCGTTCTAGGTTTATAGTTTAGAACAGGGATATGCAATTAGCGGACCTCCAGCTGTTGCAGAACTACAAGTCCCATGAGGCATAGCAAGACTCTGACAGCCACAAGCATGACACCCAGAGGCATGATGGGACTTGTAGTTTTGCAACAGCTGGAGGTCCGCCAATTGCATATCCCTGGTTTAGAATGTTCCTTAATCCAGGCATTTCCTCCCCTAAGCCAGCCTTGGTAGCCATATCACCCCCAAATTTCTCTTATGACAGAATTCATTTTATTTATTTTACTGTCCCATGGCATGGCATGGCATGGCATGCCATGACATATCACTTTTGAGTTGGCTATTAAAGTAAGCCTGTGGGTCCATAAGATGTCTGCTCACTAGTTGAGTTTATCTATAGAGCACCTGGAATCCCCCAAAACCTTGGAACTCTACAAGGCAATGACCAACCTCACAGCTGCATGGTCAATACTCAGAACGCTTCTTCTTGCCCAGTAAGCCTTCTCATTGCATATAGCAGCCAGTGGAAAGGCATAGAAGGTAGGGGCGGGCCTCTTGTAATTATCACTTTATTTTGTCAGCAAGTAACAAAAACAAAACATTAAAGGGACACTAAAGGAAATATTTTTTTTTATATAACAAACATGCTATACTTACCTCCACTGTGCAGCTCGTTTTGCACAGAGTGGCCCCGAACCTGGTCTTCTGGGGTCCCTCGGCGGCTGTCTCGGCTCCCTCCCGCAAGGACTCCACAACTTCATGCGAGCTCCCTCGCTATAGCCGTTCACTGTATCACTCGGCCTGCCCCCCGGCGTGGCGCGTCATTGGATGTGATTGACAGCAGCGCGAGCCAATGGCTGCGCTGCTTTCAATCCATCCACTCTAGCCAATCAATGGCCAGGGTGAGCGGCGAAGAGGACGTTGGGGGCGAGCGCTGGACTTTTGAGGGGTCCATAGAACGGCCATAGAATGCATTAAGGTGAAAAAACTTTTACCTTTACAACCCCTTTAAAGTCCCACAGAGGAAAAAAATTCCCATTGTGTACTTATATAGGGATTTGGGCAGGGTAGTCTTTTTCCACTAAGATCCTGGCACTACAATAATCTATACTTGATGCAGTCACACTTTCTTATAAAATATACAAATGTCCCTAGGTGGTTTACCCTCTAATTTATTTTCTTTCAACAGGTGTCTTACAAGGATGACTGCACAAGATGGCCACTAGGGGGGGAACCTACCAGTCTGCAAATGAAAAAGATCAGCGGGAAGATTTGGCACGACACGTGCCAAAGTAGGTGAGGATCGTGCCAAAAAATGCTTTCACATAACCCTCACAATACTAACTTCAAAATGATTGCTCACTGAAAATTTCCGACGGTTTTCCTTTAAGCCTTTAATAATGTTACTTGGTGGAGAACAATGACTAATCTATACTGCTGTACAGTCAGAGAGGATTGTCAACATTTACTTTAATGTAACTCCTTCCCCACATTATCAGGAACCATTCTCTGTCACTGTGCCAGGAATGCTGGGAGTGACATGCAAATGAGGCTTTGACTATACTTGCATTACACCGGGGTCTTAGGAGGTTAATGATTGCACCTTGTTTTGCATGTGCATATTTACAGTCCGTTAAAGAAGAATGTTTCTGTTTAATACTGCAAATTTGCATAGAAGAGTTTTAACGTTGACATTTCAGCCCGTCCTCAGCCTTTCCAGAGAAATCTATGGCAGATGGTGGAAGAAAGGAGGAGAGAGGGCAGTCACAAGACTCTCTGCAGCTTAGATAATAGGAATGGCTACGGGTTGTCCAGGGGCCAGCTAGGGTGACCACGTGTCCCGGATTGCCAGGGACAGTCCCGCATTTTGCCGGTATGTCTCAGGTCCCGGGCACCTTCATTTCGGGACAATACAGTGTCCCGGAATAAAATGGACACAGCCACCCTGCACAGTGCATGTTGCACCCTGATTGGGCAAAGCTTTGTCCAATCAGGGCGCAGTAAAATCTGGTTGTTAAGGAGCGGTCCTGGGAAGCCTGCCGCCACATCCTTAACGACGCTGACAATTGAGTAATAATTGAATAATAAAAAAGAAAAATTGCTGGTAAAAAAAAAAAAAAGAACGGCGTGGGGTCCCATACCAGACCCAAAAGGGTTTAAGGGGAACCCCACACCAAAATGTAAAAAAAAAAAAAAAAACGTCTTGGCCCCCCCAAATGCAGAGGTCCGTTACATCACAAGAGGGACGGTCCCACCAGGTGACGTTGCCAGGTGGCCCTACCCATACCTGTATATGTACTTTTTATTTTTTATTAAAGGAATTGTCAAGAATTGTCTCTGTTTTTATTAGTTTTTGACACTTTTTTGGCAGATGGGTAGGGGTACTATGCACCCTATACTGATTCACATAGGGGGTGGGCATGGGAACTGAGGGCCTCCTTGTTAAAGGGGGCTTCCAGATTCCGATAAGCCCCCCTCACGCAGACCCCCACAACCACAGTCCAGGGTTGTGGGGAAGAGACCCTTGTCCCCACAACAAGGTGCAAGGACAAGGTGCTTTGGGGTGGGGGGAGCCCCCCTCTTTCCTGACCTGCCAGGTTGCATGCTCGGATAAGGGTCTGGTATCGATCTTGGGGGGGGGACCCCGCGCCGTTTCTTACATTTTGGCGCAAGGTTCCAGAAGAGTCTGGTATGGACTGTTTTCAATAGCTGGGTGACAGCAATTACAATCGCAAGCCAATTTAAATGTGATTTGACTCTTTTTTTTTTCTTTAGTCAGTTTTTCTGCAGCATAATCTATGCATGCTACAGATGCACCACTTTACAGGCAGACTAAGGGGACCCCTGTGATGTCCATCTTTGTTTGGGAGGGGGGGTGTTCCTGAATGGCAGTTTTGAAATGTGGTCACCCTAGGGCCAGCAGGCCATTGTTTATATAACTTTAGTGGTCTGTGGATAACCTATGCATTAGCAGCAAAACGGAAAAATTCAATTGCAGCCTCACTGTGCCATCAAACGCTGCCACTGTGCCCATCAAAAGCAGTCACTGTGTCCAACAAACGCTGCCACTGTGCCCATCAAGTGCTGCCACTGTGCCCATCAAGTGCTGCTACTGTGCCCATCAAGTGCTGCCACTGTGCCCATCAAGTGCTGCCACTGTGCCCATCAAGTGCTGCTACTGTGCCCATCAAGTGCTGCCACTGTGCCCATCAAGTGCTGCCACTGTGCCCATTAAATGCTACCACTGTGCCCCTTTAAATACCCCCACTGTGCCCATCGAAGGCTGCCACTGTGCCCCCCGCTCGCTGTCTGCCCGGCACTTACCCTGTCTTGGTGGGGCAGCGGGTGATGGCGGCGAGCGGTGTGGCTCCTCCATGTCCTCGATGTCTTCTCCCATTCTCCTCCCAACCTCACCTATGATTGGACCCCTGATAGGTGTCCAATCACAGCGCCTGTCGTTTCAGCCAGTCAGGTGATGGGTAACAGACCCGAGCACCTGATTGGCGGAAAAAGGCAGTTCAGTGTTAGGAAAGTGAATATTAATTTGCTTTTCTAACACAGCTGGGTGAACTGCGAGCGCCAAGCATGATGCTCGCTGTTTACCTTTTTGACGCCTATTGGAGCCTGTGGCTCTAATCGGGAGCTTCAAAAACACCCCTGCCGCTGTAATTCAGGTGCCCGGCACCCAAAAAGGGGCCAGGTGCCTGAATAGGGGGTAGCAGTGGCGGGAATGCATGAATCTATCTATTGGTAATAGAGGGGGAGGCTGGAGAGAGGGAGCGGCACCCGTGCGCCCTTATGGACGCACCGCCACTGTTCAGCACTCTGGCCTCCAAGATAGTCAGTAGTTATTCAGCTTTTCTACCCTCCAAGATAGTCAGTATCCATTCAGCACTCTACCCTCCAAGATAGTAAGTATCCATTCAGCACTCTGCCCTCCAAGATAGTAAGTATCCATTCAGCACTCTACCCTCCAAGATAGTCAGTATCTATTCAGCACTCTACCCTCCAAGATAGTCAGTATCCATTCAGCACTCTGCCCTCCAAGATAGTAAGTATCCATTCAGCGCTCTACCCTCCAAGATAGTCAGTATCCATTCAGCACTCTACCCTCCAAGATAGTCAGTATCTATTCAGCACTCTACCCTCCAAGATAGTCAATATCCATTCAGCACTCTACCCTCCAAGATAGTCAGTATCCATTCAGCACTCTACCCTCCAAGATAGTCAGTATCTATTCAGCACTCTACCCTCCAAGATAGTCAGTATCCATTCAGCGCTCTACCCTCCAAGATTGTCAGTATCCATTCAGCACTCTGCCCTCCAAGATAGTCAGTATCCAGTCAGCACTCTGCCCTCCAAGATAGTCAGTCAGTATCCAGTCAGCACTCTGCCCTCCAAGATAGTCAGTATCTATTCAGCACTCTACCCTCCAAGATAGTCAGTATCTATTCAGCACTCTACCCTCCAAGATAGTTGGTGTCAATTGAGCACTCTGCAACCCCAAGAGAATCAGTGTCCATTCAGCTCGTAGCCCTCCAGTAGTGTCATTATCCTTTTAGCACTATGCATATCAAGTCAGTCCTTGCCCATTCAGCACTCTGCGTTGGTCGTTGGGGTCGTTGGGTGGGATTTACTAAATCCATTACCTAAAAGTGGTGCGCTCAAAATCTGTTGCAGATGTGCAAAGTAACCAATCAGCTTCCAGGTTTTATTGTCAGAGCATAATTGAAGAAGCTGATTGGTTATTATGCACAGCTGCACCAGATTATGTGTGCACCAGTTCTAGTACGTCTTCCACATTGTGGGACACTGAAGTACATAGGCGCAGACACATTTGTTGGGTGAATTAGCCGACTCCATCTATTAACTGCCAGTTAACTCTAGTTTAAGCATACCTTCCCTCATGGTTGTGCTGCATACAAGTCCAGAGCCCTCGACATATACCACCAAGTATAAGTAGGCATGTGTAGCATCGATGCCAGACATCCAGCCTTTGTTCCTCATTGGTCTGGTCTAGTTTCATAGTGGTTACATTTCATCGGTCATTTGAAATGTGTCTTGGCCTGCATCTGCATATCCATCATTCATCTGGTCCAAGTCAGAGGCAGCTGCAGAAGTAGGCCAAGACTGCGCCGCCGTGTGTGCCCAGCAAGCTTCTCTGTCACCAACACAAGGGCGTCCCTTGAGGCCCAGACTTCTGGGTACGACGTCTGTGTGTCCTGTCGCCTGAATGTCACATTCAGTGTCATAGCATTCCTGGTTAGAGTAGTATACAGCATGCAGCCTCGCACAGGAGCTCACAGATTTGTTTCTCCAAGGATATACAAAGGTCACATTTCATGGACACTGTAAATCACCCTTTACTTAAAGGTCCAATTTGGTCAAAATTTAAAATTTAACCCATACAGGGTGCATAGCCAACCTGCTTACTAGTTCCGTTTATTATTATTATTATTATTATAATACACAATTTATATAGCGCCAACAGTTTACGCAGCGCTTTACAATGTAGAGGCGGGACAGCACAATTACAGTACAGTTCAATACAGAAGGGACAGGGGGGCCTTGCTTGTAGAGCTTACATTCTAAAGGGAGGGGGTGATGGTACAAAGGGTAATAGATGCAGGGAATGATATGGTGGGGGGTGGCTCTGGGACAGTTGTTAGGTGGGTGTGGGATAGGCTTCCCTGAATAAGTGAGTTTTCAGGGATCTCCTAAAGGTGGACAGGTTAGGGGCTGATTGGATATACCGGGGCAGGGAATTCCAGAGGATGGGAGAGGCTCTGGAGAAGTCCTGAAGGCGAGCATGAGAGGAGGTAACAAGGGAGCTAGAGAGTAGGAGGTCCTGGGAAGAGCGGAGGGGACGATTTGGGCGATATCTGCAGATGAGGTTGGTGATGTAGATGGGGGCGATGTTGTGGATGGCCTTGTATGTTGTGGTTAGCATTTTGAATTTTATACGGTGGGGTAGGGGAAGCCAGTGAAGAGATTGGCAGAGAGGGGCAGCAGTTATTAGTCTAGCAGCAGCATTCATAATAGACTGGAGGGGGGAGGAGCCTGCGTAAGGGTCGGCCATTAAGAAGAGAGTTGAAGTAGTCAAGGTGGGGAATAATCAAGGAGTGAATAAGTTGCTTTGTGGTGTCATTAGTCAGGAAGGGTGGAATTCTGGAGATGTTGCGGAGGTGAAGGCGGCAGGATTTAGGCAGTGATTGGATGAGGGGGCTGCAGGAGAGGTCAGAGTCAAGGATTACACCCAGGACCCTGACATGTGTGGAGGGACCAATGGTTGTGCTGTTGATCTTAATGGTAAAGTCATGGGGGGGGGGGGGACCGGGAAGGAGGAAATATTACAAGCTCAGTTTTAGAAAGATTGAGTTTGAGAAAGTGGTGTGACATCCATTATCCAGGCATTGTTGTAGTACAACAGTCCACCTATTCCATGTTAGTGGCAGTCATGAGAGGATTCTCACAACCCCAGATCCACACCTGGTTCTAAATGGTGATACAGCAAATTGGGCAACCTTCACAGCACTTCAGACCTGAACATCCTACACATGAAACTCAGATTACTCAGTGCACTTAGCAACTTAAAGGATAAGTGGACTATCAAAACAGGTTCACTTTTGCAGCTTGCCTGGCTTATCGCCCCATCTAAAATATACAACCCTCCCTAGAGGGTTTACTTTACTGAATCTGATTGCCATGGTCTGCCATATTGTTTACATCCTTGTTGCTAGCTGTTCCTGCACAGTGGATCCTCTTATGCCGCGTACACACGGTCGGAATTTCTGATGGAAACAATCTGATGGGAGCTTTTCATCGGATTTTCCGACCGTGTGTATGCCCATCGGTCTTTTTCTGTCGGAGTTTCCGACGGACTTTGGATTAAGAACCTGGATTTTCCGATCGTGTGTATGCAATTCCAACACGCAAAATTCCGACGCATGCTCGGAAGCATTAAACTTCCCTTTTATAGTGCCGTCGAATGTGTTGTATGCCGCGGTGTTATTGACCGTCGGAATTTGGTGTGACCGTGTGTAGGCAAGACAATTTGAGCGAAATTCCATCGGAATTCCGACGGGAAAACCATCAGAGCTTTTTCCGACGAGAATTCCGACCGCGTGTACGCGGCATTAGGCTTCTGTGGGACCATCTTCCAAGGCTGGAGACCAATCAAATCTTCTTGTACAAGCTTTGTTTGATTGAATAATAACTATGAAGTGTGAGGGCCAGCCTGATTGCACACAAATTGAACAAATTATTTAGGGTGGCCCCTTGTATGACATAGTCAGTGTAATCAGATTGCAATGTGCGTGACTAGATTTGAGTGATGGTAACACCTTATACAGCCAAACATTTTGTGCACACCTGATCATCACGCTTATGCCGCGTACACGCAATCGGGATTTCGGCCAGCAAAAGACCGATGAGAGCTTTTCATCGGAAAATGCAACCGTGTGTAGGCTCCATTGGAATTTTGCTGGCCGAATTCCCGCCAGCAAAAAATTGAGAGCATGTTCTCAATTTTTCCTGACGGAAAAGGTTTCTATCGGAAATTCCGATCGTCTGTAGCAAGTCCGACGCGCAAAATTTCTACGCATGCTCGAAAATAGTTTGACGCATGCTCGGAAGCAATGAACTTCATTTTTTCTCGGCTCGTCGTAGTGTTGTACGTCACTGCGTTCTTGATGGTCGGAATTTGATGTGACCGTGTGTAGGCAAGACAGTTTGAGCGGAATTCGGTCGGGAAAACCATCAGAGCTTTTTCCAATGAGAATTCCGATCGTGTGTATGCGGCATTTCAGTATATGAGCTTGTTGGACATTCGATTCCAAACACATTATTATGAAATTGGCCCTCCTTTGTGGCTATAACATCCTCCACTTATTTTGGGAAGGCTTTCCACAAGTCTTTGGAGCGTATCTGTTAATTTGTGCCCATTTTAGGCAAAAGAGAATTTTTGGGATCAGGTGCTGATGTTGGTCGAAATTATCAAAGGTGTTAGAAAGTTCGGTAGAGTTGAGTTGAGGGCTCAAGCTCCTTTCCACCAATCAAACTATGTCTTTATGTAGTTGGTTTCGTGCGGAGAGCTGCAGTGGTGCTGGAACAGAAAAGGTCCTTCTCCAAACTGGTAACATGATGTTGGAAGAGCACAATTGTCTAAAGCCCCATACACACGGTAGGATTTTCGCATGGATTCTGTCCGATCGGACAATGTTGTTGAAAAATCCGACCGTGTGTATGCACCATCGGACAGTGTACGTCGGATTGTCCGACGGACAAAGTCCTATCTCCTGCTGGATAGATTTTTTGACAACACGGTCCAATCACACCAAATCCGATCGTGTGTAGCGTTGTCCGACAGACAAAGTGCTACGCATGCTCAGATCACATTACAAGACCAAAGCTATTGGCTACTAGCCTCTACGTAGTCCCGTCGTAGGCAACAAACGTCACCACGTTCAGAATGATCGGATTTTCCGACAACTTTGTCCGACCGTGTGTATGCAACACCAACATCAGACAAAGTATGACGGACAGGATCCGACGGACCTGGTCCTCGGATAATCCGCGCGTGTGTATGGGGCTTAAAATGTTTTTGTATGCTGTAACCTTATTATTGTTCACTATAAGCCCCCGTACACACGGTCGCAAATTCCGACCACAAAATCTGTCAGATTTTTTCCGACGGATTTTGTCCGACACTGGTGTTGCATACACGCGGTCGGACAAAGTTGTCGGAAAATTGGATCATTCTGAACGTGGTGACGTTTGTTGCGAACGACGGAACTACGTTCAGGCTAGTAGCCAATAGCTTTGGTCTCGTAATTTGATATAAGCATGCGTGGCACTTTGTCCGTCGGAATTCTCTAGACGCAATCGGAAAAAGTCAGATCTGATTTTGTTGTCGGAAAATTTGAGAGCAGGATCTCAAATTCCGACGGAAAAAAAGTCCAATGGAGCCCACACACGGGCGGATTTTCCGACAACATGGTCCGATCGGACATTTTCCGTCGGAATTTCCGACCGTGTGTACGGGGGCTTACACCTAAAGCCAGCTAGTTGTCCACATACTTTTAGCCATACAGCGTAGTGGTAAAAAAATGTCAACGTTAGCCCATATTAGTTCATCAAAATATAATAGCATAGTCGGCATTGTAATGAATGGGAAGCTATAAGCTTTTTTTTATTTTTATTTCACATAACCTTTTTTTGAAAATTGCTTTGTTGGTATTGTACGATGACAACTTTGTTTAAAGTGTTTAATCCATTACCACATGGTAATTCTAGAAATCTAGAAATGTGTCAAGATCCATCGTAGTAGTTCATTTATGTAATATATAAATTCTTGGGAGTCAACCGGTAAGTGTTTTTTATAGGGGCTTCCCCCAATTTCTGTAGTTCTTTGTTAATAACTCCATCTGGTATTCAGCTAAAATGGGGGATTTCCAGCGTCTGTTCATGAAATTTTATATGTTGATACTGTGAGACACCTGATCTGTAAACTGAATTAATAGAAGTGTCACTTGCTATACAGCACGGGGGGTTTTAATTGCACATCAGCATCGGCATATACAGTATGGAAGACCTCAATAGTTCCACCCAGTGTTCTAGAATAAGGAGAGATGGCATATAGAATATTTATGCCCTATACACACTTTGGATTCCAGTGCTTTCTAGGAATCCCATTGCTAATGTACTTTAGTCATTGATAGGGTGATCTCATTCCAACTCTGGAACAGTCCCACATCTATGTACTCTTCCCTGTTGATGCTGTATCCTGGGTTGTGGACTAAGGTGACAGCCTTACCCTTGTTTGAGTTACCGACCATGCGCAGTAACTTAAAAAAGGGTATTACTTAAGATATCACCTTGACAAGTGGGAGCTTCCCACATAATTAGGGGTAGACATAGGAGCCGTCAAAAAATTTGTTTCGTTCCGTTCCGTTTCGTCTAAAAAAAAAAAATCGTAATTCGTGTACAAAATTAAATTCGGATTCGTACGAAATACGAATTTCGTACGAATCGTTAATTTGGATAACGAATATCGACACTCTACAAATAATAAAGAATTATCCGAAAATGTATTAACGTTACATAACACAAGTCTATTGTTCACGAAATTTAATTCGGATTCGTATGAAATACGAATTTCGCACGGATTGTAAATTTTAAACGTTTCTGTTAATTTGGATAACGAATATCGACAGTCTACGAATAATAACGAATTATCCGAAAACGTATAAACGTTACATAACACAAGTCTATTGTCTATTGTTCACCAATCTCTCAGAGGAAGTACGAAATTTCATTTACGAATACGAAATTTCGTATTTCGTACTTCCTCTGAGTGATTGGTGAACAATAGACAATAGACTTGTGTTATGTAACGTTAATACGTTTTCTGATAATTCGTTATTATTCCTAGAGTGTCGATATTCCTTATACTGAATCTCGAATTCATTCGAATCATTCGTTATAATTTCTTTTGTATTAGTTTAAATTAGTTATTTGGTAGTTTGGATTCGGATAATTTGGATCCGAAATTCGGTAACCTGAAAGGGACTGCCCATAAGGCGGTTGTGATATGTGTGGTCCATTGGCTGGGATGTTACATCCTTATGGTTGGAATGGCTGTCTGTTTAGTATCTCTGCTGGGATGATGGGGGCTCTGAAGGCTAGTACCAACTGGAACAGAAATTGGGGCGCCCACAGGCAGTTGGGGTACAGGAGTAATTCCCCCAGGAAACATGGATGGAAGACCTCTGCAATTCTCCCTGGCATGCTGCCAATCAACATCTGGGCTATATCCAGCCAAAACATCCACATGTTTTTTTTTCTTCACCCGCCTCTTGAGGATTGACCAAAAGTTCTCTTCTTTTTTTTAATTAGTTTTTATTGAAGTTACAGATTGTATCATTTGGTATAAATCGAACAATCATAATAAATCAAGTAACGAAACAGAAGAAATCACAAAGAGAGTATACATACATACAGGTGATTTAGACTAGTAGTCTCTGACCAAAAGTTTTCAATGGGAGTAAGGTATGGGGAGTTTCCTGGACATGGACCCAACATTTTTCATATTTTTGTTTCCCAAGCCACTTAGTTATCACTTTTGCCTTATGGCAAGGTGCTCCATTGTGCTGGAAAAGGCATTGTTCCTCACCAAACTGTTCTTGGATGGTTGGGAGAAGTTGCTCTCGGAGGATGTTTTTGTACCATTCTTTATTCATGTTCTTAGGCAAAATTGTGAGTGAGCCCACTCCCTTGGCTGAGAAGTAACCCCTCACATGAATGGTCTCAGGATGCTTTACTGTTGGCATGACACAGGACTGAAGGTAGCACTCACCTTTTCTTCTACGGACAAGGTTTTTTTTTTTCCGGATGCCCCAATTGAAAAGGGGATTAATCAGAGAAAATTACTTTACCCCAGTCCTCAGCAGTCCAATCCCTGTACCTTTTGCAGAATATCCAGGGCCATTTTAAGAGCATTATAGGCCCCCGGGCAATACAGTGCACTGGGGCCCTGTCTACAGGATCACACACGAGAATAAAAATGCTAATTATCAATATGGCTATATTTATTGGTACTTCCAACAAAATCAGTGTTTAAACATTAAAACAATGTTTGGACAATATAACACGAGTTTGATGGGCACAGTGGCAGCTTTTATGGGCACAGCGGCAGCGTTTGGGCACAGTGGCAGCGTTTGATGGGCACAGCGGCAGCGTTTGATGGGCACAGCGGCAGCGTTTGATGGGCATAGTGGCTGCGTTTAATGGGCACAGTGGCAGCTTTGATGGGCACAGTGGCAGCTTTGATGGGCACAGTGGCTGTTTGATGGGCACAGTGGCAGCTTTTGAGGGGCACAGACAGTGGCTGTGTTTGATGCACAACTTGAACTTACTTAAGTAGACATTGTTAGACTTACTTGAGTCCGCCGGCCTGGTGCAGTACAGTGTCTCACTCCCAGCAGCAAGGCAGCGCCAGCTATCAAGGGCCGTCTTTCCGCTACGCTCCCTCTCCATGCTGTCTGAAGAACATGGCAGAGATGGGCGGAGCCTGTTCACTAGCCACTGGGGCAGCCACGGTGCGATATGAATGCTGGGACAGCCGCGGCCTCTGATTGACGTCACTGGTTGCTAGCTAGATGCCGGCCAGCGAAGTGAGCAACCAGTGCAGTCAGTCAATTTAAGCAGCAGATTGCAGTGCTGAGGATCAGCCCTGGATGGGGCCCTCCAGACAAGTGGGGCCCCCGGGCAACTGCCCAGCATGCCCAGTGGAAAAAATGGCCCTGAGCATATCATTCTGTCCGTGATGTTTTTCATGGAGAGAAGTGGCTCCTTTGCTGCCCTTCCTGACGCCAGGCCATCCTCCAAAAGTCTTCTCCTCATTGTGTGTGTAGATGTACTCTCACCTGCCTGCTGCCATTCCTGAGTAAGCTCTGCACTGGTGGTGCCCCGATCCCGCAGCTGAATAAACTGAAGGGAGACAGTCCTGGAGCTTGCTGGACTTTCTTGGGTGCCCTGAAGCCTTCTTCACAAATGTAGTGGAAATGTTTTTTTATGGAATGAAGGTAATTTTCATGGCAAAGAGGGACTTTGCAATTAATTGAAATTCGTATGATCACTCTTCATAACATTGTGGAGTATATGCAAATTGCCATCATAAAAGCTGAGGCAGCAGACTTTGTGAAAATGAATATTTGTGTCATTGTCAAAACTTTTGGCCATGGCTGTACTCCATCAGCTTGCTGATTGGACAGGGAAGAACGGCAGCACACTGAGGAGTAATCCCTCTGTTTGCTTTATCTGTCAGCACATTGGGACAGAGGCGGATTGGCTGCTAGATTTGGTCCAGTCTCTCTCAATCTGAGTGATGGTGTGTAGGAGATTACAAGAGGCTAATATCAGGACAACCTCAATAATTGGTGCTCGGAGTTCAGATTTGCTGTAAGTGTTCCTGGGTTATCAAGGGTAGGACGATATACATGCCAGTGAGTATGGATATTTGGCAAACCAATGTTTGCGCTATGCATATATTGAGTTCCGTGTGTTTTTAATATCTGGATAAGAGTTTTCCCTTTAAGTACAATGCAGACTTTGTCAGCTAGAACATGCAGGGCTCCAGTGATCCTCACACTTTGTAATCTCTTCTTTCTCTTCCCTCCCTCCAGGCAACAACGTTCTGCTGTGTGATCGTCTCCATGCTGGCAGCTGTCGAGCTCGCCACTCCTACATGCCGGCTCTAAACCGCACTATTAAACTTCATTCTTCTTTTACCACCTGCCAGTTGTTAGTTTTTGTGTTGCAAGATTTGGAATTAAAGGGACAAGGGGAGAAACTCTGGCTTCATAAAGTGCAGAGGGGAGTGCAGAGCCAAGCAGAGAGGAAAGAGCAGAGCTGAACACAGAGGAGAGAGCAGAGCTAAACACAGAGGAGAGTGCAGAGCTGAGCAGAGAGAAAAGAGCAGAGCTAAACACAGAGGAGAGAGAAGAGCTGAACACAGAGGAGAGAGCAGAGCTAAACACAGAGGAGAGTGCAGAGCTGAGCAGAGAGAAAAGAGCAGAGCTAAACACAGAGGGGAGAGCATAGCTGAGCAGAGAGGAGAGTGCAGAAATAAACACAGAGGGGAATGCAGAGCTAAACACAGAAAGGAGTGCAGAGGTGAGCAGAGAGGGGCATGCAGAGCTGAACACAGAGGGGCGTGCAGAGCTAAACACACTGGGGAGAGCACAGCTGAGCAGAGAGGGGCATGCACAGAGGAGAGAGCAGAGCTAAACACATAGGAGAGTGCAGAGCTAAACACAGAGGGGCATGCAGAGCTGAGAGGGACGTGCAGAGCTGAGCAGAGAGGGGCGTGCAACGCTGAAAACAGAGGGGCGTGTAGAGATAAACACAGAGGGAGTGCAGAGCTAAACACAGAGGGGAGTGCAGAGCTAAACACAGAGGGGAGTGCAGAGCTAAACACAGAGGGGAGTGCAGAGCTAAACACAGAGGGGAGTGCAGAGCTAAACACAGAGGGGCGTGCAGAGCTTAGCAGAGAGGGGCATGCAGAGCTGAACACAGAGGGGCGTGCAGAGCTGAACACAGAGGGGGTGCAGAGCTGAACACAGAGGGGGTGCAGAGCTGAGCAGAGAGGGGCGTGCAGAGCTGAGCAGAGAGGGGCGTGCATAGCTGAACACAGAGGGGCGTGCAGAGCTGAGCAGAGAGGGGCGTGCAGAGCTGAGCAGAGAGGGGCGTGCAGAGCTTAACACAGGGGCGTGCAGAGCTGAACACAGAGGGGGTGCAGAGCTGAACACACTGGGGAGAGCCCAGCTGAGCAGAGATGGGTGTGCAGAGCTAAATACAGAGGAGAGAACAGAGCTAAAAACATAGGAGGGTGCAGAGCTAAACACAGAGGGGCATGCAGAGCTGAGCAGAGAGGGGCATGCAGAGCTGAGCAGAGAGGGGCGTGCAGAGCTGAACACAGAGGGGCGTGCAGAGCTGAACACAGAGGGCGTGCAGAGCTAAACACAGAGGGGAGAGCACAGCTGAGGAGAAAGCAGAGCTAAACACAGAGGCGAGTGCAGAGCTAAACACAGAGGGGAGTGCAGAGCTAAACACAGAGGGGAGTGCAGAGCTAAACACAGAGGGGAGTGCAGAGCTAAACACAGAGGGGTGTGCAGAGCTAAGTGCAGTTTTTTTGGGGTTTTAGATTTTTATTTACATATTTTTTAAATGTTGGGGGGCTTTAGTGAAATATCAGGGTTCTACATAGACCCCTGATGACTACATGTAAGCAAAACTGAGAGGTAAAAATCTGACTTGTGCTCAACCAACCCTCAGGCAACTATCAAAAAGAAAAGAAAATTGTATTCAACTCGTGGAGATAAATGGAAAAAGTTTATTGTTACAAAAATGTTTTTTAAATGTATATAAAACATCGGTACCATATCCCACAAACATACTCCTACTATTAGAACTCAAACATCCACCTCACTCACAACAATCTCGCTATATATAGTGACCATAATTTCAAGTAAAATTGAAATGCATTATTCATAGATTTAAAGTGGCAAAGTGATCCTAAAGGATGGATGTAGGAGGCTCCAGCTCATAGATTGGATAGTCACATATCTGGATCATCATACATCATGAGCCCACCATTTATGAAGAAAAGTATAGATTTGTTCAAAATCCAAACTTGATGTTGGTGAGTGGAATTGACTTCATGGTAGATGTAGATCTGGGTGTAGAACGGTTGCAGTGGTCTAGAGGAGGCCCCTTGTCAGAACTTGATGCAGTGTGCACCAACTGGCTACGTTAAGACAACCCAGTTCATGCCAGTACGGTTCATAAATTGTATTGTTCATAAATGTCTTGACCACTCACGCGCACTACGGATAAGAGTGACACAATCCTTCCAACATGCACTTGTGGGTACTCAGCTTTGTGTCCCCGATGATGTAACAAGACAGACCCCATATAGGTTCCACAAAAGAAACTTGATTAATGTTTCAAAGGAGTATATGTATACTTATCAGGTCTAGTTCTCCAAGGTGGTCTCTATAGTGAATCCATTCATGAGTAGTCCATTATTCATGGCATCCTGATCCAAGTCTGGTCATGAATGGGGAGGTGAAATGATGGTATAGAACAGTGATGGCGAACCTTGGCACCCCAGGTGTTTTGGAACTACATTTCCCATGATGCTCAACTACACTGCAGAGTGCATGAACATCATGGGAAATGTAGTTCCAAAACATCTGGGGTGCCAAGGTTTGCCATAACTGGTATAGAACCATAGCCTGACCGGTTTTGCCGGACCTCTGCCGGCTGCTTCAGAGGCTGTTCAAGGCCTACATTTAAGATTGGGAACGAGAGTGAGGAGAAGGAGGAGAAGCCAGCAACGCTGCAGGGGGAGGAACAAGAGGATCGGTATCTGCAATAAGGCAGTACAGCTGGTCCTTCTGCTCGCCAGGTGCCCGGGCCCCCGTTTTGAATTAATAGGACATGGGCCTGGTACAGGAGGGCAGACGGTACTGCCTTATCATTGGCCCTGGCGCACAGGGTGATTTGGGGCGTGCCCAGGCACACCCGGCACACCCCCTGGGCACGCCTATACTTATAGGTAAGCCTATAACAAAGCTTACCTATAGGTATAGTAAGTATCTACTAAACGTACACCATTTAGGAGATATTTACTTGTGAATGGGCTGGTGACGCCACAGGCGCATACGCTCTGAAGGAATGACATGCCTATGCTGCGTTCCTGTGCGATTCACTTGCAGTTCCTAGCAGTGCCAAGACAAGATCATCCAGCACCCAGGGTAAAGTTTCCAAACTGTGCCCCCCCCTCACCCGTTCATGATGTGCAAGCTTAGGGGGATCTTACGCCCAGCAGTCACTCACTTGTCGCTGCCACTACTCCTGTCAGCCTTGCAACAGAAGGAAAGGGGGCCCCCATTCTTACAGTAAACCATTGCGCCCAGGGCAACCGTCCCTTGCGCCCACCCCTTGTCTTGGCCCTGGTTCCTAGTGTGAATGGGCCCTGACTCGGAAAGCACGGAGGGTCAACAAAACAGCTATGCAACTAGCATTTTGTAAATTAGGCCAACAGTGGTAGTCTCCATATCTCCTTTAGGAAACACTTACTTTAAATTGTGCAATCAGATTGTAGTGCATATGGCCACCCTAAAAGAGATTGCACAGAAATTGTACAACCAAATTGTACCTTGCATCGCCAGACCTACACAGTATAATGCGAGGGACTCTGGATGAGTTTTTTATTTTTTATTTTTATTGTTATATTGCTATTGAGTTAAAATACATATAAAGGTCAATGAGTAGGTCAGCACATCAATGTCCACCCATAATAGAAAAAAAATCAGTTTTAGTTATTTCTTACAGATTGGAGACTTTTACCCAACTGTTGCAATGGATTGTTGTATTTTTTCTTTATTTCAATGTAAAGTTTTTCTTTTATAAAATTGTAAAATATGTGAAAATAAAGCCTTATTTAAGCTGTATATTCTCATTTTTTTTTTTATTCCTGTGTGTTTCCAGCTTTAAGAGACATGCGGAGGCGGCTCATTCTGTAAATGCTGGAGTAGCAATGAACCTGAAAGGGCTGAATTTTAACAGACCCTCCTGCCTTCTTTATTAATGACCTGCCTTGTGGCGGCAACCCATGCACTAAAGCCTCGTACGCACGATCAGATTTTTCGGACGATCGTTCACCCGTTTTTTTGTTGCACGCTAGTCTCATGTCGAAAGTGAAGAGGTTACTCGCCATACGAAAATTCTCGTACGTCAAAATACAACGTCAGAAGTGACGTCATGTGTTGAATAGTTTTGTATGTGTTCTTTCGTTTCTGAGCATGCGTAGTCTTGCTCTTACGATTTTTTTCAGACGAAAACCGTACTATTAACCACTTCAGCCCCGGAAGATTTGGCTACTGAATGTCCGGGCCATTTTTTTCGTTTCAGCCCTGTATCGCTTTAACTGACAATTGCACGGTCGCACGACACTGCACCCAAACAAAATTGACGTCCTTTTTTTCCCAACAAATATAGCTTTCTTTGATCGCCTCTGCGGTTTTTATTTTTTGCGCTATAAACAAAAAAAGACCCACAATTTAAAAAAAAACACAATATTTTGTACTTTTTGCTATAATAAATATCCCCATTTTAAAAAAAAAAAAAGCTAATTTTTTCTCAGTTTAGGCCGATATGTATTCTTCTACATATTTTTGGTAAAAAAAATCGCAATAAGCGTATATTGATTGGTTTGCGCAAAAGTTATAGCGTCTACAAAATAAGGGATAGATTTATAGCATTTTTACTATTATTATTTTTTTTTACTAGTAATGGCGGCGATATGAAAATTTTATTGTGACTGCAACATTATGGCGGACACATCGGACACTTTTGACACATTTTTGGGACCATTGGCATTTATACAGCGATCAGTGCTATAAAAATGCACTGATTACTGTAAAAATGGCACTGGCAGGGAAGGGGTTAAACACTAGGGAGTGATCAAGGGGTTAACTGTGTTCCCTCAGTGTGTTCTAACTGTAGGGGGAGGGGACTGACCTAGAGGAAATGACAGATCGTGGTTCCTAGCTATTAGGAACTCACGATCTGTCTCTTCTCACAGAACAGAACAGGGATTTGAGTTTACACACACACACACACACACATGTCCCTGTTCACGTCCCCCTCCCAACACAAATTCCCTCCCCCCAATCTCCTTGTGGTACCTCCCACCTCACATAATAGCACTGTGCCCCCAGGGCAGCTACCCCTCCTGCCCACCCCTTGTCCCGGCCCTGTGTGTGATGTATGGACCACTACACCTGCAGAAAGGGCACCAGAGCCGCTATGTACAGTTGGATCTGAAGGCCCAGCCAGGATATTTGAAACTAGTTCACCTTTTCATTTTTCACATAAAAGGTGAACTTACTCTTTAAGGCAGGGTCACTATTCTAGTTTTCTAGCTCTATTGCTTGTCCTCTTGGTTCAATAGTTTGTGCCCCTTACCTGGAACAAGAATGGAAATAAGGATGTGCCTTTATGTTCCAGGTCAGTGTCTTAAACCCAACTGCTTTGTGTCCTAGCCAGACGACTGGCATCTTCAGAAGGGGGATTAAAAATGGTAGCCCCCTTGTGTCACTTTCCCTTTAAATCCAATAAGTATATACCTTTAAATCCAGTAAGTATTTCCCTTTTTATATTTATCTTGTTACATTTGTCCTGTCCACGAAGGAGCTGCAATCTGGATTGTTGTTTTCACGTCTCGTGTGAATTCTCTGGCTTGTTTTCCAATTAGAAGAATGGACTCTAATTACTCCAGGAAATAAGTGATGTTACGGGAATCTATTGCCCAGCTCCTCGCCTTCCTCCGAAGAAAGCAATTACAGATATGAATTGCTGGGCTTGAAATTCAGCTGCAGCAATGAATGGGAATACGTTGATTCATACTTGAGCAGAACACTTGCCCCTGTTAACAGGTAGCACTTATCATTTTCTGTTGATCCAGCGGAAGTAATGCAACAGGAGTCACATGATCAGTTATGGCTCCCATTCAGAGAAATAATCTTTGATTTAGCTGATGATGGAAAAAAGGGCCATTGAGGAAATCCGTTTATAAATTAACAGTACCTTCCTTATTAACTCTTTCCCACCAGCCACCCGTCAGCCTAGAAGAACTGTAAACACTGGAGGAGTCTTGTCTTCTTCTGATCATGTCATTGGCCAATCATGTGATTGCAGTGCTGGGGGCACACTATGGAAGACTTTTCCAACACAAAACAGTGACCTCAGCCTACATATGTATAGTACTACCCACGTAGGAGCCGCTGGCCAGGATGGTTTCTCTGTTCTTTGCCTCAATCTTCTCAGGAACCTCCGTCCCTCTGACACACCAGGTTGAGTGTTCAAACATGCAATATTACATGAATTCACTGAAAGTAATACTTAGTAAAAGAAAATAGTAGGTATTCTGGACGACCAACCTTCTATAGGTACACCAACTATTTCCTTTCAAATGGGGGCTCGTCCGGGATTCCTACTATTTCCTTTAACCTAGTACCTAAAAGTAGCGCTATATCAAAGAAAACAGGCACCATGCCAGGTAGTAAAGGCAAATTTAATATATTGTCACCCAATATGGTTGGTAACTAAGCATGCATAAAATGGATTACCAATGGTAATACACAAGTTAGCATACAAAGTGATTAACGGTGCACACTAGGCATAAGATGACATTTGGTGTCCAGATCAGCATAAACAGTAGCAAGGCCAACTCATGTGCAGCAGTAGTAAAGTTTTATCTACGAGTGCTGGAACTACTGTATACTGCCAGAGTGCATTTTGTGGCTGCAATGCTAGTCCTAGACTATCTGGGTACACACTGTCCAAAAGAAAAGGAGTATAGTAGCAGATAGAGCAGGAGAACAAAGGTGGCTTGCAGAATACAATTACAGGATCGGCAGTCCTTTGAGATGTTCTCCTGCTGGCTATCGTTGGGGCCCTTTAAGAGCGTTGGCGCACTTAACGACAGTCCCATTTAGGATTGATTCATAGTAATGCGTTTTTTGAAGCATTTTGCAGAAATGCAGGGACTTTTTAAAAAAAAAAATTATCGTTCACATCAATGCATTTTTGTGCCTCTGCCTATTTGAAAAGGGTCAGGGACTTTTTTTTCCACAAAATGCAGCGTTCTGCATGTAATAGACCTCAATGGGCATGCAAAAAGAACGCAAATCCTGCGTTTACCGCAGTTTACTTTTATTTTTATTTTTTTACACTGTATATAGCTGGTTGCGAAGGAGAGGGCCGGGAAGCCAGCCACCGCATCCTTAACAACCAATGAGTCATCAGCTGTCAGTGGGCTTCCCCACTGACAGCTGAATGTAAAAAAAAAAAAAAAAGAATTGCTGGCAAACAAATAAATAATCGCAACAAAATTGCGGTAAAAACTATGTTAAAAAACACGGAAAGCACAGCAAAAAACACTGCAGAAATGCTCAAAAGTAACATGCATAGATGTGAATCGAGCCTTAATCTGCATGCAGTGTAGGTGCGGTACGGTAAGTCTTGGCACAGACTAAGAGCTGTCACTCCATAGTGTTTTCCTTCACTGTTCCCTGGAAGTTGCATACAAAAATATAAAGGGAGGTGAATGGCAGGACGGAGGAGCTGGGCCAGCACAGAGTGTAATTGGATATTTTCAGAAGAGGAGAGAGCTATGTTTTACAAAAAGGGAGGGGGCTGTGCTAGGAGATTGACTCTTCCTGAAGAAGTCACATTTGCTAGCAAGTTCAGGAGGCACATTGCAAGTCAATAATAAATTGATTATGGAAAGGCAATATGTTGCAAGCAAGTATTTAACCACTTGCCGACCAGCCGCCGTCATTATACTGCGGCAGGATGGCTTGTTCCCGCAAATTGCCTTAGGTGTACGTTGGATCCTTTAAGAGCTATAGCAGGTGCGCACTGCATGGCGGGGGAGCCGATCCAGGTGACCCGTGGCTGGAAGTCTGCCAGCCACCTGCGATCACTCCACAGAGAGGCAGAACGAGGATCTGTCAATGTAAACAAACAGATCCCCCTTCTGACAGGGGAGGAGAGACAGATCTGCTGTTCCTAGTGATCAGGAACAGCGATCGCTCTCCTCAAGTCAGTCCCCTCCCCCCACAGTTAGAAACACCTCCCTAGGGAACACATTTAACCCCTTGATCGCCCCCTAATGTTAAGCCCTTCCCTGCCAGTGTCATTTATACAGTAATCCATGCATTTTTATAGCACTGATTGCTGTATAAATGTCACTGGTCCCAAAAAAAGTGTCCGATCTCTCCGCCGCAATGTCGCAGTCCCGCTAATAATTGCTGATCCCCGCCATTACTAGTAAAAAAAAAATAAATTACAATAAAAATACCATAAATCTAGCCTCTAGTTTGTAGACGCTATACACTTTTTGCAATTTTTTTTTTTTACCAAAAATATGTAGAATAATATATATTGGCCTAAACTGATGAAGAAATTTGTTGTTTTTTTGGACATTTTTTATAGCAAAAAGTAAAAAATATTGTTTTTTTTTTTTTTTTAAATTAATAGTCTTTTTTTGTTTATAGCGCAAAAAATAAAAACCGCAGAGGTGATCAAATACCACCAAAAGAAATCTCTATTTGTGGGAAAAAAACTTTGTTTGGTACAGCGACAATTGCGCGTTAATGCAACACTGTACCCACATCATTTTTTTACCCACAAATAGAGCTTTCTTTTGGTGGTATTTGATCACCTCTATGGTTTTTATTTCTTGCGCTATACACAAAAGAAGAGTGACAAGTTTGAAAAAAACAATATTTTTAACTTTTTGCTATAATATATATCCCAATATTTATTTATTTTTTTAAAAGTTTAAAAAAAAACAATATTTTTTACTTTTTGATATAAATATCCCCAAAAAAATAATAATAAAAATTTTTTTTCCTCAATTTAGGTCGATATGTATTTTTCTACTTATTTTTGGTAAAAAAAAAATCGCAATTAGCGATTATTGATTGGTTTGCGCAAAAGTTATAGCGTCTACAAAATAGGGGATAGATTTATGGCATTTTTATTACTTTTTTTTTTTTTTACTAGTAATAGCAGCGATCAGCGATTTTTATCGTGACTGCGACATTGCGGCGGACATATCGGACACTTTTTGACACTATTTTGGGACCATTGACATTTATACAGCGATCAGTGCTAAAAAAAAGTGCACTGATTACTGTAGAAATATCACTGGCAGGGAAGGGGTTAACACTAGTGGGGGATAAAGGGGTTAACTGTGTTACCTTGGGAGTAATTCTAACTGTAGGGGGAGGGGACTCACAAGAGGAGGAGACTAATCGGTGTTCCTCTGTGCTAGGAACACACGATCGTCGCCTCTCACCTGACAGGACGTGGCTCTGTGTGTTTACACACACAGATCCATGGTCCTGCTCTGTTATCGGGCAATCGCGAGTGCCCAGCGGACATTGCTGCTCCCGAATGACGCGGCAGGCCCGCGCCCCCTAGACGGCAGAGAAGCCAAGGACGTCATATGACGCCCGCCCAGGATGGGAGATCCCTCCTGTAGACGTCATTTGACGATGGCTGGGATGGGAAGTGGTTAAAGTGATTGTAAAGGCCCTTTTTTTTTTTTTTAAATAGCAAACATGTCATACTTACCTCCACTGTGCAGCTTGTTTTGCACAGAATGGCCCCCGATCCTCGACTTCTGGGGTCCCCCAGTGGCTCTCGCGGCTCCTCCTCACTTCAGATAACCCCCTAGGAGAAGTGCTCTCCCAGGGGGGTTACCTTGCGGGCGCGCTCCCGAGTCCAGCATTTGCATCCATAGACACGAATGCCGGACTCGGCCCCGCCCCCCCCGGTGCCCACGTCATTAAATTTGATTGACAGAAGGGGGAGCCAATGGCTGCGCTGCTATCAATCTATCCAATCAAGAGCCTTGACCCCGTGTAGAGAGCATACTTCCCAACATTTTAAGATGGGAATGAGGGACACCTACTAACAAACGTATGTAGGCATAGGACACACCTCCTGCCACACCCCCTTAAAGAAGAATTAACCAAAAAAAAGGTTAATTAAATCCACAAGGACTTTTTCTTTTTACCACTACTATTTATTTATATTGGCTTTTAAAATGTACAAATGCAGCAATTTAGAAATTGGATGAAAGGTTTAGCACTGGGGAAACACTTTTTGAAAGATAAAAAGTGTATTTTATATACAACTATATAGATCAGACCAAAATGAGGGACAAATGAGGAGGAATGAGGGACAGAGGGACATTGCTCCAAATCAGGGACAGCCCCTCTAAATCAGGGACAGTTGGGAGCTATGCAGAGAGCTTTGCAGAGAGGGACAGCGCGTCTACGGCGTGGGAATAACGGGGCTCTGGTAAGTAAAACGGGGGGGGGGGGGGGGGGGGGCCGGTGACTGCCAGAAGTTTTTTTTCACCTTAATGCATAGGATGCATTAAAGTGGATGTAAATTTGAAATTTTTTTTTTGATCTCATAATGTAGAGAATAAGGTTTCCTTTCATTTGAGCCCAGTCTTGCCACACAGATTTACTCCAGCCCTGAGAAATCCCATTTTATTGTTCAGTTAGAAATATCTTGACAAAGTGCTGAAAACTTTGTCAAAAACGCCCCCTTGCTGTGAGTGACAGTTGATTTACATATCTCCTGCACTAGCCTGAGACAGGCACATCCTGTGTAATTATAAAAAGTGAGAAAGTCACCCCTCCCCCACATAACAATGATGGAAAGGAATGTTATCTGTGATCAGGTGACCTCAGACACACACACTGCACTATAACAATCATCAGATCACTGGATGTTCTACTCTGCCCAGCTCTGACTACATACATCTCCCCTATATTCTTCTTGCTGTTCACTCGAGAATACATTTTCTTTCACCCTGGTCTGTGGATCTGTGGTCTGTGCCTGTCTCAGGCACAAAAAAACATGAGGGTTTACAACAGGGGTCTTCAAACTATGGCCCTCCAGTTGTTCAGGAACTACAATTTCCATCATGCCCAGTCATGTCTGTAAATGTCAGAGTCTCACAATGTCTCATGGGATGTGTAGTTCTACAACAGCTGGAGGGCCGTAGTTTGAACCTCTTTTAAAGCAGTGCCGTATCCCAAAAAACGGCCTGGTCATTAACCTCCTTGCGACCGCCGGCTGTCAAATGACGGCCAGGCGGCACAGCTCTCGTGGTGGGAGGGCGTCATATGCCGTCCTCCCCTTCTGTGCACTCCAGGGAGCGCGCGCGCCGCCGGGAGCGCTCGCTCTCGCCGTGTCACTGGGCACCCGATGCGCGTGCCCAGCGGCCCGCGATGTCCGCTGGGCACCCGCAATTGCCCGGTAACACAGCGGGACCGTGGATCTGTGTGTGTAAAAACACAGATCCACGGTCCTGTCAGAGGAGAGGAGCCGATGGTGTGTTCTGTGTAAATGACAATGGTGCCAAAAATGTGTCAAAAATGTGTCCGCCATAATGTCGCAGTCACAATAAAAATCGCTGATCGCCGCCATTACTAGTAAAAAAAAAAAATATTAATAAAAATGCTATAAAACTATCCCCTATTTTGTAAACGCTATAACTTTTGCGCAAACTAATCAATAATCGCTAATTGCGATTTTTTTTTACCAAAAATATGTAGAAGAATACGTATCGGCCTAAACTGAGGAAAAAAAATGTTTTTTTATATATTTTTTGGGGATATTTAGTATAGCAAAAAGTAAAAAATATTGTTTTTTTTTTTTTAAATTTGTCGCTCTTCTTTTGTTTATTGCGCAAAAAAAAAAAAAAACGCAGAGGTGATCAAATACCACCAAAGAAAGCTCTATTTGTGGGGAAAAAATGATAATAATTTCATTTGGGTACAGTGTCGTATGACCGCGCAATTGTCATTCAAAGTGCGTCAGCGCTGAAAGCTGAAAAATGGCTTGGTCAGGAAGGGGGTGAAAATGCACTGTACTGAGGTGGTTAAGGGGGAAAATCTTCCGGTCCTTAAGTGGTTAAAATACTAAATTTTATCTGTGTAGCGCGCTCAAGCTTGAAACGCGTCGCGAGCACGCCAGTGACGCCATTGCGGTCCCCACTGCGCTCCAGCACCTTATCTAGCTCAGGTTTGCGTTCCAGCCCTGGTTTTCGGCCACAGCTGCGCTCCTACCCTCGGTCTCATTACATCTCACCCAATCGGCTTCCTGCGGGACGAGACAGACCAACACGAGAGGCTCAGCGACCCGGCGCTTGTTTGCGTTACCCGACGCAGCGATATCCACTGGTTTAAACGTGCCGATCTACTCCAACCTCAGTGTGGGTTTTTAAAGGCTTGTTATACCCAATAAATGATATACTATGTTGAGAGGCGCCTGTTTTTTCTTTCTTTTTTTCTTACGATTTCTAACCCTACAAATAAAAAAACAGGAACACATTGAGTCACCACCTCAAAGCTTTCTCCGCTCATTCACAGGAGGACAATGTTCGGGTGACATCAAAAACAAAAGCTTAAATAGCTGCGGGCTTCGCTCCCCCGGCGCACTTCTCTGCAGACAAGTACCTGCAAGATTCTTAGAAAAGGATTTCATACATCAGCTGTGAACCCGCAAGAAAAGAAAGAAAAACCAAAGATGACACACTTTTGTTATCAGCCCAGATCAGTTCCCCCGGCTGTTGCTTCTCATTGGTCCTTGCACTCCTTATGATGTGATTACAATGAGCGTATTCTTATTGTAGAGATAAAAAGTTTGCGGTCTAATGTCAGAGTTTTTTGTCTTCTTTTGTCAGATCCTTTTGTCTATTAAAACAATTAAAATGTGACACCGACAAAAGAGGGAGAGATTACAAAAAATATTACCTTAAAGGAAACTGACGCTTATTAAAACCATTGAAAAAAAAAAAAAAAGCTCTTCGGTAAAATAAACAAACAAAAAGAAGCTTTCATTGCAATATGCACCTCCTATCCAGTGCTGTCCCCTTCAGACTTCGGCCATTTTCATACAAAAGCTTCAGCTTGCATTAGAGCAGTGTGAACAGCGAGCTTTTACAAAGCATCTGCAGAGCTTTCAGCAAGCTTTTTTTAAGCTTTCAACCACTTCCCGCCCAACGACGTCACATGACGTCCTGGACTTTGAGTGGAGATATCTGAAGAATGCCTTCAGCTAGGGACGTTGCTGGGTCTACAAAATATCTGGGGCTAGAGCTCATAGCAGCGTAGTATAGAAAGTCATACGCTTGGGCGGGCATACACATGTATATATATATGTATGTATATAATATACGTGTGTGTGTTTGTGTATATATCCCCAGAGAGCCCCCATACATTAGGGTCCCCAGGGAGCCTCCCCCTTAAATCAGGGTCCCCAGAGAACCTCCCTCTTAAATCAGGGTCCCCAGAGAGCCTCCCCTTTAAATCAGGGTCCCCCAGAGAGCCTCCCCCTTAAATCAGGGTCCCCAGAGAGCCTCCCCTTTAAATCAGGGTCCCCAGAGAGCCTCCCCTTTAAATCAGGGTCCCCAGAAAGCCTCCCCCTTAAATCATGGTCCCCAGAGAGCCTCCCCCTTAAATCTGGGTCCCCAGAGAGCCTCCCCTTAAATCAGGGTCCCCAGAGAGCCTCCCCTTTAAATCAGGGTCCCCAGAGAGCCTCCCCCTTAAATCAGGGTCCCCAGAAAGCCTCCCCCTTAAATCAGGGTCCCCAGAGAGCCTCCCTTTAAATCAGGGTCCCCAGAGAGCCTCCCCTTTAAATAAGGGTCCCCAGAGAGCCTCCCTCTTAAATAAGGGTCCCCAGAGAGCCTCCCTCTTAAATAAGGGTCCCCAGAGAACCTCCCTCTTAAATCAGGGTCCCCAGAGAGCCTCCCCTTTAAATCAGGGTCCCCAGAGAGCCTCCCTTTTAAATCAGGGTCCCCAGAAAGCCTCCCCTTTAAATCAGGGTCCCCAGAAAGCCTCCCCTTAAATCAGGGTCCCCAGGGAGCCTCCCCCTTAAATCAGGGTCCCCAGAGAGCCTCCCCTCCCCTTGGGGACCCCTGCAGAAAATCGGGGCTATGGGCCCCAGATTTGGGGCTATAGCCCCAAAAGCCACCCCCTAGCGACACCACTGCCTTCAGCATAGCTCCCAATTGTCCCTGATTTTCGAGGGACTGTCCCTGATTTGGAGCAATGTCCCACTGTCCCTCGTTCCTCCTCATTTGTCCCTCATTTTGGTCTGATCTATATAGTTGTATATAAAATGCACTTTTTTATCTGTCAAAAGGTGTTTCCCAGAGCTAAACCTTTCATCTGTTTTCTTAAATTGCTGCATTTGTAAATTCCAAAAGCCAATATAAAGGAATAGTAGTGGTTACAAAAAAGCACTTGTGGGTTTAACCCATCTTGTTTTTTTTGTACAATTCTCCTTTAAGGGGGCGTGGCCAGGGGTGTGTCCAATGCCTGCATACTTTTGTTGATAGGTGCCCCTCATTCCCATCTCAAAAAGTTGTGAGGTATGATCTTGGGGGGGGGGGGGGGGGGGGGCCGGGGGGGGGGGGGGGGGGGGGGGGGGGGGGGGGGTTGTTATCCCTGGGCTCTCGATGACCTTGGCCCAGCACTGATGGATAGTGTTCGTCTTTTCTTCCACTTTCCCTTTCATCCAAATTCTAAATTGCTGCATTTGTAAATATTAAAAGCCAATATAAAGGAATAGTAGTGGTAAAAAAAAAAAAAGCCCTTGTGGATTTATTTAACCTTTTGTTTTGGTTAATTCTCCTTTAATTCTTCTTTCATTCTAAGCCACCTCAAGGAAGTGGCAGGAGTCACAGATGGAGATCTGCCATGGTTGGCTTCCTTCTTAGGAAACCGGTTGCAGACAGTGAAACTAGGAGCCTTCACTTCGGAAACTCGGGCAATCACTTATGGAGTCCCTCAAGGATCACCATTGTCACCGGTACTCTTCAACATTTACATCCGGCCACTCTTCAAAATTATCAGCAAATCAGATCTATGTTTCCACTCATACGCGGACGACACTCAACTGTACTTCCGTATCACCGGACAAAAAGACCAATACCAGGAACTAGGAAAATGTCTCACATTGATAGATGACTGGATGACCACTAGCTCCCTCAAACTTAATGGGTCAAAAATCGAACTACTGCTACTCAATGCTAACCGAAGTAAAAAAACGAAGACCTCATGGATCCCACCAACCATCCTGGGACAGACCATCCTCCCAAGCACCAAAGCCAAAAGCCTCGGAGTAATCTTTGATTCAGAAATGACCATGGATGCACAAATAGGATCAGTAATCAGCGGATCCCATCATCTCCTCCGCATGCTGCGCAGACTCATCCCCTTCATCCCAGAAAAGGAGAAAGCAGTAGTAGTAGGAACCATCATCAATTCGCGTCTCGACTACGCAAACTCCCTCTACATAGGATTACCGGATTACCAGATTGCACGCCTACAAGTCGTCCCAAACACAGCAGCGAGATTAGTCACCGGAAAGAAAACCTGGGAATCCATCTCCCCATCCCTAAGGACCCTCCATTGGCTCACGGTAAAAGACAGGATCACATTCAAGACCCTCTGCCTCACCCACAAATGTACACAAGGAAATGCTCCTCAATACCTTTGTGAGAAAATAGAAAAATACATACCAAATCGCAGACTTCGATCGACAGACCAAAATCTCCTTCTCATCCCCAAAGCCCGCTACAAATCGAAGGGAGAACAAAGATTTACAGTACAGGGACCTCGGCTATGGAATGCTCTACCGAAGAACATCCGCTTGGAAGAAAACCATCAGGCCTTCAGGAAAAAACTCAAGACCCACCTCTTCTAATAAGGCAGGACAACAGGGGCAGACAAGCGCCTTGAGGCGATTCAGTTCGCATTTGCAGCGCTATACAAATCATTCATTCATTCATTTTTTTATTCAGGGTGTGGCAGGGGGCGTGTCCTATGCCTAGATACGTTTGCTAGTAGGTGTCCCTCATTCCCATCTCAAAATGTTGGGAGGTATGTACAAGCTTCAGCTTGCATTAGATCATTGCGAACAGCAAGCTTTTACAAAGGATTTGCAGAGCTTTCAGCAAGCTTTGTTGAAGCTTTCAACCACTTCCCGCCCAACAACGTCACATGACATCCTGGACTTTGAGTGGAGATATCTGAATAAAGCCTTCAGCTTGCAGGCATCATTCACATATCTGCTGGCGATTCCCTGCACCGTAAAAACAATCATAGCCTCTTTTCAGCTGCTTGATTGTTTTTCTCTGGCTCGACCGTGCGAACGGTGAGCCAGAGAATGAATCGACCGGAAGCAGCCGGTTACATAGAGCTGATTGAAGACCAGATAGTCCCCGGGCATCTCTATGAAAGTCGGAGGCCGGGCACGACATTATGACATCACGTCCGGCCTCAGGTCTTATAGATACCAGATATATCCGTAAAGAGTACCTGTCATGACCTATTCCTATTCCAAGGGATGTTTACATTTCTTGTAATAGAAGTAAAAGTGATAAAAATAGCCTCTTTTCAGACGCTTGATTGTTTTTACAGGTGGCGGGAGGGACATGCACCCCCCCCCATTTCCCGCTGCCCTCCGGTGCTTCTACCAGCTCGCCGGTGCGAACGGCGAGCCAGAGAATGAATCGACCAGCAGCGGCCGGTTACATAGAGCTGATTGAAGACCAGAGAGTCCCCGTGCATCTCTATGAAAGTCGGAGGCCAGGCACGACATTATGACATCACGTCTGGCCTCGGCATATGTAAACACCGCCGTTTCTTTGGCCGGTAAGGCGAGATCACTCTTATTTTATTTATTTTCTGATCTTAGGCTTTCCAGCCTAGAGGAGAGATGTGAGGTCTTATAGATACCAGATCTATCCGTAAAGAGGACCTGTCATGCCCTATTCCTATTCCAAGGGATGTTTATATTTATTTTAATAGAAGTAAAAGTGATAAAAAAATTAAAAAAATATGTAATGGGAAAGTGTCAAAATATAAAAAAAAAAAGTAAAATAAATGAAAAAAATATGTAAAAAAATGTAAAGCGCCCCTGTCCCCGCACGCCGAAGATACCAGATCTATCCGTAAAGAGGACCTATCATGCCCTATTCCTATTCCAAGGGATATTTACATTTCTTGTAATAGAAGTAAAAGTGATAATAAAAAATAAAAAATGTAATGGGAAAGTGTCAAAATATAAAAAAAAATAAATAAATAAATAAATAAAAAATAAATTTAAAGCGCCCCTGTTAGTTGTGCCCGCATAGTTGTGCACGCGTATGTAAACCGCATCCAAACCACACATGTGAGGTATTGCTGCCAACATTAGAGTGAGAGCAATAATTCTCTACCAAGACCTCCTCTGTAACCTGTAAAAATTCTTAAAGCGTCACTTATGGAGATTTTTAGGTACTGAATTTTAAAGCGCGACATGTTAGGTATCTATTTACTTGGCGTAACATCATCTTTCACATTATGCAAAAAAATTGGAAAAAGTTTTGATTTTTTTTTTTTTTCAATTCATGACCCAAAAAAAAAGTTTGAAAAATGTATGCACAAATACCAAATAAAAGTTGCAACGACTACCATTATATTCCCAAGGGTCTCTGCTAAAAAAAAAAAACATATATAATGTTTGGGGGTTCTGAGTAATTTTCTAGCAAAAAAAAATGATGATTTTTACGTAGAGAAGTGCCAGAATTGGCTTGGGAGGCAAGGGGTTAAAGTACCACACAGCTCCAGTTTGTAAATGTTGAACACAGATCCTATTGGAAGTGTTGATTGCCACTTTAAACCGCCCCACGCCCCATATATACTGCGGCAGTACCTGTACGTGATTTTGTTCCCTGGGTCTGGGGCGGGGGCCAGCTCCCTCTGTGATGGACACAGCAGAAGCCAATCAGCGGGTCCGGCGTTTCCGAGGCAGACAAACCGGCGGTCGGCCTATGTAAACTTGCTGTGTTATCTCCCTGTCTGCATGCTTCATACAAAGTCCCAACCCTTTCCCTTCATTGATCTGCCTATGTAAACAAGGCAGATCGCCGTTCTGTGACAGGAGAAGACAGAGATCTTGTGTGTCTGCTAAGCAGGAACACGGATTTCTGTCTTCTTACAGTACAAGCACCTCCCCCACAGTTAGTAAGCATGACCGAGGGAACACATTTAACTCTTTGATTGCCCCTGATGTTAACTCCTTCACTGCCAGTGTCATTAGTACAGTGGCAGTGCATATTATTTAGCACTGATCACTGTAATAGCGTCACTGGTCCCCAAAAAGTGTTAAAAGTGTCACTTAGTGTCCAATTTTTTCCGCCGCAATGTCGCAGTCCCGGTATAAGTCGCTGATCGTCACCATTACTAGTAAAAAAAATTAAAATAAATAAAATTTATCATTTATTACTGAATTATACTGAGTACTATGAGTAGCTGGCTGAAATTAACTTTTTACATAGTTACATAGTAGGTGAGGTTGAAATAAGACACAAGTCCATCAAGTCCAACCTATGTGTGTGATTATATGTCAGTATTACATTGTATATCCCTGTATGTTGTGGTCGTTTAGGTGCTCATCTAATAATTTTTTTTTAATTATCGATGCTCCCCCGCTGAGACCACCGCCTGTGGAAGGGAATTCTAACCGCTCTTACAGTAAAGAACTGCCAGGGCTGGGCTCAGCACTTCCTTCTCAGAGCTGGCCGCTCAGCTGTCGGCTAATTGCCAGCTCCTATCTCTCTCCACAGTTACTCAGCTGTTGATGATCTTACTCATCAGTCCTGCCTACTTAAGCCGTCCAGGCCAGAGGATCTCTGCCTTCGCCTTGTTCACATCACAGAAACTATCTTCTGTGATCCTGTTTAAAGACTTGCTTTGCTGACATCCCTTCTGACTCAAGATCCTGCTTGCTGTTCCACTACATTGATCCCTGAACTCTGGCTTGGCTGACTATCCGTTCCGGTTACAGAACTATGTTTGGACTACGTTTGTTCTTTTTACATTTATTATTAAACAAGTGTGATTTAACTGTACTTCTGTCTCGGCCTGATTTTATGGTTTCTGACAAGAACCCTCTACGCAGTTTAAAGCGGTTGTAAAGTCAAAAAATTTACTTTTACCTACAGGCAAGCCTATAATGAGGCTTACCTGTAGGTAAAAAAAATATCTCCTAAACCTGTACGGTTTAGGAGATATTCCCCATGCAATGCGCCGCTGACTGCAGCGGCGCATGCGCACCGGGGATTCTCCGCTGAAAGGCCGGCAGAATCCGAACCTTGTCGGGAAGAAGTCTCCCGTGCGCATGCGCGAGAGTGACGACATTGCGGCTCCAGCCACTCACAGCGCCGGAGCCGCGATACCCGGAAGACACGCCGAGGCAACATGTCAGCGGCCTCGGCGTGGACCAGGTGAGTTACCGATGCCTCGTTCTAAGGTAAGTATTTCATAATGAGCTAGTATGCGGTGCATACTAGCTCATTATGCCTTTTCCCTTACAGGTGTTTAAAAAATAAAAAAAGTGTCAGCGGGTTTACAACCGCTTTAAGGTCTTTTCATCATGTTGTTCCAGTTTGGAGGCATTTTGGCCAGCGCACTGGACCAACCACAGGGTGCCGTGTGTTGCAGTTGAGTGAGGGTAACCTATTTTTCTGTACATGGGATGCCGAGCCTCCATGATTGAAAGACCTGAAGTCCAATGAATGAATGTGGTGGGCCAGGGACAGTCAGGCTGGGGTGGAAAGAGCTAGATACAAGAATAAGCTTACTGCAGCTTGCAATGCACACTGTGAGATGCTCACAGTGTGCAGTGACATCTGAGTAAGTTACTTTAGTACAGGAGAGGAGCCAGTACAACTGTGCAAGACTGAAGGGAAGGCTGGAGCTCAGCTTTTTTTTTTTACGTTTATTTGGCTGGAACCATCCCCAATAACACTTTTTATCCTTTTGTGGCTTCACTTGTGAGTCAGGTGAAAGGATCGGGAGAAGGATAGGCTGCTGCAAAGAAAAGGCAGGTAAATCCTTTAATTCTGGCCCTCCTCGCCTCAGCCGGAACATCTGTCTTTGCAGAGCCGGGTCTGTTGTGACTTGTTCCCGGAATATCATCACTCAGCGCTCACGTGAAACCCATTTAAATGGATTGCTTGCCGTTTCCAAGATGGGTGAGCAAATGTTTGCTGAAAGCTACGGACATTCGTCTGAATGGGTGCTTAGGGCAGAGCACAGTCTGCTGACACACAATGTCTGCGCTGTTTATTGTCCTCCTCTACCTGTACAATAGAAGATTACCGCCGTCTACAGCCAGCCCCCCCCGCCGCTTCTCTCTGCTCTGCCAAAAGGTTGGAAGGTCGGGACCACTCACATCTATAGACCCAACATCCAATTACACCTTAGATCTAAAGCCAAATCTTTTATTGTGGTCGGTGTTGAGGGATTAGTACCCCTGTTGGATTTTTATTTGCTGTATGTGTCTCTATTAGGGCTCATTTACATTAACTTTGACTTTAAAACACATTAAAGCGCCTATCGCTTCAACATGCTTTATTGATGTGTTTTTGATGCTTTGATTATGCTTTTCTGAAGCTTGGCAAATGCCCTGTGTGTGTTGATTTCCGATATGTTTTAAAGGGGCCTAGTAGAACCTCAGCTCAGCAGATCCCCAGCTCATTAGTACCCCTGTTCAGAAGATCCCCAATTCATTGGTACTCTCGTTCAGCAGATCCCCAGCTCATTAGTACCCTTGTTCAGCATATATCATGCTCAGTTGTAACCCTCAGTTCTGCTGTTCCCCCGCTCAGTAGTAGCCCCAGATCTGCTGATTGCCCACTCAGTAGTAACCCCCAGCTCTACTGATCCTCCCACTCAGTAGTAACCACCAGCTATGCTGATTCCCCCTGCTCAGTAGTAGCCCCCAACTCTGCTGATCCCCAACTCTGCTGAATACCCACTCAGTGTAACCCCCAGCTCTGCTGATCCTCCCCACTCAGTAGTAACCCCAGCTCAGTAGTAAACCCCAGATCTGCTGATTGCCCACTCAGTAGTAACCCCCAGCTCTACTGATCCCCCACTCAGTAGTAACCCCCAGCTCTGCTGTTCCCCCGCTCAGTAGTAACCCCAGATCTGCTGATTGCCCACTCAGTAGTAACCACCAGCTATGCTGATTCCCCCTGTTCAGTAGTAACCCCAGCTCTGCTGATCCCCCACTCAGTAGTAACCACCAGCTATGCTGATTCCCCCTGCTCAGTAGTAACTCTGCTGATCCCCCACTTAGTGTAACCCCCAGCTCTGCTGATCCTTCCCACTCAGTAGTAACCCCAGCTCTGCTGTTCCACCTGCTCAGTAGTAACCCCAGATCTGCTGATTGCCCACTCAGTAGTAACCCCCAGCTCTGCTGATTCCCCCACTCAGTAGTAATCCCCAGCTCTACTGATCCCCCCACTCAGTGTAACCCCCAGCTCTGCTGATCCTCTGGTTTGCTGATTCTTCTCTCTCTCTGCTCCCCGCGCATGTCCTGCTGTATTTCTCCCACACTGCACACCATGTGTGACATTACTAGTTTCTCCTGCTCCATTCCCCCAGCTCTGCTGATCCTCTGGTTTGCCGATCCTTCTCTCTCTCTGCTCCCCGCGCACGTTCCGCTATATTTCTCCCACACTGCACACCATATGTGACATTACTAGTTTCTCCTGCTCCATTCCCCCAGCTCTGCTGATCCTCTGGTTTGCCGATCCTTCTCTCTCTCTGCTCCCCGCGCACGTTCCGCTATATTTCTCCCACACTGCACACCATATGTGACATTACTAGTTTCTCCTGCTCCATTCCCTCCCCCAGCTCACCTGATCCTCTGGTTTGCCCCCCAGATCCTTCTCTCTCTCTGCTCCCAGCGCACGTCCCGCTGTATTTCTCCCACACTGCACACCTTGTATGACATTACTAGTTTCTCCTGCTCCATTCCCCCAGCTCTGCTGATCCTCTGGTTTGCCGATCCTTCTCTCTCTCTGATCCCCGCGCACGCTCCGCTATATTTCTCCCACACTGCACACCATATGTGACATTACTAGTTTCTCCTGCTCCATTCCCCCAGCTCTGCTGATCCTCTGGTTTGCCGATCCTTCTCTCTCTCTGCTCCCAGCGCACGTCCCGCTGTATTTCTCCCACACTGCACACCTTGTATGACATTACTAGTTTATCCTGCTCCATTCCCCCAGCTCTGCTGATCCTCTGGTTTGCCGATCCTTCTCTCTCTCTGATCCCCGCGCACGTTCCGCTATATTTCTCCCACACTGCACACCATGTATGACATTACTAGTTTCTCCTGCTCCATTCCCCCAGCTCTGCTGATCCTCTGGTTTGCCGATCCTTCTCTCTCTCTGATCCCCGCGCACGTTCCGCTATATTTCTCCCACACTACACACCATGTATGACATTACTAGTTTCTCCTGCTCCATTCCCCCAGCTCTGCTGATCCTCTGGTTTGCCGATCCTTCTCTCTCTCTGCCCCCCCGCGCACGTTCCGCTATAGCATTCCCATGTTTCACACCACGTGTGCTGTCTG
Organism: Lithobates sylvaticus; assembly: GCA_028564925.1. Classification (NCBI taxonomy): domain Eukaryota; kingdom Metazoa; phylum Chordata; class Amphibia; order Anura; family Ranidae; genus Lithobates; species Lithobates sylvaticus. The sequence goes on from CM053030.1 coordinate 42,840,377, forward strand.
CTAGTTGATCCGCTCCAGTCCAGACCACGCTCACCTTCTTGCTTAACACCAGATGTGATGTCTGCACCAGACACTCCCAGAAAGGGGCCCAGTAGAACCCCAGCTCAGTAGTACCCCCACTCTTTAGATCCCCAGCTCATTAGTACCCCTGTCCAGCAGATCCCCAGCTCATTAGTACCCCTATCCAGCAGATCCCCAGCTTATTAGTACCCTTGTTCAGCATATATCATGCTCAGTTGTAACCCTCAGTTCTGCTGTTCCCCCGCTCAGTAGTAGCCCCAGATCTGCTGATTGCCCACTCAGTAGTAACCCCCAGCTCTACTGATCCTCCCACTCAGTAGTAACCACCAGCTATGCTGATTCCCCCTGCTCAGTAGTAGCCCCCAACTCTGCTGATCCCCCACTCAGTGTAACCCCCAGCTCTGCTGATCCTCCCCACTCAGTAGTAACCCCAGCTCTACTGATCCCTCCACTCAGTAGTAACCACCAGCTCTGCTGAACCCCCACTCAGTGTAACCCCCAGCTCTGCTGATCACCCACTCAGTGTAACCCCCAGCTCTGCTGATCCCCCCCTCAGTAGTAACCCCAGCTCTGCTGTTCCCCCCCTCAGTAGTAACCCCAGATCTGCTGATTGCCCACTCAGTAGTAACCACCAGCTCTGCTGATCCCCCACTCAGTAGTAACCCCCAGCTCTACTGATCCCACCACTCAGTAGTAACCACCAGCTATGCTGATTCCCCCTGCTCAGTAGTAACCCCCAGCTCTACTGAACCCCCACTCAGTGTAACCCCCAGATCTGCTGATCCTCTGGTTTGCTGATTCTTCTCTCTCTCTGCTCCCCGCGCATGTCCTGCTGTATTTCTCCCACACTGCACACCATGTGTGACATTACTAGTTTCTCCTGCTCCATTCCCCCAGCTCTGCTGATCCTCTGGTTTGCCGATCCTTCTCTCTCTCTGCTCCCCGCGCACGTTCCGCTATATTTCTCCCACACTACACACCATGTGGGACATTACTAGTTTCTCCTGCTCCCTTCCCCCAGCTCTGCTGATCCTCTGTCACTCAGTTGTCTCTCTCTCCATTCCCCGCTCACCTTCCGCTATATATAGCATTCCCATGTTTCACACCTCCTGTGCTGTCTGCTAGTTGGTCCGCTCCAGTCCTGACCCCGCTCACCTTCCTGCTGCACACCAGATGTGATGTCTGCACCAGACACTCCCAGAAAGGGGCCCAGTAGAACCCCAGCTCAGTAGTACCCCCACTCTTTAGATCCCCAGCTCATTAGTACCCCTGTCCAGCAGATCCCCAGCTCATTAGTACCCCTGTCCAGCAGATCCCCAGCTTATTAGTACTCTTGTTCTTTATATACCCTGCTCAGTAGTAACCCTCAGCAGATCCCCCGCTCAGTAGTAACCACCAGCTATGCTGATTCCCCCTGCTCAGTAGTAGCCCCCCAACTCTGCTGATCCCCCACTCAGTGTAACCCCCAGCTCTGCTGATCCTCCCCACTCAGTAGTAACCCCCAGCTCTGCTGATCCCCCAGCTCAGTAGTACCCCTGTCCAGCAGATCCCCAGCTTATTAGTACTCTTGTTCTTTATATACCCTGCTCAGTAGTAACCCCCAGCTCTGCTGATCCCCCCACTCAGTAGTAACCCCCAGCTCTGCTGATCCCCCACTCAGTAGTAACCCCCAGCTCTGCTGATCCCCCACTCAGTAGTAACCCCCAGCTCTGCTGATCCCCCACTCAGTAGTAACCCCCAGCTCTACTGATCCCTTACTCAGTGGTAACCCCCATTGGCTTGCTATGGGGACACTCGGAAGGGGTGAGGAGCCAGGAACGCCGACGGGGGACCCAAGAAGAGGAGGATCAGGGCTGCTCTGTACAAAACCATTAAACAGCAGATAAGTATGAAGTTTTTTTTATTTTTACAAAATAAAGTTTGATCCTTTACAATCACTTTAAAATTATATATAGCAGATCCCAAATTTAGAAGGAAACCTGTCATTTCAAAGCGTTGTTGTTCAGTCGTGTCCGACTTGTGACCTTGTGAACCATAGCACGCCAGGCTTTTCTGTCCTCCACTGCCTCCTGGAGCTTGCTTAACTTCATGTTCCTTGTTTCGATGATGCTATCTATCCATCTTGTTTTCTGTCGTCCTCTTCTCCTTTTTCCTTCCATGTTTCCCAGTATCAGGGCCTTTTCCAATGAGTCCTCTCTTCCCATTGGGTGGCCAAAGTATTTGAGTTTCAGCTTCAGGCTCTATCCTTCCAATGAATATTCAGGGTTGATTTCCTTCAAGATCGCGTGGTTTGATCTTCTTGCCGTCCAAGGGACTTTCAAGAGTCTTCTCCAACACCATAGTTCAAAAGCATCAATTCTTCGGCTTTCAGCCTTCCTTATGGTCCAACTTTCACAGCCATCGGTTACTACTGGAAATAACATAGCTTTAACCACACCTCCCAACATTTTGAGATGGGAATGAGGGACACCTACTAGCAAATGTATGTAGGCAAAGGACACGCCCCTGGACACACCCCCTTAAAGGAGAATTAACCAAAAAAAAAAGGTTTATTAAAACCACAAGTGCTTTTTTACCACTACTATTCCTTTATATTATATTTAAAATTTTACAAATGCAGCAATTTAGAAATCGGATGAAAGGTTTAGCACTGGGAAACACTTTTTGAAAGATAAAAATTGCATTTTACAATCAACTATATAGATCAGACCAAAATGAGGGACAAATGAGGGGGAAAGAGGGACAGAGGGACATTGCTCCAAATCAGGGACAGACAGCTATGCTTTAACCACATGCCGACCGGGCCATAGCCGAAAGATGGCTACAGCACGGTCGGCTTATTCTGTGTGGATGTCCGTGGGACGTCCTCACAGAATCGTGCTCCTGCGGTCACAGGGAACATCTGAGATCACGGATCATGGTAAACGGCCGCTGATAGCGGCCGTTTACCATGTGATCGATACGTCAAATGACGGAGCATCACTTGTAAACAAACCGGCGTCATGTCATGACGCCGCTTCCTCCCTCCCCCTCTCTGTGACCCCGCTTCCTCCCTCCACTTTCTATACCGATCGGTACAGTGTGAGAGGAGAGAGGGAGAGATCATTTGCAGCGCTGTGGGCACTACAGTTTCAGCCCACACTACAACTCCATGCCTATACTATGCAATACTCTGCAATACTATGTAATACTCTGCCAATACTCGCCAATAATCTGCCAATACTCTGCCATACTATGCAATACTCTGCCAATACTCGCCAATACTCTGCAATACCCTGCAATACCAAGCAACACTATGCAATACTCGCCAAAACTCTGCCAATACCCTGCAATACCATGCAATACTATGCAATACTCTGCCAATACTCTGCCAATACTCTGCCAATATTCTGCCAATACTCGCCAATACTCTGCCAATACTCTGCCAATACTCTGCAATACCAAGCAATACTCTGCCAATACTCTGCAATACCAAGCAATACTATGCAATACTCGCCAAAACTCTGCCAATACCCTGCAATACCATGCAATACTATGCAATACTCTGCCAATACTCTGCCAATACTCTGCCAATACTCTGCCAATACTCTGCCAATACTCTGCCAATACTCTGCCAATACTCTGCAATACCAAGCAATACTATGCAATACTCTGCAAATACTCTGCAATACCAAGCAATACTATGCAATACTCGCCAATACTCTGCCAATACTCTGCCAATACTCTGCCAATACTCTGCCAATACTCTGCAATACCAAGCAATACTATGCAATACTCGCCAAAACTCTGCCAATACCCTGCAATACCATGCAATACTATGCAATACTATGCAATACTATGCAATACTCTGCCAATACTCGCCAATACTCTGCCAATACTCTGCCAATACTCTGCCAATACTCGCCAATACTCTGCAATACCAAGAAATACTATGCAATACTCGCCAATACTCTGCCAATACTCTGCAATACCAAGCAATACTATGCAATACTTGCCAATACTCTGCCAATACCCTGCAATACCATGCAATACTATGCAATACTCTGCCAATACTCGACAATACTCGCCAATGCTCTGCCAATACTAGCCAATACTCGCCAATACTCTGCTAATACTAGCCAATACTCTGCCAATACTAGCCAATACTCACCAATACTCTGCCAATACTCTGCAATAAATTTTAACAGAAACAAAGAATTTATTTTTATTTTTTTACAGAATTTTCAGTCTTTTTGATTTATAGCGCAAAAAATAAAAAACCCAGCGGTTATTAAATACCACCAAAAGAAAGCTCTATTTGTGTGAAAAAAATGACAAACATTTCATTTGGGTACAGTGTTGCGTGACTGAGTAATTGTCATTCAAAGTGTGAGAGCACCGAAAGCTGAAAATTGGTCTGGTTAGGAAGGGGATTTAAGTGCCCAGTGGTCAAGCGGTTGATAACTATACGCCACTTTGTCGGTAGGGTGATGTCTCTGCTTTTTATAATGTTCTCTAGGTTTGCCATTGCTTTCCTCCCAAGAAGCAAGCGTCTCTTAACCCCACATATTCCCCACAAACCCCACATTGTTATCCTGCCACACACATACTGTATACTAAATGCATCCTCCATTTGTACAAATCAGCACCCTATCCCCATTTAAAATCATGGTATAACGTTGTAAATGTGCTCACCCAACTAATGGATGGCTAAAGGAAAAAAAAACTCAGACTACTTACCGTATATACTCGAGTATAAGCCGACCCGAAAATATAATTTAATAATATAATTTTCCCAAAAAAATTGAAAAACTTATTGACTGGAGTATAAGCCTAGGGTGAGAAATGCGCAGCTACTGTAAGTGGAAAAGAGGGTCAACAATGCCCATTTGCAGCCTCACTGTGCCTATTTTCAGCCATAGGTCCCCCAAACTTCAAACTTGGTAGTTAAGGGTTCCTAGATGCCCCCTATCTGCAGACAAAATTTGGGGTCTCTGGACCCAAAAGGTCCCGAAATTACATTGCTGCAGATGGACACAGTTGACCGACTTTGGGGCCCTGTATCTCGGGGCCACTTGGTGCTAGGAACCCCATCCAGGACTTTGGATATGTTATAGTGCTAGGTCCACTTTGGGGTTCCTAGCACCAGGTACGGGGCACCAAAGTCGGGTCGGATTTTTTTTTTTTTGCTGCAGACTCGTGCTTGACTCGAGTATAAGCCGGGGGGCACTTTCAGCACAAAAAATGTGCTGAAAAATTTGGCTTATACTCGAGTATATACGGTACTCAGTCCCTGCACCTTCCCCAGCCTGTGATTGGACAATGAGGGAGTAGCACGTAGCGCCCGCCCCTGATCTCCTCTCCTGTCACCATGTCCAGGCTGACAATCATTGTGCAAAGCAATGAAGTCTGACTGGCTTAGCGTGGCGTCCCAACCAAGGCCAAACCAGGAGGTAGGTAGAATAGGCAGCTTACCTTGAGTGTTTCAGTAGGAGGGGGGTGTAAAAAGGGCAGGATTGGCAAACTATGCTGCTAAAGTAGTTTACAGCTGTGAATAGGGGGTGCACTTTGACCTTTTTTTGCCTTGGGTGCTAAAGGTCCCCGCCCCACCACTGGACCCAACTGCCTTTTCTTTAGTGAACCTGCTGGATGAGCACCAATGGGAAGTGGGCAGGGATAGACGCAGCTTTTATTAATTTTTTTGGGTTGATGGCCACAAACACCCCATTAGAATGAAAATGTGATTATTTTTGAGTTTGAGGCTCTCTTAAAGAAAAGAAGTTATGATACCATTTATGGATGGAATAATTACCACGAATTGTTATCATTGCTGTAGAACAATGAAAATGGCAGTTTGTTTCAGCGGAGGAAGCCGGCCAACGAACGGAAAGCAAAAACATGAGAGTCTATACTTTATGTCATAATGAAAATTGTGTGATCAGCGAGTCTCTAAATGACTACAAAGTATAAAATGATAATTGGATTTGCTGACTGTTAATTTGAGGTTAATTTGAGGTTTAGTAAAACTATAGAGAAAGGTCAGAATGTATGATGATGTCTGTTATTAGGAATTGACCAGGGCTCTTATTTCTAAAACAATAGGTGCGGGTAACTCTCTCCACCCTGACCTACCTCTGAGCTCCGTCCTTGGTTTTTGCCCCTTATCCCCCTCCTAGTACCGCTCCTTTTAAATTGAGGAGTTACGTTTTTGCTTGTATGGAATTGGTTAATAATAATAAACACCTCCCTCCAGCAACAACAGATCCTTCCTAGCAACAATAGACCCTCCCCCAGAAACAAAATGACACCCCAGCAACAATAGATCCCCACCAGCAACAGTAGATCTGCCCTAGCAACAAAAGACCCCTGCTGGCAACATTTAAACCCCCCCAGCAGCCGGCATCGACAGATCATCCCCCCTCAACAGTGCCCCCCCCCCAATAAGAAGCACAGGGCAAAAGATCCCCCGCCAGAAACAATAGATTCCTTCACAACAGTAGATCCCTCCAGCAACAATCCCTCCAGTAACACTACAGCTTTCAGCTACAATAAGTCCCCAGCAGTCAGCATCAATAGACCCTCCAACATTCACTGATTTTTACAAACTGTCTGTAAATTTACTGACGGTTGGCAACCCTGACTGCAAGAGTTAATTGCTTGTTTTGTCAGCAGTGGCAGCTGGTGCTCAAAATTCTCGGGGGGAGGGGGCGCAGACAAACTGAAAAATTCTGAAAAAAAAAAACATCAATTGCATCCTCACTGTGCCATCAAACGCAGCCACTGTGCCCATGAATTGCAGCCACTGTGCCCATCAAGCGCAACCACTGTGCCCATGAATTGCAGCCAAGTTGCCATCAAACTCTGCCACTGTGCCCATAAAACGCTGCCACTGTGCCCCATCAAATAGTGCCACTGTGCCCCACAAATGCTGCCACTGTGCCCATCAAACGCAGCTACTGTGCCCCATAAAATGCTGCCACTGTGCCCCATCAAATGCTGCCACTGTGCCTTCAAACGCAGCCACTATGCCCATAAAACGCAGTCACTATGCCCCATCAAATGCATCCACTGTGCCCATCAAAAAGTGGCACTGTGCCCCACCAAATGCTGCCACTGTGCCCATCAAACGCAGCCACTGTGCCCATCAAATGCAGCCACTTTGCCCCATCAAATGCATCCACTGTGCCCATCAAGCGCAACCACTGTGCCCATGAATTGCAGCCAAGTTGCCATCAAACTCTGCCACTCAGCCACTGTGCCCATCAAATGCAGCCACTGTGCCCCATCAAACGCTGCCACTTTGCCCATCAAATGCATCCACTGTGCCCATCAAACGCAGCCACTGTGCCCCATCAAACGCTGCCGCTGTGCCCATCAATAGCAGCCACTGTGCCCCATCAAATGCTGCCATCAAATGCTGCCATTGTGCCCCATCAAATGCTGCCACTGTGACCCCCCTGCCCACTCGCCGTCTGGTTGGCACTTACCCTATCTCAGTGGAGGGTCAGGCAGCGGGTGACGGCGACAAGCGGTGGGACCTTGCAGCGGGTCAGACAGCGGCTCCTGTTTCCTCCATGCGCATCCTCCCCTCTTACTGATAGACGTCCAATCGATTTCAGCCAATCAGGTGACGGGTAACAGACCCACGCACCTGATTGGCAGAGAGGCGGTTCAGTGTTAGGAAAGCGAATATTCATTTGCTTTTCTAACACACCTGGGTGGACTACAAGCGCAATGCCTTGTGCCACGAGTCCGCCTTTTTTGAAGCCTATTAGAGCCTATGCTCTAATCAGGTGCCTCAACCCCCCCCCCCCGCCGCGGTAATTCAGGCGCCTGGCGTCTGAAATGGGTCTGGATGCCTGAATAGGGGGTGGCGGCGGTGGCCATGGATATCCATGATATATGTAGGGGGGTGGCTGGAGAAAGGGGGGGGGGTGCCCGTGCATTTTTACTCACCTTATTCACCACTCCCCCCCGGCAGGCGCCACTCCCCCAAACTCCAGTGGTTGACTCTTCCTCTTCGTCAACATGACCAATGCGGGGGTTATAGACCCTGCTGCGGTCTTGATGACATCTTGATCCTAGACTGCTAGAGCAGGAGAGAGAAAGGCTGCGATGGCCGCTCTAGCTGTGAGAGGAGAGGAGGATTGGGTAAGTAAATCTTCTTTTTTTGGTTCCCCTGGTTCTAATCGAGTTGTGCAGACACAGCCATACTGCAAAGGATGATTTTTTTTTTTAAGTTGCCCGAAATTGGGCTTTAAGATAAACACCTCCAATAATCACTCAAAATCGACATTCGCTAAAAATACGCTCTACGCTTTAATCTTTATAAATCTATTTTATTCTCTGTAGAACTGACAAGTTTATCACAGCTGCAGCTTTATATAATCTTCAAAATATTTGCAAAAAAAAAAAAAAAAAGACTCAAAGTGCAGAAATGATCCCATTGCTCATTACCCTCATTAGCGTGCTGAAAAGATAAGACCCAGAGATCAGTGTACATACCACAAAGTCTTCCGCCAATTGCTCTCTCCCGGAGGCTGCAAGTCTGTAGGAACATGTAAAGCAGAAAATGAAATGAGTCATCTTTAAAAGAAAACAATTTCTATTCAATTGAGATATTGATTGAAAATAAATAAAGCGAAGGATATTCATTTAAAAGGCGCTTTACATACAGCCGATGGATGGAAGATGCTTCAGCGGCTACATCATAGAGTTGTGAGATTGAAGCGTCACACTGAAAGTTAACCGGCCAAAAAAAAAAAAAATACTTAAACCAAAAAAAAAACTACATGTTTCAGGAGTCAGGGAAACATCCCCTTCATCAGGGCTACAAGTGGCTAAGTGGTTAGCACTTCCGCCTTGCAGCACTAAGGTTGTCGGTTTAAATCCCAACCATGGCACTACCTGGCTGGCTGAAGTTTGAATGTTCTCCCGGTGACTTTTTATTATAATCTGATTCACCAGAATCAGGCACGTTATACATCCTTAACCACTTGCTTACTGGGCACCTTAACCCCCCTCCTATCCAGACCAATTTTGAGCTTTCAGCGCTGTCACACTTTGAAGGACAATTACGCGGTCATACAACACTGTACCCAAATTAATTTTTATAATTTTTTTCCCCCAAATAGAGCTTTCTTTTGGTGGTATTTGATCACCTCTGCGATTTTTATTTTTTTTAAAATTTTTTTTTAAAAAAAAAAAAAAATTATTTTTTTACTTTGTTATAAAAATTTGAAATGGGTAATTTTTGTCCGTCATTATTGTACGCTGATGAGGCAGCAGTGATGGGCACTGATAGGTGGCAGTGATGGGCACTGATGGGTGGCAGTGATGGGCACTGATGGGTTACACTGATAGGCAGCACTTTTAGGTGGCACTGATTGGCAAGACAGGTGGGCATTGATAGGTGACACTTGTGGGCATTGACAGGTGGCACTTGTGGGCATTGACAGGTGGCATACATGAGGCATAATTGCCTCTGACTTTTCGGGACCGATGTCCCTTTAAGATGAGCCGGTGATCAGATTTTTTTTTTCTCCTCCGCTATCAGCGTGAGGAGAAAGAAAAACCAATCACCAGCTTTTGTTTTCATCATGTGATCAGCTGTCATTGGCTGACAGCTGATCACATGGTAAGGGTCCGGGACCCGCCCCTTACTCGGATCACTGATCACCTGAGTGACTCGGTGATGACAGCGCGCTCCGCAGGGCGCGCACAGGAAGCGTGCACAGGGGAGGCGGTCATATGACGGCCTCCCGGGAATTGAGATCCGCGCACGTGCTGTGGCCGTCATTCGGCCATAGCGCGGATGTCAAGTGGTTAATATGATTATAAGACAATATTTTAATTGCAGGAGAAAAAAAAAGTAAGGGGCTTTTAGGCCTGGTTCACACCTATGCGTTCTTTAGTGCGTTTTGTAGTTTTCAGAATCGCACTACCGTCTATTTATCATAGTTTCCTACGGTACACATTCACATCTATGTGTTTTTCAGCCAGTGCGTTTTTGGAAAGGGACGGGGAATTTTTTTCCCACAGCAGATTGCGTTTTGCGTGTAATAGACTTCAATGGGCTTGCACTAAAAACGTGTTGCATTTTTACATGCGATTTGCATTTTCTTTTTTTTTCACAACACACTGTGTATATCTGGTTGTTAAGAAGTGGGCCGAGAAGCCGGCCACCGTGTCCTGAGTCATCAGTTGTCAGCTGACAGCTAACTGTAAAAACAAAAATTACTGGTTATAAAAAAAATCTGCATAAAAAACGGCATGGGGTCCCCCCCAATCCATACCAGACCTTAATCCGAGCATGCAGCCCGGCAGGAGGAAAAGGAGGGAACAAGCGAGCGCCCCACTCCTGAACTATACCAGGCCACATACCCTCAACACAAGGGGGGGGGGGGGGTACTTTGTCCCCATGGGGACAAGGGCCTCTTCCCCACAACCCTCGCCGGTGGTTGTGGGGGTCTGTGGGCGGGGAACTTATTCTGAATCTGGATGAACAAGGGGGCTCCCAGATCCTGGCTCCCCTATGTGAATGAGTATGGGTGAATGAGTAGTACCCCTACCCATTCACCAATGAAAGTGTCAAAATGGAGTAAACACACTACACGGATTTTTGACAATTCCTCTATTAAAAAATAAAAAAAATGATTTCCCCCCCTGTGACGTCATCGACTGGTGCATGCTGGGCCGCTGATGTCACAGGGGGGGTTGTGCCACCTTAGCTATTTAGGAACTGTCAGTTGGCGGAGCAGGCAGATGGCGGGAGCCTTCAGCGCAAGTGGAGCTTTTTTTTTTCCCGGGTTCGGTGGTGCTGCGGGCATCGTGATTGACGATGGATCTACACCAGGGGAGATGTTTTTTTATTTTTTAAAAAAGGACTTGTCAAAAACTTGTGTAGTGTCTTTACTCACTTTTTGGTGAATGGGTAGGGGTACCCGATACTCCTTCACATGGGGGGTTGGGGATCTGGCAGCCCCCTTCTTAAAGGGAGCTTCTAGATTCCGATTAAGCCCCCTGGCGGCAGACCCCCACAACTACCGGCAAGGTTGTGGGGAAGAGGCCCTTGTCCCCATCAACATAGGGACAAGGTGCTTTGGGGGGGGGGGGCAGAGCTCCCCTGCCCCAAAGCACCCCCATGGAGGGGGTGCTCTCTTGTCCCCTCCCTTTCCTGACCTGCAGGCTGCATGCTCGGATAAGGGTCTGGTATGGATTTTGGGGGGGACCCAATGCCAATCATTCTCCCTTTCGCCAGGGCAGACCTATCCCCTCTGGACTGCTGTGCATGATCTTGCTCTGGGTAAGGGGGCCTATGAGGGGTGGCACCACACACGTTATTACACTGTTGATACTTGGTCATTTTAAATAATGACCTTAAATGTCTTATTGTCCTTGTTATGATTAATCTGTCTTTTTTCTTTTCTATTTTGTAGTATGATATATGATCTGTGTTCTATAAACATCATATGTATGCAAATAAAGCACCTGAAGAAGCGGTGAACTTTCCCGCTAAACACGTTGAGCATGCCAATATAATTGTTACAGGGTGAACTGGTAATATCAGTCTTTTCAGTCACACACTATATGTTTGAATTGTAAAATAATCATGTATGTTTTTTTAACATGTTGTTGTACATTTTATAAAATTCAACTTTTTTATACATTTTTTGTATTCCAAGTGTTATGATACCATTAAAGTCCAATGTAGCCTATATCCAAAATTCCTTCTATATGTCTGGTATCTAGTTACTTGATGTAACATCATCTTTTATATTTTACCATAAAATTGGGAATTAGATTGTGTTTATGTGCACTAAAATTCATTTAAATGTATTTTTTCCTGAAAGTGTATCTTTGAATAGTCAGCTGCACAAATATTGTGTAAAAAAAAAAAAAAAAAAAACAGCCAACATTTTATTCTCTAGAGCAGGGGACGTCAACCCCCGGGCCTTGGCTCACTACCAGGCCGTAGCGTCTTTGCAGCCGAGCCGTGGCGGGCTGAAAGGCTCCGGTGGATCAGAGAGGAAAGCGGGCAGGCGAATAAGAGAAGCGGGCTGGCGAGCGGAGATGACATCATCTCTCCCTGCCCGCCTAGCATCACCGCTCTTCCACCCTCACAGCATGCGGAATGTCGGCGGTGCGGTGGGGAGCAGAGAGATGACATCATCTCTCTCTGCCCGCCTAGCATCACCACTCTTCCGCCTTCACAGCATACAGAATGTCTGAGGTGCGGCGGGGAGCAGAGTGATGACATCATCTCTCACCGCCCGCCCCGCATCTCTGCTCTCCTCACTCAAGAAAGACCACTGAACCAGTGTCACCAATGCAGTGACAATCCTCATCTGGTGGCACTGGCAGGTGATGTGGCATTCCTCATCTGGTGGCACAGGCAGGTGATGTGGCAAGTGGCATTCCTCAACTGGTGGCAGGCAGCGTGGCAAGTGGCATTCCTCAACTGGTGGCAGGCAGCGTGGCAAGTGGCATTCCTCATCTGGTGGCACAGGCAGGTGACGTGGCAAGTGGCATTCCTCATCTGGTGGCAAAGGCAGGTGACGTGGCAAGTGACATTTCTCATCTGGTGCCAGGCAAGCGTGGCAAGTGGCATTCCTCATCTGGTGGAAGGCAAGCATGGCAAGTGGCATTCCTCATCTGGTGGCACAGGCAGGTGACGTGGCAAGTGGTATTCCTCATCCGGTGGCACAGGCAGGTGACGTGGCAAGTGGCATTCCTCATCTGGTGGCAGGCAAGCGTGACAAGTGGCATTCCTCATCTGGTGGCAGGCAGCGTGGCAAGTGACATTCCTCATCTGGTCGCAGGCGACGTGGAAAGTGACACATTCAGGGCTTCCACTGATTCTGCATTATGATGAGTTGAACTATTTCATTTATATTACAATGTAATATAAGAAATAATGTGCTTCAATCATTCGGACAACATACCAACCATGGTGCCATGATGATTGAAGTACCAACAGCAGAACACCAGCTATTGCCCCGATAAATTGCCCGCTTACCCCCTCCCCGCGTGTGCGTACATCCCCTCCCCCCCTCGTCGGGCCTTGGCACAAATTTCTTCCACCCAGGCGGTCCCCAGTGCCAAAGAGATTGGGGACCACTACTCTAAAGCCTCAGCTTTCAGAAAATGTATAATGTTTGAGGGTTCTACATAATTTTCTAACAAAGACGGCAGATTTACCATGTGTGTAAAAAAAGCAAAAAAAAAATTGTCCCAGATGCATATTGGACACGTAGCCACTAATTGGGTCCAGTATGTCTCTTCTGCAAATCCTGTTAGCATTTTTCTTTTCAGACAAAATTCCACTTTAAGGCAGGCTGAGAATTTTTTTCTTTTTTTCCCTCGGATCTGAACTAAACGCCAAGCGAACATTTGCAGATCACTAAGTAAATGCTAGCAGGTTCAACAAGCGGAAACTATGGATAGGCTTAACAACGGCCTCCATTTCCAAGGCCAATAGCGTTACGCCTCAGTGACTTTCTCACATCAGCCGCATTAGTCTGTCCTCCATTCTACCTGAACCCCATCGGCTCCTTCCTGTGTGTCAACTCCTGTGCTAAAACAAGACCGGCAAAGCCAGTTTTTTTTTTTTTCCTGGTATCTTTTTTTGGCCCTTTCAGCACCCGCTACGTAATCCTTGCTGCTTCTCTGGTGATTTGTCAGATGTTTGCCGTTCAGTAAGTGCATTGTGTACTGAACCCATCCTCACCGAGTCATGGGAAAAGGACAAACTGAAGGAAGAATGAGTTTAAAGAGAACCGGTCACCCCTGGTCTCATGCAAGAACCTGAACAATTGGCCCAAAATTGTTCTTAAAGTTGGGTTGCACCCAAAAAAAAAAAAAAAAGCATGAATGTTCCTAAAAAAAAAAAAAAAAAATAAAAAACATTTGGAATTTTTTTTTTTTTTTAACTCACCTCTAAATAGCTGTTGCTAGGGGGGTCCCTTGTAGTCTGCCTCCTTCAGTGCCTGGGCTGGTGACATCACTTCCCCTCAGCGCAGGAAGGGCTCAGCTCTGCCCCCTCCCTACTGTCAGTCATCTGGGACACGTGACAGGTCCCAGATGATTGCGCGGCCACTCACGGCTCGCGGCGCCGCTCGCGCATGCGCAGTGGGGGCCCAGCTGTGAGGCCAAAGCCGGCCGCCCACAGTTACAATGCTGGCGCCGGCGAACGGAGTGGGGAACGAGGGGGGGCTTCGAATCCCCCGCATCGCTGGACCCTGGGACAGGTAAGTGTCCGATTATTAAAAGTCAGCAGCTGCAGTATTTGTAGCTACTGACCTTTATTTTTATTTTTTTTAAATGGGCACCCCGCTTTAAAGAGAAGCTTTAATCTGTATGAGAAAAATTAAAAGTCAGCAGCTACAAATACTGCAGATCAGGGGCGTGGCTAGGTCTGCTAAAGATCTGGGGCTAGAGCCCATAGCAACGGTCAGCAACCTTTTTGCAGGCCAGGGGCACGCCTTTTCGCAGGCAAAGGCTTGTGTTGAGTTTCAACTATCATGGCACCATGGTTGATATGGTGTCAGGGTAATCAAAGCGCATTGTTTCTATTGTTACATTCTAATCTATAAGGAAGTGGTTCAACTCACCATAATGCAGAATCAGTGGGAGCCCTGGGCGTGTCACTTGCCACCGTCCCCTGTCACCAGATGCAGCTTTTTAACTTGCCACCGTCACCTGCCACTAGATGTGGATTGTCACTTGCCACGTCACTTGCCACCATTTGCGGATTGTCACTTGCCACTATTTGCGGATTGTCACTTGCCACTATTTGCGGATTGTCACTTGCCACGTCACTTGCCACGTCACTTGCCACCATTTGCGGATTGTCACTTGCCAGGTCATTTGCCATCATTTGCAGATTGTCACTTGCCAGGTCATTTGCCATCATTTGCAGATTGTCACTTGCCACGTCACCTGCCACCATTTTCAGATTGTCACTTGCCAACTGATGTGGATTGTCACTTGCCATGCCAGCCAGTGCCCCCAAATGTGCATTGTCGCTGCATTGGTGGCAGGCTGGCAGCACTGGTCCATTTAGTGAGGGCAGGAGAGCGGAGATGCAGGGTGGGCAGTGAGAGATGATGTCATCTCTCTGCTCCCCGCCGTACCTCCAACATTGAAAAGGCCCGCGCTGTGAGGGCGGAAGAGCGGCTGATGTGTGGCGGGCAGTGAGAGATGATATCATCTCTCTGCTCCCCGCCGCACTTCACTCCCACATTGAAGTGGCCTGGCTGTGAGGGTGGAAGAGTGGTGACGTGGAGCGGGTGGAGATAGATGATGTCCACATACACTGCGCTGTTATATTGTCTCCCTGCAAAGTGATGAAGGAGGTACGCCCACTTGTATGTCGTAAGCGGGGACATGCCGTTTTTTTATGGGCAGGAAGGTGATGTATTTGTCTTACGAAATGACGAATCGAAAAAAAAAAAAAAAAAGTTACGAATGTACGAATTTTTTCGTTCAATCCATTCGAAGCACGTTAAGCAGAGCCATTGTAAGGGACACGGAAAATTACCAATTCAACAAAAAAAAAATGTTACGAATGTACGAAATGTTTTCCTTCATTTTGATTTTCGTTGTTCCTGTTTTTGTTTTTCGGATTTTCTTCTTTCGTAGTTTCGTTGTTTCTAATTTGGTTATTTCGGATTTTCGTTGTTTTTCATATTCGTTCGATTCGATAATTCGTTATTCGTTAAAATTTTTAGCGAATCATTCGTTCATTCGTACGATAACGAATAACGAATATAACGAATTTTAACGGAAAACGAATAAAAAACGAAACGAATTGCACATGTCTAGTGCTAATTTTAAAGGCTTATATGAATGGTATTGTCATAAAAAGTGTTTGGGGACCCGGGTCCTGCCCCAGGGGACATGTATCAATGCAAAAAAAAGTTTTAAAAATTGCCGATTTTTTCAGGAGCAGTGATTTTAATAATGCTTAAAGTGAAACAATAAAAGTGTAATATTCCTTTAAATTTCATACCTTGGCAGTGTCTATAGTATGCCTGTAAAGTGGCGCATGTTTCCCGTGTTAAGAACAGTCCGAGAGCAAAATTACATTTTTAAAGGAAAAAAAGTCATTTAAAACTACTCGCTGCTATAATAAATTGTGGGTCCCGGCAATACACATAAAAGTTCATTGATAAAAATGGCATGGGATTCCTCCACATGGGAACCCTTAACCAAAATTTTAACCCTTCAGGTCTGGTATGGATATTAAGGGGAACCCCACGCCAAAATTGTGTGTTTGACCCGGGGCCCCAAACACTTTTTAAGACAATAACTTGCATATAAGCCTTTAAAATTATCACTTTAGATTTTTCATGTTCGTGTCCCATAGACTTTAACAGTGTTCGCATGTTCGAACAAATTTTTTGCCTTTACTGCGAACCGAACAGGGGGGGGTGTTCGGCCCATCCCTACATTTAAACAATAAGAATAAATATTTTACAAAAAATAAAACGTTTGCTTTGGTGAAAGATGGTCTTCACCAGTGGCGGCTGGTTGGTCGTCGGCCCCGCACATAGCACCCCCTGCGTCTTGGGCTTCACAGCGGCTTCCTCCTTGGTGGCTTCCCTCGGCGGCCAATACGATTGCTTCTCCTCTCCGCCAATCGGGTCTCGGAACGGCTTCTTGATTAGCTGGGAGGAGAATCAGGAAGACAATAGCGAATATTAATTTGCTATTGTCACACAACTGGGTGGGTTCAGCGCGCAGTGCTCTGCGTCCCCAGCCCACCCTTTTTTTGTAGCCAATTAGGTCCTTAGGCTCTAATCATGTGCTTCTAAAAAAAAAAATAATAATATGAAAAGACATCTTTGGATGTCCTTTAAACCTTGACATCTTCAAATGAAAGTAAACCACATAAGATTCAACATTATGCACAGAATAATGAAACCAGACACATTCAATAAATGCAAACACAGTTGGAGGTTGGTGGATGGTGGCCTTTGTTTTATTTAGATCAGATACCTATAAATGACCCAGTTTCCAAAGATCTTCTACAACTGATGTCTGAAAGCAGCCAGATTGTGTGATGAGGACAGATTTTTATCTCAGCTACCCTTACCATCATCACTATAACAAAAGTCCCTTAGACACTCAAAGAATGGAACACATAGAAAGACAATTACATAAGACGCACCAATTTAGGTCAGGGACTTGTTGACTTGTGTGTGGAAGGGAAACAAGAAGATTGTAAATGCCCAGGAGCCCATGGAAAGTTTCAAATGAAAAAGCAAAATTGGCATTTTGAGGGTAGGAGCTATTTTTAGCTTGTTTTACGCCATCATTTCCATTAAAGGCAATTGCCACCTTTTGCAAATATGTAATAAATACTTTCACATTCATTAAACTAGAAAATTAAAAACATTAATTAAAACATTTTTGCATTGAAAGCTTCAAATCATTGCCACCATGATTGGTGAATCACGGTTTCAATGCACAGGCTCTTGCAGAGGTATGGGCCTATCGTTACGGGGCTGGAGAAAGTATGAATGAACTACGAGTGCGGTGACGTCACCACACTTATAAGCTATTGAAATCTACGAGTCCCTCTGCCGCGGTTTACGATGGGACCAGGGGCGGACTGACAACTCATGGGGCCCCCGGGCAATAGGAGATTATGGGGGCCCCCAGGCAATCAGAGATTATGGGGCTACACAGTATACGCACACACACAGTATACAATCACACAGTATACACATACATGTATACACAGACATGTTTCTATTGGCTGAGAAGGTACTGGAGAGGTGGGGCAGCTATAATCTCTGGATTTTTAGACCAAAAGTATGTCGGTAAGGGATATTTCAAAAACGGATGTAAAAAAAACACAGATTTTTACATACTGTCCCTGGTTTTACTGAGGCTGGCAACCCTGATGGGGCCCCCTAGTGGCCCGGGGCCCTCGGGCAGTGCCCGAATGGCCGAAAGGTCAGTCCGCCCCTGGATGGGACTTGTAGTCATACATTCACAGATCATGTGAATGGATGACGTGGCTCTGTTTATTCTCCTATTTAGAGGGTTTACAACCACTTTAAACCTTTCATCCAGTCTCTAAATGATTGCATTTTTGAGCACTGATAGGTGGCACTGACTGATGGGCACTGATTTGCAGCACTGATGAGCACTGATAGGTGATACTGCCTGATGGGCACTGATATACAGCACTGATTAGCACTGATAGGTGGCACTGACTGATGGGCACTGATGGGCGGCCCCTTATGGGCAATGATAGGTGGAACTGATGGACAGGCAGTGACACTGAAATTAGTGAGACAAACTTGCAGGATTTTGCAGCTCTAGTACAAATGCTGCGACGCCCATCTTGGTAAACTTTGCACTCGGCCGCAGAAAGCCTACAGTCAGAAGGCAGCAGTGGACATCTTGTTACACACAGCCCATATAGTTAGTGAACTATCCCTGACTGTAACATGGGACAACACTTCCCTTAACAAATGTGACATCCCGGGTCACCGATTCCGATGGAACATACCGCTGTAAGTGCGACCCACACCCCTGCCCAGCTTAACTTATGCTTCCGGCCTGTTGACTTGCTCTCTCCGCAAGTTCTCCTAGTATCTCCTAGTATCGGTATTGGTGCAACCCGAATTGCAACCATGATCATTGGACCACAGGGTCAGTGCAAGGTAGGTGCAAGCACAGTAGGAAGCCGGCTGTGAAGCCGCTAGGACTCATAGCCGACTTCCCTTAGGAAACATGCCGGAGCCAGGGACCTGAAGACCGGTGAGGAACAGGTCTGGATGAGGACAGCTCTGGATCCCTGGACAGGAAACTGTAAATAATAAAAGTCATAAGTTACAGTACTTTTTTTGGGGGGGGGGGCTCACTGAAGACCCTATTTAAGGATAAATTGTGTAGATACTTACAATGTATGCTGCTTCTTCTTATGTAGTTCTCCCTTTATCCAGATTCTGGTGGTCCGCAGTGCACTGGCTTCCGTCTCCATTTCTGTGGTGGCTCCTTCCACTTGTAGGGTCCTATTGAGCCACACTTTCATGTGCATGCCTAAGGAGAACTACTGGGCCCATGGGTATAGGCATCATCCTTACATCGGCTATTCATTTCTGAGCTAGGTTGGTTCCTTTATTTTGTAGGGCCCTATGGAGCCATCTTTACATGTGTATTCCCGAGGAGAACTACTGGGCCCATGGGTATAGGTGTATATTTCTGAGCTACAGTGGCTCTTTTAGGGTTCTATTGACCCTATCCTTAGATGCACACTCCCAATGAAGACTACTGGGTGCATTGGTACAGACATACTCATTATATTAGCAATACATTTCTGATCTAGTATGGCTCTTTCGCCTTGCAGGGTTCTATGGACCCACCTTTACATGCGCATAAAGGAGGACTACTGGGCACATGGGTACAGGCTTAATCCTTTGAGTGGTTATATGTTTCTTAGCTAGGGTGGCACCTTCCCCTTGCAGGGTCTTATACTTTAGAGCCACCCTTACATGTGTGCTCCCAAGGAGGACTACTGGGCGCATTGGTAAAGGCATCATCCCTACTTCTGCAATACATTTCTAAGTTAGGGTGGCTCCATCCCCCTTGCAGAGTCCTATGGACATACCCTTACGTGCATGCCCCCAAAGAGGACTTCTGGACACGTGGGTTCAGGTATCATCCTTACACTGGCTTTACATTTCTGAACCTGGGCATGCAGCATGTGTGCTGGCACAATGCATGCTGGGATATCTAGTTCTAATGAATACACCCTGAATAATGGTACTAGTTTTATTAACGCATTCTCCCCAAACAGGAAGTTCGGGGAAGTGGTGCAAAGGAATGTGGATGATGCAGTGCTAATGTAGAAAAGTATGTTTTTTTTTTTAATGGAATTGATTATCTTGCTATGCAAATGTAATCAATACTTATGTGATTGTTTAAAATAACGAGGCTTTAGAAGTTATACAAAGCTTATATGAAACTTGGTTGGGTATAGATCTACTTTAAAGTTTCATGAAACACAACGCTACCCAGAAGCTTCCAGACAATCTTCTGTAGACAATTATCTTAATTGTCCTCTTTGGTCCTTTTAAAACTTCACGTTGTGTGTTTTTTGCAACTAATGTGCTATTAACGAGTAAGTGAGCTTTATGGGCGCTAAATATCATCGCTGCCAAGTCAAGTTCCAGAAACGTGGCCATGTAATGATTACTTTGAGAGTCCAGTAAAGCACAGAGTAATAGTACCTAGTAATCTTAAATAGAATACAGGACCTTTTTCCGGAGTCGTATGTGTGGTTGGGTTATTGTTGAGCAGTCATTACATTACAGTTCTCCTTGATTGCTGCTATCATTTATTGTCACTTAGGTGATAATTAGGCCCCCGAGGTGACCTGGCTAGATTTGAACCATCTGGTAGTATTGGCTTCAGCTGTTGGAAGAAGATCTATGGCTTCCTGTACAAGAAATACACCAGTTAAGGCTGGATTTACAGATGCTTTTTCTGTGGGTATGTCGTAAAAATAAACATAGGAATTATATATATATATATATATATTACTAAAACTGATTTATCAATTTTAATAGATGATGACAAGATAAAAGGTGAGCCTACCAAAATTTGATGTTTCAGGCAGAGCTGGGTGAACTTGAAAAGTAACTCCACTTTTCCTGAGAAAAAAAAAAAAGAAAACAATCCTTTCTGGGTGATCAATGGACAAAGCATGGATTTTTACCAAACTTTGTAGTAGATTCCTATGTCGTGTTGCTCTGAAAAAATAGTTGTTTGCCTCACCATGTTCTTTGCAGACTGATTTTGAATTGGATGGTCTGGTTCATTATAATCACCTGGCGCACTCTCAGTGTTCTACTGAGAAAAGCTGCATTGTTAGGATCTGTCAGGAAAACTGAGTTTGTGTTCCTGCCTGAAGAACTGTACGTGTACAGAATGGCCCACAAACCTATGCACAGAATCAGGGCTGTCCACACGTTTGTGCTGAGGCATATGCCCATGAGCGTGCACGATGAACGGACTTATAACAGCCAATGTCCAATTTAAAGCACTGCAAGGCTCAAGATAATTGCCGACATCCAACAGTTCCTGCTTCACCGCAGGATCCCGTTGTTCTGCTGGCCAGGACTTGTCCTGTCAAAAGAAAAGGAACCTGACAGGGGTTATAACCCTCCTTTATTCTATCCAAAATTAAAAAAAGTTTTGCCTATAGTCTACTTTAAAATTCATAGCAGATCTGAAGGCCTGTCAGGAGCATTTAATACTCCTGCTCCTCATTCCAGCATCCTCATTTTGGCTGTGGCATTCTCTCTGTCTATCCACTTGCAAAGTGATTGTTGTGGCCAGACTGTAGGTGGAGACCAAACCTGATTTAAGCCAGCCAAGCCTGCAGTCTCATGCTTGTGATATTGTATGTGTAATATATGCTCCAAGTTCTCTGTTTATCTGCTATGCTGATTGGATTCTCCTGTTTATGACCTTGGATCGGATATCAACTATTCTCTGAATTCTGCCTGCCTTTTGACTACAGATTGGACCCTAACTACTCTGAACCTTGCCTGCCTTGTACCTGGACTGTTATTGAACCTCTTTGCCTGTCTGCCAACTGCAAGTACCTATTTGCTTGGGGCAACTGAGTACCAGTAGGCCTGCTTGCCTTCCGTACACAGCGCACCCCTCAACCCTGCACTGTAACATGTGCTGTAACCTCTAGAAACCAACCAGTGAGCTATAATTATGTGCTGTAACCTCTAGCAATTAATGAGTGCTAATAATGTGCCTTAACCTTCAGCAACAAATCAGTGAACATGATCTGCTGTAATTTCTAGCAACCAAGTAGTGAGCAACACTAATTTGCAGTAACCTCTAGCAACCAATAAGTTAGTAGTAATGATGTGAAGTAACCTCTAGCAACCAATTGGTGATAGGTAATGATGTGAAGTAACCTCTAGCAACCAATTGGTGAGCTGTAATGATGTCCAGTAACCTCTAGCAACCAATTGGTGAGATGTAATGATGTGCAGTAACCTCTAGCAACCAATCAGAGAGCAGTGATAATGTGCAGTAACCTCTAGAAACCAATCAGTAAGTGGTAAGGATGTGCAGTAACTTCTAGCAACCAATCAGTGAGCAGTAATAATGTGCAGTAACCTCTAACAACCAATCAGCAAGCAGAAATGATGTGCTGTAAGCTCTAGCAACTAATCACTGAGACGTAATGTGCGCTGTAACCAGTCAGTGAGCGGTAATGATACGTTATAACCTCTGGCAACCAATCGTTGCCTGATCTGCTGCAGTCAACTGATTTTGGGTCTAGCTGCTATTTATTGTATGTCTCAGAGTGGGGGCTTGGGGGGAGAGGCTAATAAAAATGTTTGCCCAGGGTCCAATAAATATTAAAGATTGCCCTGGTCCCAGTGCTCAGAACCCCAACCTCCCAACCATGCAATTTGTTTGACAGTCCTTTGCCTAGTAAATGGCCATTACTGTTTTATAACATCCCACTCCTGTTGGTTTTAATGGGGTTTGGAGTTCAAACATTTTGCCAAGCATGCCCCAAACTGAACCCAGGTATGCTCAGCTCATCTCTAATAGCAATGTATTGGAGTAATTATCGCTTTTAGTAATTAGGCCCTGGGCACCAAACATGATAACGCCATGTATGCCCTTCTATGAACCTACATGCCAATTTGTACCATCCGTGGTACCCAGGGCCTAATTACTAAAGAGCATCCATGTACTAAGATGAACTGACCTGAAGCTAGACCTCCAACTGAGCAAACACAGGAACACAATGGGACAATTAAGTATCATGCAGGCCACTTATTAACCCAGCATGGACTCCCGCTCCTCCCCTGAGGACGGCCTGTCAGTAAAACATTACCTCCCGGCCTGGGGACCCTGTGGTCATTTTTTTTTTCTTTGTAAAACTGGCTGGTGGAATACTTCCTGAAGGGGGATTAGGAATTGATTATCTCTGGCACACCACTGAGATACTACCGCCTATTGAAAATGCTGGAGCTTACCACAGGCCAGTACCCCAGGCTATGCCTGAACACGTCATGGCTGGGCAACCAATGCCATCACATACAGGGTTTCTTTTTACAACCACTATAACAGTATTAATAAGGGCTTGTTCAGTTTGGTAGTTGGGAACTGTAGGGGGGGCGGTGTGGGGTGTAAAAGCAAGTGGTTGAGTCGCAGTCGCACAGATATGACTGGTTATCATTGGAAATCATGGGCTACGACTTTGATGTAAAAGTCACACAAGTGTGAAAGGAGCCTTACCCTCCCTGGCGGTATGATTATGTCAGATTTTTGCGTCTCAAAGCGGTACAATTATTTTGCATAGAAATTTGACGTTTTGTATTGTAGGCCTTTAATTCTGAGCAATAACACACTAAAATCTGTCCAAACAAGAGCCTAGTAGATATCCCGGGTATGATGAAGTTTGAAAGACAAAATCATAAATTATAATATAATAAATAAATATAAATAATTATAAAAAATAATAATATAATAATAATAAAATTAATATCCCCACGATTCACTATCGCTCAATTCTGCAAGTGTTCTAATTTACTATCGCTGTTTTCTATCTGGTCTAAAACCACTTTTGACGTAAAGGGACACTTTTTGGTTTCCAGGCAGAAACAACAGTATATATCATATAAAACTGCATGCAGGGCATTGGACAAAGCACTAGGGACAAAAGGGATGTGAAATGATTTCATACAGTATTGTAATCTGTAAGATTACACTGTACTGTATGTATTATGATTTTTCACTTTTTTTAATTTGCCGCTGCGGCATTGGGGCGGAGGACAGAGCCCACGGACACAGCGGGGGGGACATCGCAGGATCCTGGGGACAAGGTAAGTATACCGCACCAGGATCCTGCAATGCAATCCCGAGTGTGCCTGAAAAACTGAACGGTTCGGTCCGCCCGTGTGAAAGGGGCCCTAAACTGCAGGTGGCATTTGGGTACTGCCACCCAACGCAACACATTTAGGTGTATGGGGCGGTTACACACTCGGTTTTTCCGGTTTTAAACAGTCGGTGAGGATTCGACATATTTCATTTCAAAAGTTCGTTTAACCACTTGCTTACTGGGCACTTAAATCCCCCTCCTGCCCAGACCAATTTTCAGCTTTCAGCGCTGTTTGAATGACAATTGCGCGGTCATACAACACTGTACCCAAATGACATTTTTATAATTTTTTCCCCACAAATAGAGCTTTCTTTTGGTGGTATTTGATCACCTCTGCAGTTTTTATTTTTTGTAAAAATTTTTTGAAAAAGACTGAATTTAAAAGACAAATTATTTTTTTTTTTTATATTTTGTCATAAAATTTTGCAAACATGTAATTTTTTTCCTTCATTGATGTACGCTGATGAGACGGCAGTGATGGGCAGTGATGGGCACCGATAGGTGGCAGTGATGTACGCTAATGAGTGGCAGTGATGGGCACTGATTGGTGGCAATAATGGGCACTGATTGCTTACACTGATGGGTGGCACTGATTGGCACCACTGGTGGGCATTGATAGGGGGCACTTGTGGGCACTGGCAGGTGGCAATAACAGGTGGCACTGGCAGGGGGTACTGATTGTCACACATGAGGTGTCTGTGTTGCTTCCTCTTCAGGACCGATGTCCCTTTAACATAAGCCGGTGATCGGCTTTTTTTTCTGCTCACGCTGTCAGCATGAGCAGAAAAAAAAACGATTACCGAGATTTTGTTTACATCATGTGATCAGCTGTCATTGGCTGACAGCTGATCACATGGTAATGGGCCGGGACCGGCCCCTTACTCGGATCGGTGATCACCCGAGTCTCAGTGACTTGGTGATCACAGCGCGCTCCCCGTAGGGAGCGTGCACAGGGGAGGACGTCCTATGACGGCCTCCCGGAAATTGAGGTCCGCGCTGTAGCCGTCATTCAGCTATGGCCCGGACCTCAAGTGGTTAAATCTATGCACATATGCAGCATTCACTAAATTAATAACCGGTGATCCTGCCATTAACCACTTCAGCCCCGGAAGGATTTATCCCCTTAATGACCAGGCAATTTTTTGCGCTATTTTTTTGCGCTACGGCTCTGCTTCAACTGACAATCACGCGGTTGTGCGCCGCTGTACCCAAACAAAATTGACTTATTTTTTTATCCCCACAAATAGATCTTTTGGTTGTATTTGACCACCTCTGCGGTTTCTATTTTTTGCGCTATAAACAAAAAAAAAAAGACCAACAATTTAAAAAAATATATATTTTTTTTACTTTTTGCAATAATACATATCCAAAAAAAAAAATGTATTCATCAGTTTAGGCCAATATATATTCTACATATTTTTAAAAAATCGCAATAGGTGTATATTGATTGGTTTACACAAAAGTTATCGCGTCTACAAACTACAGGATAGATTTAGGGACTTTTATTTATTTTTATTGTTTTTACTGGTAATAGTGGCGATCTGCGATTTTTAGCGGGACTTCAACATTGCGGGGGGACAAATCTGACCCCAAATGACACTTTTTGTGGACCAGTGGCATTATTGCATTGATCAATGTAATAATGACACTGACAGGGAAGGTTTTAACACTGGGGGGCGATCAAGGGGTTAAGCGTGTTCCCTGGGTGTGTTCTAACTGTAGGAGGGGGTGGGCTGCCTGGGACATGACAGAGATCACTGTTCCGGATCACTGGGAACAGTAGATCTCTGACATGTCATCTGGCAGAACGGGAATCGCCTTGTTTCATTGGGAGTTCCCCGTTCTGCCACTCCTCACTGCGATCGCGGGTTGCCAGCGGACATCAAGTCCGTGGGCACGCGCGCACGCTGTCCTCCTTGCATAGACTGGCGTACAGGTACGTCGGTTCGTGCAGGAGAGCCAAGCTGCCGCCGTATATCCGCATGAGCTGGTCGTCAAGTGGTTAAGGTACCTCCTGTTAGGGTGTGACAATGCTTTGCCCATCTCCTGCATTGTCACCTTATGACATACATTACACAGGCATGGCCCAGAGGAATGTAAGTGGCTAAAAGTTGTCGGAGGAGATCAGCAACACTGAGGTTCAACAAAGGATGAAAGAGGCTGAAAACAGCTTCTTGTCGGCACATGGGCTGATTGGCTCCTTGTGCTGCTTTTTCCTCTCACACTTCATCTCTGAACCCAAGTCATTCTGCCTGGACAGTGAAAAGAGAAGAGCACAATTTGGAGCTCATTTCTCCATCACTCTGCTCTCTCCTATCAGCATGCTTCTTGTCAGCACTTGAGCTAATTGGCTTCTTGTGCTGCTTCTTACTCTCATACTTCAGCCCTGATACCGAGTTGTCCTGGACCCATCCCCATCCTGTGACTGGACAGTGAAAGGAGAAGCAGCACAGTGATGAGCTCACCTCTCTGTCACTTTGCTCTCTCCTCCTATCAGCATGCTTCTTCTCAGCACATGAACAGATTGGCTCCTTGTGCTGCTTCTTCCTCCCACACTCCAGCCCTGCTGGAGGCCGATACCAGGTCAGATCCAAGTACTTACATTGCTTAAATGTAAAAAATACATTGAGTATTGGTTCCAGAGCGCCATTCATGTGTGTCTGGAGTTCAGCTTGAATGGCCTCAGAGCCTCATAGAGCAGGAGTGGCAAACTCAATTTCATTGCAGGCCACATCAGCATTATGATTGCCCTCAAAGGGCTGGTTGTATCTTTAAGACTAGATTCCCAGAGCAGCCCCCCTTACATCAGAAGTCAAGAGCCCCCTCATCATCAGAAGTCAAGAGTTCCCCAACCTCATCACCTTACATCACAGTGAACCCCCCTTACCTTACATAGTTACATAGTAGGTGAGGTTGGCCTAGCACTGAGGAAGGCTATCAGGGCCGAAACATGTTAGCCTGTTACATTTGTGTTTTACCATATATTACTGAATTATACTGAGTAGCTGGCTGAAATTTACTTTTTACATAGTTACATAGTTACATAGTAGGTGAGGTTGAAAAAAGACAGAAGTGATGTGATAAAACACAAATGTAACAGGCTAACGTGTTTCACCTGTGTCAGGCTTCCTCATAGCACTGAGGAAGGCCGTCAGGGACGAAACATGTTAGCCTGTTACATTTGTGTTTTATCATGTATTACTGAATTATACTGTAGCTGGCTGAAATTTACTTTTTACACAGTTACATAGTAGGTGAGGCTGAAAAAAGACACAAGTCCATCAAGTCCAACCTATGTGTGTGATTATATGTCAGTATTACATTGTATATCCCTGTATGTTGCAGTCGTTCAGGTGTTTATCTAATAGTTTTTTGAAACTATCGATGCTCCCCGCTGAGACCACCGCCTGTGGAAGTGTATTCCACATCCTTGACGCTCTTACAGTAAAGAACCCTCTACGTAGTTTAAGGTTAAACCTCTTTTCTTCTAATTTTAATTGTACTGCTGCTGGGAAGAAGCAGTGGACGGAGCTGGGAAGCAGAAAGAGTCGGGTCTTGAGGAGGACTGTGAGTCAGCTGCCAGAGCCTACTGAATGCTGAGACCAGGGAAGGCGGAGACAAGGGGGTGCTGCAGCTGCACAGAGAGGCGCAGGATCTGTAGGAGGAGTTCTGTCCTCCTCTCTGCCGCCAACTGCCGAGACAATGTGGGGGCAGAGACAAGGGGGGTGTCGCAGCTGCAGGAGAGGTACAAGGGCCACATGAAATGGCCTGGAGGGCCAGATTCGGCCCGCAAGCTTTGTGTTTTTCACACATGTGTCATAGATAGTCTAATGTTTTCAGACAAGTCACACATGACCTATAGGCTTTCATTGGGTAAGAGGACCAGCAAGGGAAAAACCACTCACTGGACATCCCTACTGACCAGGAAACAGAATGTGATGAGTGATATGAAATGAATGGCTATGGCTTTCCCCATGGACATAGACAACTATGCAGAGAAATAAAGAATGTTTTAATCAGCATATTTTTATTGTATTGCTTAGTCTAGAGTTCTTCTTTAAACGGGTTCATTTATTTACTTATATATTATTTTATTTTTTTCTTCTGAACGTTTCAACTGATTGATTTTAATTAGGAAAATCTCATTAAGGAAAACAAGGGTTGCACTAACGTGCCAAGCTGACCGGAGCCTTGTAGTAAATGGTGTCAATACAGCAAACCTGGGACAATCCGTCTCCATTGCAGATATATTGTACATACACTATAAGGATTCCAATCTTTTGTTCAGGAAGGTTTTTTTTTTTTCTTTTATCCACATGAACTGCGTAGCACAAGTCAGGCAACATCTCCACATAGATAAATTAAAACCACTTCAGCTCTGGAAGATTTTACTTCCTTCATCATGACCAGGCCATTTTTATGCTATACGTCACTGCGCTACTTTAACTGACAATTGTAAGTTCATGTAGACATGTGCACAACAAAAAAATCTGTTTATTTTCGTTTAGTTTTTTTCGTTTCCGTTGATTCGTAACGATTCGTAAATTCGTACGTCGTCGGTGTTCGTATTCGTAACGATTCGTAAATTCGGAAGTTGTCGGTGTTCGTTTTCGTAACGATTCGTATTTTCGTTAGAGTTATTTTTTCGTTGATTCGTTTTTCCGTTTAATTTTCGTTTATTCGTTTATTCGAAATTCGGACGCATTCGTATTTATTCGTACATTCGTAACATTCGTAGATTTGTAATCGGAGCATAATTCATAATTTTATGTAATGTGTATGCTATTATTACATTTTAAGGGACACGGAAAATTACGAATCGGAAAAAAAAAAAAAGTTACGAATGTACGAATTATTTCGTTCAATCCATTCGAAGCACGTTAAGCAGCGCCATTGTAAGAGACACGGAAAATTACGAATCTGAAAAAAAAAATTACGAATGTACGAATTTTTTCATTCAATCCATTCGAAGCACGTTAACCACTTCCCGACCGCCCCCTGTATATTTACGTCGGCAGAATGGCACGTACAGGCAGAATCACGTACCTGTACGTGACATTCTTCCGGCGGTTGGGGGGTCCGATCGGACCCCCCTCCGCCGGCGGGGACGGTCGGGATCGCTTCAGGAGCGATCCGGGACGAGGGGACGGCCAGTGGTTTCTGGCCACCCCCTCGCGATCGCTCCTGGCCAATGAGAAACTTCCCCTTCCTGTCTATTGTATAGACAGGAAGGCGGAAGTGATGTCACGCTCGGTGCGCCGGTCTATGTGACCGGAGACGCCGAGCGGCGAACATGTACAGGTTAGTGCACAACACTACACTGACACCAGTACAGTTAGGCACATATTCCACCCCCCTGTCACCCCCTGATCACCCCCCAGATCACCCCCCTCCCCCCCCAGTCACAGTGTCACTAATTGCAGTGATCATTTATTTACTGATCACTGCATTTAGTGTCAGTGTGACTGTAATAACTGTCAGGGCAGTTAGTTTTAGGTCCAAGGTAGCCCCCTACCCCCCCCTAATAAAGGTTTAACCCCTTGATTGCCCCCCAGGTAACCCTTTCACCCCCTTTTGCCAGTGTCACTAAGCGATCGTTTTTCTGATCGCTGTATTAGTGTCACTGCTGTCGCTAGGTAACCATTTTTTTTTTTAGGTAACCGCCATGTTTATATAGGTTCATAAATAGGTTTATAGGTCAGGTACCCCCATATTACAACCTAAATAAAGGTTTTAACCCCCTGATTGCCCCTAGAGTTAACCCTTTCACCAGTGATCACTGTATAACTGTCACTGGTGACGCTGGTTAGCCAGTTAGTTATTTTGTTATTTAGGTACCCCGTCAGGTTTTTATATAGCGTCAGGTACCCCCATATATTACCTAATAAAGGTTTTAACCCCTGATTGCCCCTAGTTAACCCTTTCACCCCCTTTTGCCAGTGTCACTAAGCGATCGTTTTTTGATCGCTGCATTAGTGTCGCTAGGTAACCATTTTTTTTTTTTAGGTAACCGCCATGTTTATATAGGTTCATAATTAGGTTTATAGGTCAGGTACCCCCATATTACAACCTAAATAAAGGTTTTAACCCCCTGATTGCCCCTAGAGTTAACCCTTTCACCAGTGATCACTGTATAACTGTCACTGGTGACGCTGGTTAGCCAGTTAGTTATTTCGTTATTTAGGTTCCCCGTCAGGTTTTTATATAGCGTCAGGTACCCCCATATATTACCTAATAAAGGTTTAACCCCTGATTGCCCCTAGTTAACCCTTTCACCCCCTTTTGCCAGTGTCACTAAGCGATCGTTTTTCTGATCGCTGCATTAGTGTCGCTAGGTAACCAGTTTTTTTTTGTATTACTGTTACGGGTGACGCTGGTTAGTTAGCTTGTTTTTTATACTGTCAGGGCACCCGCCATTTATTACCCAATAACGGTTTAACCCCCTGATCGCCCGGCGGGTGATATCAATTAGGTTTTAGGGTCAAATAAGGTCTGCGTCGCCCCAGGTTAGTGCCAGTACCGCAAACACCCACGCGCAAAGCATACACCTCCCTTAGTGGCACAGTATCTGAACAGATCGATATCTGATCAGATCTATACTAGCGTCCCAGCAGTTTAGGGTTCCAAAAAAAAACGCATTGTTAGCGGGATCAGCCCAGATACCTGCTAGCACCTGCGTTTTCCCCCTCCGCCCAGCCCAGCCCACCCAAGTGCAGTATCGATCGATCACTGTCACTTACAAAACACTAAGCACACATAACTGCAGCGTTCGCAGAGTCAGGCCTGATCCCTGCGATCGCTAACAGTTTTTTTGTGGTAGCGTTTTGATTCAGTCGCTTCAGTCAGGAGCTTTTTTACCTGTGAATCTCAAAAAAAAAAAAAAAATAAAATAGTTGTCGTTTTATTGTTCTCTCTCTCACTCTATTCTCTCTCTATTGTTGCTCTTTTTTTTACTCCATTCTATTCTGCAATGTTTTATTATGTTTTATCATGTTTTATCACGCTTGCTTTTCAGGTATGTAATTTTGTTTACTGTGTTTTAGTGTTGAGCATTTTTTTGTTTTCAGGTGCGCCATTCAGTTGCAACGCGGATTTATTTATCTTGACAGCAACAGCGTTTGCTCCCACGATACATAAAGCCGCGACTCCAACGCTGTAGGAGGTGATTTCACCACCACAGTTAAAAAAAAGAGCATATATGCCGAAGCATGGGGCAGCAGGGGGGGGAGGAGCGATTGGCTCCTAATGCCACGTACATACGGTCGAAATTCCGACCGTGTGTACACGGCATAACTTTTGCGGGAGGATGCCCCCATGCATCGGCATATATAAATGGTGCATGTATGCCCATCATTAGAAGTGGGTGGATGAAGGGAGGTATTCTAATGGTGGGCATACCCACCAATCAATCTCTTTTTTTCGTTCAGCCAAGAGGCTGCATGAAAAAAAAAAGATTACAATATATGTCCAGTATGTTGCTGGACTTTGAATGGTTATACCAGAATGATGCCTGCAGGTTTAGGTATCATCTTGGTATCATTCTTTTCAGCCAGTGATCGGCTTTCATGTAAAAGCAATTCTAGCGGGTAATTAGCCTCTAGACTGCTTTTACAAGCAGTGGGAGGGAATGTCCCCCCTCCCGGATATAAACCGCGCCATTGGGAAATTGGGAAAGCATTTTATCACACCAATCTTGGTGTGGTCAGATGCTTTGAGGGCAGAGGAAAGATCTAGGGTCTAATAGACCCCAATTTTTTCAAAAAAAGAGTACCTGTCACTGCCTATTGCTATCATAGGGGATATTTACATTCCCTGAGATAACAATAAAAATCATAACAAAGAAAAAAAAATGAAGGAACAGTTTAAAAATAAAATAAAAAAGCTAAATAAATAAAAAAAAAAAACAAAAAAAAAAAAAAAAAGCACCCCTGCCCCCCCCTTCTCTTGCGCAAAGGCGTACACAAGCGTTGGTCTGGCGTCATATGTAAACAGCAATTGCACCATGCATGTGAGGTATCACCGCGAAGGTCAGATCGAGGGCAGTAATTTTAGCAGTAGACCTCCTCCGTGAATCTAATGTGGTATCATGTAAAGGCTTTTAAAGGCTTTTAAAAATGTATGTAGTTTGTCG
This sequence comes from Lithobates sylvaticus, assembly GCA_028564925.1. Lineage (NCBI taxonomy): Eukaryota > Metazoa > Chordata > Amphibia > Anura > Ranidae > Lithobates > Lithobates sylvaticus. The sequence continues at coordinate 42,872,452 of CM053030.1, forward strand.
CCACTGCGTGTTTGTGCGCAATTTTAAAGCATGTCGTGTTTGGTATCCATGTACTCGGCCTAAGATCATATTTTTTATTTCATCAAAAATTTGAGCAATATAGTGTGTTTTAGTGCATTAAAATAAAAAAAAGTGTATTTTTTCCACAAAAAATGCGTTTGAAAAATCGCTGCGCAAATACTGTGTGGAAAAAAAAAATGCAACACCCACCATTTTAATCTGTAGGGCCTTTGCTTTAACAATATATATAGTGTTTGGGGGTTCAACGTAATTTTCTTGCAAAAAAAAAATATGTTTTCATGTAAACAAAAAGTGTCAGAAAGGGCTTTGTCTACAAGTGGTTAGAAGAGTGGGTGACGTGTGACATAGGCTTCTAAATGTTGTGCATAAAATGCCAGGACAGTTCAAACCCCCCCAAATGACCCCATTTTGGAAAGTAGACACCCCAAGCTATTTGATGAGAGCAATGTTGAGCCCATTAAATATTTTTTTTTTTTTGTCCCAAGAGATTGAATAATGAAAAAAAAAAAAAAATATATATATTTTTTTTTACAAAAAGTTGTCACTAAATGATATATTGCTCAAACATGTCATGGGCATATGTGGAAATACACCCCAAAATACATTCTGTTGCTTCTCCTGAGTACGGGGATACCACATGTGTGGGACTTTTTGGGAGCCTAGCTGCGTACGGAACCCCAAAAACCAATCACCGCCTTCAGGCTTTCTAAGGGTGTAATTTTTTTATTTCACTTCTCACTGCCAATCACAGTTTCGGAGGCCATGGAATGCCCAGATGGCATAAAACCCCCCAAAATGACCCCATTTTGGAAAGTAGACACCCCAAGCTATTTGCTGAGAGGTATTGTGAGTATTTTGCAGATGTCGCTTTTTGTCACAAAGTTTTGAAAATTGAAAAAAGAAAAAAAAATTTTTTTTTCTTTACTTTCTTCATTTTCAAAAACAAATGAGAGCTGTAAAATACTCACCATGCCTCTCAACAAATAGCTTGGGGTGTCTACTTTCCAAAATGGGGTCATTTGGGGGGGTTTTGTGCTATTTTGGCATTTTATGGCCTTCGAAACGGTGATAGGTAGTGAGGAGTGAAATCAAAAATTTGCACCCTTAGAAATCCTGAAGGCGGTGCTTGGGTTTCGGGGCCCCGTACGCGGCTAGGCTCCCAAAAAGTCCCACACATGTGGTATCCCCATACTCAGGAGAAGCAGCAAAATGTATTTTGGGGTGCAATTCCACATATAACTATGGCATGTGTGAGCAATATATCATTTAGTGACAACTTTTTGAAAAAAAAAAAAATCTTTTTTATTTTTGTCTTTATTCAATCACTTGGGACTAAAAAAAAAAAATATTCAATGGGCTCAACATGCCTCTCAGCAAATAGCTTGGGGTGTCTACTTTCCAAAATGGGGTCATTTGGGGGGGTTTTGTACTTCTCTGCCATTTTAGCACCTCAAGAAATGAAATAGGCAGTCATAAATTAAAAGCGGTGTAAATTCCAGAAAATGTACTCTAGTTTGTAGACGCTATAACTTTTGCGCAAACCAATAAATATACGCTTATTGGCATTTTTTTTTTACTAAAGACATGTGGCTGAATACATTTTGGCCCAAATGTTTGACTAAAATTGAGTTTATTAGATTTTTTTTATAACAAAAAGTAGAAAATCTCTTTTTTTTTCAAAATTTTCGCTCTTTTTCCGTTTATATCTCAAAAAATAAAAATCACAGAGGCAATCAAATACCATCAAAAGAAAGCTCTATTTGTGGGAAGAAAAGGACGCAAATTTCGTTTGGTTACAAAATTGCATGACCGCGCAATTACCAGTTAAAGTAGTGCAGTGCGAAATTGAAAAAAGACCTCTGGTCCTTTGGCTGCCAAATGGTCCGGGGCTGAAGTGGTTAAGCAGCGCCATTGTAAGGGACACGGAAAATTACCAATTCAACAAAAAAAAAAAGTTACGAATGTACGAATTTTTTAGTTCATTTTGATTTTCGTTGTTCCTGTTTTCGTTTTTTCGGATTTTCTTCTTTCGTAGATTCGTTGTTTCTAATTAGTTTTTTTCGGATTTTCGTTGTTTTCGGATTCGTTCGATTCGAACGATTCGTTAAAATTTTTAGCGAATCGTTCGTTCATTCGTACGATAACGAATGAACGAAAATAACGAAAAAAAACGAAACGAATTGCACATGTCTGAGTTCATGCGACGCTGTACACAAATAAAATTGATATCATGCTTTTCACACAAATAGAGCTTTCTTTTGGTGGTATTTGATCACCTCTGCATTTTTTTTCATTATATAAACAAAAAAAGGCCAACAATTAAAAAAAAAAAAAAAAAAAAAAACAATATTTTTTACTTTCTACTATTATTATTACAATTTCACACAGCGTCTACAAACTATGGGATATATACTGGAATTTGTATTTATTTATTCTTTTTATACTAGTAATGGTGGCGATCAGAAACGTATAAAGGGACTGCGATAGTCTGACACTTTTGACACTTTGTGGGAACCAGTGACACTAATACAGTAATCAGTGCTAAAAACACGCACTGTCACTGTACCAATGACACTGGCTGGGAAAGGAATAAACATCTAGGGTGATCCAAGGGTTAAATGCATGCCTAACCAGAGTTTTGGCATACTATGTGTGCGTTTTTTACTAAGGTATGTGTTGGATTTTATTCCCTGCTCTGCAGGGAAACAAAATCCTGCACACCCCTGCTGTCAGAACAGAGCTTTGCCTTGTGTACATAGGCAGATCTTTGTTCTGTGTCTCTCCTCGCCGATCAGTGGCTGCCAGGGGACTGTGGACTATGATAGTGCGATCAATATGAAATTAACTGACACTGGGGGAACCCACTAACTGCCACTGACATCATCAGTGACACTAAAAACAGTGATCAGTGCTAAAAATATACACTGTCACTGTACTAATGGGCAGGAAGGGGTAAACATCTAGGGTGATCAAGGGGTTCAATACGTGCCTAACAAGTGTTTATGTGTGTACTGTGTGCTGTTTTTACTGGGGATTTAGTTTCTGCTTAGCAGGGAATGGACAAACAATGAGATCCCCTGTCACTGAACACAGCTCTGTGTTGTTTACAGTCACAGAGCTGTGTTTGGGGAAGATCAGAGTCAATCACGGGGTTCCCGGCTGAGTGCTCGGTGCCTCGGAAGGTGGAAACAGGAACCACTAAGCCCAAAGTAGCCGGGATTGCCGGCTGTGCCACAGGTGGAAGATGCTGGTGTAGAGAACTCCTGCAGGTGGATACCAGATAAGAGGAGCAGCAGGACCCAGTAGAACTGTTGGTTGTGTAGACTGCACACAGCAGGAAGCAGGTTGTAGCAGGTAAGTGCGGTAGGCTGGTCACAGCAGGTAAGTACTGCAGTCTGGGGCAACAGGTAAGTACTGCAGCCGGGTACAGCAGCAGGGCACCTCATGTGGATCACAGCAGGCAGGGAAAAACAGGAGGCATAGTCAGAGATCATAGCAATGGTCAGAGAGCCAGGTGGTCGGAAGACAGAAGATCAGAGATATGGTCAGACAAGCCAAGGTCATACACAGGGCAGGAGACAGGAGCAGATCTGTGGACAAGCCGAGGTCAAAAGCCAGGAGAGAGACAAGAGGTATCCAAGAGCAAGCCGGGTCAGTAATCGGGTAGTACACAAACAATAGCACACAGGGTAACAGGAAACAGGAACCCTAAGACCAGTCAGTGGTGTCTGTGAGCATCAGACAATCTTTTAAAGGTCAGAGGGTTCCAGAACACAGGTGGCGTGCACCGACGCACACAAGCGTGCTCCATGGCACACATGTGTGGGCTCATTTCTGCGTAAACGGGTGCTGCCATGTTGGGTATTGGCTAACATGTCAGGTCTCTGGGCAAGTCTCCTCCAGCAGTCTCCTCCAGCTTGTTCCCAGACAGCTGTGGTTAATGACTCCTTTCTTCCACTGCCCTAAACAGGAGCAGCTAGAGTCCTCAGGAGCCCAGGAGACATTTTGAAACCTCAATCTTTTCTTTGACGTCCGTAGCCAAATATACTCTTAACGCCATTTACTTCTGTGTGTGTTACTGCCAGTTTAACGCCATATAGTTCTGTGTGCGTTACTGCCAGTTTAAGGCCATATAGTTTTGTGCGTTACTGCAAGTTTAACGCCATTTACTTCTGTGTGCGTTACTACAAGTTTAACGCCATATAGTTTTGTGTGAGCTGCTCCTGTTAAGGGCAATCACAGAAAGAAAAGAAACCACACACCACATTCTTGGCCTCGTACATAACAAAACAAGAGGACAAGGTCTTCTAACCTGCCCAAGAATTTGGATACCAAAGGTTGAGTGAAAGAACTGATTCTTTAAGAAAAGGGCTGGACATGTTCATTGTGAATTACCATTCAGCATTGGGTGAATGTCCAGCTGTAAAGATCTGTAGCTCAGGGCAAAGTTGTGGATGGTTTTGTTTGTTGGATTTCTAATGCCGCGTACACACGGTCGGAATTTCCGATGGAAACAGTCCGATGGGAGCTTTTCATCTGATTTTCCGACCGTGTGTATGCCCATCAGTCTTTTTCTGTCGGAATGTCCGATGGACTTTGGATTGAGAACCTGTTCTTAATTTTTCAGACGGAAAACCTTTCTATCGGATTTTCCGATCGCGTGAATGCAATTCCGACACGCAAAATTCCGACGCATGCTCGGAAACAATTTGACGCATGCTCGGAAGCATTAAACTTCCCTTTTATAGTGCAGTCGAATGTGTTGTATGCCGCGGTGTTATTGCCCGTTGGAATTTGGTGTGACCATGTGTAGGCAAGACAGTTTGAGCGGAATTCCGACGGGAAAACCATCAGAGCTTTTTCCGACGAGAATTCCGACCGTGTGTACGCGGCATAAGAGTATATTTGGCTATGGACGTTAAAGAAATGATTGAGGTTTCAAAATGTCTCCTGGGCTCCCGAGGACTGCGGGGAAAAGGGGCACACAGGGGGGCCGGACAGCAGATGGAAGGGATGCATGTGTTAGAACCACTCCCCTGCAGTGCAGCCGGAGGAAGAAGCTGGCAGCTGAGCAGGGGAAGGCAGAATAGCATCGGTGTCTGCAATAATACAGTACAGCAGGCCCTCCTTTTGAACTGATGGGGCCTGGGCCCAGTACAGGGGGGCTGGCTGTGCTGTATTATCAGCGGCCCTGCTGATCACTAATTTTAGCTGGTGTGTAGCAGCTTAAGATTTCAGGTTATGAAGAGGGCTGGATGGAAAAAAAAAAACATATTTCATAAGTGATACACTTACGTGAAGTAGAGGGAGTTTTTAGATATGAAATGATTCGCAATTTTGAAACAGGCCGGTAAAAAAAAAAAGCCATTGCGAGTATCTATCAGGGGGTTATCAGTGCAGTGCGCTATTCTCAAGAGATTTTTATGAAAAGGGAACTGTGGAACTATAGATAACACGTGGGGTTTCTTTGTTCCTTTCTCAATTCTCATAACAAGGTAAACATTTTACGCGTCACACTGCGCCGCTGCGTGGGTGGCACCAAAAAGTCCATGGCTTGATGTAATAGGATTTATGACTCGGATTTTCACCTGATTTAGAAAGTATTTTAACCTCAATAATAATCAGTGCCTTACACTGGGTTACAACATAATAATATAAGTGATTTAGCGCTCCCTGTTACACCTGAACTCCAGGTAGCTCCCAGCTACAAATGAGGGAGCTAGACATGTGCACAATACAAACATTTGTTTATTTTCGCTTCGTTTCTTTCGTTTCCGTTGATTCGTAACGATTCGTAAATTCGTAAGTCGTCGGTGTTCGTATTCGTAACGATTCATATTTTCGTAAGAGTTATTTTTTCGTTGATTAGTTTTTCCGTTTAATTTTCGTTTATTCGAAATTCGGACGCATTGGTATTTTCATAGATTTAGTTACATTCGTACTTTCGTTAGATTGATTTATTCGTACTTTCATAACATTGTTTTCGTAGATTCGTAATCGGAGCATAATTCATAATTTTATGTAATGTGTATGCTATTATTACATTGTAAGAGACACGGAAAATTACGAATCGAAAAAAAAAAGTTACGAATGTACAAATTTTTTCATTCAATCCATTCGAAGCACGTTAAGCAGCGCCATTGTAAGAGACACGGAAAATTACGAATCGCAAAAAAAAAAAAAAAAAAAAGTTACGAATGTACGAATTTTTTCGTTCAATCCATTCGAAGCACGTTAAGCAGCGCCATTGTAAGAGACACGGAAAATTACGAATCGCAAAAAAAGTTACGAATGTACGAATGTTTTCGTTCAATCCATTCGAAGCACGTTAAGCAGCGCCATTGTAAGAGACACGGAAAATTACGAATCGAAAAAAAAAAAAAAGTTACGAATGTACGAATTTTTTCGTTCAATCCATTCGAAGCACGTTAAGCAGCGCCATTGTAAGAGACACGGAAAATTACGAATCCAAAAAAAAAAAAAGTTACGAATGTACGAATTTTTTCGTTCAATCCATTCGAAGCACGCTAAGCAGCGCCATTGTAAGGGACACGGAAAATTACCAATTCAAACAAAAAAAAAAGTTACGAATGTACGAATTTTTTCGTTCATTTTGATTTTCGTTGTTCCTGTTTTCGTTTTTCGGATTTTCTTCTTTCGTAGTTTCGTTGTTTCTAATTTGTTTTTTTCGGATTTTCATTGTTTTTCGAATTCGTTCGATTCGAACATTCGTTATTCGTTAAAAAATTTTGCGAATCGTTCGTTCATTCGTACGATAACGAATGAACGAATATAACGAATTTTAACGAAAAACGAAAAAAAAAAACAAAACGAATTGCACATGTCTAGAGGGAGCATGGTCCGGGATATCCCGTCTTTGTATGGGGTGTTGCTGGTAACTTTCTACCTGCTGTGTTCAGTCAGTATCTGGACACTTCCACTATTTGCTGAACCTCGTGACTCTAGAGCAGGGGTCTCAAACTGGTGGCCCTCCAGCTGTTGAGAAACTACAAGTCCCATCATACCTCTGCCTGTGGGAGTCATGCTTGTAACTGTCAGCCATGCAATGCCTCATGGGACTTGTAGTTTTGCAACAGCTGGAGGGCCGCCAGTTTTGAGACCCCTGCTCTAGAGCTAGGTGGTAGGGACCGGTCAGGTAGGCTCTACAAACCAAAAAGTCACAATGGAGAGCTAGAAAATCATTTGAGGAATCTTCTCTATATATAACAGAGGAAAAAGGTAGATTGTGAATCCCAACAACCTCAAAGCTTGTTAGCAATAGGACAAAGGCCAATAGGCATACCAGACTCGAATGTCCCTCACTAAGGAAAGGTCAAACAGCGCTTGTTTAATATTCCAGAGCAGGGCCGGGACAAGGGGTGGGCAGGAGGGGCGGTTACCCTGGGCACTGTGGTATCATGTGAGGTGGGGGGGCACCAAAAGGAGATTAGGGGGGAGGGAATTTGTGTTAAAAAGGGGAATTTGGGGGGCTTCAGGGGGTAAGAATTGTTTTAGGAGGGCAAATTTAGGGAGGGTGTGCTAGGAGTTGTGATTTGGGGGGATTTGTGTTGGGATTGGGGATGGGACACATAATGCCCACACATCTTGGGGGGGGGGGGGGGGGGTGGCAATTTGGCATGTTCGCCCTGGGCTCTAAATTACCCAGTCCCACCACTGTTCCAGAGAACCTCCAACCTCCTTCAAGCGTCTTGTCAGGCAATTACACCACAATGTATCCCACAAATCAATATGCAAAGAAAAGCCCCATGCAGGAAGGATGTCATAGAAAAAGAAAAAAACAATCTCCATAGAGTAAAACAGTAGAGTAGGCAATATTTAATAAGGGTAAATACGCTCATAATGAGTAGATGTTATACAAACAATTTGCATCACGTGTATGGCCAATTTTACATACCTCCCAACTTTTTGAGATGGGAATGAGGGACACCTATCAGCAAAAGTAGGCAGGCATAGGACACACCCCCTGGCCACGCCCCCTTAAAAGGAAAATTGTACAAAAAAACAAGATGGGTTAAACCCACAGGTGCTTTTTTTTACCACTACTATTCCTTTATATTGGCTTTCAGAATTCACAAATGCAGCAATTTAGAAATCAGATGAAAGGTTTAGCCCTGGAAAACACTTTTTGATGTATATAAAATGCACTTTTTATCTAACTATATAGATCAGACAAAAATGAGGGACAAATGAGGAGGAAAGAGGGACATTGCTCCAGATCAGGGATAGTCCCTCAAAATCAGGGACAGTTGGGAGATATGAATTTTACCAAAACCATGATGGCCGTGGCTGGTTTGCGCATGTGCAGTGATGTATGTTCCAGGCTCCTCCCTAAGCGTTACGTCATATGTGACGTAATCAGGGGCATTCTGTTGGCCAGAATTTATTCTGGCGATTAGAACGTATTAACGCCTAACGTTTATGCGCGTTTGCATTGCTTTTCAGCCCAAACGCTCCTCTTCATAACATGCAAGTGATGTTTTTTTTCTGCCTCTAAATGGCCTGCCCTCTAAACTCCTGTAGACGTCTGTAGCAGTGATGGCGAACCTTGGCACCCCAGATGTTTTGGAACTACATTTCCCATGATGCCCATGCACTCTGCAGAGTAGCTGAGCATCATGGGAAATGTAGTTCCAAAACATCTGGGGTACCAAGTTTTGCCATCACCGGTCTATAGTGTGCATGGACACATAGGTTAAAGTGGAGTTCCACCCACTTTTACAACTCTTCAGCATCCCTCACTAAACTGTGCACTGTAAACAAATTGGATATGTTTTTTATTTTTTTTTCAGCACAGACTGTATATCTGCTGTATTAATTTTTCACTTCCTCCTCCCTGGCCGCGGCCCATCGCATCATTTCCTGTTTGCAATGCCTCCTGGGAAGGGGCAGCAACTTCCTCTGACACTGCCGTTGCTATGGAAACCTGACCTGAAACCTATTACACTGCTTATGCTGCACTGAGCATGTACGAGATCTGCAAGGATGAGATCCAGGAAGAAATACAGTCTGGCTTCAGATGCCCACACTTAAGATGACCACGGCCTGCTGCAAGTTTATAAAATAACAAACCACTGCTAAAAACTAACAAAACAGACCTTCGTTTACAGACTAACTTTACTAGAATACATTAAGCTTGTGTATTATAGGGGTATTTTTATTTAAAAAGTATAATTTCGTCCGGAACACCGCTTTAACATGGAGGGGCGTTTAGAGGCAGGGAAAAAAAAAAAGGTAAAACAGGCCTTTTTGAGCTCAACTGCGTATGACCATTTATAGTGGCTAATATCTGTTGGGTATGTTAACGGTGGGGGCCTAAGGACTTGAGCCTGCAGCGAAGTATCTGCTCTTTGTCTATCGCACATATGCGTTACGCCAGTGCCAATGGGCTACATTATGTTTGCATTGCTGGGGCAGTAGGGCGCTTTACGCTAGCTCAGCAATTAGTTGATGGTGGGGTACCGCTCTAATATTTGGGCAGGTAGTTCCATTCCTAGAGATGCGAGATCTAAAACTGTGCAATTAGTTCTTTGCATGGAGTAGCCTTTTAAATGTAGCACACAATTAGTTTCCATAAGATAATGGACAGGACACTGATTACATTCCCTCTCCAAATTGCCAAGCTCGCACAAATGGCAGGAGACCAATTGGAAGGAATTACTAATGCAGATTTCTCGCTGTCAGTCAGTTTGTAGACAAAGAATCATTAAACAGGTAGTTCGCCCTAACTGTGTCAATCCCCGAGAGGGAGATACATTTGCATCTGTAATTAGCCTACATTCGCTGCCTTCCACCGGCGCTGGCTTCATGGCCGGCTTCGTACCCTGCAAGAAAAAAATTGTGCAGATTAAAATCAGCCTGGGGAATTCACGATGCTGAAAATCTCATTCTATTTAGGCGCTCGTTAACAGTTCAAAGTCCGCAGCGTGAGACAGCTAGGTGCCCATACGGGGGATTACAAGCTTCTGGAACTCATCCTTTGAAATGTCACCATTAAAGCCAAAAACAACTGAATATAGAGCTGAAACACACGTATGTGAACCATCTCATCTACTAACAGATTTGGAATTCTGTCTGCCCAATTTTGTGATTTATACACCTGTGCTTGGCAGCTCAGGAGGGTGACACCTCTTATCCCTGCTGGGGTTAAAGGCATAGTCCACCTTTGTGACCATGTTAAATGAAACATTGTTGCATTCCCCAACCCCCACCCAACCCTTAAACTTCCCCCTGTCCATTGGTACCTGAATCGCGGGGTGCTTTGAGGAAATGCCTTCCCTTCCTCAGGGCTGAAACATTGGATATGAATGGACCCACAATGAGATACAATTGAGGATACTTACACTGCCTTGAAAAAGTATTCACACCCCTTGACATTTTCCACATTTTGTCATGCTACATCCAAAAGCGTAAATGTATTTTATTGGGATTTTATGTGATAGAGCAGTGGTCTCCAAACTGCCATATACGGCCCTTTGCATGCTTTTATCTGGCCCTTGGGGCACTATTTCATCCACTGATACCAACAATGGGGCATAATTCCTCCGACACCAACAATGGGGTACAATTCCTCCCACTGATACCAACGATGCGCCACAATTCCTCCCAATGACACCAAACAATGGAGCCTAATGACATCAATGATGGGGCACAGTTCCTCCTTTTGCATGCCTTTAGACAGCCTTGGGGTAACTATTTTATCCACTGATACCAACAATGGGGCATAATTCCTCCGACACCAACAATGGGGTACAATTCCTCCCACTGATACCAATGATGCGCCACAATTCCTCCCAATGACACCAAACAATGGAGCCTAATGACATCAATGATGGGGCACAGTTCCTCCTTTTGCATGCCTTTAGACAGCCTTGGGGGAACTATTTCATCCACTGATATCAACAATGGGGCATAATTCCTCCGACACCAACAATGGGGTACAATTCCTCCCACTGATACCAATGATGCGCCACAATTCCTCCCAATGACACCAAACAATGGAGCCTAATGACATCAATGATGGGGCACAGTTCCTCCTTTTGCATGCCTTTAGACAACCTTGGGGGAACTATTTCATCCACTGATACCAACAATGGGGCATAATTTCTCCGACACCAACAATGGGGTTCAATTCCTCCCACTGATACCAATGATGTGCCACAATGCCTCCCAATGACACCAAACAATGGAGCCTAATGACATCAATGATGGGGCACAGTTCCTCCTTTTGCATGCCTTTAGACAGCCTTGGGGGAACTATTTTATCCACTGATATCAACAATGGGGCATAACCCCCCCCCCCCCAACTTACACCTATGAAGAGGTACAATTCCTCCCATTGACACCAATAATGGGGCACAATTCCTCCCAATGAAACCAACAATGGAGCCTAATATAACCAATAATTGAGCACAATTACACTGAAACAAATGATGGGGCATTATTTTTTTCCACTGATGCTGATACATTTTCTACTCCCAATGGCCACATTCTGGCCCCCCTAAAGTCTGAAGGACAGTAAACTGGCCCTTTGCTTAGAAAGTTTGGAGACTCCTGTGATAGACCAACACAAAGTGTACATAATTGTGAAGCGAAAGGAAAATGATAAATGGTTTGCCCTTACATTGATGGTCAGTAAGAAGAATGGTACCTATACAGTGATAGTCAGAATGCCACCCTTACAAACGGCTAAAAAGACCATTGGGTTTTGGGGCTGGGTTTATGCAGGTGGCTTTAGCACTGGAACTATGGAGACCCCATCAAATGGGAGGTCAGTCAACCACAGCTCAAGGAACCTCTAGCAACCTTTGGCGGAACCCTGGTTGAGAATGGCTGGTCTGAAGCCAAAACGTATTTTTGAGTTTTGAATAGAGTACAAAAAGGTTTGGAATCAGAACAGGAATCGAGTGGAAATCCTTCAATGGCAATACGTGGTGGTGACAACAACTAATTTAGACGGCGACTTCTTCCGGCTTCCTGTTGTGTATATGGGACGGGAAGGCGAATCTCAATGGGCCGCACTAACAAAATAAAAAAAACGAGGTTTCAGTCCTTCCATATTCTGTCTAAAAACTGAAAGTTTTGGCTTCTAAACTTATAATTAACATCACTTTCACTTTAAAAATAAAAAGCTGTGCACTGTGTAGAAAAGGCTTCACGGCATGAAAATTATCTTGAAAATACAAACTTAAGAGTACTATTTCCTCGGTAAGTGCGTTTCACCTTTTTCTTCCAGGAAATCTCAATGACACCCTCCCAGGAAGCTGAAGTGTGAAATTCTTAGAAACGATATATTTATATAGATGTGCAGAGCGTATGCATACTTTAGGGGTTATGGTCTTCGTAGATGGACATAGCGTACACTGTTGTGTATTTGCATTAGTGCGTGCTTGAGGCCATCAGCCCAATCACTTTCGGGGGTAAAATGAAAAAAAATCCACCTATCCTTATCAATAGAAAATGGAACTCAGGTGGGTGATTGGCTGTGCAGACAAGGCGGATCTGATCGCTCTGCAGAAAACACGAATGTTCAGCATGGGTGAGATTTCATGAGAGATCTGAGAGGCATGGAGGAGCAGAGCGTATCAGGCAAACGCTGTTATTAAAAAAGTTTAACTCGGGACATGACCTTTTGTCATCTTAAAGCGGAACTAAACTCTCTGAATCAACATTAAAGTGTTATTAAACCCAGGAGCCTGCATTCACTATATCTGATCTCCCACAGTACACAGTACATGGAAATACTATAGTTTTAGTAAATATAAACAGCTAAATACCTTTTCTCGTCAGCAGTATATAGCAGTCTTGTGACTTCTATCAGTGTCTGGTTAAAGCATGTAGGAGGAGTTTTCATTCTCCTCTGACTGTCCTATGTGGCTGCAGGACCCCTGACCCTCTGTCTTGACAGTGCTCATTGGCCCTGTGCTGATCACATGAACCCTCCCAAGAAAAGAAGGGGGCAGTGGGCAGTATACAGTGGGGTGGGGTGGGGTCAGTGAGCAGTATATGGTGATGGCAGTGGGCAGTATACAGTGGGGGAGCAGTGGGCAGTATATGGGGGTGGCAGTGGGCAGTATACAGTGGGGGTGGGGTGGGGGGGTCAGTGAGCAGTATATAGGGATGGCAGTATACAGTGGGGGAGCAGTGAGCAGTATATGGGAATGGCAGTGGGCAGAATACAGGGGGGGGGGGCACTGAGCAGTATATGGGAATGGCAGTGGGCAGAATACAGTGGGGGGGGGGGGGCAGTGAGCAGTATATCTGGGTGTCAGTGGGCAGTATACAGTGGGGGGGAGCACTGAGCAGTATATGGGGATGGCAGTGGGCAGTATACAGTGGGGGGGGGCAGTGAGCAGTATATGAGGATGGCAGTGGGCAGTATACAGTGGTGGGAGCAGTATATGGAGATGGCAGTGCACAGTATACAGTGGGGGAGCGGTGAGCCATACCTCTCAACTTTTTGAGATGGGACTGAGGGACACCTATCGGCAAAAGTATGCAGGCCTAGGACACACCCCTTGCCACGCCCCCTTTAAAGGAGAATTGTACAAAAAACAAGATTGGTTAAAACCACAAGTGCTTTTTTCACCACTACTATTCCTTTATATTGGCTTTTGGAATTTGCAAATGCAGCAATTTAGAAATCAGATGAAAGATTTAGTGCTGGAAAACACATTTTCATAGATAAAAAGAGTATTTTATATACATCTATATAGATCAGACCAAAATGAGGGACAAATGAGGAGAAAAGAGGGACAGAGGGACATTGCTCCAAATCAGGGACAGTTCCTTTGAAATCAGGGACAGTTGGGAGATATGGTGAGTAGTATAGGGGAGGGCAGTGGGCAGTATACAGTGGGGGGTAGCAGTGAGCAGTATACAGTGGGGGGGGGGGGCAATGAGCCGTATATGGGGATGGCAGTGGACAGTATACAGTTGGGTGGGGGGGGGGGGGGCAGTGGGCAGTATACAATGGGGGGGGGGGGGGGGCAGTGAGCAGTATATGGGGATGGCAGTGGGCAGTGTACAGTGGGGGGGAGCAATGAGCAGTATACAGTGGGGGCGCAATGAGCCGTATATGGGGATGGCAGTGGACAGTATACAGTTGGGTGGGGGGGTCAGTGGGCAGTATACAGTAGGGGGGGGGGGCAGTGAGCAGTATATGGGGATGGAAGTGGGCAGTATACAGTGGGGGGGGGCAGTGAGCAGTATACAGTGGGGGGGGGGGGGGGGCAATGAGCCGTATATGGGGATGGCAGTGGACAGTATACAGTTGGGTGGGGGGGGGCAGTGGGCAGTATACAGTGGGGGGGCAGTGAGCATTATACAGTGGGGGGGAGCAGTGAGCAGTATACAGGGGGGGCAGTGAGCAGTATATGGGAATAGCAGTGGGCAGTATACAGTGGGGGGGGGGGCAGTGAGCAGTATACAGTGGGGGGGAGCAGTGAGCAGTTAATGGGGATGGCAGTGGGCAGTTTACAGTGGGGGGGCAGTATATGGGGATGGCAGTGGGCAGTATACAGTGGGGGAGGGCAGTGAGCAGTATATGGGGATGGCAGTGGACAGTATACAGTGGGGGGGGAGCAGTGAGCAGTATATGGGGATGGCAGTGGGCAGTATATAGTGGGGGGGAGCAGTGAGCAGTATACAGTGGGGGGGGGGGGGATGTGAGGGTGACCCTTGTGCCATCGTCCCAGGATGAGAGCCCCTCCGTCATTTGACGGTGGGCGGGCAGCAAGTGGTTAACTTTGCAGCATTTCACAAGGTGAGAAGCTGCAGCAGGGACTGATTGGTGTCAGTCATTTGTGAACACAGGATTTGCATGATATTGTCATCTCTGAGCCTGCTTATCAGTCCAGGAAGTAGATAGTGACCTTGCCTGATGGTCGAACAAAGATGGCTCTGTCCTTCTGGAGTGAAAAACTGATGAAGGCATTGTCAGGGGGTGTAATTTTTACACTTATGCCCCGTACACACGGTCGGAAAATCCGACCACAAAATCCATCGGATTTTTTCCGACGGATTTTGTCCGACACTGGTGTTGCATACACGCGGTCGGACAAAGTTGTCGGAAAATCCGATCATTCTGAACGTGGTGACGTTTGTTGCCTACGACGGGACTACGTAGAGGCTAGTAGCCAATAGCTCGGGTCTTGTAATGTGATCTGAGCATGCGTAGCACTTTGTCCGTCGGACTACGCTACACACGATCGGAATTGGTGTGATCGGACTTTGTTGTCGGAAAATTTGAGAGCAGGAGATAAAACTTTGTCAGTCGGACAATCCGATGAAAAATGTCCGATGGTGCCTACACACGGTCTACACACGGTCGGAATTTCCGACAACATTGTCCGATAGGACAGAATCCATCGGAAAATCCGACCGTGTGTATGGGGCTTTACAAATTACTTAGCTTGAGTAATACATCTGAGACTAGTTCTGCTTTAAATACAGCCATTGGGTTTTGTTGGCTCCACAGCAGATGTCCTCCAGTGCAGGAGCATAGTTCAAAACTGAACAACGAATGTTCTAAGTATCATCATTTTTGATGATATAACCATTTGAGAGCTCTAAAGCAGTGGGAGATTTTCCTAAAAAAAACGTGAACATCTTTTTTAATCTAAATTAATCAAAGATTTACATTTTTGGATGAACTTTTAAGATTGGCCAAGTGCCAGCAACCTGCTGTTTCCTGAAGAGAACCAGATCTGATAACCTTATTTCCCTTTTCAAACCCAAAGCGCCCCGTTCCCACGTTACAAAACATTTACCAGCTGTTTGGAAACTCAAGCGGTGGTTTACGTTTTGAAATACATTTAAATATTTCTGTGGAAAGCTGGGCCTCTTTCACACAGGCAGACAAGCGGTTGAGTTGCAGTTTTTAACTCCCCCCTCGACTGGGAGGACAGTTTACATGACGTGGAAAATTTAACATGGGATATGGCGTTCGCAGTCTGCGCCGTCCTGTCAAACTTGACCATTCAAGTCAATAGGTTCATGCCACAACCGCAAGCCAAACGTATGTGTTGGTCCCATTATAAATTGTCATAAACACATGGAAAAAAAAAAACAGGCATTCGGGTGGTGGCACTCCACCGTGGATTGCTTTTCAAGGAATGGTCTAGTGTGGACCTTGTCCTAAAGTGCAGCTTGAATTTCAGGCAAGATCTGCCTATTCAATGTAGACATGTGCAATTCGTTTAGTTTTTTTTCGTTAAAAATCGTTATATTCGTTCAATCGTTATCGTACGAATGAACGAACGATTCGCGAAAAACAACGAAAATCCGAATTGACCAAAAACAACGAAACTACGAAAGAAATAAATCTGAAAAACGAAAACAGGAACAACGAAAATCAAAATGAACGAAAAAATTCGTACATACGTAACTTTTTTTTTTTTGTTGAATTGGTAATTTTCCGTGTCCCTTACAATGGCGCTGCTTAACGTGCTTCGAATGGATTGAACGAAAAAATTCGTACATTCGTAACTTTTTTTTTTCGATTCGTAACTTTCCGTGTCTCTTACAATGTAATAATAGCATACACATTACATAACATTATGAATTATGCTCCGATTACGAATCTACGAAAACAATGTTTACGAAAGTACGAATAAATCAATCTAACGAAAGTACGAATGTAACTAAATCTACAAAAATACGAATGCGTCCGAATTTCGAATAAACGAAAATTAAACGAACGGAAAAACGAATCAACGAAAAAATAACTCTTACGAAAATACGAATCGTTACGAATACGAACACCGACGACTTACGAATTTACGAATCGTTACGAATACGAACACCGACGACTTGCGAATTTACGAATCGTTACAAATCAACGGAAACTAAAGAAACAAAACGAAAATAAACAAATTTTTCTATTGTGCACATGTCTAATTCAATGTTCCTCATCTTTCCTAAAACGCTGCATGAAATGACTTGACTATGGTATTAAATATGTCTTGTTAACTGCTATACCAAAAAAAAAAACACCCTTCCCGTAGTGACCACACCACACAAAATTTGAGTCAAATTGGCCATAGCAGGCTTTTTATTAAACAAATATAAATAATAGGGCTGTGAAAATTAAAGATTAATTCCTCGATTAATCGTAAATTCTTTTTGATCGATCAAAATTTTTTTGATCGATTAAAATTCTTTTGATCAGTACTCACCTCTCCGCCGGCTTTTCCGGGTCTTCAAGGAGTTCCGTCGGAGATCCGGTGACGTCACGGACATCAACGTCACCGGACTCCTCAAGTGCCTCCGTCTGCTAACGACGGAAAGGGGGGAGGAGTCCGGCGACGTTAAAGTTCTGATTGAACGTAACGCGTACGGGGGAGGAGCTACGCATGACGTCACCCGCTGCTGCCCTACGGAACTAACACGATTGTCGGCTTTACATGCTGTGTTTTTATCATCTTTATGTGAGTAGTTTTGTGTTTGAACACAAAAATGAAATCTTATACTTAAGCGGTGAGCACTTAGATCTTTTCTTTCTACCCATGACCTGGCGTCCTTGCTGAGATCTAAGGAGACGTGAAAGTTTATGGTCCCTGTTAACCCTTTTGATACCCGCTTGCATGACCATCTGTATGCTCAGGGGTCCATGCCATAAGGTGACAGTGATTAGTTAGACCGGAGGTGGAGGGATTGTCACGCTACTGTGGAAAAGAAAATGACTTACATCAGTGCTACAGTTTGAATTTAAAACGTATTTGTGTGAACTGTGAAGTTAAGTCATGGATTGTGGAAACGAACTAGTGTCGGGTGATTGTATATAGTGTATACCACATTTACCACTGACCAATGCAAAGTTGCAATACAAGGAGATCAGCTAAAAGTAGATGGATCTGGGAGGAGCAGAGAGCGCAGCGTGATGGGAGGAGCAGAGAGCGCAGCGTGATGGGAAAAGCAGAGAGCGCGGCGCGATGGGAGGAGCAGAGAGCGCGGCGCGATGGGAGGAGCAGAGAGCGCGGCGCGATGGGAGGAGCAGAGAGCGCGGCGCGATGGGAGGAGCAGAGAGCGCGGCGTGATGGGAGGAGCAGAGAGCACGGCGTGATAGGAGGAGCATAGAGCGCAGCGTGATGGGAGGAGCAGAGATCGCAGCGTGATGGGAGGAGCAGAGAGCGCAGCGTGATGGGAGGAGTAGAGAGCGCAGCGTGATGGGAGGAGCAGAGAGCGCAGCGTGATGGGAGGAGCAGAGAGTGCAGTGTGATGGGAGGAGTAAAGAGCGCAGCTTGAGCTGCTACCTAGAGGAGCCGAGGAGGAGGGACTAAGCTCTGCAATGTATGATCTCAAGTAATAAGACCATACTATTAATTCATATTAGTAAATCAACTACTTAGTTTTGGGGTTGAGAGGGGGGGGGGGGTCAGTCAGTGGGGGGGGGGGTGTGGTGGTGCTGGCGGGGTGTCTGGCTGGCCGCTGGCTGAGAGGAGGAGGAACCTAATTAGAACATAGAACATTTTGTTTTCGGACTCTTTACCTAATAGATAATATATTACCTCTGAAAGTATACAGTCTTCGTTCACATTCAGATGACCAGTGCCAGTAAATGAACCCCCTTTGTGCTGCATAAATGGCACCAGTGCCAGTGTTACACTGGTGCCACTAATGCAGCACAAAAGGGGTTAATTACGGTAAGTGGCACTGGTCACTAATGTATCAGAAACCAGTGGCAATACATTAACCCCCCTCATGTTGCATTTTACAAATTGAGCCAAACACCAGTGATGAACACAATGTTCCAATGTGCTAAAAAAAGGTTCTTGGTAACATCCGCACCATCTCCAGCCGCTGTCTCTGTCCTCATTGGATAGATTGATAGCAGTGGGAGCAGGTGGCCCCAGAAGAGGAGGATCTGGGATGCTCTGTGTAAAACCCTTGCACAGAGCAGGTAAGTATAAGGTAAGTAGCAGAGCAGGTAAGTATAACATGTTTGTTATTTTTATTTGAAATATGTTTTCACAACCCCTTTAAGGTTAGTTGGATAGCCCATTTGTACTTAAAGCGGATCTTCACGGCATCTGAACAGCACAAACCCAAAAAAATATTAAATTCATTTTTAATATTCAAAGCAATCTCACCCATCCATATATGTCTCTATGCTCTATTTTGGTGAGGAATCTCTTTGAAAAACACCCCCTAGCATTTCTGCCCGTGGCCATCTTGAGTAAGAGTCCATTCACACAGGGGCAACTTTGGATCCGACTTGAAGTCGCCCCAAGTTGCCCCTAGTCACGCGACATGATAAAATCAATGTAAGTGAAGGAGAGCCGTCTTAATGCACACTACTGAAGTCGCTCCGACTTCAGAAAACAACTTCAAGTTGCTTTGTAAGTTGCCTCAACTTGTGCTGTGATTCATACTCAAGTCTTGTCCAAGTTGCCTCCCAAAGTCGCGCTGGAAGTCATGTTGCCCCTGTGTGCAGGACCGTCTTTAATATTGATGGGACCCTGGGCAAAACCTTTTTTTGCCCCCCCCCCATGCAGTTTCGCTCTCCACCTTCTCTGAGACGTACAATAAATAGCAGCTAGACTCAAAATCAGTTTACTGAATCAGATCAGGCAGCTATTGCGATTGGTTGCCAGAGGTTACAGTGTATCATTACCGCTGACTGACTGGTTGCTAGAGGTTACAGCACACATTACGGCTCACTGATTAGTGGCTAGAGGTTACAGAACATGATTTATGTTATTGATTGGTTGCTAGAGATTACTGTGGATAATGACCTCAGGGGGGGGCATGATATTATTATTATTATTATTATTATTATACAGGCTTTACAATATATCCGGTCAGACAGTACAATTACAATACAAATCAATACAGGAGTGATCAGAGGGCCCTGCTCGTTAGAGCTTACAATGATATACATATCAATGCCGCCGGCCACCCCCTATTTACATATGAATGCTGGTAATTTACATGTAAACACAGGGTCTGCAGGTGAGTCATCTTTATACAACAATAGGGCAGAGGTGGGCAGCATTAGTAGCAGCACTTCACACTGAGATAGTGGGACCCAGCACAGGACTAAAACCTCAAGGGACGAGTTAATTTAAACCAGGATAGTTGGCAAGTATGAGGCAGCTGCTTTGGGCCCCACAACAATGACAGGGCCCAGGGCAGCTGCCCCTTTTGCCCTGCCTTTAAAACGGCCCTGCCTGTGTGAATGGACTCTAAGGGCAAATGATTCATGTAGCATTTACTTGTAAATGTAAATAAAAAGTATAAACCAAGGAAATATGGTATACTTTCTTATCTATTTACTAATGATAGCAGCATAAGGATTAAAACTATTAAGTGTTGATTGGGAGAGTGAACTTAACGTTCTTTGGATATTTTTCATGTTGAAGACGCTTACTATGTTTTTTTCTTTTTGCACATATAATGTATGTATTTAGATATTTTAGTCTGCATTCTCTGATTTACTGTTGCTGCATGAACATCCAGTTTTGACTGGAGTTTTCTTGGTATTATTGTTCTCTAAAGCAGTGGTCATCAATAGACATGTGCAATTCGTTTTGTTTAGTTTTTTTCGTTCGTTCGTTTTTTTCGTACGAATGAACGAATCGTTCGAATCGTACGAATCCTATTAACGAATCGTTCGAATCAAACGAATCCGAAAAACAACGAAAATCCGAAAAAAAGTAATTAGAAACAACGAATGTACGAATGAAGAAAATCCGAAAAAAAAAAAAAACTAAAAAAGGAACAACGAAAATGAACGAAAAAATTCGTACATTCGTAACTTTTTTTTTTGTTGAATTGGTAATTTTCCGTGTCCTTACAATGGCGCTGCTTAACGTGCTTCGAATAGATTGAACGTAAAAATTCGTACATTCGTAACTTTTTTTTTCGATTCGTAACTTTTTTTTTCGATTCGTAACTTTTTTTTTCGATTCGTAACTTTTATTTTTTTGTTGAATTGGTAATTTTTCCGTGTCCCTTACAATGGTGCTGCTTAACGTGCTTCGAATAGATTGAATGAAAAAATTCGTACATTCGTAACTTTTTTTTTTCGATTCGTAACTTTTTTTTTTCGATTCGTAAATTATTAAAATGTAACAATAGCATACACATTACATAAAATTATGAATTATGCTCCGATTACGAATCTACGAATGTTACGAATGTACGAATAAATACGAATGCGTCCGAATTTCGAATAAACGAAAATTAAACTAACGAAAAAACGAATCAACAAAAAATAACTCTTACGAATGTACGAATCGTTAGGAATACGAACACCGACGACTTACGAATGTACGAATCGTTACGAATCAACGGAAACGGAAAAAACGAAACGAAAATAAACAAATTTTTTTCGGAAACGAAAAAAACGAAACGAAAATAAACAAATTTTTTTCGGAAACGATAAAAAAACGAAACGAAAATAAACACATTTTTTTGTTGTGCACATGTCTAGTCATCAACCCTGTCCTCGGGACCTACTAACAGGCCAGGTTTTATGTATTACCTTGGGAGATGCAGACTAGAATACTGCAACCACTGAGCAGCAAATGATATCACCTGTGATGTATTTCAGTTATCTTGCAAACCTGGCCTGTTAGTGGGCCCTGAGGACAGGGTGGATGACCACTGGTCAAAAGAATGTCCAAAAAAACATCTGGGGCAGATTTCGGAAAATAAAGAAAATTAGTAGAAGAGGAAGCCACAAAGTTATCTCAACAGTGGCAGAAATGGTTAAAACAAAGCACAAGCGACGTTTCTCTAAATACCACCACATTAGAAGAAGTTGCCAGCACAAGTTCTGCAACTGGTAATACTTCAGCCACAAATATCAATGTCATCACCCTAGATCAAGAGATGATTGCTGTCAGTGGGGCTGATAAAAGTTTAGAGAACATGTTTTGTACAGAAGAGAGTGACAGCGAGCCATTTGTTTCTGAAGCCCAAGCAGCAGAAAAGCAAACAACACCAAGTGAGCCCTCTTTAGAGGATACTTTGCCAGAAGCTGAAGCTTATATTACGATTAACCTAAACGATCCTCCATCATGGCCAACTTTAACAGACAAGATTAGGTGTTATCTGGTTGATAAGGGCCCAGATCAAGGAAAAAGATGGTGATTTTGGAAAATGTAAACCGCAAGAAAGATGCACTTTCAATGTCACTTGGTTTACTTAAAATGTACGTAGTGGATCGTGAATGGTTGATTTATTCAAAAATCTCAAATTCTCTATTTTGCTTTCCATGCATTTTGTTTGGTAAGCACAGCTATGCATTAACCGACCCAAAAAAGGGATTCTGTGCATGGAAACACCTGAATCCTCTTATACCTACACATGAAAATTTACCAGAACATCGTGAATGCTATTCAAAGTGGAAAATGATGGAAAAAAGTTTGAAAGATGGGAAAGTAATTGGCAGTGAACTGGAGAAAGTTAAAGCGGTTCTGCACTGTGTTTTTTTTTTTTTTTTTAGGGGAATACAATGCCAAGGATTACTAGGTAAATTGGGGGACTCACGTTTTCCATCTTTATAATCGATCGCAGCCGGTATTCCTCCAATAAAATGATTTATATAATTCTTTTCTGCTGGGGGGCCATCTTGCCTGTGGGCATGTGAAACCCCACAGGCACTTTAGATGGCCCAGCATGCACCGCCGTTACTGCGCCGAGCTAACGGCAAAGTGCAGCTCACGTTCTCCGAAATCTCGCGAGATGTCGGCACATCTGCCGACATCTCGCGAGATTTCGGAAGATGTGCCCGAAATCTCGCGAGATTTCGGAAGATGTGTCCGAAATCTCGCGAGACTTCGGAAGATGTGGCCAAAATCTCGCGAGATTTCGAAGATGTCCGCACTGACTCCTGGGATCAATGACACCAGATCCCAGGAGACAGTGCGGCCTGACGACAATCGACGCACAGACCCCGCCCACCCCCGCAGAGACAGAGGACAGGAAGTCAGCGATTATCAAGGTAAGTGAAAAAAAAAAAAAACACATTTCATTTAGTACTCTTTGCCTGATTTGGAAGGCAAAGAGATTTACTAAATGAAATGTGTGCAGAACCACTTTAATAATACTGAAAAAGAGAAGTGGCGAAATGTCTTAAAATGTATTTTGGATTGCATATTGTTTTGTGCCAAAAACAATCTGGCACTTAGAGGTTCCGAAGATGTCATTGGTAGGCCACAGTCTGGTATATTTCTTGACATTTTAGAAGTAATAAGTCATCACAACATGTCATTAAAAGAAAGAATTGAAACACATCAGAGGCACACCGTCAGTTACTTCTCCAATAAAATTCAAAATGAATTTATCAGTTTATTGGCCAACACTTATTAAGGATAAAGGAGGCAAAGTTTTTTTCATTGCTTTTTGATTGTACTCCAGACATCTCCAATCATGAGCAAATGAGTGAAATGATACGCTATGTCACTGTTGTTAAAGGGAACGTGACAATAGAAGAGAGCTTTATAGATTTTATTCATACAAAAGAGAAAACTGGAAGTGGTCTAGCCTCAGAAATTATTAACAAGTTAAAAACCAATGGAATTAACCTTAAGGATGCAAGGGGTCAAGGCTATGATAATGCAGCTAACATGGCTG
This sequence comes from Lithobates sylvaticus, assembly GCA_028564925.1. Lineage (NCBI taxonomy): Eukaryota > Metazoa > Chordata > Amphibia > Anura > Ranidae > Lithobates > Lithobates sylvaticus. Next base: position 42,896,074 of record CM053030.1, read on the forward strand.
GCAAATACAATAGTGTGCAGGCAAGAATTCTGCGAGAAAATCAACATGCAAGATTTGTTCCATGTGCAGCCCATAGCCTAAACCTGCTAGGGGTACATGCAGCTTCCGTGAGTCCAGAAGTTAAAACCTTTTTCGTAACTGCTCAAAGAATGTTTAAATTTTTCTCCAGTTCCACATCCCACTGGGAAACCCTAAGGGTTGGTTTACACTACAACGACTTGGGGGGCAACTTGTAAGCCCTCAAGTCGCCCCAAGTCGCTTGACATTATAAATTCCATTACTTTCAATGAGAGGTGTCTTAATATACACTACTGAATTCACTCAGTACAGGAACCTTCAGAAAAGGTTCCTGTACTACTTCAATCCGACTTGTAGGTGACTTGTACCCATAGAATTCAATGGAAGTCGCCTCCAAGTCGGATCTCCATCTACAGTCTACATGGGCCTTGACAGAAAAATACAGTCAACAGACCTTTCTACAAGCACATCTTTTGCATTATTATTTCAATAAAAATACCTATAATTAAAATGTGTGTACTCATCAATGATGGGAGAATCATGCAAGAAATATAATCGAAAAAGAAATGATCAGTGACCTGAAAAGAAGTTTCCCAGCCACGAAAATTCTTTTTTGTAGCAACATGAGGTCAAATTGAAGGCTCGGTTGGTTGAATCTCAAAATCAATTGTGGCACCATCGGATCACAAAACGCACAAACTTTCCGATTTTCAAAAGAAGATCCGACCCATGTATGGCCTGCATTAGCCTTTGAATTTTAGCCAAAGACAATTTGAAGTACAGTATCTCACAAAAGTGAGTACACCCCTCACATTTTTGTAAATAATTTATGATATCTTTTCATGTGACAACATTGAAGAAATGACACAAATGACACAATGACAATGTAAAGTAGTAAGTGTACAGCTTGTATAACAGTGTACATTTGCTGTCCCCTCAAAATAACTCAACACACAGCCAATAATGTCTAAACCGCTGGCAACAAAAGTGAGTACACCCTAAGTGAAAATTTCCAAATTGGGCCCAAAGTGTCAATGTTTTGTGTGGCCACCATTATTTTTCAGCACTGCCTTAACCCTCTTGGGCATGGAGTTCACCAGAGCTTCACAGGTTGCCACTGGAGTCCTCTTCCACTCCTCCATGAAGACATCACGGAGCTGGTGGATGTTAGAGACCTTGCGCTCCTATACCTTCTATTTGAGGATGCTCCACAGATGCTCAATAGGGTTTAGGTCTGGAGACATGCTTGGCCAGTCCATCACCTTTACCCTCAGCTATAATTATAATTTAAATGTATATTTTTTTTCAGATCCTCAGAGAGTTCTTTGCCATGAGGTGCCTTGTTGAACTTCCAGTGACCAGTATGAGAGAGTGAGAGCGATAACACCAAATTTAACACACTTGCTCTCCATTCACACCTGAGATTTTGTAACACTAACGAGTCACATGACATTGGGGAGGGAAAATGGCTAATTAGGCCCAATTTGGACATTTTCTCTTGGAGTGTACTTACTTTTGTTGCCAGCGGTTTAGACATTAATGGCTGTGTGTTAAGTAATTTTTAGGGGACAGCAAATTTACACTGTTATACAAGCTGTACACTCACTACTTTACATTGTAGCAAAGTGTAATTTTTTCAGTATTGTCACATGAAAAGATAGAATAAAATATTTACAAAAATGTGATGGGTGTACTCACTTTTCTGAGATACTGTATATGTTGGCCAAAATTTTTTTTTTAGTTTTGGGAAGGGTTAAAACCAATGTCTGTTTATTTGTTACTGTGTTTGTCGCTTTGGGGAGATTTCTCTTTACTTCCTGTGCTGAAGATGCAACAGGAAGTGAGAGAAAATCTCTTTAAAGTGAAGGAAGATCCTCTATTACACCAATACATGTCTTCATTTTTTTTTATTATTATTCCTGCTGAATCAAGCATAATTTGAGCTATGTTGGCACCACCAAGCTTTACAAACTGCAGTTAAAAACCAAAGGAAAGCTGGGTAGAAATGTGTTGACCGAACAGTGACTGCATCCTATCAAATGTAGTTAATCTTTGAGTATTAGGTTTTCCCAATAAAAGATTTTCCCCTATAGATGTGCATGACGGAAAAAAATTTTCGTTTCGGATTTGTTTGTTAAGTTAATAATCTGGTTTCGTCATATTCCTTATGTTAGAATAATTTGTTTTCGGAATTTGTTTCATATAATCGAACTTGGTTAGTATTATTGTTATTTTCTAATCAATTCACATTTCAGAAGATGGCTATATTCGTTTTATTCCATTCTAATTTATTCTATTCTTATCGTCATCTTATTTCACTTTTATACCTTATTGTAGTTATTGCAATATGTTTCCATTTCAAATTAATTTTCAAATTCAAATTAATTTTCAAATTAAAAAAAAATTTTTTTGAAGTTCTCAAATTCATTTTCAAAGTTCTCAAATTCATTTTCGAAGTTCTCAAATTCATTATTTTATTACGTTATTTTCTTTCGTTATAATTTATTTTGGATTCATTGTAATTCGTTACTTATGTAATTTCGAAAATTCAGACACATCCGACTCAAGAACGAAAATTTGTGTCTGAATTTCGATTAGTAACCAATCACACATGTCTATTTTCCTCATCTCCTGTCCGAGTGACAACTAAATAAAATTTGGGATTTCCCATTACTTCCTGTCCTGCAGGCAACTTCTTAACCAAACGAATGAAACAGATGAAAGTGTTCCCTGTAAAGAAGAAAGTAAATACTTATTTCTCTTACCACCCTCTGCTCCATGCCGCTTGAAGGTTCTTCAGAAATCGACACCTCTGGAGGTGCAGCTTTCCTGGTTCCCTTCTCCCCCAGTGGTTCCTTCCGCCATTCCCCAAGTCACCACAGGACATGGTAATAGATCCAGAAGATTGACATGTACCAAATTTCGATCCAGGTCAGATTTGATTCCACACTTCATAGCCACATTTCAGGTGCCGGACACACTGATCGGCTCATGTCCACCAAAGCAATTAATTGCAGCATCCTAAAGGAACATCCTAAAGGTGCACCACAGTGATGCAAAGGTTAATTTGTCTATCTTGTGTTTACCAATACTGACGCATTTCCCGCTAGGCGCAACACGTTCTCAAAGAAATAATAAGCTGGTTTCTGAAGGAACTTCTAAAGAAAGTCAAAATGCATACCCAATGATACTAGACTTTCCCTTAAAAGTATAAAGCCCAAAACATTTCTTTTCGTTTTGGATAGAGAGGCCAGTGGTTAGAAACACAGTGAATGAATGAGTGAATGAATAATTTGTATAGCGCTGCAAATGCGAACTGAATCGCCTCAAGGCGCTGGATCCGACCTGTGTTGTCAAGCTTCTAAAAGAGGAAGGTCTTGAGTGTTTTCCTGAAGGCCTGATGGTTTTCTTCATGCGGATGTAAGTCGGTAGAACGTTCCATAGCCGTGGTCCTTGGACTGCGAATCTCCGTTCTCCCTTTGATTTGTAATGGGATTTGGGAATGAGGAGGAGGTTTTGGTTAGATGATCGAAGACTACGATTGGGTGTATAGTGTTTTATTTTCTCGAGTAGGTATTGCGGGGCATTTCCTTGTGTGCATCTGTGGGTGAGGCAGAGGGTCTTGAATGTAATCCGATTCTTTACGGTAAGCCAATGTAGGCTCCTCAGGGAAGGGGAGATGGATTCCCAGGTATTTTTTTTCCTGTTATCAGTCTTGCCGCCGTGTTTTGGATAAGTTGTAAGCGCGCAAGTTGATATTGGGGTAGTCCTATGTAGAGGGAGTTTGCGTAGTCGAGTCGTGAATTAATGACCGTTCCAACTACCGCTGCTTTGTCCTCTTTTGGAATGAAGGGGATGAGTCTACGTAGCAGGCGGAGGAGATGGTGAGAACCACTGACTACTGATCCTATTTGTGCATCCATTGACATTTCTGAGTCAAAGATGACTCCGAGACTCTTGGCCTTGGTCCTTGGGGTGATGGTCTGTCCAAAGATGGTAGGTGGTGTCCAAGGGGTCTTGGTTTGGGAATTTTGGTTTGCATGTAGGATAAGAAGCTCTGTTTTCGATTCGTTGAGTTTGAGGGAGCTAGTGGTCATCCAGTTGTCTATCAAAGTGAGGCATTTTTCTAGTTGCTGATGATGATCTTTTTGTCCGGTGATGAGAAAGTAGAGTTGTGTGTCGTCAGCGTATGAGTGGAAGCAGAGGTCAGATATTCTGATGATTTTGAGGAGTGGGCAGATGTATATGTTGAAGAGCACTGGCGACAAGGGTGATCCTTGAGGGACTCCGCAAGAGATTGCCCTGCGTTTCAGAGGTGAATGCTCCTAGTTTCACTGTCTGAGAACAATTTCCTAAGAATGATGCAAACTATTGTAGATCTGAATCTGTGACTCCTGCTACTTCTGTGAGGCGGATGAGTAGAGTATTGTGTACAGTCAGGTTTCTTTATCACGGTCTGTAGATTTACTCTCTATTTTTTGGAACTATAAATGAGGAAAAAAATCCAAGTTGAGTGGCCACCATAAGAGGAATAGAGAGGTTTTCTTCCAATGGGACACTTGTTCTGGGGAGGGCAGTTTCCCCACTTTAGAGAGATTTCATCTCTCCTCCTATTTCCTGTACAGCACAGGAAGAATGGCTTATTTCCCCTAATGGGACTTAGATGGCAAAAAAAACCTGGGGGGAGTTTAACCATCCCTTTCTCTAACCAAATATTTTTTTTTAATAATTTTGACTTTAGAGAAGTTTTTTTTTTTTCAACAGCATTTTCTTTGGGGATAATTAAGACAATTAGCAGCAGCTGTTTGGGTAATCAAGGGGAAGATTGCTTTGTGCTGGGATGAAAGGGGCGGCCCCAACATCTACGACTCCGCACAATGTACAAGGCACAACTGCCTATTATGCAAATAAGCTGCAATGACATAAAGGATGGGCTGTCTATACCGTTCACTGAACTTTACGGATTGAGCAGTAAACATTTTTGGAAAATACACTAAAAACATAGAGAAAGCTTGTTTTCAAGCAGTTACAATAGGAAGTGCCCAGCTGTGATATATGTTCATTTCTATGCAGACGGTCCTTGGTTCTTTTAGTGTTCTCCACATTATAGTTGATTTGTCTTTTAGTGTAAAACTCTCATTTCTCAGCTTTCTATTTATTTTTTATGTAGTCTCAACTTCTCCAAAAACATATGGGTGGATTTACAATGTTTTATTTTATATATAAAGCTGGAGTTCCACTTTAAAGTTGGTGGAGGAGTCTTGTAGAAAACTTCATTGCTCCTACATAAGTCAGACAGGGGGTTATTTACTAAAGCTGGAGGGTGCAAAATCTGGTGCAACTCTGCATATAAACCAATCAGCTTCCAGGTTTTATTGTGACTTCTATCAGTGTCTAGTTAAATCTAGTAGGAGTTTTCATCCTCCCCTGATTGTCCTATAGGGATGCATGACCCCTGACCCTCTGTCTGGACAGTGCTGATTGGCCCAGTGCTGATCACATGCACCCTCCCAAGAGAAAAAAAAACTCTCTAGCAATACACACCAAGCTGAGCATGTGCAGAGTGCCCCCAAGGCTCTGTTCTATTAGGAGATGGATTGGGGACAGTGGAAGAAGGAGAGAATCAGAGGAGACAGGATCAAACAGCCGTTTTACACAATGTGCAGGATTAACCCCTTAGGTTCCACAGTGAGTATAACAAGCATGCTTTACTTCGTATACAGACTGATTTTTTACTGTTGTGGGTTTAGTAACACTTTAATGCATTGAATACTTTAAGGTAAAAAACCTTCTGCCTTTAGAACCACTTTAAATATTACCCCAAAGCTGAGCTCCTGGACTATGGTCTGGACCCTGGCTTTGATTACAACCAACAGATCCAGCACCAACTATCGCCAGTCCTGTTCATAGCTGTTAAACTGAATAGTATTGGCTCAGAGAACTCCTGTCTCAGCTTCAGTTTTTATATGATGTCTGTAGTCTAAAGGCATACTCCACCTTGGCCACAATTTTTCATGTCACAGCCATATTTATTTATAACATAATCACATTCTCCAACCCTTAAGCATCCCCACCCACTTATCTGAATTGCGGGGTGCTTCTCCCCACCATAGCAGAGGTACTTATAGATCACACTGGCACAAGTGTGGCAATGTCCTCATGCTTTTAGTCCATTGTTTACTTCAGCTCCATAGCAGAATTAGAACAATGCAGGATCCTTTACATTGCCCCTGGGGCACACTGATTACATTTGCAATGCTCTGCATGCTTCAGTGCATTAATTACATTTGTTGCAAAAGGGGGACTATGCCTTTTGGTGGTTAAATAGGCCCCTAGGTGTCTGTAAATACTTGCAAATATGTCTCTGGCACTTAACAAATGTAGCACTACCCCCAAAGTGGCCGTTGGTATATTTGGGTCCTCAGTTCATCACTTGGCCCTAAACATAGCCCCACTCCTACTGACACAGCCAAATGACCCTGGCTGAAGAGTCTCCTGGCAGTCACACAAGAAAAATATTAACACACTGTGATAACATAAACAACCAAGTTGTATTAATAGCAATAAAGAAAATGGTAGTCAGTTCAACAGTTCAGAAAGGTTAAACAGTAGGCTGAATGAATCAGCGCAAGTACAATACTATAAGCAAGAAATACTCTTTAAAGTGTGATGACCCGTCCTGCATGACTGAGCATATAAACAATAGCCCTCTAACTGGGAGATTACTCCCCAAGTGAGATGTGTATGAATACCAGGGAATTGGGCTGGCTACCTAGCTCATTTGTAGGCCCTCAGTCAGGAGATTGTAGGTTTAAGCACTAAAAAATCTGTCAAATCCCCTGCACACCAGTACTTCTAAGAAAGATCCTTGAGCACAGACAATCTGGAAGGTTAATGCTTTTGTTGGCTTAGTTGGGGCCCTTATGTTGGTGCGCAGTGGAGGGTGCAGTCCCCTAAAGATGTGGAAAACAGAATCATTCCCTTTAAGAGGCACCATGTTTGGCACAGTTCCCTAAGTGTATATAGCTACAGGGGATGAAAGGAAAGGTAAGTATAGACAGCTTTTGTGGGCATTTATACCTTGGACGAAGGACAGGTTCCACAAGAAGTAAGGTGAACCTAAGACCATATCATCAAAATTCGAAGTGTAAAGTGCACCTCGCTTGTATTAATTTTGCTCCAATTTTTAAAAGGATTTGTTCCTATCAAGATTAGATTTGATCCAAGTGATCCATCAAAGGATCGAAAATATTGAACACTGAGCCACATATGAAAATCGATCCATTTTTACACAACATGGATAGCAATCTGATCAAAATGCATGAGTTAAAGGAGACAATCAGAAGGGTAGTTTAAGGCTGTTGGAATACCTAGCGACTGGATGTGATTCAGTTCTATTTCCTCGCCTTTACTCAGCGGAGATAAATTTTGGTCCTGTCACTACGGCCCTCGCTCCGAAAAATTCAATTAACGCTGCTGTTGTGCTTCTTCTCATGCAGAAAGAGAAAAAAATAAGAAGCATTTAGACCAAAAATTGGTTTGCAAACTGGGATTATTTGTCTTACATAGCATTACCGCCAGAGGAAAGGTAAATCCCTGTCTAACTTAAAAATAAAATAAGAACTAACACATTTTTTTATTAAAAAAGATGCTAAGCTAAAAAGACTTATGAATCAACACACAGATCAGTTCAGATACACATATAATTCATTTAATATACATTTTTTAGATGTTTGCATTTAAATACTCAAGTGTCTATGTATTTGTCTATGTATTATATCCACTTCACGACCAAAATACATATACATACATTGAGGCTTTGAAGTGGTTTACCGGTGTTAGGGCTGAAGCTTTTAGCTCTAACCCTGGTATTTTTTTTTTAAACCAGCGATTCTCATTCTCATAAAAGTGATCCGAGCAGCTAATTAGATTTGTCACCCCCCCACACCCACCCAACTCCTACCCCTCGCGGGTGTTTCTCGGGCTTACCATTTTTAACGGCAAGCCTGGGAAACCGTCCGATGGTTCGTGCGGCTGGCCATAGAGGTGAAGAGAGACCAGATTGTCTCTGATCAACTCTATGATCTAGGAGGACCAGAGCGACATCACAACATCACTTTCGGTCTAGGGCGGAAGTAGACAATTTAATTTTTTTTAAAGCATAAGATCAATGCTTTTTTTTTTTTATCTTTTGCTTTTAAAGGTAGAGAAGAGATCTCTCTATAAAGAGGACCTGTCATCCCTTATTTCTATTACAAGGGTGCTAGACCTCCTCTGTTACTCTAAACAGGTAACAGGTTAAAAAGTGTCACCTGGAGATTTTTAAGTATCTTAGTTTGTCACCATTCCACGAGCGTGCGCAATTTTAAAGTGTGACATGTTAAGTATTTATTTACTCGGCGTTACATCATCTTTTATACTTTACCAAGAAAATTGGGTTATATATTGTGTTTTTTTTGTATTAAGATACAGTAAAGTGTTTTTTTTTCCCAAAAATTGCATTTGAAATACCGCTGCGCAAATACAGCGTGATATAAAAAAAATTGCAATGATCGCCATTTTATTCTCTAGGGTCTCTGCTAAAAGAAATAAATAAATATAAATATATATGTATATGTCATGTTTGGGGGTTCTAAGTAATTTTCGAGCAACAAATACATATTTTTGCGTGTAAACAAAAAGCCAGAAAAGGCCTGGTCCTTAAGTGGATTTTGTATATGTATTATTTTAGTTCCTACATTTGACTAAAACACACTATTCTTGCATTCAAAGAGTCAAATTGAATTTAGAAAAAAATTACTTCATATCTAATATTGAACAAAAATACATCATTTGAAATCGCTTTAAAAGAGTCACACCTGTTATGTCTGTGAAAGCTCTTATTTTTGTGCTAGCAGTACACCACCAATTGATTTTAGCAGGAAAATTTCCCTACCCCAGTTGCTGAACCGTAAAAATAAATTTGGTCCCAGCCATCCACATGCTTAGCGTCTGAATGCTAGCCTGGCCAAATTGCTAGCACTGCAACTGCTGCCTTTTGGTAGACATTGCATGCCTTTTGGTAGACATTGTATGCAGTATGCACTGCATACTAGCTCATTATGAAATACTTACCTTAGAACAAGGCATCGGTAACTCACCTGGTCCACGACGAGGTCGCTGACATGTTGCCTCGGCGCGTCTTCCGGGTATCGCGACTCCAGCGCTGTGAGTGGCTGGAGCCGCGATGTCTTCACTCCCGCGCATGCGCACGGGAGACTTCTTCCCGGCAAGGTTCGGATTCTGCCGGCCTTTCAATGGAGAATCCCCCGTGCGCATGCGCCGCTGCAGTCAGCGGCGCATTGCACGGGGAATAACTCCTGAACCGTACAGGTTTAGGAGATATTTTTTTTACCTACAGGTAAGCCTCATTATAGGCTTACCTGTAGGTAAAAGTCAATTTTTGGACTTTACAACCACTTTAAAATATAGGCAAGGCACTAGAAGAGAGCCATCTACAGTTAGAGCCCCAAGGCAATCTCCCTAGTGGTGTTCCTCCTAAACCAAACCTGCTCGACTCCTTTGTGTGACTCCTTAGAATGAACTTGTCAAGTAAAAAGCTTTTTTCTTTAACTTGCTTTTTGGGAAATGGGCCGTGTTGACATACCTTGAGATGTCAACCATGTTTGTGTTTATACAGGTCATTATTCCCACAGTGTCGGAGGACAGGATGTGCCACTTTCTCTGAGATTACTATTTGAGATCAACCGAGCCGCCCTCTTAAAACAAGCCCGTTTCTCAGGCTCTCTCTCCCTTTTTTCTCAAACCAGAATTGTCAAGTCTCGTGGCATGACAAGTTCTTGATGAGTTTATCCTACTTAAAGCTGTCACCTTTACTCCATAATTGGGGATCATTGTAGATGGTCACCTTGCTTGGACAGTCGTGAGAAGCAAGGTGTGTCCTCCTCCCTTCACATAAGCTTTACAGTGCAAGCCTAAATGTTCTTCAATATTCCTCGAATATGTGTTAATTCACAAAAGACAATTTTTTCCAAAATTATCGCTCTATTTTTGTTTATAGCGCAAAAAAAACAAAAAACGCAGAGGTGATGAAATACCACCAAAAGAAAGCTCTATTTGTGGGCAAGGACATCAATTTTGTTTGGGTACTTATGCGAAAAAATACAACACTACACTCCCAATCGCAACCTCCGATCAAACGGCCAAAACCTCCTCCTCGTCCCCAAGTCCCGGTACAAATCAGGGGGAGAATGAAGATTTGAAGTCCAAGGACCGCGGCTATGAAACGCTCTACCTACGAACATCCGCTTGGAAAAAGACCATTGGGCCTTCAGGAAAAAACTCAAAGACCCACCTCTTCTAATGCGGCGTACACACGGTCGGAATTTGCGATGGAAACAGTCCGATGGGAGCTTTTCATCGGATTTTCCGACCGTGTGTATGCCCAGTGGTCTTTTTCTGTCGGAATTTCCGACGGACTTTGAATTGAGAACCTGTTCTCAATTTTTCCGACGGAAAACCTTTCTATTGGATTTTCCGATCGTGTGTATGCAATTCCGACACGCAAAATTCCGACGCATGCTCGGAAACAATTCGTCAGAATTTGGTGTGATCGTGTGTAGGCAACACAGCTTGAGCAGGATTTTGGCGGAATTCCGTTGGAAAAACCGTCAGAGTTTTTTCCGACGAGAATTACGATCGCGTGTACGCGGCATAAGAAGGCATCAACGCAGGTGGGATCAATCGTCTCGAGGCGATTCAGTTCGCAGTTGCAGCGCTATACAAATCATTCCTTCATGCATACAGCGTAACATGACAGCGCAATTGTCAGTTAAAGCGACGCAGTGCCGTATCGCAAAAAATGGCGGGGTCATTAAGGGGGCAAATCCTTCCAGTCCTTAACTAGTTAAGAATCATCCTAGGTGGCTATAGCATCGATCTGATGCTGCATCTGTCCCCCCACCGGCTCTAAGACTGAGAACTGAGCAATCAAACAACACTGACCGCTCAGTTCTCCCAGCTCCCTGAGCAGAGAGCTGGTGACTGTCAATCCTTGGCTCTCTGCTCTGCCCCCTCTCTGAGCCGGGTGTTGGTCCAGGCATGTGGGCGGATCTCGACTTAATTGTCGCGATCTTGCCCGAGCTGGAGCCTGGAGCTCTGTGATGTCAACCGCCAGCGGGGCTTCAGCTTGCTGTCTGCTGAAAGCCATAGCTCCCCACTGTCCCTGATTTCGAGGGACTGTCCTTGATTTGGAGCAATGTCCCTCTGTCCCTCATTCCTCCACATTTGTCCCTCATTTTGGTCTGATCTATATAGATGTATATAAAATGCACTTTTTATCTATCAAAAAGTGTTTCCAGCGCTAAACCTTTCATCAGATTTCTAAATTGCTGCATTTGTAAATTCCAAAAGCCAATATAAAGGAATAGTAGTGGTAAAAAAAGCACTTGTGGGTTTAACCAATCTTGTTTTTTTTAAACAATTCTCCTTTAAGGAGGCGTGGCCAGGGGTGTGTCCTATGCCTGCCTACTTTTGCTGATAGGTGTCCCTCATTCCCATCTCAAAAAATTGGGAGGTATGTGAAAACGGGTCACCGAAGTGCAGAACAAATTGCACTCCTGTGATCCGTAAGAGAAGTACAGTCAAACAAGCTGTGGCTGTAATTCTCCTTTAAAAGTGACTTAAGACAATAAGATGAATTTAAGCAGAACTGGGTGATAATTAAAACTCTTGCGGAAATCCCATTGTATACACAAGCCATTCACATATTAAAAAATCTGTCCTGCAGCAGAATTATTCTGTAATTCTTGGTCAGGGTGAGGCTGGTATGTGTTAACCACCAACAGGAATGAGAAGTTCATAGGCTGTGAGTGAATGGCTCTGTTATTCTACATGTAGGAGGATTGCTGAACTCAGTGATATCTGTTCTTTCAGCCGTGAGTCATAATTACTGGAGCGAAGGAGGAGAATACCGTCATTATAACGGAAATTTAACGGTGGACATAGAACATTCAGAATTTAAAGGTATCCTGCAAGAACTTAACCACTTGCTTACTGGGCACTTAAACCCCCCCTCCTGCCCGGACCAATTTTCAGCTTTCGGCGCTCTCACTCTTTGAATGACAACAACACTGTACCCGAATGAAATTTTTATCATTTTTTTCACACAGATAGAGCTTTCTTTTGGTGGTATTTAATTGCTGCTGGCTTTTTTATTTTTTGCTAAATAAAACAAAAAGGGAACGAAATTTTGAAAAAAAAAAACTGTTTTATAGTTTGTTATAAAAAAAAAATTTCTTCTTCACTGATGTGCGCTGATGAGGCTGCGCTGATGGGCACTGATAGGCGGCACTAATGGGCACTGATAGGCTGCGCTAATGGGCACTGATAGGCTGCACTGATGGCACTGATAGGCGGCACTGATGGGCACTAATAGATGGCACTGATGGGCACTGATAGGCTGCACTGATGGGCACTGATAGGCCCTGATAATGCAGCACTAACGGGCACTGATAGGTGTCACTGATGAGGCCGCACTTATAGGTGTCACTGAGAGGTGGCACTGATTGTTGGCACTGATGCGTGGCACTGAAGAGCACTGATAGGTGGCACTGAAGGGCACTAATAGGTGGCACTGATAAGCGGAACTGATAGGTGGCACTGGTAGGCACTGGTAGGTAACACTGATAGGTAGCACTGATCTGTGGCACTGATTATTAGACAATGATGGGCATTGATTGGCAGCACTGGTGGGCATTGATGGGTGGCACTGTGGGCACTGGTAGGTGGCACTGTGGGCACTGGTATGTGGCACTGGTGGGCACTGGTAGGTGGCACTGGTAGGTGGCACAGTGGGCACTGGCAGGTGACAATCGTGGGCACAGCTGCAGCTTTCTGAGTGAGGGACCGATGTCCCTCTGACAGAAGGCGGTGATCAGCTTTTTTTTCCCCCCTCTCGCTGACAGTTTGAGGAAAAAAAAAATACAGATTACCGAGCTTCTGTTTACATCACATGATCAGCCGTCATTGGCTGAGAGCTGATCGCATGGTAAGGGGCCAGGATCGACCCCTTACTCGGATCTGTGATCAGCCGAGTCTCAGTGACTCAGTGATCACAGAGCGCGCCGCGCAAGACCCGCAGGGTCGCACAGACTGCGCTTGCTCGGGAGGACGTCCATGGATGGGCTTCTCCTCTGGGTTTACAGGAGTGCAAAACAAAGTGACCTGCTCTCTGCTGACATCACCGATTTCAGTCCAGGCACCGCGTCATCCCGACCACGGAGTCTGGACCCGCCGGGTGCCTGGACGGATATCTGTCTCAGCCTCTGAGAGCTGCTGAGAGCCTGAAACGGCCGCCCCCCGCCCCCTCCACAGCTCAGCGCTCCAATGAGCAGGGAAGGAGATGACAGTCTACAGCTCTCTGCTCACAGAGCTCTGAAAACCGAGTGATCAGTGATGTTCGATCGCTTTGTTTTCAGTGCAGAGGCGTGGGGGGACAGACGCAACATTGGACCGATGCTGCATCCGCCTAGGTAAGTATGATTATGCAATAAAAAAGAAAACCATGCTTCTCTTTTAAATAAAAATAAATAATAAAAATAACAATTAAATAAATAATAAATAAAATACAACAATAATAATCATCATCATCATCATCAATAAATAAAAAATACATACTCATAGAAATAAATAAATAAAATAACCCTAACCCCTAGGGTTAAAGTGGTCCTAAAGGCAGAAGTTTTTTTTTTTCATCTTAAAGCGGAGTTCCACCCAAAAGGGAAAGTTACGCTTTAAGCACTCATTCCCTGCTCCTCTTGAACAATTGGCACTTTTGAGGAGCGGGGGCAGGTACTCGATTTTGACAGGTACCCACTTCCCACTTCTGTTCTGAGCGGCGCTCAGAAATGGAAGTTCTCCTCCCTCCTGCAGTCTTCTGGGACACTGATAGGTCACAGAAGACCGCATCCACCATTCCCGATGCGCAGTGTGACTCGCGCATAACTGTGGGGGGATGGGACTGACTGGGGGAGGAGAGAGATCGCTGTTCCTAATTACTAGGAACAGACGATCACTCTCTACTCCCCAGAATGGAGATCTGTCCATTCTGTCTCTGTCAGGAGCGAACGCGGGGGCCCGGCAGACATCGCGGCCGCCGGGCACTCGCATCGGCTCCTACGTGACGTGGCGTGGTGAACGCGCCCTCTGTACCCCTTAAAGCACTCGCCGCACAGCTACGGAGATTCGCGCAGGGGAGCGAACCTGCCGCCGTATAACGACAGCGGCTGGTTGGCAAGTAGTTGAAAAGCAAAACTTTATATGCGCCCTCAAGACTTCCAATCCTGTCAGATACTTATCTCTCCCTGCAACACTCTGCGGATCCTTTCTCCAATCTCTACACCCCCACATCTGAGTAAGGCCTGTAGCTCTGCAATCAGCAAATCTCATGTTCCCTGCTGATTGGAGAGATCTAGCTCTAGCTGGGACCCTTGTTTTCTGCCGGGAAGCAGTTGTCTCTCTGCACAGGTCCAATATGCCCCCCTGTTAAGTCATTCTTATAGCTCTGCAATCAGCAAATTCATTCTCCCTGCTGATTGGAGAGATCTAGCACTCGTGGGACCTTTGTTCTCTGTGTTGAAGCAGTGGTCTCTTTGCTGAGGTCCAATATGCCTTGCTGAGTCAGACGTATAGCTCTGCAATCAGTAAAGCTCATGCTCCCTGCTGATTGGAGATATCTAGCTCTAGGTAGGACTCTAATGCCGCGTACACACGAGTGGAATTTCCGTTGGAAAAATCTTGGATGGTTTTTCCGACGGAATTCCGCTCAAGCTTGGCTTGCACACACACGGTCACACAAAAGTTCTCTGAACTTTCGACCGCCAAGAACGCGGTGACGTACAACACTACGACGAGCCGAGAAAATGAAGTTCAATGCTTCCGAGCATGCGTCGAATTGTTTCCGAGCATGCGTAGGAATTTTGCTCGTCCGAATTTTGTACAGATGATCGGAATTTCCGATCAGAACTTTTTACGACCGAAAAATTGAGAACCTGCTCTCAATCTTTTGCTGGCCGAAATTCCGCCAGCAAAAGTCCGATGGGGCCTACACACGGTCACATTTTCCGACCAAAAGCTCTCATCTGACTTTTGCTGGCGGAATTTCCGATCGTGTGTACGGGGCATTACTCTCTGTGTTGAATCAGTTGTCTCTCCGCAGAGCTCCAATATGCCCCCTTGCTAAGTAATTCTTATAGCTCTGGAATCAGCAAATTCATTCTCCCTGCTGATTGGAGAGATCTATCACCAGTGGGACCCTTATTCTCTGTGTTGAAGCTATGGTCTTTTTGCAGAGGTTCAACATGCCTCCTGCTAAGTCATGCCGCGTACACACGATCGGAATTCTCTGATGGTTTTCCGACGGAATTTTGCAATTTTTTGCTGTCGGGAATTCGGCAAGCAAAATTCCGATGGAGCCTACACACAGTTGCATTTTCCGATGAAAAGCTCTCATCGGTCTTTTTCTGGCCGGAATTCCGATCGTGTGTACGCGGCATCAGACTTATAGCTCTGCAATCAGCAAAGCTCATGCTCCCTGCTGATTGGAGAGATCTAGTTCTGGGTGGGACCCTTATTTTCTGCTGGGAAGCAGTTGTCTCTCTGCACAGGTCCAATAAGCCCCCCCCCCCTGCTAAATCAGACTTATAGCTCTTTGATCAGCAAACTCGTGCTCCCTGTTGACTGGAGAGACCTAGCTCTAGGTGGGACCCATGATCTATGTGTTGAAGCAGTGGTCTCTTTGCTGAGGTCCAACATGCCCCCTGCTGTGTCAGACTTATAGCTCTGCAATCAGCAAACTCGTGCTCTCCACTGATTGGAGAGCTCTGGCTCTGACTCAGCATGGGGGGCGTGTCAGACCTCCGCAGAGGGACCATTGCTTCCATACAGTCCTTCTCAAAACTACGCTGGCAGGGAATAGGCTTTTTCTGTTCGGGATGTGGCTGCTTTTTTACAAATCAAACCCAAAAGTTAAGACTGCACACCTTTTGCTGTGATGCATCTCTAATGCTTTCAGCTGATTAAACCTGAACGTTTAGCCGGGAGTTACACTAATTGGTGTTTTATTTGGAAACAGGAATGTTTTCGCGGGGTTAAAATAAGACATGGAAACCTTCCAAGTTTGATTAGAAAAACAATCCGAATCCGTTTAAATCCGTTGAGCCTCATGCGGGGGGAACGTGTACATGAGCCGCAGTACGCTCTGCACTGACATGAATTGTAGAAAAAAGATTGTATAGCCATCAGCAAAACTGATTGATGTTCAACGGTGAGAATCACAAAAAAGCTTTGCTGAGTGCACAAAGGACAACAAGCACAACAAAGGGGACAATAGGCTACACCGCTCTACAATAACACACATACATCACCCGCAAAGGTGTTTACATTGCGATGTTTATTCTTCTAGAAAGCATTAAAGTGGTTGTAAACCTCGGAAAAAAAGCCCAAAAAATAAAACAAACCCTACAAGACAAAAGCATAATGAGCTAGTTACATAGTTACATAGTAGGTGAGGTTGAAAAAAGACCATTAAGTCCAACCTATGTGTGTGATTATATGTCAGTATTACATTGTATATCCCTGTATGTTGTGGTCGTTCCGGTGCTTATCTAATAGTTTCTTGAAACTATCGTTGCCCCCCGCTGAGACCACCGCCTGTGGAAGGGAATTCCACATCCTTGCCGCTCTTATGCCGCGTACACACGGTCGGAATTCTCGTCAGAAAAAGCTCTGATGGTTTTCCCGTCGGAATGCCGACGGAATTTCACTTAAACTGTCTTGCCTACACACGGTCACACCAAATTCCGATGGTCAATAACACCGCAGCAAAAAAGACACAAGTCCATCAAGTCCAACCTATGTGTGTGATTATATGTCAGTATTACATTGTATATCCCTGTATGTTGCGGTCGTTCAGGTGCTTATCTAATAGTTTCTTGAAACTATCGTTGCCCCCCCCGCTGAGACCACCGCCTGTGGAAGGGAATTCCACATCCTTCCCGCTCTTATGCCGCGTACACACGGTCGGAATTCTCGTCAGAAAAAGCTCTGATGGTTTTCCCGTCGGAATTCTGACGGAATTTCGCTCAAACTGTCTTGCCTACACACGGTCACACCGAATTCCGACGGTCTGTAACAGACATAAAACGGCATAAAACACGTTCGACAGCACAATAAAAGGGAAGTTTAATGCTTCTGAGCATGCGTCGAATTGTTTCCGAGCATGCGTTGGAATTTTGCGTGTCGGAATTGCATACACACGATCGGAAAATCCGATAGAAAGGTTTTCCGTCTGAAAAATTAAGAACAGGTTCTCAATCCAAAGTCCGTTGGAAATTCCGACAGAAAAAGACCGATGGGCATACACATGGATGGAAAATCTGATGAAAAGCTCCCATCGGACTGTTTCCATCGGAAATTCCGACCGTGTGTACGCGGCATAAGAGGAGGGTCCATGACAGCCTATGTTCACAGGAAGTGAGATAAATGACAATGGCCATTATTTAACCCAGAAGAGAACCAGTGATGGACTTTGGAAAGGTGAATCTTCTGTAATGCTGGAGAGAAGGTCCAGCACTGAATTTTTTTATTCACCTTTTTTACACCTGCTGAGCTATGTATTGTTCATTTTATATGAAAAAAAGGTGGTGCTAAGCTTTACATTTCCAGCATCTACCAAAATAAAAACTACACTGCCACTTTTGGATGGACTGGCCCAATCTCGTGTTTCTGTCCTAGGCTGTGTATGACTGTGTGCGTGTGTAGAGAGAATGCAGAACTCGGAGCAGCATCCTGTGTAGAGGGAGAAGTGGTTCCCTTTCAGACAGTGACTAGCCTGTGGCTGACAAAAGTCGCCAGTAAAGGAAGGCAGACAGCTCTGTCCCCGAATGATACTGTCACAGAGTGATTTGTGAATGGAGCCTAAAGAATGGGAACCACAGACTTCACCTATGATTTAAGGACATAGAAACACGCCATTCATACTGTGGAGACTGGTCTCCACCAATACAGAGAGAAAAACCAAAACTTCCTCAAAAGTCTTGCACAGAGGAAATTCTCATACACATTAAAAAAAACAGCTTCAGGCAAATGCAAAAAAAAAAAAGGCTTCAAAAAAAGATTCCTTCAAGGGCCATGTATTCATTTCTAGGTTCAGCTAATAAAATTGACCTTTTTTACACTGTGTTGCCATGCCCCAGTTGAAAGCCGAAATTTGGCTGTTGGTGGAAACTGCTTTGTAAGCTAAACGGTTGGGCGAAACGTTGAAGGACTTATGAGATGGAGAAGGTGTCATTGACGGTTGGGCGAAACGTTGAAGGACTTATGAGATGGAGAAGGTGTCGTTGACGGTTGGGCGAAACGTTGAAGGACTTATGAGATGGAGAATGTGTCGTTGACGGTTGGGCAACACGTTGAAGGACTTATGAGATGGAGAAGGTGTCGTTGACGGTTGGGCGAAACGTTGAAGGACTTATGAGATGGAGAAGGTGTCGTTGACGGTTGGGCGAAACGTTGAAGGACTTATGAGATGGAGAAGGTGTCGTTGACTGGTACACCAAATAGAGAGGGCGTATTTGCATGCAGTCTGCAGAATGGCAGCTTTCGATAACTTTTATTGCCTCCTCTATTAGTAGTAACTCACATTCAATGAGATGTTCTGTAGTCTTACCAAGCCACTTAACCGAAAAAGCCACGAAATGTCTTCAACATTACAGAACAAGCCCAGTTGAATGTGACAAACTACTACTAGATATACAACGACCTGCATAAATGAGAACCTTCACAGACACGGTGACCTCTTCCTTGGATAGTGTTGCCATATAGCACTACAGGCCTGAGTGGATCAGAGGAGGATTTATGCAACGTCTTGGTAGGTAGGCCATGTCCGATTTTGGGCAGGTCACTGGAAAGATGCAGCTCTTTCCCAAGTAGCGCGGATGTGGGCTAGGGATCACAGGGCCTCAAAACAAAATTGCATAGGGCCCCTAAGAAAGAAAAGAGAAGAGGAAAGGACAGTGCACAAACACCCCCCCCCCCCCCCCCCCCCCCCCTGGCACCTCATCTCATATAAGCTGCATTGGGACAGTGCACAATCACAAAAGACCCTCCCAGATAAACTGAAGTGGTACAGTACACAGTCAGAAGATCCCCATTCAAAATAAGCTGAAGTGGGAGAGTACACAATCAGAAGACCCTCCCTCTTCCCACAAATATACTGCATTAGGACAGTGCACAATTAGAAGCCCTCCCCTCCCGAATATACCACACTGGGAAAGTGAACAATATGAAGACCCCCCCAAATATACCGCACTGGGACAGTGAACAATCTGAAGACCCCCCGAAATATACCACACTGGGACAGTAAACAATCTAAAGACCCCCCTAAATATACCGCATTGGGACAGTGAACAATCTGAAGGACCCCCCCCCCAAATAATATACTGCACTTGGACAGTGAACAATTTAAAGGACCCCCCCAATATACCACACTGGGACAGTGAACAATCTGAAGGTCCCCCCCAAATATACCGCACTGGGACAGTGAACAATTTAAAGGACCCCCCCAATATACCACACTGGGACAGTGAACAATCTGAAGGACCCCCCAAATATACCGCACTGGGACAGTGAACAATTTAAAGGACCCCCCAATATACCACACTGGGACAGTGAACAATCTGAAGGACCCCCCCCAAATATACCGCACTGGGACAGTGAACAATTTAAAGGACCCCCCCCAATATACCACACTGGGACAGTGAACAATCTGAAGGACCCCCCCAAATATACCGCACTGGGACAGTGAACAATTTAAAGGACCCCCCCAATATACCACACTGGGACAGTGAACAATCTGAAGACACCCCCCCCCCCCCCCCTCCCAAATATACCGCACTGGGACAGTGAACAATCTGAAGACCCCCCTAAATACACTGCATTGGGACAGTGAACAATCTGAAGGACCCCCCCCCCCCCAAATATACCGCACTGGGACAGTGAACAATTTAAAGGACCCCCCCCCCTAATATACCACACTGGGACAGTGAACAATCTGAAGAACCCCCCAAATATACTGCATTGGGACACTTAGCAACTTTATAATTCAAAGGTTAGGGATAGGTTTGGGTAGTTTTTGGTGCAGAGCTCCCAGTGCAGAGAATTTCCACTTTAATAAAACAATGTAACTAGTCGTTCATAATACTGTAGCTTTTAATTTCCAGACCTCATCAGGCTTCATTCCTTTTCCCCCCAATGTATTTTCCTCTGCTCATTAGTGACTCTTTGCAGCCTGGATGGGGTTATGCCCTTTGACCTCTTAGTGAAGGAAACATTTTAGACTGTCAGGTGACATCTTGATTGTACAGGGTTTGGTTGACATGGATAAAAGTTGCTTGTCAACTAAAATCTTGCCAAAGGCAAAGCATTGAGGAGACGGATGGAGAAGACAGAGGGCCATCAGAGTGATGGCGTGAGCTGCATGTGACCATTTGGCAGACACATGGGACGTGTGGCTGTAATCTGAGGGTGAGAGATAAAGGAAGGATGAATAAGAAGAAAGACACCATGTCTCAGTGTAGGCTGCCACGCTGTCCTGGTGGAGTTCACCATCTGTGTGGAGCAAATTATGCTTAAGTTGACCATACACAACGTGAATGTTGTCTAGTTCCTGGTGAC
Organism: Lithobates sylvaticus; assembly: GCA_028564925.1. Lineage (NCBI taxonomy): Eukaryota > Metazoa > Chordata > Amphibia > Anura > Ranidae > Lithobates > Lithobates sylvaticus. The sequence goes on from CM053030.1 coordinate 42,916,822, forward strand.
CCTAATCCTTCAAACCATGGGTGGCTGTGTTGGAAACGGGTAGAAATTTGTCATCCGAATAGTGCCTGACTCCAATGGGAGAGCCTCGGGTGCCGGTTGTCAATATAAGGACTCCTCCATCCATGTTGTTTAGCATGGATGGGGGGAATCAATAGAATTCTCTCGTTCTGCACTGGGGGCTAAATGGAAGAAATCCTAAAGTGTATGGACAGCTTTAGAGTGACTTCTCCATGCTGTGTAGTTAGCAGGTGCCACGATTTCCAGAGTATTTGAAAATTAGCCTCTGCAAATTTACCTTCTTACAATTGTCCCCGCATCATTTAAACTCCACGGCCTACCAGGCACGAACACCCCCTTCCTGACCAAGCCATTTTCCAGCTTTCAGCGCTGTCGCATTTTGAATGACAATTGCGCGCTCATGCAACGCTGTACCCAAATAACATTTTTATCATTTTTTCCCCACAAATAGAGCTTTCTTTTGGTGGTATTTGATCACGTCTGCGGTTTTTATTTCTTGCGCTATAAACAAAAGAGGTACAAGTTTGAAAAAACACAATATTTTTTACTTTTTGCTATAATAAATATCCAATGAATTTTTTTTTAAACAAATTTTTTCCTCAGTTTAGGCCGACACGTATTCTTCTACATATTTTTGGTTAAAAAAAAATGCTATAAGTGTATATTGATTGGTTTGCTCAAACGTTATAGCGTCTACAAAATAGGGGATAGATTTATAGCATTTTTATTATTATATTTCTTTATACTAGTAATGGCGGTGATCTGCGATTTTTATCGTGACTGCGATATTGCGGCGGACATATCGGACACTTTTGACACATTTTTGGGACCATTCACATTTATACTGTGATCCGTGCTATAAAAATGCATTGCATTACAGTATAAATGTGACTGGCAGGGAAGGGGTTAACACTAGGGGGTGATCAAGGGGTTAATATGTTCCCTATGGGAGAGATTCTAACTGGGGGGGAGGGGACTGCCTGGGGGAGGTGACTGATTGGTGTCCCTATGTACAAGGGACACACCATCGGTTTTTCGTTTACACACACAGATCCATGTCCTGCTCAGTTACTGGACAATCGCGGGTCCCCGGCGCACATCGCGGCCACCGGGCACATGCATCGGGTCCCCAGCAACGTGGCAGTCGCGCACATGCCCCCTAGTGGCCGCAAAGGAATTCATGTCATATGACGGCGGCCCGGAACAACAGATGCTTCTTACCGCCGTCATATGACAGTGGGCGGGTGGGCAGAGGTTAAACCCCATGGCCTACCTGAGTATTGTTGCTGACCATGTCCATCCCTTTATGACTACAGTGTCCTCATCTTCTGATGGCTCCTTCCAGCAGGATAATGTACCATGTCACAAAGCTCCAATCATCTCACCACTGGACAATGAGGTCACTGTACTCCAATGGCCTCCACACTCACCAGATCTCAATATAGAGCACCTTTAACCTCTTGCCGACCAGCTGCCGCCATTATACTGGAGCAGGTCGGCTCTCCTGTGCAAACCGCCATAGGTGTACGTCGGTCTGTGCAGGAAGGCTTGTGGCCACCCGCGATCGCTTTGTACAGAGGCAGAACAGGGAACTGCCTATGTAAACAAGGCAATTCCCTGTTCTGCCTAGTGACATGTCAGAGAACTTCTGTTCCCAGTCATCGGGAACAGCGAGCTCTGTCATGTCCTAGATAGCCCCCCCCCCCCCCCCCCCCACAGTTAGAACACACCCAGGGAACACAGATAACCCCTTGATGGCCCCCCTAGTGTTCACCCCTTCCCTGCCAGTGACATTTATACAGTAATCAGTGCCTATTTTTAGCTCTGATCGCTGTATAAATGTCACTGGTTCCAAAAAAGGGTCCGATCTGTCTGTCGCAATGTCGCAGTCCCGCAAAAAAAAAAAGGGCATATTACCGCCATTACTAGTAAAAGGAAAATAAGAAGAATTAAAATGCCATAAATCTATTACCTATTTTGTAGACGCTATAACCCTTGCGCAAACAATCAATATACGCTTATTGCGATTTTTTTTTACCAAAAATATGTAGAACAAAAAATGACCAAAAAAAATCTAATCTGATGAAGAAATTTGTTTTTGTTTTTTTAAATTTGGGATATTTATTATAGCAAAAAGTAAAGTATATAGTTTTTTTTTCAAAATTGTCAGTCTTTTTTTTGTTTATAGCGCAAAAAATAAAAACCACAGAGGTAATCAAATACCACCAAAAGATAGCTCTATTTGTGGGGAAAAAAAAGGATATCAATTTTGTTTGGGTACAACGTTGCATGACCGCGCAATTGTCAGTTAGAGCGATTGTAGTGCTGTATCGCAAAGCAATATTTTTTACTTTTTGCTATAATTATATCCCCAAAAAACATATAAAAAAACATTTTTTTTTTCTCAGTTTAGGCCGATACATATTCTTCTACATATCTTTGGTAAAAAAAAAAACGCAATAAGCGTTTATTTATTGGTTTGCGCAAAAGTTATAGCGTCTACAAAATAGGGGATAGTTTTATGTCATTTTTATTAATCATCTTTTTTTTACTAGTAATGGCGGTGATCAGCAATTTTTATCGTGACTGCAACATTATGGCGGACACATCAGATAATTTTGTACACAGCACAAGCAGATTCCGAAAATCGCTGAAGATGAACGGCGCCTGCGCCGTGAGTCCCCTTTCAAGCGCCACCATACAAGTGGACATAGAGTTAGAATCCAAAAGAGCCGAGCGCAGCGAGCCCGTGCTCAAAGCTTGGCGAGCGAATCGAGGGGCCCTCTAACTATTAGCAGCCCTATGTCCACTTGGATGGTGGGGCTTCCATCTGGACTCACGGCGCAGGCGCCGTTCTTCTTCTTGAGTTTTTCCGAATCTCCTTTTGCTCCGTACTGCGCAAGCGCTGCACCTTCACGGTACGGGGCGGACTAAATTTGATAGGCGGACACTATCCGACAGAACACCGGTTCTGTTTGTTATCTGTACAGTTATTATTTGACCACGGTTGTTGTTGACACTTTATATAGCGCAATTATTACCATATTAGTTCTAGAATGGCGACATCTCAACAATTGGCATCACTTTCCCAGACAACTCCTCTATACACCAATAATCTCCCGTATTATGCGATTAGAAAGTTCCGCGTCTCTGGCAAGGCATTGCAATCTTTGTTCAGTTATCTTTTTTATTACTAAACACTCGATAAGGGAGCAAATAGTACAGACTCTACACAAAGCCAACTTCTAGGAAAAAACATTCTCCAGGTACAGCGTACAGTCACCAATTTATTTGTCCAAATGTCAAGGACGTGGAGATACATAAGTCCTCATGGCAGCATTGATGTATGATTGAAGGATGGCTATTGGACTTGTCAGCGGGGAGATTGAAGAAGCCTCTTTATGGTGGACCTCTGTGCAGGGATAATCCCCTCTGGTGCTTGGGGGTCCTGAAATGCATCTCAATGGGTAAAAGGTCACAAGGATGGGATTCCTCGCAGCTAGGAATGGCCATACAAAAAAATGTGTATCTTTAGTGTATCATTAAAGGCTTGAAAAGGAATGCCAACAAACAAAACACTGTTTCTGAGAAAGCACCGATTCCAGAGTTCAGCAACAACAGATATTACAGTGGGGCCTCCAAAATATCATTAGAAAGGTGTAAAGTTTGTTTAGGTATGAAATTCAGGGAAAGAGATACATAAACAGATAAAATACATATAAGTGAGATGTTTTACGTGCCAAAGAATTTGTATTCCTGTCCTTCCAGTTCTGAGATCTACTTAGCTCTGCCCAACAGCACAGCGTTGTCTGTCAGGGCAGGAGAAGACCTGATTTTTTTTTGATTTTTTTTTATGAGCAGTTCAAGAACATTTATAGGTATTGTCCTGCCTGCCTGCCCCCAGCCTGTGATTGGACATTAAAAGGAGAAGCAGCAGACCCATGAGCTCATCTCTCTTTCACTCTGCTATCTCCTTATATCAGCGTATCATTCCTTAGAACAACTGCTTCCTTGTGCTGCTTCTCCCTCTGTTTGCCCAGTCTATCTGAGCTTTACTGTACGGGGGTTTCAAGAGGCTAATAACAGGTAAAACTCAGGTACGGAGCGCCACCCATTTTTAAACCCTATAAAAAAAGTACTCACCTTCCTCGATCCGAAACGGCAGTTTTTTTTTTTTTTTTTAACTTACCTTTAGCTGTTCTTCTTCTTGGCATCCATCGCTTCCTGGTTCTTGGTCCCTCGGATATGGGCTATTACGCAGTATCCCCTAGCCCGCACTGTCTCCTGGGAGCTTGTGTCATAGCTCCCAGGAGTCAGTGCGGCTGCCTGGCCCGAGATCGCGCGAGACTTGCAGGACTTTTGACGCCACCGCCGCCGCTGTGAGCTGCTGACGGCGCATGCGCGAGATTAGAATGAATGGGCGTCAGTGAAATCCAGGAACAGAACGCCTGGAGATTTCACTCGCCCACAGCCAAGATGGAGAACCGCAACAGGTTCTTTCTAAAGTCATATTTTACTAGAAAAAACGAAAGGCACTACTCCTGCAACCCGGACTGGTGAGTAATTAAATGCCAAAATATACTGTTTATTAAGTGCTTTTAAAAAAAAAAAAACGTTAGGGGCAGTGGAGCCCCGCTTTAAGGTGGATCTTTTTTTTTTTTTTTCCATTTAGACAGCAAGTTGAGGAATACTCCCAGCTAAGACATTGTATTCTGACAGCAGGGACTCTTCGCATCTCCATCAATCAGCATTTTTTTTCTCCCAAATGTCTAATGCCCCCGTACACACGGTCGGAAATTCCGACAGAAAATGTCCGCTCGGACCATGTTGTCGGAAAATCCGCCCGTGTGTGGGCTCCATCGGACTTTTTCCGTTGGAATTTCCGACAGAAAAAAATTTGAGATCCTGCTCTCAAATTTTCCGACAACAAAATCCGATGTGACTTTTTCCGATCGCGTGTAGAGAATTCCGACGGACAAAGTGCCACGCATGCTGAGATCAAATTACGAGACCAAAGCTATTGGCTACTAGCCTCTACGTAGTTCAGTCGTACGCAACGAACGTCACCACGTTCAGAATGATCGGATTTTCCGACAACTTTGTCCGACCGTGTGTATGCAACACCAGTGTCGGACAAAATCCGTCGGAAAAAATATGATGGATTTTGTGGTCGGAATTTCCGACCGTGTGTACGGGGACTTAGGGATAGTTGGTTGGGGATACAGATGTAGTGGCCATAACCCCCAATGGGGTGGCCTTGACTTTTGGGCTTACCGGTTACCTCCGCTTGGCTTGTTGATCCATGTCTAGGGGTTCCCAGGGTTAGTACCCAACAACTTTGGGTGCTGACACCATAAAAGTCCTTTTAGAAGGTTTTTATTTGCAGGGGTAACATCCAACAAACACAGTCTCGAATGGGAACAGAGGGTAAGGGTAAAGAAACTCAGGCACCTTGAACTGCTGACAATTAGAATGTCTCTAACAAAAACACAGAGAGTTGCCACTCGCAGCTGGGCGCTTCAATGCTGAACAAATCTCTAGCCAGAGATTATGGCAGTCAACAATTTGGTCCGGAAACTTGTAAAGTCTCTGACATTGAATAAACTTTCAACCAAAAGTGAATAGGAACTTTTTCTCAGTACCTGGAATGTTCTCTGTCTCCTTGGCAGTACTGCGAAACTGTGGATTCGTTAGAGTCCATAACAACCCAGCAACCAGGCTCTTCTTGGGATGCCAACTCCAAAAAGTCCTCCCCTGGTCGCTTACACAAGCTGCGGTGCCCCTCCAAGGTTGAGAGCACACCCGGACGCCTTGAATCCTCCCTCAGTTACTGCACCTCGGACCAGCCGGTTCCGAGACTCGGGAACAGATGGATCCTTTGCCCCAGACCAAGCGGGTCTATGGGGCTAGTCAAACTGACCATGTTGCGGGACGCCAAGCGCTCCCGGGCCCAGGACCCCTTGCGGGGCTACCCCGGTCCAGATTCAGGAACAGGCAGCTACGGCCGAACCCCGAACACGTGACTTCAACATCTTAAATACCCTTCCTCAGACTCCTCAGCGGGGCCAGACGCACCCACTGATTGGCTCCGGGGAAGACTGATACTCAAACCGTCCAACCAGGCCTGGTTCTAGGCCTGTCATGTGTACCTCACTGTACCCATGACCAGGCAGAACCCTAGTACAGCCCAGCCAAACTGATGCCAAAGTTAACCTGCACAATTAACCCTCAGAACCCCATTACTGTTCTGAGGAAAAAACTACATTTTCACATATAGCGAACACCTTGTAAAAGTGTCACCGCTACACTTAGAACAACTGCTTCCTTGTGCTGCTTCTCCCTCTGTTTGCCCAGTCTATCTGAGCTTTACTGTACAGGGGTTTCACAAGGCTAATAACAGGTAAAACTCAGGTACTTAAGGTGGCCATAATTGGATCTTTTTTTTTTCCATTTAGACAGCAAGTTGAAGAATACTCCAAGCTAAGAAATTGTATTCTGACAGCAGGGACTCTTCGCATCTCCATCAATCACCTTTTTGCATTTTTTTTTTCCTCCCAAATGTCTAGGGGATAGTTGGTTGGGGATACAGACTACCCCAAAACAACAGCAAAAATTCCCTCCACTCAGTAGGTTCTTTTAGTATCTTTTACCTCTGCCACGGGCTAATGTAGAACTTCTTGTCCTCCTGCCACATGCCAATGTAGACGCTTTAGTACCCTTTATTATCTTCAGCCTCTCTCACAGGATAGTTATGGACCTTTAAGCCAAGCTCAGCAAATTGTTGTAAAGGCCCCTTTAAGCCGAGACCAGCAGTTGACTACACAAATCTCTTCTCCAGCTCCATATTCCTTCCCTAGGCAGCAGACCTGAGAAGCCTTGAACTACACCCCTCTCTGGGGCTATACCCTTCATAGGCCTACAGTAAGAACCTCTGGATTTTTCTCACCCTTCCCAGGCAACATGTCTATGAGACCAAGAACCCCTGGATTCTTCTCACCCTCCCAAGTCAGAAGGCCTGAGAGGCCAAGAACCTCTGGATTCTTCCCACCTTCCCCAGGCAACAGGCCTATGAGGCCAAGAAACTCTGGATTCTTCCCACCTTCCCCAGACAACAGGCCTATGAGGCCAAGAAAATCTGTATGTTTCTTATGCTCCCCAGTCAGTAGGCCTGAGAGGTCAAGAATCTCTGGATTCGTCTCACCCTCCCCAGTCAGCAGGCCTGGGAGACCAAGAACCTCTGGATTCTTCTCACCTTCCCCAGGCAACAGGCTTATGAGGCCAAGAAACTCTGGATTTTTCTTATGCTCCCCAGTCAGTAGGCCTGAGAGGTCAAGCATCTCTGGATTCGTCTCACCCTCACCAGGCAGCAGGCCTGAGAGGTCAAGAACCTCTGGATTCTTCTCAGCCTCCCAATGCAGCAAGCCTGGGAGGCAATGACTGAATCCCTATTACACACATCCTCTCTGGCACAAGCCTGGGGGAGATGGACCCTCCTCTCCTGCCAGGAGCCAAGGCGGCAAAGACCCTTTTAGAAGGTCACCCCAAATACTAATCTCCTTCCTCAGCCCACCTTACCGGCGTAAATCTCTCAGTAATTGGCCAGGGTAAAATAAATATTCATAACCCCCAATATTGTATCTTCTCACTCTACCTACTCTACTGGAGAACACCCCTCAGGAAAAAACAGAAGCAAGCAATGTCCTGGGCTTGGGGAAAACCCAACAAATCCAGATAACAAACAATCTGAGCTCAGGCTGGCTACAGCCTAGCTGCCAACATTAAATTGATACTAGGGTCACTCCAACTCAGTAGTGACTGGTGCTCAATTTTCTTGGGGGAGGCAGCCCACGGCCCACCCAGCCAGCCAGCCAGCTAACCAACCACCTCCCACCCTGGCACTCACTCGATCACAGCTCCCCCCCGTCGCTCGATTGCCGCATCGCTTGCCAGGCACCCTGCCAGCCCCGCACTTATCCCATCCAGGTCGCGGCCTCCCCCTTGTCTCTTCCTGAGTCCCGGTTGTCGCTTCTCCTCCCGGCCAATCAAGATGTAAATTCACACCGCTTTCACCAAATTACTCTGAAAAAAACCCAGATATAACCTTTGTAGCAACCCTGCCATAAGTTGGGGGAGGCAGCCCACGGCCCACCCAGCCAGCCAGCCAGCTAACCAACCACCTCCCACCCTGGCACTCGCTCGATCACAGCTCCCCCCGTCGCTCGATTGCCGCATCGATTGCCAGGCACCCCGCCAGCCCCGCACTTATCCCATCCAGGTCACTGCCTCCCCTGTGTCTCCTCCTGAGTCCCGGTTGTTGCTTCTCCTCCCGGCCAATCAGGACTTAGGACTTGTGGCCAATTGGGTCTTAGGACTCCCGGCCAATTGGGTCTCAGGACCCACTTCCTGATTGGCCAGGAAGAGAAACAGGAAGACATTGGCAAATATTAATTTGCTAATGTCACACAACTGGGTGGGCTCTGGGCACAATGCTCTTCTCTCCGAGCCCACCCTATTTGAAGCCAATTAGATCCTAAGGCTCTATTTATGTGCTTCTAAAAAAATAAAAATAAAAAAAACCCATTGAAATTCATGCGACCCACGCCCTGCATGGAGATTAGGGGTTATGGATTGGGGGGGGGGGGGGCAGCGCCCCTGCTCCCTGCATGAGCGGCCGCCACTGCTCCAACTTATGGCAGGGTTGCTACAAAGGTTATATCTGTGTTTTTTCAGAGTAATTTGGTGAAAGCGGTGTGAATTTACATCCTCTGTAACTGTTACATAAGGTTAAATAAGGTTTGTGTGCCTGGAGTTCAGCTTTATCAATTCCACTCAAAGACCAGCATTTGGTTTACCTATTTCTGAGAATGCTCACAAAGATGAAAAAGTCTGTGCGGTTATCTTTAAGATCGGATTGTTTGGGAATCACACCGCTTGAATGTGAAAGGGAATATTTGCAATGCAAATAAGGCCAGGGACTGATAATGCAAATTCCTGCCATGCAAAGTGCAAACTGGTGCTATCTAAATACAAATTCATGTATGCATTCCATAAGAGGGATCGACATTCTCTGCACGTCCCACAACCGGTCACAGCTAATCCCAGTAACACCCACCAATCAGATCCTGTGCTGACAGCAAAAAAGTGGAACAGTTAAAAGACAAACTTCAGCTGCAGATGTGATCGGTGTCATTCAGCCTCACTTTTTTACTTTTTTTTCCCAAATTCGGACAGTCAGTTAAGCGCTCCAGCTGTCAGTCTGATCTTTCAGCAAGTGTGCAGGGGATGATGGGAATTTAAAATTAAGAAAGATTATGAGCAGTTACACAAGGCGTGTAAAAGGAAGTTTAATTAATAAAAAAAATGTATTCAACTCTGGAATCAACCCCACTCACCAGCACTGGACCTCACTAATCACGTTACGTAGGCGTACAGGAATATAGCCAATTTAAAAAAATAATAATTTTGGATAGAGTAGAAGGATTAGAACCCCTTTCAGGTTTCAATTGCTACACAAATGTGAATTGAAGCCCCACACCATTGCTAGAAGGTCCAGATACTACTTTACTTTACGGTCAGAAATTCAGACGGAAAATGTCCGATCGGACCATTTTGTCGGAAAATCCACCCGTATGTGGGCTCCGTCTGACTTTTTCCGTCGGAATCAGATTTTTATGCATACGAATTTTGTACGAAATACGAAATTTAGTATACGAACTTCAGATCCAAATTCCATTACAACAGAATCTGACAGAATGTTCGTTAACTACGATTATTCGTTATGATAAAGTTAAAAACCCCAGGAAGTCAGCACAGCACAGGGATGGTGGGAGCCCCTCATAAAGATAAATTCATCATAACGAACGTTCGTAATTGTTACGAAAAGTTTACGAATCTAACGAAAATTCGTATTTCGTACGAATCTGAAATAAATTTCGGACACGAATTACGAAATACGAATACATTTTAATACGAAACGGAACAGAACGAAACAAAACAAATTTATTGAGGGCGCACATGTCTACTGACCTGTAGGGGCTTCTAAAGCCTTTTAAATTTAACAAAATCATTATGTTGATGTTTATTGATTTACATCATCATTTGGGATATTGCATATTTTATACCTTTGATATTTTTATTATATCTGTGATCTGTTTCCATTTTTTTATTTCACTGGTGCAATATGTAGCATTCATAAATCTCCTGAAGAAGCCAGTGATTGGCGAAGCATGTAGAGTGGAAGTAACTACATATGTGAACCATATAGAATGTTTCTTGATAGATTTTTATATTTCATCTTTTCTTTTTTTTTTCTTTAAATTTTTTTTCTTGCTGCCTGAATTTTTAAAAATAAATTTTAGATAGTTTTCAAATGAATGAAAAACAAAACAAAAAAAAAGAGCTACGTTACTTACCAGTAACGTTGTTTCTAGGAACTTTCCAGGCCGGTGTCTTGCAGAGAAAGTTCCCCCGGCGGATAAGGACCCCCCTGTACTGCGCAGGCGCTGCGCTTGCGCAGTACGAAGCACAAAGGAGTTACCGAAAATAGCCGAAGTCAGTCAGCTGTACACGGCGCCTGCGCACTACATTCTAACCTATGTCCAGGTTCGAGCCCCACCATCCAAGTGGACATAGCGTTAGAATAAAAATGTGCCAAGCGCAGCGAGGCCGTGTTACAGGCGCGGTGTACAGCTGATTAACTGTCTTCTGCTTCGGCTATTTCCGTCGTCTTCGTTATGCTTTGTACTGCGCAGTACAGGGGGTCCTTATCCGCCAAGGGGAACTTTCTCGGCAGAACACCGGTGTCCTGTCAGATACTGTCCCCCATCGGATAGTGTCCGCCGTGTACTGCGCATGCACAGTACACAGCACAAGCAGATTCCGGAAATAGCCAAAGTTGAAAGGGCGCCTGCGCTGTGAGCCCAGGTTCAATCCCCACCATCCAAGTGGACATAGAGTTAGAATCCAAAAGAGCCGAGCGCAGCGAGGCTGTGCCCGAAGCGTGGTGAGCGAAGCGAGCCTGCGAGGGGGGCACTCTAACTATTTGCAGCCCTATGTCCACTTGGATGGTGGGGCTTGCATCTGGACTCACGGCGCAGGCGCCGTTCTTTTTCCGAGATTTTCCGAATCTCCTTGTGCTCCGTACTGCGCAAGCGATGCGCCTGCGCAGTACGTGGCGGCCAAAATTTGATAGGCGGACACTATATGACAGCACACCTGAGAGATGAGAGGCTCCTCCCCACAGGAAACACAATCACTTGAGAGCTGTTTTATGTCCCCTCCCTTCCCCTCGATCCTCAGTTTGTAGAGAAGTAACTCCTAAACCCGGTTCATAAGGGGAATCATTCCTCATAGGTACTCACCATTTAGTATTGAACACTTTGCCCTCCTCCAATGGGCGGGAAGTAGGCTTGCCGTCCTGAAAGGTGCCTATAAACAACGTTACCGGTAAGTAATGTAGCTCCTTTTCTCCTATCACCTTCCAGGACGGCACACTTGAGAGGATAAGCAAGTAACCTCAGGCCTACTTTAGGATGGGACCACTGCCTGCAAGACCTTGGAGAACACTCAGTTCTACAATGAGCTTTACCTCCACTCCATAACGCCTGATGAAGGTATCTCAGCTAGATCATGTGGCTTTTCTGCAGGTCTGCTCCACCGATGTCCCTGCCTTCTCCACTTCGGATGCAGGATCTAGGTGGAGTGGGCTCTTAAAGATGGAATCAGAAAAGATGTTAAACTTGTAGGTTAGCAATGTTCCCTGTCTCAATCATCTAGCAACCATGGCCTATTGTGCCTGTAAGTGCTACTAATGCCCCGTACACATATTGTCCGCTGGACCTAGTCCGGCGGGACTTCCCCACACACGCCCGGACTTCGGAGCGTGTGACTTGCCCACACACACCCGGACTTCTCCGGCGGACAATCCGCTGGACAAAGTCCGCGGGACTTTTGAAAATGAACGGACTTGCCCACACACGGAGCAGTCCGTTCATTTAGAACGTAACTTCAGGTATACGTAGCTAGCGTAGGCAGTGAATGCCGCCGTGCTAGCTCCGTCACCTGGCATGGATTTAAAATTCATCTCAGACCCTTATCCGAGCACGCAGCCCGGCAGGCCAGGAAAGGGGTGGGGACGAGCGAGTGCCCCCCCCTCCTGAGCCATACCAGGCCGCGTGCCCTCAACATGGGGGGTGCCCTGGGGAAAGGGGGGCTGTGCGGCCCCCCCCCCCCCCCCCACCCCCCAAAGCACCTTGTCCCCATGTTGATGAGGACAAGGGCCTCTTCCCGACAACCCTGGCCATTGGTTGTCGGGGTCTGCGGGCGGGGGGCTTATCGGAATCTGGGAGCCCCCTTTTATAAGGGGGCCCTCAGATCCCGGCCCCCCACCCTATGTGAATGAGTATGGGGTACGATGTACCCCTACCCATTCACCTAAGGTGTAAAATGTAAAGTAAAAAACCACACAATTTTGAAAAAATATTTTATTGCACTGCTCCGGGGGTCTTCTTCCGTCTTGGGGGTCTTCTCGCCGGACTCCTCCGCCATATACCTAGCTCTTTTACCGAGCGGAGAAGTCCGGCTACCTTCTTCGTCGTCGCCGCCGTCGTCTGGGGGTCTCGATCCGCCTTCGGGGGTCTTCCGGGGTCTCTTCTGTTCTTGCCGCGGTCGTCGTTTTCCGCTTGCCGGAGGATGCTGGGACTGTGACATCACAAGGGGGCGGGGTCACCATGTGACATGAGCATGTGACCCTGTCCCCTTGTCCCTATATAAGTCCCAGCACAGCGCGGCTCTGCCATTCCGGCCAGAGACAGCGACGGGTCAACATCGGAAGAAGAAGAAGAAGAAGAAGGCGGAAAACGACGACCGCGGCAAGAGAAGAGACCCCCGAAGGCGGGTCGAGACCCCCAGACAACGGCGGCGACGACGAAGAAGGTAGCCGGACTTCTCCGCTCGGTAAAAGAGCTTGGTAAATGGCGGAGGAGTCCGGTGAGAAGACCCCCAAGACGGAAGAAGACCCCCGGAGCAGTGCAATAAAATATTTTTTCAAAATTGTGTGGTTTTTTACTTTACATTTTACACCTTAGGTGAATGGGTAGGGGTACATCGTACCCCATACTCATTCACATAGGGTGGGGGGCCGGGATCTGAGGGCCCCCTTATAAAAGGGGGCTCCCAGATTCCGATAAGCCCCCCGCCCGCAGACCCCGACAACCAATGGCCAGGGTTGTCGGGAAGAGGCCCTTGACCTCATCAACATGGGGACAAGGTGCTTTGGGGTGGGGGGGCCGCACGGCCCCCCTTTCCCCAGGGCACCCCCCATGTTGAGGGCATGAGGCCTGGTATGGCTCAGGAGGGGGGGGCACTCGCTCGTCCCCACCCCTTTCCTGGCCTGCTGGGCTGCGTGCTCGGATAAGGGTCTGAGATGAATTTGGGGGGGACCCCCACGCCGTTTTTCGGCGTGGGGAGTCCCTTTAAATCCATGCAGGTGGCGGAGCTAGCGCGGCAGCATTCACTGCCTACGCTAGCTACATATACCTGAAGTCCCGTGCTAAATGAACGGACTTTCCGATGAGCGGCAAGTCCGTTCATTTCAAAAGTCCGGCGGACTAGCCTACTAACGGCGGGATTGTCCGCCGGACCACTAGGTTTTAAAACAAAACTTAAAACCTAGTCTGCCGGACTTTTGGCGCCAAAAAGTCCGCCGGCGCCCACACACCAGTGCCCATCAGTGCCACCCATCAGTGCCACCTATCAGTGCCCTTCAGTGACACCTATCAGTGCCCTTCAGTGACACCTATCAGTGCCCTTCAGTGACACCAATTAGTGCCAACCATCAGTGCCACCTATCAGTGCCCATAAGTGCCGCCTTATCAGTGCCCATCAGTGCAGCCCATGAGTGCAGCCTAACAGTGCTCATCGGTGTAGCCTATCAGTGCCCACCTGTGCCCATCAGTGCAGCCTATCAGTGCTCATCGGTGCAGCCTATCAGTGCCCACCAGTGCCCATCAGTGCAGCCTATCAGTGCTCATCAGTGCAGCCTATCAGTGCTCATCAGTGCAGCCTATTAGTACTCATCGGTGCAGCCTATCAGTGTCCACCAGTGCCCATCAGTGCAGCCTTATCAGTGCACATCAATGAAGAAGAAGAATTACATGTTTTCAAAATTTTATAACAAACTATGAAACAGTTTATATAATTTTTTTCCAAATTTTTGGTCTTTTTTCGTTATTTTTTTTTGCAAAAAAAAAAAAAACAGCAGTGATTAAATACCATCAAAAGAAAGCTCTATTTGTGTGAAAAAAAAAATGATTAAAATGTCATTTGGGTACAGTGTTGTATGACCGCACAATTGTCATTCAAAGAGTGACAGAGCAAAAAGTTAAAAACTGGTCTGGGCAGGAGGGGGGGGGGGGGGGGGGGGTGGGCGGGGGGGGGGGGGGGGGGGGGGGGGGGGTTTAAGTGCCCAGTAAGCAAGTGGTTAACTAATCTTAGGCCTAGATGATATTTTTTTTTTTTTAAACGTGTGCAAAAACGGCAAAAACGGCTCCGGCAGAGAAAGGGTTAATGGCATTTCTTCCGGTGTAATTATCTGCCTCAAAAACTCATCCACTTCTTTTATGACAGGTCTGCTTTAAAATAAGTTTGGTGCTGTTTCAGCGGGGTGCAGCAGTCTGTGATCGGTGATATCAGTCTTGTTTACAAAGGAGACACCGCACCGCATTTCATTATCTCTTGTTGGGAATTGATGACCGGGCACATTGCTGTGTTCGGCGACAAACAAAATAGTTTTAATGACCCAGAACTAATAACTGTTCTGCTAATGTAATGTTACAGGGTAATCATAACATTAATAAATGGCTTATAGCTATCCTCGTACTGATAAATTCAGGGCAGAACTCATTATGGAGATTAAACGCTTTATATATATATCGATTAACCTTCAACAAATCACTTTATTTACTGAGTACCACGTGCGGGAAATTGGCTGCGTTCTCTCCAATGGTGACAGTAAGGTTCCAAGCATCCTATAAGGGGCCCCTAAGAAAGTATAGGGACTTTTTGTTCCAGGGCCACATAACAGTTGCCTGTCTGCTCTCTGATTGGTTATGTTGTTCTCCAATCAGGACAAGGGCGTGTGGTCTTTAAGATGGGGTGGTCAGCTGAGATGGGAAAACACTATAACTCTGTCACATTGTGGGCCCAATTCAAATCCCTTACCTCTCAACCAATCAGTGAATGTCTTCATGAAACTTGTTGGCTGTATTTGATATTCCAAAATGCATTGGCTGCATCTGACATTCCAAAACTCGTTGGCTGTACCTGATGTTCTTAAATGCATTGGCTGTATCTGATGTTCTGAAACGAATTGGCTGCAACCACTGTTCTAAAATGCGTTGGGTGGATCTGACTTCCGAAATGCGTTGACCAGCTCTGACATTCCCAAGAGCGTTGGCTGTATTAGACATTCTAAAATGCATTGGCTGTATCTGATGTTTCAAAATGCCTTGACACATCTGATACATTCTGAAATGTGTTTACAGGCGCTGATGTTCTGAAGAGCATTGTATTTGATGTTCCGAAACACATTGGCTGTATCTGATGTTCTAAAATGCGTTGGGTGGCTCTGACCTCTGAAATGCACTGATCAGCTCTGACATTCCGAAGAGCGCTGGCTGTATCTGACATTCCAAAATGCATTGGTTGTTTCTGATGTTGCAAAATGCATGAGTGCATCTGAAACATGTTGACTGGCTCTGATGTTCTGAAGAGCTTTGGCTGTAGCTGACACTGTGAAACACATTGGCTGTATCTAATCTTCCCGAACACATTGGCTGTATCTGATCTTCCGAAACACATTGGCTGTTTCTGGTGTTCCAAAATGTGTTGGATGCATCTGACACTCTGAAATGTGTTGACTGGCTCTGCCTTTCCAAAAAGCATTGGCTGTATCTGATGTTCTTAAAGGCATTGATTGTATTTGATGCTCCGAAAAGCAATTGCTGTATCAAATGTTCCGGAATGCATAGGCTTTATCCGGTGTTCCAAAACGTGTTGACAGTATCTGACATTAGAAAATAAATTGACTAGGTTTGACTTTTCGAAACAAACTAGTTTATCTGAAGCTTTAAAATGCATCTGACATTCCGAAATGCATTGGCTGTATCTGATGTTCTGAAGAAAGTTCACTGTATCTGGCATTCTGAAACATTTGATGTTCTGAAATGGATTGGTTACTTTAACTGATAATTTAGCGGTTATGCAATGCTGTATATAAAATAGAGATTTTCTTTTGGCGGTATTTGATCACCTCTGCGGTTTTTATTTTTTGCGCTATAAACAAAAAAGACCGACAATTAAAAAAAAAACAGTGATGCTAATACAGTGATCAGTGCTAAAAATATGCACTGTCACTGTACTAATGACACTGACTGGGAAGGGGTTAACATCAGGGGGCGATCATAGGGTAAAATGTGTGCCTAGCCAGTGTTTTTTGTGTGTACTGTGTGCTGTTTTTTCTAAAGGATGTGATGGATCTCTGCTCTGCAGGGAAAGAAAACTCATCACATCCCCGCTGCCGAGACAGGGCTCTGCCTTGTTTACATAGACAGAGCTCTGTTCTGTGTCTCTCCTCGCCGATCAGCAGCTGCCGGAACCCTGTGTCTAATCACAGCACAGCCCTACCCAGATGTGCCGAATCACGCGCTAGGTATGTGATCTGGCACAGTCAATACCCCTACACCCCTCCCCTCTGGCGTTCGCTCGTCCACCCACTGGCCCCGCATTTACCCCATCTAGGTCACGGGCGGCTTCACGGCAGCTTCACTCTGCGTCTCCTCTTCCTCGGCGGCTTCACCCTGCGTCTCGTCCTTCTCAGTGGCTTCACCCTGTGTCTCGTCCTTCTCAGTGGCTTCACCCTGCGTCTCTTCCTTCTCGGTGGCTTCACCCTGCGTCTCGTCCTTCTAGGTGGCTTTGCCCTGCTTCTCCTCTTCCTCTGTGTCTCCTTCCTCCTCGGCGGCTTCATGGCAGCTTCACCCTGCGTCTCCTCCTCCTCGGTGGCTTCACCCTGCATGTTCTCCTCCTCTGCAGCTTCCTCCTCGGGGGCTTCACGGCAGCTTCACTCTGCGTCTCCTCTTCCTTGGCGGCTTCACCCTGCAGCTCGTCCTTCTCAGTGGCTTCACCCTGCTTCTCGTCCTTCTCTGTGGCTTTGCTCTGCTTCTCCTCTTTCTCTGCGTCTCCTTCCTCCTCTGCGGCTTCATGGCAGCTTCACCCTGCGTCTCCTCCTTCTCGGTGGCTTCACCCTGCGTGCCCTTCTCCTCTGCAGCTTCCTCCTCGGGGGCTTCATGGCAGCTTCACCCTGCATCTCCTTCCTTCTCGGTGGCTTCCTCCTCAGCGGCTTTATGGCAGCTTCACCCTGCGTCTCCTCCTTCTTGGTGGCTTCACCCTGCATGTCCTCCTCCTCTGCAGCTTCCTCCTCTGCGGCTTCATGGTGGCTTCACCCTATGTCTCCTTCCTCCTCAGCAGCTTTGTGGTGGCTTCACCCTGCGTCTCCTTCCTCCTCGGTGGCTTCATGGCAGTTTCACCCTGCGTGTCCTCCTCCTCTGCAGCTTCCTCCTTGGAGGCTTCATGGCAGCTTCACCCTGTGTCTCCTTCCTCCTTGGTGGCTTCCTCCTCGGCGGCTTCATGGCCGCTTCACCCTGCATCTCCTCCTTCTCTGTGGCTTCACCCTGCGTGTCCTCCTCCTCTGCAGCTTCCTCCTCGGCGGCTTCATGGCGGCTTCACCCTGCATCTCCTTCCTCCTCGGCAGGTTCATGGAGGCTTCACCCTGCGACTACTTCCTCCTCGGCGGCCAATGCGGTCGCTTCTCCTCTCGGCCAATTAGCTCTTAAGACTGGCCGGGAGGAGAATCAGGAAGACAATAGCGAATATTAATTCGCTATTGTCACACAACTGGGTGGGCTAGGGCACAGTGCTCTGCGCCCCGAGCCCCCCCCTTTTTGAAGCCAATTAGAACCTCAGGCTCTAATCATGTGCTTCAAAAGAAAAAGAAAAACATTGAAATCCATGCGTCCGGTGCCCTGCATGTAGATTAGGGGCCCATGGATTGGGGGGGGGGGGCGGCGCCCCTGAGCCCCTTATGGACGGGGATGCCACTGGTTATAACCCCTGTCAATTTTTCATTTTTTGTTATATGGGGATATTTCCCTTCACTTCCTTTCCCATAGTCACAACAGGAAGTGAGAGGAAATCCCTCCAAAGTGAGGGACTCTCTGGTTGTCACCAGAACTAGTGTCCCCATTTTCTCTTGATCGAAGGATAATCTAGAAAAAACTTTAAAATTATTATTATTATTATTATCATTATTATTATAAGCTTTTTGTGGATTTTATTTCTGCTCTAGAGATTTTATTATTTTCCCATCGACTTTTCTAAAGCAGCACCTCAGTGGCAGGTCTAGTGGAGACGATGATGTCTGTGCAGGGCTTGTCAACCAAAGAAGCCACTGACTGCCACTGACTGCCACCCTAATGCCGCGGAATGTCCGACAGAAAAAGTCTGACGGAATCTTTAGATCGTATATTCCGATCGTGTGTGGGCCTCATCGTACTTTTTTTTTTCGAAAATTCTGATGGACCTAGAAATAGAAATATTGTTGTTCTATCGTTGTTATTGTTGTTCTAAATATTTCCGATGGAACCAATTCCTATCGGGAAAACCGCTCGTCTGTATGCTGTTCCGAAGGACCAAAAGCGACGAATGCTCTGAAGCAAGTAGGAGACGGCAGCTATTGGTTACTGGCTATTGAACTTCCTTTTTCTAGTCCCGTCGTACGTGTTGTACGTCACCGCGTTCTAGGCGATCGGACTTTGGTGTGATCGCGTGTAGGCAAGTCGGTTTCAGCAGAACTCCGTCGGAACTCCGTCGGAAAACCTTCAGAGTTTATTCCGATGGCAAAACCGGTGGTGTGTACGCGGCATTAGTGACAAGCTCCGCACCATTCCGCTCTCTGATGAATCCGTCCAGCACCGGAAGGAGACGGCTCATGTTGAAAGTTCAGAAACTTCTGGCTGACTAATCCCAATGGACTTTGTAGAGCTATTATTTAGCCAAACAGAAATCCGAGCAGCACACAGCTACTCCACTAATAAGTCATCCCCCCCCCCTCCCAAAAAAAGTGAAGTTGACCTGTAATGACAAGGAATCTCGCTGTGTTCATTCTTCCTGCATTTTTGTCTCTGCGTCATTTCGGAATTTCAAAAGAGAAGTAAAAAAGCCTTTTGTGTTGTGTTAGTTGGCAGTGCCAGGTATGCAGGGTTGGTCCGCTCTGCTGTTTGAGTTAATGTGGTTAATCATTTTAATGCGGTTGGTGCCAATTGGCACTCCTTGTGCACTTTTGTACTGTGTGCTAGGCAGTTGTACCCTCGTCATTCCTCTGTAGGTGCAAATGGGTAACCTCTGGCACTTCCAGGTGTAGAAGTACTACAAGTCTCAGCGTTCCCTTGCAGAATGCAGATAGACAAGTCACCCAACCGGGATCTTCCAGCTGTTCTTTAAATTTTCTTATGTCTGTATTTGTAAAACAACAGCTGTTAGCCACCCAGACACCTTCCTTCACTTCTTAAGCCTGTTTCTTATAAGGGAAAGCACACCCCACATTGCAGATATTTTGTGATACTCATCTGTATCTAACCACTCTTTAACCATTTCAGTACTAACCTTAGGTGTTCGCAGGGGGTGTGCCAGGTGTGCCTGGGCATGCCCTAATCGATACGTGCAGTGTCGATTCCCCCTACTGCCTGTGCTTCCCTTTCCCCCCGCACTGCAGTGCTGCTGGCTTCCCTCCTCTCCTCTTCCCCGGCTGCTGTGGGGGATGTTTCAGGATAGAAAGTGGGGGGAAGGGCAGAGCCGATCGGCCCTATAGGCACACTATGCAAGCTGCTTAGGGCCCCACCGCTGTGGGGGGGCCCCTAAGACCCAGCATCCCCCCCTGCACCTCTGGCTGGCCATTTAGAGTGCAGTGAGGAGAGGTGGGAGGAGGTGGAAGGTGGCAATCGGCAGCTCTATGGTGCCTGAGTGGGCAGCGGGATCTCCCTGGGGTTTGTAGTATTCTCAGTGTATACAGTGGAGGGGAGAAGGGAGGGGCCTCTGACCCAGGCAAGTATCAGTTTCACTTTCACTCTGCTTGAACACTGTTGCTGATGCCCGGGTCAGAGGCCCCTCCCCTCTCCGCTGTATACATTCGGAGATAGAACTACTAGCCCCAGGGAGATCCCCCTGCATGTGAACACCATATAGCTGCCGATCGCTGCCACCCACCTCCACCAGCCAGGTACAGGGGAACCTCTGCAAGGGGGGGGAGTCAGCTGTTTGGGGGCCCAAATGTAAGAGGGGGGGTTTCTGGGGACACTAATGTAAGGAAGGGGGCCTCTGGGGACACTAATGTAAGAGGGGGGCTCTCTGGGGACACTAATGTAAGGACGGGGCCCTCTGGGGACACTGATGTAAGGACAGGGCCCTCTGGGGACACTGATGTAAAGACGGGGCCCTCTGGGGACACTAATGTCAGAGGGGGGGCTCTCTGGGGACCCTGTGTAAGGAGGGGCTCTCTGGGGACCCTGTGTAAGGAGGGGCTCTCTGGGGACCCTGTGTAAGGAGGGGCTCTCTGGGGACCCTGTGTAAGGAGGGGCTCTCTGGGGACACTAATGTAAGAGGGAAGGCTCTCTTGGGACACTAATGTAAGGGGGGGCTCTCTGGGGACCTCATTCTGTTCTATATTGTTGTACTTATTCTTTGACTGTTTTGTTTAAAGGAGGGAGGATTGTATTGGGAGCACTGAAGTGTCAGGTGTGACTGTGTGGCAATGGTAAATGGTTTACATAGCTCACGGCATCACGGGTCAAGTAGAGGGCCCCTTAGCAGAATTTTGCTTAGGGCCCCAGGGAGGTCAGGATCGGCACTGGGGAAGGGGCTAGTAAATATGTAATTTTTCGGCCCCTTCCTTTCTAAATGGACACAGTGAACACACTCCCTTACTGTGTCCATTTATAACTGAAGAATAGTAAACTGTTTTTACTATGCTTTGGTTTGTGAATGAACAGGAAGCCTCTCAGCACAGATCATTTCACATTCATTCCAAGCCCTGTGCATCTGAGGTTGCAGATAAAGGCATGTGGGTTTGAGCTTTGGGGTGCAAACCCTAATGCAGTGGGCTGCGCACACCTATGTGCACAAGGAAAATTGGCAATTATTGGCGCAAGGTGGGCACTTAGCTCAAATATGTCCAAATAAAAGAGGAACTAGTTCATGTGCAAAACATATGTGGCAAACAAATGGCTCATGCAAAAAGAGTCCATTAATATCATCATTGGTGGTCAGTGGCACTTTAAATCCTCCACCCAGGGTTGCCAACTGCCAGTAACTTTACTGACAGTTTGTAAAAAACTGTTTTTTTTTTACAACTGCCAGTAAATATCAGGGGCTGATCATTTCATGCTGTGTTGACATTTTAAGTGTAAATCAAGCAAATTACTGTTATAGGTATTGTCAGTGTTTCCATATCATGTTTATACTGTTCAAATATTCACTGTGTTAGTTCTGTAATTTCTCAGGTTGCCAGTAAAAATGTGCTCTGCCAGTAAATTTTCCATGTTTTGTCAGTAAAAACTGCTGAGGGAGATGGCAACCCTGCCTCCACCTTTAAAAAAAAGGGTCCCATTTTTTTCTTTTTTTTGGTCAGTGCCACTTTAACCGCTTAAGGACCACCTCGGCTGGGCACAATCACATACCTGTACGTGTCTCTATAAGAGCCCAGCCGTGGGTCATGCGTGACCGCGGCCGCAGGAGCAGCGGACCCGATCGCCGTTGGTGTCCCGCGATCTGGTCACAGAGCTGAAGAACGGGGAGAGGTCTGTGTAAACAAACCTCTCCCCGTGCTTCCTAGCGCAACTGACACTGATCGGCTGTTCCCTGTCATCAGGAAAGCCGATCAGTGACGTCAGACGCAAAGCCACGCCCCCCTACAGTGAAAAAAAAAAACACACACTTAACAACCCCCCCCCCCCCCCCCACCCACTAGTGGTTCACTGCCAGTGTCATTTACACAAGAATCACTGCATTTAAATATCACTGATTGCTGTATAAATGACAAGGGTCCCAAAAATGTGTCAAAAATGTCCGATGTGTCCGCCATAATGTCGCAGTCACAATAAAAATCGCTGATCGCCGCCATTACTAGTAAAAAAATATATATTAATAAAAATGCTATAAAACTATCCACAATTTTGTAAACGCTATAACTTTTGCGCAAACCAATCAATAATCGCTTATTGCGATTTTCTTTTACCAAAAATATGTAAAAGAATACACATCGGCCTAAACTGAGGAAAAAAAATGTGTTTTTTATATATTTTTTGGGGATATTTATTATAGCAAAAAGTAAAAAATATTGCATTTTTTTCAAAATTGTCGCTGTATTTTTGTTTATAGCACAAAAAATAAAAACCACCAAAAGAAAGCTCTATTTGTGGGAAAAAAAGGACGCCAATTTTGTTTGGGAGCCACGCCGCACGACCGCGCAATTGTCAGTTAAAGCGAAGCAGTGCCGAATCGCAAAAAGGGGCCTGGTCCTTTGGCTGCAAATTGGTCCGGGGCTGAAGTGGTTAAGAACCCTCCTTCCTCAACTTTCACCTTTTAATCTGCTGATCCTTCTTTTTGCTGTGTTTAAAAACATTCAGCCCATTCACAACAAAGGAAAAGAGAAGAATTATCTGTTGTGAAAGAGCTGAATATTTGAATTTGCACTTGTGATAACTGTGATTGGTTCACAGCAATCACAGGTACAGAGCCACTCTGATTGACTCTGTACATCGACAGCTCAGACCACAGCAATTCACAGGTACAGAGCCACTCTGATTGCCTCTGTACATCGACAGCTCAGACCACAGCAATTCACAGGTACAGAGCCACTCTGATTGACTCTGTACAATGACAGCTCAGACCACAGCATTTCACAGGTACAGAACCACTCTGATTGACTCTGTACAATGACAGCTCAGACCACAGCATTTCACAGGTACAGAGCCACTCTGATTGACTCTGTACATCGACAGCTCAGACCACAGCAATTCACAGGTACAGAGCCACTCTGATTGACTCTGTACAATGACAGCTCAGACCACAGCATTTCACAGGTACAGAACCACTCTGATTGACTCTGTACAATGACAGCTCAGACCACAGCATTTCACAGGTACAGAGCCACTCTGATTGACTCTGTACATCGACAGCTCAGACCACAGCAATTCACAGGTACAGAGCCACTCTGATTGACTCTGTACAATGACAGCTCCGACCACAGCATTTCACAGGTACAGAGCCACTCTGATTGACTCTGTACAATGACAGCTCAGACCACAGCAATTCACAGGTGCATGGGTGAATGTTATTCTGAAACACTATTTATGAATGGCTATCCAGAAATAATAGTCCACCCCCTGCTTTTTTTTTTTTTTACTAATACGGCAATATGGAGGTGGTTAATCACTCTTCAACTGTCATTTTGCAGCCGCTGTAAAGTGACTAGACAAGTGATGGCCTTTTCTTAATATTGGCCACTGGAAGAAAGTAAATAAACGAACGCTTCTTTTACAGATGGGCTTTTTTTTTTAAATGACCCTGTGGTGACAGGGTAACTTTAAGGAGGTTGCAAAGGGAGGAGTAAAGAAAAGTAAAAATAAATAAATAATCCTGGACTTTAATGGCCCACAGTGAATAGATGGTTATTGAGCACCTTGTCTGTAAAGTTTTAGTAATGAGGATATATAAAGATCATTCACAGTAAATAATAATTATAGTAATAAGCGACACACGCCACCTGTTCAGAGACAATAGGGAGCACCCAGGATGACATCATGGGCTGTAGGTTACTATTACAGAAGAAGGATTACATACCTCCCAGCTCTATGGAAAGAAGAAAGACACAATTATTTCTTAGGAAACAACAACAACAAATCTTAGCTATAACTTGTTAAAGCAGAACTCTGGCTATTTTGTTTTTTTAATTAGGTGACTGCAGTCCTGCTTTAAACCTCCATCCTTGCACCTCTCTCTCCTCCATCTCCATAGTTGAAAGCCATCTTTAGACGGAGAAAGTTAAGATATATAAGGGAATAGGGGAACGCACAAAGATCTTTGATGGGTACTAAACTTCTTACCCACATGTTGCCGGTATGCCCATTCTTGCAGATGACCAAATTCAGAGTAAACTACTAGTTCTCACAGCATCCCAAAGGGACCCTTGTGGTAAGGCCACTCTAGCAGCCCAACTCAATCCAATGGCAGTGTCGTCGGTGGCATCAGAAGATGATGTGTCTGTGAGTTAATACACACAACAAAGGTAATTTCCAGCCAGTTGCATGCGCGTTCATGTTTACATGAACATGTTAATTCATGCAAACACACTTTCTAGATATTTGTGCAAGCAGGTGCACGGGCATGCATGCCCAATCCCAGTCTTGCCACAAGACGGCCTATTTGAGCTGAGGCAGTAAGCTGCTGGATGGTGTTTGGCTGTCACCATCTTGAATCCTGTAACTGTTCCTGAAATTTACTTTCTGATTGCATATCCAGCTGACCTTGGACTTGTCTCTCCTCTGACTACCTGCTATTGACGTCAGCTAGTTCTTGACTATGGCATGTCTCTGTCGATTCCCAGTTTGACCTCAGCTAGTTCTTAACCATGGCTTGTCTCTTCCAATTCCCAGTTCAATCTTGGCTAGTTCTTGACCATGGCTTGTGTCTGCCGATTCCTGGTTTGACCTCGGCTAGTTCTTGACCATGGCTTGTCTCTGCCGATTCAAGGTTTGACCTTGGTTAATTCTTGACCCTGGCTTGTCTCTGCAGGTTCTTTGTTTGATCTTGGCTAGTTCTTAACCATGGCTTGTCTATGCCAATTCCTGGTTTGACCTCCATTAGTTCTTGACCATGGCTTGTCCCTGCCGATTCCTGGTTTGACCTTGGCTAGTTCTTGACCATTGCCTGTCACTGCCAATTCCCGGTTTGACCTCCACTAGTTCTTGACCTTGGCTTGTCCCTGACGATTTCTGGTTTGACCTCGGCTAGTTCTTGACCATGGCTTTTATCTGCTGATCCCCAGTTTGACCTTGGCTAGTTCTTGACCATGGCTTGTTTCTGCCAGTTCCCAGACACCTTGACTAGTTCTTGACTAGTGCTTGTCTCTGCTGATTCCTGGTTTGACCTCGGCTAGTTCTTGACCACGGCTTGTCTCTGCTGATTCCCAGTTTGACCTCAGCTAGTTCTTGACCATGGCTTGTCTCTTCCAATTCCCAGTTCAATCTTGGTTAGTTCTTGACCATGGCTTGTGTCTGCTGATTCCTAGTTTGACCTTGGCTAGTTCTTGACCATGGTTTGTCTCTGCCGGTTCTTTGTTTGATCTTAACTAGTTCTTAACCATGGCTTGTCTATGCCAATTCCTGGTTTGACCTCCATTAGTTCTTGACCATGGCTTGTCCCTGCCAATTCCTGGTTTGATCTTGGCTAGTTCTTGACCATTGCCTGTCACTGCCAATTCCCGGTTTGACCTCCACTAGTTCTTGACCATGGCTTGTCCCTGCCGATTCCTGGTTTGACCTCGGCTAGTTCTTGACCATGGCTTTTATCTGCTGATCCCGAGTTTGACCATGGCTAGTTCTTGACCATGGCTTGTTTTTGCCAATTTACAGACACCTTGACTAGTTCTTGACTAGTGCTTGTCTCTGCTGATTCCTGGTTTGACCTCGGCTAGTTCTTGACCACGGCTTGTCTCTGCTGATTCCTGGTTTGACCTCAGCTACTTTCTAACCATGTCTTGTCTCTGCTGACCCTCTATTTTTTCTTTGGCTTACCTCCTGACCATGACTCTCTGCTACCCTGACTGCTATCTAATCTGCTCTGTGTTCCAGTGTCCCAGCCAGCTGCCTCCTGGTCATCCGATTCCTGGGACCCCTTCTGTTGGTCTGCGCAAGCACCACAGCTTTGCCAGCCTTCAGAAGTGGACTTTGCCATACTGGGCATCTGCCACTCGTGCCACTCTGTGCCCTTTCACTCCCTGTGCTACACCTGAGAGGTATCTGGACCAGAAGTGTAAGGAAAGCCCTGTTATCATCTTGGCCTCCAACCAATTGCATAAAAACCAGCAACAGCTCTGAGTACTTGTAGTGTACTTGGGAAACCACAACTAGTACCAACAAAAAAAAAAAAAAACACGGGAGACCAGTCACCCTTTATAAAATTATAAGATACCTTCCATATGTTTGTCTTAAAATTAGTTACATCAATGAGTACATTTCTACATTACTCAATTGAACACACCGTGACCAGCTGGAACAAAACTTCAGCCCTAAAACTGTCCTAAAAGGCTATCAAATAAAATCTGTTGTCTTGGAGAGAGAAAGAAAATGAAAATGAAAACTGTCATTTGCAAGAGAAAAGAAAAAAGGACAGGTCATCAATACTTCATGAGCAAGACATGTTTTAATGCATTAATGGACATCTTAAATGGACAGCATCAGCAAAAAGTGCTTTTAAAAGAGACAGCTTCCCTAATCAGCCACCAACAAAAACTGGTCCAGTTGCTATAGGCAAAACTCAACATTTCCCAAGACTAATGCTGTAAAATATGCTTCAAAACCGGTTGCTGGACAATTATTACCCAAGTATCAGAATAGAAGAATGTGTCCCTTGTAGTGATGGCCATTTGGGAGCTATGAAGTTATCTTGCTTATTATGAAGTTGTGTTCCAAGCCCCAATTAACATACTATAGATTATCCTAGGAGGAAGCCTTGGCCAGAACATATACTGCAGAATGGGAATGTGTGCCTGTGTGGAAGTCCACCAATTCATGGATCAAAAAATAAAAGCTACATTTGAAACCCACCCAGTGTAAAAGCACTTTTACTTATCTGATTCTCTGCTGCCTTGGCAGACCGCGCTCCCCTTGCTTTGGTGGTAGACTTAACCTAGGCGTTATCACATCCACTGCAGGGCTATGGACACTTGATGTCAGGACCTTAGACCATTGGAGCATGGAGGAGAAGACACTACAGAGACCGGTCTAGCAGCCCGGAATAACAGAGAGTTGGTTAAGTACATCTTCTTTTCCATGTCCCCTAGACCCAAACGAGCAAGTAACCCTTACAGTGCGGGTGCAGCCCCAAGGGAGGGGAAAAATTTCAGGTTAGCTAGAACTGGGCTTTAACCACTTGCCGCCGGGCAACGTTTTGTGTACATTGCCCGACTTTCAATGGTTATACCGAGGTGATGCCTGCAGCTGCCTTCCCGGACTCTCCTTTTACGCGGCGGGACCTGGGATTGCAGCCGGCGGTTCCGCCGTCTGACCAAAGAGCTGATCAGGGAGCGGAATGGCCCTGATTATCTCTATGGTCTAAGAAACTGGAAGCAACAAGTATTTAGTCACTTTGGGTCTCGCTGGTTGTAGACAATCCATTAGTGGTTTGGAAAAAGCATTGGGTCATACTGATCTTGGTATGATCCGAAGCTTTTAAGGGCAGAGGAAACATCTGGGGTTTAATAGACCCTAGATGTCTCAGTAAAGAGGACTTATCACTGCCTATGTTTACATAGTCAAAACACCCCCCACCCCTGTTGTTCAGTCCTTCAGTCAAAATCCTCCACCTTCCCCCCCATCGCTTGGTCGATCGGCAAACTGCCCCCCCTCTTCGTCGCTCTCCCGTCTGCCTACCAGTCCCACACTTACCCCATCTAGGTAGCAGGCAGCTTCAGCGGCTTCCCCCCTGCGTCTCCTCCTTGGTGGCCAATATGGTCGCTTCTCCTCTCGGCCAATCGGGTCCTGATTGGCCCGGGAGGAGTATCAGGAAGACATCAGCAAATATTAATTTGCTATTGTCACACAACTGGGTTGGGTCAGGGTGCAGTGATCTGTGCCTCAAGCTCCCCCTTATTTGAAGCCAATTAGGGTCTCAAGCTAATCATGTGCTTCAAAAAAAAACATTGAAATCCATTCGTCCGGCACCCTGCATGTAGATTAGGGCCCGGGTGCATGAATTAGAGGGGTGGCTCCCCTGCGCCCCACTGGTGACATGTTTGGTATCTATTTACTTGGTGTATCTTTTATATTTTACCAAACAATTGGGTATTATATAGTGTTTTTGTACATTAAAATGTATTACTTGTTGGGTTTGTAGCCCAAATAAATCCACCATCTTCAGTGTATTTTTTCCCCCAAAAAGTTGCCTTTGAAAAACTACTGCGCAAATACGGTGTGACATAAAAAATTGCAACACCCACCATTTTATTCTCTAGGGCATCTGCTTTAAAAAAAAAAAAATACAAATATATATATATATATATATATAAACGAGCAGACGCTATTATTTTGTAAATTTAAGTTTGTCTGTAGCTGCAGTTTGGCTCAGACTAATTTCTTTAAAGTTCTGGTTTCTGTACCAGTTTGGTTGGGTTGTGCTAATTTCCACTTGACTGTGGGTGTCGCTGTCACCACCGGTAAGTGTTGGAAATGCAAGAGGCTAAATGCATTGGGTACCCCTTTTACTCAGAAACAGCCCGGTGGGAGTGGTCTGCCCGCTGTGCATTCTGGGTAAGGGTATTTAAGGTACAGACGCCCTTTTTTGGGGTTCGTTATCCCAACCTCATGGCCCTCCTGGCCTAGCGTGTGTGCTGCCTTATTTTAAAGCTTTGCAACTGAAGGGTAGGCCCAGAAGTCCTGGGGCCTACTAATCCAAGGGTGGTCCTGTGCTGTCTTGCCTGCGGGGAGAAGCCAAGCAACTGGAGGATCCAGGGGAGGACTTTTCCAGGAGAGGACCGAGCAACAAGGCTGGTATCTCTGGAGGAGCCTGGAGGACACATGCCTGGTCACCTACCACACAGTACCGCAGGACTGACTGAAAGAAACTGGTACTGTGTGACAGTTCTTTAATTTCTCAACAAGCTGATGGTTGTACCTTCCTGTGGCAGAGGATTGCACAACGCTCCCGTTATACTGCCAAGTCTGTGGCAGAGACTTTAACCGAGCATCTCATCGGCTGCTAGGCCAATGAGAGAGGCCTATCCGGTGACTGCTAGATCCAGCCTGTGGAAGCTGTTTGTCCTCTGGATCAAAGAAATACCTCTAACCCACAATTACAAGGTACCTGAATTCCCCTTAACCCTCTATCCCTCTATTGCAAAATTCATGTTCTTTCAAATAAATCTTTGGAAAAGGGACTACTGTATATATTCGAGTATAAGCCGAGTTTTTCAGCACATTTTTTCTGTGCTGAAAATGCCCCCCTCGGCTTATACTGGAGTCAAGCACTTTTCCGTATCTCGGGGTCCCTTGGTGCTAGGAACCCTACATTTGGTGTGCAAACCCACTGGAATATATCCAAATGTGGGGTTCCTAGCACCAAGTGACCCCGAGATACGGGGCCCCAAATTCGGTCAACTGTGTCCATCTGCAGCAATGTCATTTCGGGACCCTTTGGGTCCAGAGACCCCAAATTTTTTTGGCTGCAGCTAGGGGGGCATTTAGGAACCTTTAACTACCACGTTTGAAGTTCGGGGAACCTATGTCTGCAAATGGGCACAGTGAGGCATGCAAATGGGCACAGTGAGATTGCAAATGGGCATTGTTGACCCTCTTTTGCACTTACAGTAGCTGCGCATCTCTCACCCTAGGCTTATACTCGAGTCAATAAGTTTTCCCATTTTTTTGTGGTAAAATTAGGTGCCTCCACTTATATTCGATAGATAGATAGAGATATAGATAGATAGAGATATAGATAGAAAAATGACTGCGCTGCAAAATAAATATAATAATAATAATACCATAAACCAGTGATAAAAGTGATGTGTGACTAAAAACAGTGGTAAATCAATAGTACACTGCAAAGTACTCAGAAATAAACTCATTAGGACCACACATGGATCAAAAGCAAACTGTAACCATGCATACAATAAGCAGCACAAATGAGCACCAGGTTGAATGGTTAGCACATTGTCCAAATATCAGATGACCGAAAGGTCCAATGTTGACATCACTCAGCATGCACCATAGGGAAAGAAGTGACCCAATAGGAAAGATCTCCACCACCGAGTATAGCAGCCTCTTACCGACTCCAGAGATCTCCTGTCACAGAGATCATACAGGCCTTAGGCTTATCTCCCCAGCCACGGGTCTCAGGAGGAGGCAGGATGGCTTGCACTGGTAAAGGTAACTGTTTCCTCAGAGGTCATAGATAGATGTCATGTGGAAATAAATAAAATGGACTCCATAGTGTATCACTCTAATAAACAGTTTTAATTAAAAAAGCGGGGTTTACACTTACAAGAAAGTCGTAAAAGGATAGCATCAAGATAAAAAGCCGGCCGGCTCGTATTAGCTGCCCGTAGCTTCCGGGTATTAGCGCGGTGACGTCAGCACGCCGCTCTCCCTACGCCGTTTCGTCAAAGGTGACGTCTCCCAGAGATATAGATAGACAGATAGATAGAGATATAGATAGATAGAAATATATATATATATATATATATATATATATATATATATATATATATATATATATATATATATATATATATATATATATAATGTTTGGGGGTTCTAAGTCGTTTTATAGCAAAAAAAATGCAGATTTTTAAATGAAGGAGAGAAATGTCAGAATAGGCTTGGTTGTTAAAGAGGTGTGCCCATTAAAAAAATTTTTTTACAAGTCAGCAGCTACAAATACTGCAGCTGCTGACTTTTAAGAATCGGACACTTACCTGTCCCAGGGTCCAGCGATGCGGGGGAACGAAGCCCCCCCTCATTCCCCGCTCCGCTCGTGGCGCTGGCATCTTTACTGTGGGCACCCGGCTGTGGCTTCACAGCCGGGCACCCACTGCGCATGTGCGAGCGGCGTGACAGGTCCCAGATGACTGTGCGGCGCCGAGGGGAAGTGATGTCAGTGCCCGGGCACTGAAGGTGGCAGACTACGAGGGACCCCCTAGCAACAGGCATTTAGGAGGTGAGTAAAACATTTTTTTTTTCCAATTATTATTTTTTATTTTTTTTAAGATTTTTAAGCAAATTTTTTTTTTTTTGGTGGAAACACCACTTTAAGTGATTAAAGTGGACATTGGCTTTAACATTTGTATTTTTCTTTTTACTTTTTTTAATTTTCAACTCCTGCAAAATACTCTAAGAAAAAAAATTAATTTTGTTCCAGTCTCTTGAAAAACACACATGAAAATTGTATTATTTCTACAACCCCTTTGTATCATTAGGACCCCCCCCCCCCATTATATTGTGTGTCTGTCTGCACCAATGTGATGTATTGCTTTTGTGTACGAGGGTCATTTTTTTTTTTGTTAAGTGTACAATAACAGTGATTACATCAATGCGAAAGGTGTTGTTGACTTGCAGATGTAGCAATCAGTTGAGGACGCGGTTATGCAAGACTTTTCTTGTGTAAGCGTTGTTACATAATCCTGCGAGGAGTCTGCTAGGGAAAGGAGCCGTTCTCTCCGAGGGCTCATGATAATGAAGAAAACGGAAACAGCACATAATATTACCAGTGGAGCTTCTCACGATTCCTGCCAGGAGATGTATAAAAAAACTCGCACTGAGTTTATTTTTCTGGGTAAAGCTGAATGTTCGGAAGGCATATCTTTTTGCCAAATGAATTCTGCATTTCTCACTTGGGAGAGGTAGAAAATCTCCAGCTTAAAGCAAAAGTATAGGCAGATCTAAAAGGTTCTCCTAAAATAAAACTTTAAGCCGAAGTTTAATCTGCTTATATTTCGCCTCCCCGGGTTCCTCTTTTCCCCAATGAGCTTTATGCAAACTGATTTTTAAAGTTGGACTCCAGGCAGATATAAGATAGCAAACACATTGATTCTGGCGTGCTATATGGCGTACTATCTGGCGTATATTCATCAAAAAAAAAAAAACTCAACGTATTTGTAGGGTCCTGTGATTCCGGATGGCAAGGACTCTTCCGGTGATGCCACATCCTCTGGGCACACCAAGGCTGAAGAAAGAGGGTTTATTTGGGCTACATACCCATACCTCCAGGGGCGGACTGACCATTTGGCCACTCAGGCACTTCCCGAGGGTCCGGGCTACTAGGGGGCCCCATCAGGGTTGCCAGACTCAGTAAAACCAGGCAGTGGCGGGACAAGGTCATCCAGCGGCCAGGGCAAAGATGCCAAACTGCGCCCCCCTTTCCCTTAGGATTAGGGTCAGGGTTCCCCCCACCCCTGCAATAAACCATTGCGCCAGGGGCAGCCGCCCCTCCTGCCCACCCCTTGTCCCGGCCCTGAAACCAGGGACAGTATGTCAAAATCTGTGTTTTTTTTACATCTGTTTCTGAAATGTCCCTTACAGACATCCTTTTGGTCTAAAAATCCAGAGAATATAGCTGCCCCACCTCTCTAGTACCTTCTCAGCCAATAGAAACATGTCTGTGTATACTGTGTGATTGTATACTGTGTGTGTGTATACTGTGTGGCCCCATAATCTCCTATTGCCTGGGGGCCCCCATGAGTTGTCAGTCCGCCCCGGCATACCTCCCAACTTTTTGAGATGGAAATGAGGGACACCTATCAGCAAAAGTATGCAGGCATAGGACACACCCCTTGCCACGCCCCCTTAAAGGAGAATTGTACAACAAAAAAAAGATTGGTTAAACCCAGAAGTGCTTTTTTTTTACCACTACTATTACTTTATATTTGGCTTTTGGAATTTACAAATGCAGCAATTTAGAAATCTGATAAAAGGTTTAGCTCTGGAAAACACTTTTTGATAGATAAAAAGTGCATTTTATATACATCTATATGGATCAGACCAACATGAGGGACAAATCAGGAGGAATGAGGGACAGAGGGACATTGCTCCAAATCAGGGACAGTTGGGAGCTCTGCATACCCAACAAGGCAGCAATAACAAAAAAAAAGGGCAACAGCAATGAACAGTTAAGGCTTCATTCAAAGTCATGCAATTTCCATTGCGACTTTACATTGCAACTTTGACACAACTTGGATGCCAACCAGTGGCGGCTGGTGTTTTTTTTTTTGGGGGGGGGGGGGGGCAGCAAACAACTACCCCCCCAATCCCGCTTGGTCGGGTCACCCATACCCCTCCCCAAGGGTCTCACGGTTGGTCGGTCATTCAGCCCTGCACTTACCCCATCTAGGTTCCGGGCGGGCAGAGCTCCTACGGGCGACAGGCAGACTCCTCCTCTGCATCATGACGGCTTCTGCCATGCATCTCCCTCCTCCTCCTAGTCGTCCAATAGGATCCTTTCAGCCAATCGGGTGACAGGTCTCACGACCCGCTTCGTGATTGGCGGGGAGGAGGATCAGTGTGAGAATAGCGAATATTCATTCGCTATTCTCACACAACTGGGTGGGTTCGGAGCGCAGTGCCCCTCTGGCTCTAATCACGCGCTTCAAATCCCCCCCAATTGGAATCCATGCATCCAGTGCCCTGCATGTAGATTAGGGGGCCAGACGCATGGATGGGGGGAGCGGCGCCCGTGTGCTCCTAATGGGTGGGCTGCCACTGGATGCAACTTTGGATTGGTGCCACTTGGATACGACATTGGCTGTTGACTTTGGCTTTGACTGTTGCACAACTGTCGCATTGATAACATTAAGATGCGACTTTCATGCAACATTTGAGAGTTTACATCGGAGTATATTGCACCCAAGTCGCACTCAAGTCACATCAATGTAGTGCAGGAACCTTTTTGAGGTTCCATTCACACTTATAAGACTCCAAAGTTGCACGACTTTAGTGGTGCAACTTTGACACAGTTTTGGATGGGTGCACCTTGGATACGACTTTGGCTTTGACCAATGATAATGATCAACTGTTGTATTGTATAACATTCAGGTATGATTTTCATGCAAATTGTGAGGCTTAACATTGAAGCCTATGGCCCTCAAGTTGCAAAGTAGTGCGCAAACTATTATGAAGTCGCTGCCATTTTTAAGTCGTACATACACTATATTACCAAAAGTATTGGGACACCAGCCTTTATACACACATGAACTTTAATGGCCTCCCAGTCTTAGTCCGTAGGGTTCAATATTGAGTTGGCCCACCCTTTGCAGCTATAACAGCTTCAACTCTTCTGGGAAGGCTGTCCACAAGGTTTAGGAGCGTGTCTATGGGAATGTTTGACCATTCTTCCAGAAGCGCATTTGTGAGGTCAGGCACTGATGTTAGACCTGGCTTTAAGGCCTGATTCACACCTATGCATTTTTAGTGCTTTTTGCATTTTGCAGATTTGCGCTATAGAACGTGTTCCATAGGAAACCATGTTAAATGGACTGTAGTTTAAATCTTCAAAATGCAAAAAGCACAAAAATGCATAGGTGTGAATCAGGCTTAAATTGTCTTTTAAAACTGATTACGGCTGTAATGAATTGTCGGGTCTCGGCAATATTATTATTATTATTATTATTATACAGGATTTATATAGCGCCAACAGTTTGCGCAGCTCTTTACAACATGAGGGCAGACAGTACACTTACAATACAAATCAATACAGGCGTGATCAGGGGGCCCTGCTCGTTAGAGTTTACAATCTAGAAGGGAGGGTCAAGTTGAAACAAAAGGTAATACTGTGGGGGATGAGCTGATGGAGAAAATTAAAAACACAGTTGTTGTTAGGTGTGGGTAGGATCAGGGATCATCTAAAAGCTAATAAAGTAGGAGATAGGCAGACAGATTGGGGTAAGGCATTCCATAGGATTGGAGAGGCTCTGGCAAAGTCCTGGAGGCAATATAGATAATATAGATAAAACTCATTGGAAAAAAGAGCATGGGTCCCCCCCCCCCCCCCCAGTCCCGAACCAAAATTTTTAAAAAAATTGCGCAGGGTCCCCCTAAAATCCATACCAGGCCCTTTCAGGTCTGATACGGAAATTAAGCGCCAAATTTTTAAAAAAATGGCGTAGCCCCCCCCACAAAAATCCATACCAGACCCTTCAGGTCCACTGTAAGTCTTATGTTAAGTCTATGTTATCCATATCCGTAACGGCCATAGGGCTTCAACCCATAAATATATATATCCGAATCTCCGAATCACAAAAAAATTGTCTGAATATTAATAGAATATTAATTCATAACGAAATGAACCGCACATGTCTAGTAATCACTGGGGTTGATTTACTAAAACTGGAGCATGCAAAATCTGGTGCAGCTCTACATGGAAACCAATCAGCTTCCAGGTTTTGTGTCAAAGCCTAATTGAACAAGCTGAAGTTAGAAGCTGATTGGCCACCATGCACTGATGCACCAGATTTTGCACTCTCCAGTTTTAGTAAATCAGCCCCATTGGGTTCTGCTGTCTGGGAAGACTTCCCACCAGTAGAACACAATAGCGCTGTGGGTGGGATTCCCCCATCAACGCTGAGTGAGCTGCTGGGGAAAGCGAGGGATTTTCATTCTTGGAACCCGTGGTTGCAGGGAAAAACATTGCATCATCTGTGGCTTGCCTTATGGTCACCAGAAGCCCTCTTACCCCGTTTACCCTCCACTGAATGTAGGACAGGCTCTGCCCAACATTGCATCCATGTAAGACAATTGCCAGTCCCCATCCCTGCTGAGAACTGAGCTCGCCTCTACATGATGTCATAGTGTAACCGTTTAATACAAGCGCTCATTTGATGTCTGATATTCCTGTCTAATAAACCGCAGAACATGCCACGGCAGACTTAGCAGAACCCTTTTCAAAGGTTTTTTTTTTTTTCAAAGGTTTTAAATTTTTTAAAATTTTTTTTTTTTTTTATATATTGGGCTTGTAAAACCCGTAAACAAACAGAGTCCTGTTTAGGCGTCGGACAATTAAACCAATAAAATGTAAGATTAATCAAACCGGAGGACTTCAATAATGAAGGGGAATAAAAAAATCTCTTCCACCGTCTATTAAAGTTTCAGCGAGCCTTCAGAAGTAGCAGACTGGAATAAATTCATGATGTCTGCTGAGCTGGTGCTAGACACATTACTGTGCGGTGCCGGGGTCATTGTGTGACATGAAAGGGGTTGAAAGCGACGTACGGCGTGTCATAAAAACTGTGAAAAACCGGGCGGCGTCACGCGCCTATACATGAAGGAGATGTCTTGGGCGCAATCTTTCTGTTATTGTGCAGTGTGCAGTGTTTTGTCTTATATTCTTCTCTATGATGGTATATGTTAAGAAAATCCGGACGGCTGCGGCAAAAATATGTTCGTTTTCCATAAATGATTTATCAGTTGATCGTTCAACAGCACCATTAGGCCACCCACTTGCCCTTAAAGCTATATGCCGGGCAAACAGATTAAAACACATATATAGCAAGCAAATTAAATACATACAGTATCTCACAAAAGTGAGTACACCCTTCAAATTTTGGTAAATATTTTATTCTATCTTTTCATGTGACAACACTGAAGAAATGACACGTTACTACAATGTAAAGTAGTGAGTGTACAGCTTGTATAACAGTGTAAATTTGCTGTCCGCTCAAAATAACTCAACACACAGCCATTAATGTCTAAACCGCTGGCAACAAAAGTGAGTACACCCCTAAGTGAAAATGTCCAAATTGGTCCCAATTAGCCATTTTCCCTCCCCAGTGTCATGTGATTCGTTAGTGTTACAAGGTCTCAGGTGTGAATTGGGAGCAGGTGTGTTAAATTTGGTGTTATCGCTCTCACTCTCTCATACTGGTCACTGGAAGTTCGACATGGCACCTCATGGCAAAGAACTCTCCAAGGATGAAAAAAATGAATTGTTGCTCTACATAAAGATGGCCTAGGCTATAAGAAGATTGCCAAGACCCTGAAACTGAGCTGCAACATGGTGGCCAAGACCATACAGCGGTTTAACAGGACAGGTTCCACTCAGAACAGGCCTTGCCATGGTCAACCAGAGAAGTTGAGTGCACGTGCTCAGCGTCATATCCAGAGGTTGTCTTTGGGAAATAGACGTATGAGTGCTGCCAGCATTGCTGCAGAGGTTGAAGGAGTGGGGGGTCAGCATGTCTGTGCTCAGACCATATGCTGCACACTGAATCAAATTGGTCTGCTTGGCTTTTGTCCCAGAAGGAAGCCTCTTCTAAAAAATATGTACAAGAAAGCCCACAAACAGTTTGCTGAAGACAAGCAGACTAAGGACATGGATTACTGGAACCATGTCCTGTGGTCCGATGAGACCAAGATAAACTTATTTGGTTCAGATGGTGTCAAGCGTGTGTGGCGCCAACCAGGTGAGGAGTACAAAGACAAGTGTGTCTTGCCTACAGCCAAGCATGGTGGTGGGGGTGTCATGGTCTGGGGCTGCCGGCACTGGGGAGCTACAGTTCATTGAGGGAACCATGAATACCAACATGTACTGTGACATACTAAAGCAGGGCATGATCTTCTCCCTTCGGAGACTGGGCCGCAGGGCAGTATTCCAACATGATAACAACTCCAAACACACCTCCAAGACGACCACTGCCTCGCTAAAGAAGCTGAGGGTAAAGGTGATGGACTGGCCAAGCATGTCTCCAGACCTAAACCCTATTGAACATCCGTGGGGCCTCCTCAAACGGAAGGTGGAGGAGCACAAGGTCTCCAACATCTACCAGGTCTGTGATGTCGTCATGGAGGAGTGGAAGAGGACTCCAGTGGCAACCTGTGAATCTCTGGTGAACTCCATGCCCAAGAGGGTTAAAGAGGCAGTAAACCCTAATGGGTTTACTTCCTCTTTGTTTCCCTGCAAAGGTAAAGCATAATATACTATTATGCATCGCATAGTAGTCCATTATGTATCACTTACCTGACACAGGAGCCAGCAAAGTCACCTCTGTCCCCTTTTGTACAGAGCGTCCATCTTCTTGGTGGGTCTCGCGGCTTCGGCGCTGTCATTCGACGGCGCCAAGATGACGTCACTCCCGCGCATGGGAGCCGCCACACGCTGCATATCGCCGTTGAGAGCGGCTCACTCCGTGCACCCGCACGCCGCTGTATACGGCGCATGCACCGTAGACAGCGGTGCCTGACTTTTGGCAAATATCTCCTAAACCATGTAGGTTTAGGAGATATTTCTTTGACCTACAGGTAAGCCTTAATCTAGGCTTACCTGTAGGTCCAAGTGGTTTGTAAGGGTTTACAACCACTTTAAGGCAGTGCTGGAAAATAATGGTGGCCGCACAAAATATTGACACTTTGGGCCCAATTTGGACATTTTCACTTAGGGATGTACTCACTTTTGTTGCCAGCGGTTTAGACATTAATGGCTGTGTGTTGAGTTATTTTGAGGGGACAGCAAATTTACACTGTTATACAAGCTGTACACTCACTACTTTACATTGTAGCAAAGTGTCATTTCTGCAGTGTTGTCACATGAAAAGATAGAATAAAATACATACAAAAATGTGAGGGGTGTACTCACTTTTGTGAGATACTGTATATAGGAGCTGTTTACCTGCCAAAGGATTAGTATTTCTGCCCATCCAGTCCTTAGATTTACACAGCTCTGCCACACAGTATAAGCCCCGTCTGGATGGGTAGGAGCCCTAATTTTTCTGTGATGCAATTAGGCTTCTTATATCCATAGCTCCCAGCTGTCCCTGATTTCAAGGGACTGTCCCTTATTTGGGACAAAGTCCCTCTGTCCCTCTTTCCTCCTCATTTGTCCCACATTTTGGTCTGATCTGTATAACTGGTAAAAATCCACGCATGGGGCATCTACATTGATAATTGAGGGCACCGATCATTAGTGTCCTGATGGACAGTGCAGCCTAGAGCTGCACGATTAATCGTTAAGAATCGAGATTCCCCCCCCCCCTGCGCTCTCTGCCCAAGCCGACGCCTGTCAAAAAAACTAAACAAAACAAAAAAAAAGGCAGTCTGCCAAGTTTCACAACATTCCTCAGCCGCTGAGCTAACTATAAACATTGTAACGTTTTGTTCTTTAGATCAAAGGAATGAACTTCAGTTTGTAAATGAGGTCAGTTTAACCACTTAAAGACTAAACCTTTTTCTGACACTTTTGGTTTCAAGTTAAAATCATTATTTTTTGCTAGAAAATAACTTAGAACCCCCAAACATTATATATATATATATATATATAGTTTTGTTTTAGCAAAGACCCTAGAGTATAAAATGGCGGTTGTTGCAATATTTTTTATCTATTAGTCAAAGAAAATGAAAGTATAATAAAATCATTTATACAAACAACAAATTACGAATCATTGATTTTTAAAAAGTGCAAACTCTGGCTACGGGCATGTCTCAAGGAATATTCCATCAAACTGGCTATACAATGCATTTCAAATATTAAAACATGAATTAATTGATTGACATCCACATGAATACTCTGACACGTTTTGACCAATGCTGTTGCGGTCTTCTTCAGGGGTTTGTATTCTGGTGAAATATAGTAAAAAAATAAAGTTTCCATTGTTCCAACACTTTGTATCGTGCTGACAACTAAATTTATTTAGTATTATATTGATATATTTAACACTCGAAAGATGAATTCCGAACAAATGTCACATATCCAGAGATTTCTAAATAAAGGCACTAATCCAGGGATCCTCATATGTCATAAGGCGGGGATTGACAAGGGAAGGCAAGGAATAAGAAGCCTAAACTTAAAGCGGGGTTTCACCTTCAAAAATTTTTTTTAAAAGTCAGCAGCTAAAAAAAAAGTCGCTGCTGACTTTTAATAAGTACACTTACCCTCCCAGGGTGCCCGCGATGCCGTTCGTGGAGGCCGAGATGTCCCTCGGCTATCCGGATCCAGCGCCGCCATCCTCCGTAAGGGAAACGGCTTCACGCGGCCTACTGCGCATGGGTGAGTCGGCGCGCGGCCTACTGCGCATGCGCGAGTCGGCGCGCGGCCTACTGCGGATGCGCGAGTGTCATTTGTGAATGGGGAACGCGGTGTGTTGTGGGACACAGTTCCCATAACACACCGCGCCCCATTCACCTGAAGACGGAAGAAGAGAAGATCACCGCGGCGCTGGAGGAGGCAGATTAGGACGATCTGCCTAGCAACAGCCATTTCTGGTAAGTAAAAAAAATAATTTTTTTTTTTTTTTAAATTGTTACTAACATTTTTTCTAGTTTTCATTTTCAGGGTGTTCCACCACTTTAAGCTTTGCAGTTCGGATTTCCCATCACATTCTGTCCCGGTCACCAGGACAGATAGAGAGGAAACACGCACAGCAATAAACACTTCAGGCTTGGTTCACATCTATACATGCCAGGAACATGTGAAAAAACATGAGATTTCCCAACATGCGCAGAAACATGCTGCTCTTCAGCTGATAACAAGGGGTGGCATTAATTCTGCAAGTTTTTGCTTTTTTTTCTCTGCATTTCTCTTGTTAAAATGAATGGGCAGCCCTACACGCAACGTGCAGGAACACATGAAGAATGCATGCACATAAGGTGGCGCGGTACTCAGGGCTGCTGTTAGAAACCATGGGGCCCCTTACAGCCTACCTGGCAGGGCCCCCCTCTCCCAATATATCAAAACAATATTTTCACAAAAAATACACTAAAATTATTATTAGCAGACACAAACATAACAGAGAACATGTGTGAATTAGCCCTTTTTTAATAGTTATTTTTTTTGTTTTTTTTAAATGTATTGTTTTTTAAAAAGAAATGCATTTTTAAAATAATTTTATTTGACCATTTTTAAAAATGGTTTATTTTACTATTTATTTTTTACAGGACAAGGAAGCCGGCAGTGCCACGGGCCTCGGCACAGTGACAGAGGGGCACACTGGGGGGGATCAGAAGTAGGCAGAACAGGGAGGGGAATCGGGAATCGGTGCAGAGGAAGTAATTACAGGAATGATGCCCTGTGTCTGTGTCTCCCTGCAGCAGCTGAAAGCTTGCAGGAGACAGAGAAACAGGCTTTCATCTGCTGCAGAGAGCCGCACAGGGTATCCTTTTGTAATTGCCCCTCCGCCCAACCACACCAATCCCTCCTGCTATTTGGGCCCCCCTGTGTGCCCCCTACAGGAGGACTGGTGGTCCCCCTCTATCAGCGGCCCTGACCGTACTAGTGTGAACCTAGCCTTACAGAGGTTTTAATCCCTCGCCACTCTATCCTAAACTAAAAAAAAAATGTTTTGGCTTCAGATACATTTTAATAAAGTCCCAGCATGTCTCATAAACTGTAGCTTTTGTTTCGCTAAAAGTTCCACAGTAAGTCATGTGTTGGAGTGTGTTGGAGTTTGCGGTCTACAACCGCCCCGGAGCTGACATGAAATGTGATGCTTGTATTGCGGGGGGCAAAGGTGTTTGCTCTGGCAGGGGGCTCACGTGTTATTCTCAAGTGGATAATGGGTGTCAAACAACAGAAGAAGGCCGACAATGGCCAAGTTAAGTAAACTGCAACCCAAGAAAGAATGCACTCCTTTGTGTTACAGGGCATTAACACAACGGATGAAGTTCAAAATTTGCCTTCAGCTCTGCTAGTGACAAGAACATTCCTTTCCACTCACACAAGTGGAGGTTTGACAGTAGCTCCATCTGATGGCTAGCCTTGGGGAACGGTCTATACTCCCGTGGTCCATTTACCTGTGCTTTGTCATGACTGTGTGTCGTTTCTCTGTACCTCATCCTAACCCCCTTGACATCTTTTCTAAGATTGTAGTCAATCAACCAACTTCAAAGGAAATGAAATACTTTGCTAAATGTCACAAAAAGGAGAAGGTTGCCGGGAGCAAATACAGGATTCCTAAAAAAAAAAAAAAAAAAAGAATCATGATGGATTAATTAAAGGTTAGGTCCACCAAAACCGATATTTCAATTTTAGGTGAATGTAGGCTTGTTAAATAATTTCTCGGGAAGACTGGATTGAGTTCCCAACTCTGCCCTCGACTGGATTGAGTTGCTTATTCTGCCCTAAACTGGATTGGGTTCCCAAACCAGCACTGGACTGGATTGAGTTCCAAACTTCGCCCTGAACTGGATTGAGTTCCCAACTCCGCCCTCGACTGGATTCAGTTTCCAGCGCTGCCCTCAACTGGATTGCGTTTCCAACTCTGCCCTCAACTGGATTGAGTTCCCAGCTCTGCCCTCAACTGGATTGGGTTCCCAACCCCATCCTGGACTGGATTGGGTTCCCAACACTGCCCTCAACTGGATTGGGTTCCCAACCCTACCCTGGACTGGTTTTGGTTCCCAACCCTTTTCTCGACTGGTTTAGACCCCACTCTGGACTGGATTGAGTTCTAAACTCTACTCTCAACTGGATTCAGTTAACAACTCTTCCCTCAAGCAGATTGCGTTCTCAACTCTGCCCTCAACTGGATTGTGTTCCCAACTCTGCCCTCAACTGGATTGGGTTCCCAACCCTGCCCTGGACTGGATTGAGTTCCCAAATCTGCTCTGGACTGGATTGAGTTCCCAACTCCACCTTCCACTGGATCAAGTTCTCCGCTCTACCATCGACTGGATCGAGCTCCCAACTCCGCACTTGACTGGATTGAGTTCCCCCACTCTGCCCTCAACTGGATTGGGTTCCCAACCCCCGACCTGGACTGGATTGAGTTCCCACCTCTGCCCTCAACTGGATTGAGTTCCCACCTCTGTCCTCAACTGGATTGAGTTCCCAACTCTGCCCTCAACTGGATTGGGTTCCCAACCCCGCACTGGACTGGATTGAGTTCCCAAATCTGCTCTGGACTGGATTGAGTTCCCAACTCCACCTTCCACTGGATCAAGTTCTCCGCTCTACCATCGACTGGATCGAGCTCCCAACTCCGCACTTGACTGGATTGAGTTCCCCCACTCTGCCCTCAACTGGATTGGGTTCCCAACCCCCGACCTGGACTGGATTAAGTTCCCACCTCTGCCCTCAACTGGATTGAGTTCCCACCTCTGTCCTCAACTGGATTGAGTTCCCAACTCTGCCCTCAACTGGATTGGGTTCCCAACCCCGCACTGGACTGGATTGAGTTCCCAAATCTGCTCTGGACTGGATTGAGTTCCCAACTCCACCTTCCACTGGATCAAGTTCTCCGCTCTACCATCGACTGGATCGAGCTCCCAACTCCGCACTTGACTGGATTGAGTTCCCAACTCTGCCCTCAACTGGATTGGGTTCCCAACCCCGACCTGGACTGGATTTAGTTCCCACCTCTGCCTTCAACTGGATTGAGTTCCTAACTCCGTACTTGACTGGATTGAGTACCTTAACTCCACCGTTGACTGGATTGAGTTCCCAACCCTGCCCTGGACTTGATTAAATTCCCAAACCCCCCTCTTGCTGACATTGTTATTGAGTATGAACAAAACTGGGAATTTTTCAAAAAAATCTAGAAATTTTGCCCAAATTTTGACATTGTAATACAATGCATTGGAGTCAAACGGAAACCCAAAATAACATTTTTTTTAAGGGTTTACACTAGCAGTTGGGGGGGGGGCAGTAGAAACAGGTGATTAAGCTGCGGGTTTACTGCCCCTCAGCCACTCCACTTTTAGCCGGAAAGGCAGTGGTTGGGGATGTACAAGTGCCGTGACTGCAAGGCTTTGCTTCATGGCCTCAGCAGGAATTATACCCCCTGTCAAGTGAATGGGGTCAAGCTGTGAATGCACCACAACCACACACAATGCATGCAGTTGCGATGTGGTAGTCTGACATTTAGAGGATTAAAGCATGCAGGGAGGAGGCGATACAATGTCTCCTCACTGCCTGTCAAATTCTCTCTGAGCAGTCTGAACATGCTAGTGTAAGTGAAGCCTGAGGGCTGTAAATGAAGAATTATGGAAGATCTTCTCAACAATCTTGGCCCTGTCCTTGTCCCCAACTTAACCACTTCAATACTGAGCACTTATACACCTTCCTGCCCAGACCAATTTTCAGCTTTCAGCGCTGTCGCACATTGAATGACAATTGCGCGATCATGCTACACTGTACCCAAACGAAATTTTTAAAAATTTTTCCCACAAATAGTGTTTTTTTATATGTTTTTTTTATATGGTGGTATTTGATCACCTCTGGGATATTTATTTTCTGCTAAACAAATAAAAAAAAAGACTGAAAATTGTGAAAAAAATAAGTTTTTTTGTTTCTGTTACAAAACGTTGTAAATAAGTACGTTTTCTCTTTCACTGATCGGCACTGATGGGCACCGATTAGGTGGCACCGATGATTTGGCACTGATGGGCACTGATTATGGGCACTAATATGCAGCACTGATGGGGCACTGATAGGCGGCACTGATGGGCACTGATAGGTGGCACTGATATGCAGCACTGATGGGTACACATAGGTGGCACAGGCTCCGATAGATGGGCACTGATAGGTGGCATGG
The DNA here is from genome assembly GCA_028564925.1 of Lithobates sylvaticus. Taxonomy (NCBI): domain Eukaryota; kingdom Metazoa; phylum Chordata; class Amphibia; order Anura; family Ranidae; genus Lithobates; species Lithobates sylvaticus. The sequence continues at coordinate 42,961,169 of CM053030.1, forward strand.
ATGGGCATGGATGGGCACTGATAGGTGGCACTGATTAACACTAATAAATGGTACTGATGGATGCCAATCAGTGTCAAACAATAATGCCTGCCAATCAGTGATGCCCATTGTGGGCACTGATTGGCATCCATTGTGGGCACTGATTGGCATCCCTGGTGGTCTAGGGTGGCATACCTGGTGGTGGTCTAGGGTGGCATACCTGGTGGTGACTAGTGGTGGCATCCCTGGTAATCCTGGTGGCATCCCTGGTGGTCCAGTGTGGGCATCCTTGGGGTGGCTGCACTGATAATCCATCAGCACAGACCCCCCCTGTCAGAGGAGCATCCGATCGGCTCTCCTCTACTCGTGTCTGACAGACGCGAGTGAGGAAAACCGATCAACGGCTCTTCCTGTTTACATCGTGATCCGCCGTGAGTGGACACGGCTGATCACATGGACAATTTATGAACCGTACTGGCAACTGGGTTGTCTTAACGTATACAGTTGGTGCACACTACATCAAGCTCTGACAAGGGGCCCCCTCTAGACCACTGCAACCGTTCTACACCCAGATCTACATCTACCATGAAGTCAATTCCACTCACTAATGCCTCGTTTCCACTGAGCGGAACGGTTCGGGTCAGTACAGTTTGGAAGGGTTAGAATGGTCTGGCCTATTCAGGTGAGCGTTTCCACTGCAAGTCGTATAGCCCCTTGCGGTCGTGAGCATTGACGTTTTTCTGTCTGCCAATCAGTGGAATGTATCGTGTGACGCCAGTAGCTCCACCCTAACCATACCGTACCATTTTCTATGGCCCCACATCTGAAGCAGGACCACGAATGGTGCGGTATGCTTTGGTTGTATGGGCCTCTTTCATAATGGAAATACTCAAACCAACCCAGTACCGAACCAACCCGAACCAACCCGAACCGATCCACTCAGTGGAAACGAGGCATAACATCAAGTTTGGATTTTGAACTAATCTATACTTTTCTTCATAAATGGTGGACTCATGATCAGGGGCGGACTGACTATTGGGCCACTCGGGCACTTCCCGAGGGCCCCAGGCCACTAGGGGGCCCCATCAGGGTTGCCAGCCTCAGTAAAACCAGGGACAGTATGTAAAAATCTGTGGGGTTTTTTTTACATTTGTTTCTGAAATGTCCCTTACCGACATCCTTTTGGTCTAAAAATCCCGAGATTATAGCTGCCCCACCTCTCCAGTACCTTCTCAGCCAATAGAAACATGTCTGTGTATACTGTGTGTACATGTATGTGTATACTGTGTGTACATGTATGTGTATACTGTGTGATTGTATACTGTGTGTATACTGTGTGGCCCCATAATCTCTGATTGCCTGGGGGCCCCATGAGTTGTCAGTCCGCCCCTGCTCATGATGTATGATGATCCAGATATGTGACTATACAATCTATGAGCTGGAGCCTCCTACGTCCATTCCATCCTTTAGGATCACTTTGCCACTTTAAACCTATGAATAATGCTTTTCAATTTTACTTGAAATTATGGTCACTGGCCTATATTTAGCCAGATTGTCAGACAGGTGGCTGTTTGAGTTCTAATAGTAGGAGTATGTTTGTGGGATATGGTACCAATGTTTTATATAAATTTTAAAAATATTTTTGAAACAATAAACTTTTATCTCAGCGAGTTGAATACAATTTTCTTTTCTTTTTGATAGCTGCCTGAGGGTTGGTTGAGCACAAATCATTTTTTTACCTCTCAGTAGTGCTTACATTTAGTCCCCTTTCACACTTATGCCCCGTACACACGGTCGGATTTTCCGACGGAAAATGTCCGATCGGACCATGTTGTCGGAAATTCCGACCGTGTGTGGGCTCCATCGGACTTTTTCCGTCTGAGTTTCCGACGGAAAAAGTTTTATCTCCTGCTCTCAAATTTTCCGAAAACAAAGTCCTATCAGACTTTTTCCGATCGTGTGTAGCAAATTCCGACGGACAAAGTGCCACGCATGCTCAGATCACATTACAAGACCAAAGCTATTGGCTACTAGCCTCTACGTAGTCCCTTCGTACGCAACGAACGTCACCACGTTCAGGAAGATCGGATTTTCCGACAACTTTGTCCGACCGTGTGTATGCAACACCAGTGTCGGACAAAATCCGTCGTAAAAAATCCGACGGATTTTGTGGTCGGAATTTCCGACCGCGTGTACGGGGCATTATACGACTTGTCCCACGATTTGGGACTGCAAAGTAGCATGACAAGTCGTTCCCCATGATTTCCAATGACAGCCATTCATATTAGTACGACTTCAAGTCGTTCCGACTTCAAAGTAGTCCCTGCACTACTTTGGTCCGATTTTGATGCCACTTACACAGGCATCCCTTGAAATCGCGGCAAAAATCGCTGCAAAATCGCGGGCCGCGAATTGTGGCAAAATCACGGTAAAATCGCGTGACTTTGAAGTCGCACAAGTGTGAAAGGGGCCTTAGTCATCAGGGTCTGTGCAGCACAGTGGTGTAGTGGTTAGCACTTTCACCTAGCAGTAATAGGGTCACTGGTTCAAATTCCGACCACGACACCTTCTGCCTGGAGTTTGCATGTTCTCCCTGTGCCTGCATGGGTTTCCTCTGGGTACTCCGGTTTCCTCCCACACTCCAAAGACATGCTGGTAGGTTAATTAGATCCTGTCGACAAAATTGGCCAAATAGGTGTATGGTGTATGTGTTTGTACGCATGTCAGTATCCCACAGGGCAAGGACTGCGCTATACCACAGATGGACACCAGTGGCAAAAAGCACCCTGAGGCAATTCAGTTCGCATAGGCAGTGCTATACAAGTCATTCTCTCATTCATTCACCAAAGCCCCCCAAAAGGGCAGTTAAAAATAGGTAGATAAAATACCCCCCCCCCCCTTTAGAGAGCAGGGCCTATGGCGTTCTGCATTCCCAGTAATGTCCTCAGATTTCCGGGTCTGTTGGGTGTTATTCAACTGGAAGACGTCTTGTGGTGCAAAAGAACTGCAGGGGACAGCTTCTGATTGAAGGTGAGTATTGTAGCCTGACCTGCTTTTAGTTCTTTTGTCTGCTGGGGGACAAAAATAATTTTAAAAACGATTAGTTCACAGTAGGTAGGGGCTCCTTACCCTTCTTGGCTCTGAACCCTTGTTTGGAAATTGTAATTTGCTCCCCAAAATCATTTGTTATACAATATGTTATATGTTAGTGCTCCATAAAGAGAGGATTATAATGATAATGGCAAAGTCAGTAAGGCCCCTTTCACACTGGGCAGTTTTTCAGGCAGTACATCGCTAAAAATAGCGTCTGTATACCGCCTGAAAAAACCGGCCCTATTCACTCCAGTGTAAAAGCCGGCGGGCTTTCACACTGGAGCGGTGCGCTAGCAGGACGGCAAAAAAAGTCCTGCTAGCAGCATCTTTGGAGCGGGATAGGAGCGGTGTATTCACCGCTCCTATACCGCTCCTTCCCATTGATTTGAATGGGATACCGCGGTAATACCGCGGCAATACCGCCGCAAAGCGCTGCTACGGCGGCGCTCTGCGGGGGATTTTAACCCTTTTTCGGCCACTCGCGGGGGGTAAAACCGCACCGCAAGCGGCCGAATCCCGCGGGCAAAACGACGGTAAAGCAGCGCTAAATATAGCACTGCTTTACCGTCACCGCGGCTCCCGCCCCAGTGTGAAAGGGGCCTACCTCTGGAAAGGAGAAGCCAAATAAGTGACCCGGCTGAAATATCCATTTTGTGTAGATGGGTATTGTGTTCATTTGCTGAGTAACACGGGTTAAACTCTATTTCAGCTGGATGAACCGGGAAGCAATGCTGCTAAATACTTGACTATTTACAGAGCTGAATTTAGCTATTTTAAGTGACAGAAACATCGAAGACATGAAAAGGTTGTTTAGAAACTTATTCCAATTACAAGAAATATTTCAGTGTTTTGTGACCAAGCAACCTAAATTCCTTAAGCAGATGCCTCTCAGATCAATGTGAGGAAGTAATGAATGAGGAGGCCTGTGAAACGTGTGGGCGGCAAAAGCTACTCGATATCCAGTAATTCTTTTGTTAAAATTCTTTACCTTGTAACATTGCAAGGTCACTGTCACCTAATCAGATATATCTTCCGTGATAATAGATCTTCTGCAGCTGGATCATAGAAATTGAAAAGTACAAATATATATGTATATGCAGCATATGCAATGTTTCATTTTCCATGCTGCTATAAAGTAGGATATACAGAAAACAAATATACAGTATCTCACAAAAGTGAGTACACCCCTCATAATTTTTGTAAATATTCTATCTTTTCATGTGACAACACTGAAGAAATTACACTTTACTACAATGTAAAGTAGTGAGTGTACAGCTTGTATAACAGTGTCAATTTGCTGTCCCCTGAAAATAACTCAACACACAGCCATTAATGTCTAAGTGAGTACACTACTAAGTGAAAATGTCCAAATTGGGCCCAATTAGCCTTTTTCCCTCCCGGTGTCATGTGACTCGTTAGTGTTACAAGGTATCAGGTGTGAATGGGAAGCAGATGTGTTAAATTTGGTGTTATCGCTCTCACTCTCTCATACTGGTCACTGGAAGTTCAACATGGCACCTCATGGCAAAGAACTGTCTGAGGATCTGAAAAAAAGAATTGTTGCTCTACATAAAGATGGCTTAGGCTATAAGAAGATTGCCAAGACTCTGAAACTGAGCTGCAGCACGGTGGCCAAGACCATACAGCGATTTAACAGGACAGGTTCCACTCAGAACAGGCCTCGCCATGGTCAACCAAAGTAGTTGAGGTCACATGCTCAGCATCATGTCCAGAGGTTGTCTTTTGGGAAATAGACATATGAGTGCTGCCAGCATTGCTGCAGAGGTTGAAGGGGTGGGGGGTCAGCCTGTCAGTGCTCAGACCATACGCCGCACACTGCATCAAATTGGTCTGTATGGCTGTCGTTCCAGAAGGAAGCCTCTTCTAAAGATGATGGACAAGAAAGCCCTCAAACAGTTTGCTGAAGACAAGCAGACTAAGGACATGGATTACTGGAACCATGTCCTGTGGTCTGATGAGACCAAGATAAACTTATTTGGTTCAGATGGTGTCAAGCGTGTGTGGGGGCAACCAGGTGAGGAGGACAAAGACAAGTGTGTCTTGCCTACAGCCAAGCATTGTGGTGGGAGTGTCATGGTCTGGTGCTGCATGAGTGCTGCCGGCACTGGGGAGCTACAGATCATTGAGGGAACCATGAATACCAACATGGACTGTGACATACTAAAGCAGATCATGATCTTCTCCCTTCAGAGACTGGGCCGCAGGGCAGTATTCCAACATGATAACGACCCCAAACACACCTCCAAGATGACCACTGCCTTGCTAAAGAAGCTGAGGGAAAAGGTGATGGACTGGCCAAGCATGTCTCCAGACCTAAACCCTATTGAACATCCGTGGGTCATCCTCAAACGGAAGGTGGAGAAGCGCAAGGTCTCTAACATCTACCAGGTCTGTGATGTCATCATGGAGGAGTGGAAGAGGACTCCGGTGGCAACCTGTGAAGCTCTGGTGAACTCCATGCCCAAGAGGGTTAAAGAGGCAGTAAACCCTAATGCGTTTACTTCCTCTTTGTGTGGTGGCAACCAGGTGAGGAGTACAAAGACAAGTGTGTCTTGCCTACAGTCAAGCATGGTGGTGGGAGTGTCATGGTCTGGGGCTGCAGGAGTGCTGCCGGAAATGGGGAGTTTCAGTTCATTGAGGGAACCATGAATGCCAACATGTACTGTGACATACTGAAGCAGAGCATAATCCTCTCCCTTCGGAGACTGGGCCGCAGGGCAGTATTCCAACATAATAACGACCCCGAACACACCTCCAAGATGACCCTTGCTAAAGAAGCTGAGGGTAAAGGTGATGGATTGGCCAAGCATGTCTCCAGACCTAAACCCTATTGAGCATTTGTGGGGCATCCTCAAACGGAAGGTGGAGGAGTGCAAGGTCTCTAACATCCACCAGCTCTGTGATGTCATCATGGAGGAGTGGAAGAGGACTCAAGTGGCAACCTGTGAAGCTCTGGTGAACTCCATGCCCATGAGGGTTAAGGCAGTGCTGGAAAATAATGGAGGCCACACAAAATATTGACACTTTGGGCCCAATTTTGACATTTTCACTTGGGGGTGTACTCACTTTTGTTGCCAGCGGTTTAGACATTAATGGCTGTGTGTTGAGTTAAATTTGAGGGGACAGCAAATTTACACTGTTATACAAGCTGTACACTCACTACTTGCAAAGTGTCATTTCTTTAGTATTGTCACATGAAAAAATATAATAAAATATTTACAAAAATGTGAGGGGTGTACTCAGTTTTGTGAGATACTGTATATAAAGTTATTTGTAGTAGTCATTGCTTAAAGTGTAACTCCACTTTTGTTGAGAACAAAACAATCCCCTCTGGGCGATCAAGGTACATTTTAGGAATTTTGATAAACTTTGTAGCAGATTCCTACTGATTCCTGTTCTGCAGAAAAAGCTGTTTGTTCCACCAAGCCCTTTCCAGACTAATTCCTGAATGGGAGAGTCGGGTTCATTGTAACCACCTGGTGCACTTTTAGCGTTCTGTTGAGGAAAGCTGCAGTGTCTGCACCCCTTTAGAAGTAGTGAATCCTTTGGAAGTATCCTACCAAAAATAAAAATACTGTTGCATGGGATGCCTAAAATGTTACTTAGTGAAGACATCTGAAAAAATCAGTGAGCCAATCACACAAGCAGGAAATTACATTTCCGGGTGACATTCTGTGCACCAGCAGGGTAGAGAACACCTCCTGGTTGCCATATTGCATTCCATTTTTTAACATTTTTAGAAAATTTAGAATGCACGTCACCAGATTTTGCACATGCACAGTACCACAGGGTTGTGGGTTCAGCCAGAGCCCTTTCGGCACATCTGCAAGGGCTATCTCATGCATGGGCAAAGACGCAATATGTATGAAAGCAAGGGGTTTCCCACACAAGGGTGAAGACAGAGCAGATATGGGACCTGAAGGCTAGGCGAAGACAGAGCATGTATGATATGGAGGCTGGGCCGAGTCCCTCAGCACATCTGCATATGCTTTGCATTATCAAAGATGGTGGTGCTGGAGAGGGGGCAGTGATAACATTACAGGGAAACTGATGTTCCTCTAACCAATATATACTCCTCTAAATTGGTGTTTTTTTTCTACCTGGAGTTCAGCTTTAAATGTAACTTTACTGGTTTTCCTCCACCGTATTTTTCCTACGTCCTCGGATCTCTGTTGGCGTTGTCGTAGAGCTAAGGGCACATACTTGCATATCTGGTGGGACTGTGACCTAGTCCAACCATTTTGGTCCACAATTCAGGTGCATAATGAGATCTACAATGAGTTTATCTCTCTGCCCCCCACCATTGCATTATTATCCATTTTACCAGGCTCTGTTAAGTCTCAAAAGATGAGTCTTTTACGTTTTTTTCTCTCTGCCTCTAGATAGCTAATTTCTAGACTCTGGAAGTTCACATCCTCACCTCCCCTATCCTGCTGGGTTGATTTAATGAATGACAGTATTCTGATGGAGGAAATGCAGGCGAGAGAGTCCGACTCTTGGGATAGGTTTACCACTTTGTGGTATATTTGGATGTATTATTCCGCTCCTGACAAATTGCAGAATAGGCTTGCCTATTGAGCCGCTTCTCTTCTGTTCTTGTCTGGATTCCCTCCCTCTGGATTGCCTTGGAGCCGACCATTGCTATACCTATTTTGGACACTACTTGAGATGTCCTCTGCATTTTAAGACCCTGTTTTCCCTTTTTTTTTTATCATCCCTTATTTTTATATTTTTTATGTAAGGGCCTTGCCATTATTCCTCTCCTACGAGGATACATTTCAGTTACCACAGTAAAGCTCGGACTCTATTTTCTCGTTTTCCCCTCTTTATTTCTGTTTCTTTCTCTCTTTTTTCCCTCTTTTAATTCTTTCCTTAAAGTGGTTCCAAACCTTAGTTTTTTTCTATAAATTAAAATAACAAACTTGTCTATACTTACCTGCAGACCTGATCCTCTTCTTCTGGGGTCCCCCGCCGGTGCTCCAGGCCTCTCCTCTTTGGCGGGTGCCCCCACAGAAAGCTGCTTTTCATGGGGGCATCCGTGTGTGCTCGCTCCCGAGTCCCGCTGCTGCGTCCACTTACAAAGACAGCAGTGGCTCCGGCCGCTGTCTCCGTACGCATGGAGGCCCAGTTATTGGCGGGGAAGTGGTGCTGTTCCGCAGAGCGACTCACGCGTGCGTGCTGCAGCTGAAACTCCACTATCGCCTGCTGCTGCTCGCACAGTCTGGCAAGCATGTGCAAGGTGGAGTTCCACCTTGTGGGCACATCACATATGAGACGGTGAGCGGGAAGGCCGAAGTTACGCTGCAGCACTGACAGGCGAGCAGCAGCAGGGTGAGAACTCCGAAAGGGCGCACAGACGGCCCGCACTTTCTGCAGCAGCTCTGGCATATCGGGGTAATTCTTAAGGAACCTCTGGATCACCAAGTTCAGCACATGCGCCAGGCAAGGGATGTGTGTCAAACCGGCTAGGCCCAGAGCTGCTACGAGATTTCGCCCATTATCGCACACCACCAGGCCGGGCTTGAGGCTCACTGCCACCAACCACTCATCGGTCTGTTGCTCCATGTCCCTGCTGTCATTTAGCCCTGGCTGTGCTGAAGTTGGTGGTGAAGGTGTTATGCTGACCGGATGAGGAGGCGGTAGAGGATGAGGAGGCGGAGTAGGAGGAGTTAGCAACAGAAGGCAAACTGAAGTGCCCTGCAATCCTCGGTGGTGGAAGGACATGCGCCAAACTGCTATCCACCTCAGGCCCAGCCACCACTACATTTACCCAGTGTGCTGTTAGGGAGATATAACGTCCCTGACCGTGCTTACTGGTCCACACATCCGTAGTTAGGTGGACCTTGCCACAGATGGCGTTGCGCAGTGCACACCTGATTTTGCCCCCCACTTGGTTGTGCAGGGAAGGGATAGCTCGTCTGGAAAAGTAGTGGCGGCTGGGCACGACGTACTGTGGGACAGCCAATGACATCAGCCTTTTAAAACTCTGCGTCTCCACCAGACGGAATGAAAGCATTTCAAAGGAGAGGAATTTTGAAATGCTGGCATTCAGGGCCAGGGATCGCGGGTGGCTAGGGGGGTACTTCCTCTTTCGCTCCAGTGTTTGGGAAATAGAGAGCTGAACGCTTCCATGGGACATTGTGGAGATGGTTGGTGACCCAGGTGGTAGTGTTGCTGGCAGATCCTCTGTTTGTGGGTTGGCAGGTGTCACTGTCACTACAGAGGTGGATGAAGAGGCAGAGACTGCAGCAGAAGAGGAAGCAGAAGGAGCCAGAGACCTTTCTTGGTTTTTGAGGTGTCTACTCCACTGCATCTCGTGCTTTTCACTTAGATGCCTGGTCATGCAGGTTGTGCTCAGGTTGAGAACGTTTATGCCTCGCTTCAGGCTCTGATTGCACAGCGTGCAAACCACTCGTGTCTTGTCATCAGGACATTGTCTGAAGAACTGCCACGCTAGGGAACTCCTTGCACCTGGCTTTGGTGTGCTCGGTCCCTTGCTGCGTTGGGCAGGAGCAGACGTACTGTCTAGGGGACGGACGCTCCGCTTTTGCACCCTGCTCCCTCTTCTGCTGTGCTGGTGGCTCTGTGCGACCACCGCCTCTTCCTCTGAACTACACTGGTCACCTGCATATCGTTGATTCCATGTGGGGTCAAGGACCTCATCGTCCTCCACATCATCTTCCACCCAAAATTCACCCCTGCCCTCCTTGTCGGTCTGCACAATGGCGAAAGCAGCAGCAGTTGGCACCTGTGTTTCGTCATCATCCGAGACGTGCTGCGATGGTCCTCCCATGTACTCATCATGAAACATAAGTGGTTGGGCATCGGTGCACACAATCTCTTCCACTTCTGGGGCAGGGCTAGGTGGATGGCTCTGGGAAACCCTGCTAACAGAGTCATCAAAAAGCAGAAGAGACTGCTGCATGATTTGGGGCTCAGACTGATTGGCTGATTTGCAAGGGGGTGAGGTGAAAGACTGATGGACATCGGCTGCAGGTGCCAACTCTGAACTTTCATCAGAAGACTGGGTGGGAGACAATGTGAAGGAACCAGAGGCACTGTCAGCAAACCCAATCTACTATCGCCTGTACTTGTTCTGGCCTCAACATTCGTACAGCCTCATTAGGAGCGCCAAAATACCGCTGCAGGCTCTGTCGCCTACTCGCACCTGAGGAAGTTGTTTCACTAGTGCGTGTAGCTGGCACAGATCGACCACGTCCTCTCCCTGCAACAGGAGCGCCACCAGCAGCACCACGACCATGGCCACGTCCACTTTTTGATGATCTCCTCATATTTTCAAAATTTATGATCTCGCCCTAAATGGGTGTTTTTGCAATAGCAGAATACACCCACAGTATGTAAAGCGTGTATCTCAAAAACTGCTAAACTGCAGAAAATGGTATTGGGAAAAAAAAATGTCACTACAATTTTTTTTTTGGGATAGCACAATAGAAGAAATATCGATGGATTGTACGTCACACTTCTGCACACATGCACAAAGCACTGAAAGATTTTATTTTTTGGCAATAGCAGAATACACGCACAGTGTCTAAAGCGTGTATGAACACGCAGAAAATGCTATTGGAAAAAAAAAAACATGCACAAATCACAGAAAAATTTAATTTTTTTGCAATGTCTTTGCAATAGCAGAATACACACAGAGTATGGTGTATCTCTTAGTAAAATATGCAGTGCAGTGATGGTGCACTGAGCTTGCAGCTAAAACTTATATTTTGTCTGGCACTGGCCTCATGGCACTGTTAACCGCTTCCCGACCGGCCACTGCATATATACGTCAGCAGAATGGCACGGGCAGGCAGAATCACGTACCTGTACGTGATCGTGCATTTGCCTGCCCGTGGGTCGGGAGCGCGCCGCCAGCGGCGCGCTCGCGACCCGGTCAGGAGCTCCGTGACCACGGCCGCGGGACCAGCGGACCCGATCGCCGATGGTATCCCACGATCGGGTTACGGAGCTGAAGAACGGGGAGAGGTCTATGTAAACAAACCTCTCCCCGCGCTTCCTACACTGACTGTCAGTGATCGGCGGTTCCCTGTCATCGGGAACGCCGATCAATGACGTCAGACGTACAGCCACGCCCCCCTACTGTAAAAAAAAACACAACACGTCACACTGACTCTTCCCCGCCCCCTAGTGGTTAACCCCTTCACTACAACTGTCATTTACATAGGAATCAGTGCTATTTAAATAGCAGTGATTGCTGTATAAATGACAAATGTCCCAAAAATGTGTCAAAAATGTCCGATGTGTCCGCTATAATGTCGCAGTCACAATAAAAAATCGCTGATCGCCGCCATTACTAATAAAAAAAAAATATTAATAAAAATGCTATAAAACTATCCCCTATTTTGTAAACGCTATAACTTTTGCGCAAACTAATCAATAATCGCTTATTGTGATTTTTTTTACCAAAAATATGTAGAAGAATACGTATCGGCCTAAACTGAGGAAAAAAAATGTTTTTTTATATATTTTTTGGGGATATTTATTATAGCAAAAAGTAAAAAATATTGCATTTTTTTCAAAATTGTCGCTCTATTTTTGTTTATAGCGCAAAAAATAAAAACCGCAGGGGCGATCAAATACCACCAAAAGAAAGCTCTATTTGTGGGAAAAAAAGGACGCCAATTTTGTTTGGGAGCCACGTCGTACGACAGCGCAATTGTCAGTTAAAGCGACGCAGTGCCGAATCGCAAAAAGGGGCCTGGTCCTTTGGCTGCCAATTGGTCCGGGGCTGAAGTGGTTAAAAGACTGTGCACTGCACCCCAGCCAGGGTACAATTGATTTAGGAATCTCTTTAATAATTCTCTCTGCCTCTTTCTTTTCCTTAATAAAGACACTCTCTAGTCTCTACTCTAGCTATGTAGGTCGCTCACTGATATAACTAATTTGAAGAAAATTTAAGGAATGTGGACTGACTGACTGTATCAGACTAACTCCTAATGAAATCCTCTCTTAGCAGCACAGGAACCTGTCTATAGCAGAGTGAGGTGCTGTGCTGTGTGCCTGTACCTTATATAGAGGCTGGGTCACATGCTGCAATGGCCAATCACAGCATTAGTAGGCATGGTTGTGATGGCTTTTAAGGGCACACTAGTGAAACTAGCGTGGATTGGCTGCCCTGCAGCTTGTAAAAGGCGCCAATACATCGCCGAACACCGGACCCGAACCTATAGTCAATAGTCAATAGTTCGGGTCCGGGACCCGGACACCCAAAAGTCCGGTACGGACCCGAACTTTACAGTTCGGGTTCGCTCAACCCTAATCTTAAGCTAGTCAGCATTAGTGATGAGGCTGGGTTCGGTCAAATTCAGAAGGCAGCTATGACTGTGACATTCCCTGCACTGCAGCTGCATCTACACAAAGGGGTGGGGATGCTTGTGACATCATTGACTTAATATGGCCACATGGACATATTAGCTCAATGACATGCTGGTAGGTTAATTGGCTCCTGTCTAAATTGGTACTAGTATGCGAATGTATGTGAGATAGGAACCTTAGATAGTAAGCTCCTTGAGAGCAGGGCCTGATGTGAATGTACAATATGTAAAGCACTGTGTACATTGTTGGCCCTAAATAAAAATCTGTAATAAATAAAACATATATAAAAAAAAGTGTTGCGCTGTCTGTAAAAAAAACTGACATATAATCAATTAAAGTGAATATACAAATAGATTGTGACACCAAAGTCCATGAATTATTAATGTGCAAGTCCATTCAATTCAGTGCATCACCCAGTGTCTGAATAGCTCAGGCAAAAATATCTTCTTACCAGATCCAAAGATCTATCAAGGTCTATAACCGCATCTGTGAGCTTTGTAACCCCACATATTAGGAGCAGATCATCCATATGGAACCGCTGGTGAAAGCGAGGCAATGATAAAACCTCAAGGTATCCACAGAAGCCGATCCGACCATTGGTTATACAAGAAAAGGAAAACTCATTGCGCAGCGTCCAAACTAAAAACTGTAAATTTATTAAAATTCTACTTACAACAGATAAGTGATCACAGACATTAGAAATATAAATCGTCCTATAACTCTCACGAGAGTGATGACGTCACCGCTATTCCTGCCCTGCGTTTCGTCTGAATAGACGTTTTCTGTGAGGCATTAGTTAATATAATGGACTTTTGCACATTAATAATTCATGGACGTTGGTGTCACAATTTATTGGTATATTCACTTTAATTGATTATATGTCAGTTTTTTTTATAGACAACGAAACACTTTATTATATATCTTTTGGATGTTGCTGTGTACAACGTGTTCCTTCTGTTGATGGGGACCCAATATGGTAACATGGCCTTCAGCCATGAAGGGGCGCTAACCCACATGCTTACAGGAGGACTCCTGATCAGATGGAGGAACCTCTGATGTAAAGTTAACCACCCCAGCTCTGGAAGGCTTTACCCCCTCATGACCAGGCCATTTTTTGCTGTTTAGCACTGCGCTACTTTAACTGGTTACTGCGCAGTCATGCAACACTTTACCCAAAATAAATTGATATAATTTTTTTTGCACTCAAATAGAGCTTTCTTTTGGTGGTATTTAATCACCACTGGGTTTTTTAATTTTTTTATTATGTAAATGAAAATAGACTGAAAAACGACTTTCTGCTATAAATATATCCAATGAAAAAAAATAAAAAAAATATAATTTATTCATCAATTTTGGTCAAAATATATTCTGCTACATGTCTTTGGTAAATAAAATCCCAATAAGTGTATATTAATTGGTTTGTGTGAAAGCTATAGCATCTACATACTATGGGATATATACTGGAATTTGTATAATTATTTTTATACTACTAATTATTATTATTATTATTATTATTATTATACAGGACTTGTATAGTGCCAACAGTTTGCGCAGTGCTTTACAACATGAGGGCAGACAGTACAATTACAATACAAATCAATACAGGAGGGATCAGGGGGCCCTGCTCATTAGAGCTTACAATCTAGAAGGGAGGGTCAAGTGGAAACAAAAGGTAATACTGTGGGGGATGAGCTGATGGAGAAAATGAAAATACAGTTGTTAGGTGTGGGTAGGATAGGCTTCTCTGAAGAGAAGGGTTTTCAGGGATCCTCTAAAAGCTAATAAAGTAGGAGATAGGCGGACAGATTGGGGTAAGGCATTCCATAGGATTGGAGAGGCTTTGGAAAAGTCCTGGAGGCGAGCATGGAAGGAGGTGACGAGGGAGCTACAGAGCAGGAGGTTTTGGGAGGAACGAAGAGAACGAGTAGGTTGGTAATGGCTAATGGCGGTGCACAGCAACTTACAGTGGGACTGTGATAGTGTGGCGGACAATCTGACACTAAATGACACTGGGTGGGAGCTGACTTACCGCCACTGACATCACCAGTGACACTAATACAGTGATAATAATATACACTGTCACTGTACTAATGACACTGGCTGGGAAGGGGTTGACATCTTGGGGTAATCAAGGGGTTAAATGTGCGCCTAACAGTGTGTAATGTGTGCTGATTTTTACTAAGGATCTCTTTGTTTCTTATCCTTTCTTTACAGGGATAAGAAACAGAGAGATTGTTCCCTTTGTACAGAGCCCTGTGTTGATTGTCAACACAGGGCTCTGGGCTATGATTAAACACAGGCGATCAGCAGGTCCCCGCCATTAGACATGTGCAGAACGAAAAAATTTGTCTAGTTACGTTTCAATTTGTTATTTACATAAATTCATTTAGTTTCATTTGTTAAATTTGTTTTCGAATTCGAATCTAATCACATTTTTCGCATTGCATTCGAATCAAAATTTCATTCAAATTTATTCTATTCGAAATTCGATTTTTGGAAGATAGTTCGATTCTTTCTATTCCATTCTATTCTATTGTTTTATTTTCTATTCTATCTTTTATATTCTATCTTTTTCTTTTTATTCGAATTTTGGAAAACAGTTATATTGTTATATTCTTTCCATTCTAAATGTATTCTATTATTTTATATTGTATTCTTTTCTATTCTTTTTTATTCTATTCAAATTCAAAATTATTCTATTCGCATTTTGGAAGATGGTTATATTCTTTCTATACTATTGTTTTTATCTATTCTATTATTTTCTTTTCTATTCTAGTCAATTATATTCTCGTATTTTCTATTTCTATTCTATTCTAATCTATGGAAATGGTTATCTTCTTTTATTTTCTATTCTATTCTTTTCAATTCAAATGTATTCAATTTGAAATTCTAATTTCAGAAGATGGTTATATTCTATTTTATTCTATTCTATTTTTTATTCTATTCTATTCCTTTATTTTCTATTTTATTTTCTTCTGTCCTTTTATTTTTTATTCTATCCTTTTTTTCTATTCTATTCTTTTCTATTCTTTTATTTTGTATTATTTTCTGTTTTATTTTATATTCCATTCTTTTATTTTATATTCTATTATTTTATATTCTATTCTTTTCTATTTTATTATATTCTTTTCTATTCTATGCCTTGTATTTTATTAGGTAGGAGAAAAGGGGAAAACCTTAAAGGTTTTGACTTTAAAGGCAATTTAGACCACATGAAGTATATACTTTATTTGTACAATACAATAAAAAGGATTTGCAAAAAGCAAAAACATGGGGCTTAAAAACATATAATTACATATGTGTAAAATGTAGCCATTGGACAAAACACTATGGAAGTGAATTGTTACACCATATCAGATAAATGATCCCCTGTGTGTCAACGCGTTTCGCTGGTTCGCTTCATCAGGACACACGTTTATTCTCTTCGGAAATCCAAATTCAAATTTCAAAACTATTTAAATTAGAATTTCGTTCGAAAATTTTGATTCGTTATTTCGGATTAGTTTAAATTTGTTACTTTTGTGATTTGTGCATCATCCCAGGCTCAGGTTTCCCATTTATAAGTAACATTTATGTATTCTACATCTTAGACTGGGGTGGATCGGAATTTTGCATACTTTTAAAGGGAGCCGCACATAAAAAATAGAGGATGAAAACTTTAACCACTTCACTACCCACCCATAGTCATATGAAGTCCACAAGGTATATCTCCCATCCTTGGTGGACGTCATATGATGTCCTCCCATTCCCGGCCGCCTAGGGGCGGCATCGCTCGGGACCCGGTGCGCGTGCCTGGTGGCCGCGATGTCCGCTGGGCACCCGCGATTGCCCAGGAAAACAGCAGGACCGTGGAGCTGTGTGAGTAAACACACAGCTCCACGTCCTGTCAGTGGAGAGGAGACCGATGGTGGGTTCCCAGTACAGAGGAACACCGATCGGTCTCCTCCCCTTGTGAGTCCCCTCCCCCCACCGTTAGAATCACTCACATAGGGAACATACATTAACCCCTGCAGCGCCCCCTAGTGTTAACCCCTTCCCTGCCAGTCACATTTACACAGTAATCATTGCAATTTTATAGCAACGATCGCTGTGTAAATGTGAATGGTCCCAAAAATGTGTCAAAAGTGTCCGAAGTGTCCGCCGTAATGTCGCAGTCACGAAAAAAAATAGCAGATCGCGCCATTACTAGTAAACAAAAAAAAAAATGCAATAAATCTATCCCCTATTTTGTAGATGCTATAACTTTTACACAAACCGTTCTATATACGCTTATTGCGATTTTGTTTTACCAAAAATATGTAGAAGAATACATATCGGCCTAAACTGAGTAAAAAAATATTTTTTTAAAAAAAAAATGGGATATTTTATTATAGCAAAAAGTAAAAAATATTGTGTTTTTTTTTCAAAATTGTCGCTCTTCTTTTGTTTATAGCGCAAAAAAAAAACCCCACAGAAGTGATCAAATACCACAAAAGGAAGCTCTATTTGTGGGAAAAAAAGGACGTCAATTTTGTTTGGGAGCAACGTCGCACGACCGCGCAATTGTCAGTTAAACTGATGCAGTGTCAACGCGTTTCGCTGGTTCGCTTCATCAGGACACACGTTTTCTCTCTTCAGAAATCTGAATTCAAATTTCAAAACTATTTAAATTAGAATTTCGTTCGAAATTTTGATTCGTTATTTCGGATTAGTTTAAATTTGTTACTTTTGTAATTTTTGCATAATCCCAGGCTCAGGTTTCCCATTTATAAGTAACATTTATGTTTTCTACATCTTAAGCCCCATACACACGGTCGGATTTTCCGATGGATTCTGTCCTATCGGACAATGTTGTCGGAAATTCCGACCGTGTGTAGGCACCATCGGACAAAGTCCGATCACACCAATTCCGATCGTGTGTAGCGAATTCCGACGGACAAAGTGCCACGCATGCTCAGATCACATTACAAGACCAAAGCTATTGGCTACTAGCCTCTACGTAGTCCCGTCGTAGGCAACAAACGTCACCACGTTCAGAATGATCGGATTTTCCGACAACTTTGTCCGACCGTGTGTATGCAACACCAGTGTCGGACTAAATCCGTCGGAAAAAATCCGATGGATTTTGTGGTCGGATTTTCCGACCGTGTGTACGGGGTATTAGACTGGCTTGGAATTTTGCATACTTTTAAAGGGGGCCACAAATAAAAAAAGAGGATGAAAACGTTAATCTACTTACCCAAAGAGGAAGAAGGTTTGGCTTTTGATATATACGTTAGGCATCTGTATTTGAAAGCCACACATACCTGCACACCCAAGTGTCAATGGGCCCAATGAGACCTCCCTGGGAACCTGAAACGTGGGAGGTATATTTCTGAGTTCCCGTCAGGGTCTCTCTTCCTATGGACTCTGTTTTATAGGGTTCAAACGCTTTTGGTCAAATGATTAAGTCCGGTAAGAAGTTCAGGAGTCAGGACTTCAAAGGCGATCCAAGGAGCAGGCACGGTCTACTTGACAACAAAGTATCCACCATAAATGTAACAGGTCACTTGTGTGGATGGCCTTTGGGTGTATTGATTGCCAGTTGTAAATGACTTAACAGTCTGTGCAAAATGTGAGAACGCAGGGAAATAGACACGTGGACTATGGGAAAACAAGGAACTCAGAAGAAGGAAGCAAAACCAGGAAAGGGATATAGAAACATAACTGTATTTCATTTGTGGCTACTAATACAGGAACATTGTTATATCATTTACAATCAAACACCACCTAAAAGTAGGTGTTATGTGATATCTATTAGATTGTAAGCTCTTCTGAGCAGGGCCCTCTTAATCCTCTTGTATTTTATTGTATTATAACTGTATTGTCTCCCTTTTTATATTGTAAAGCGCTGCGTAAACTGTTGGCGCTATATAAATCCTGTAATAAATAAAATAAATAAATGTGAAGACTACACAATGTTCACCAATCTAATCGTGTTCCTGTCTGTAAAAACTGCTCCCTGTCACCTGGGATTCTGTCTTTATTTTTTTAAGAGGTGTTATCCACTTCAGACCCGGAAGATTCGGCTGCTCAATGACCAGAGCATTTTTTGCGATACGGAACTGACAATTGCGCGGTCGTGCGACGCTGTGTCCAAACAAATTTGACGTCCTTTTTTTCCCACAAATAGAGCTTTCTTTTGGTGGTATTTGATCATCTCTGCGGTTTTATACTTTTTGCACTATAAACAAAAAAAGTTTAGAAAATTTTGAAAAAAAACACAATATTTTGTACTTTTTGCTATAATAAATATCTCCAAATTTAATTAAAAAAAAGCAATTATTTTTCTCAGTTTAGGCCGATGTGTATTCTTCTACATATTTTTGGTAATAAAAATCGCAATAAGCGTATATTGATTGGTTTGCCTAAAGGTTTAGCTTCTACAAAATAGGGGGTAGATTTATAGCATTTTTATAATATTTTTTTTTTACTACTAATGGCGGTGATCTGCGATTTTTATCGTGACTGCGACATTATGGCAGACACATTGGACCCTTTTTACACATTTTTGGGACGATTGACAATTATACAGAGATCAGTGCTATAAAAATGCACTGATTACTCTATAAATGTCACTGGCAGGAAAGGGGATAACACTAGGGGGGCGATCAAGGGGTTAACTGCGTTCCCTCATTGTGTTCTAACTGTAGGGGAGAGGACTGACTAGAGGGGATGACAGATCATAGTTCCTATCTATTAGGAACTCACGATCTGTCTCTCCTCACAGAACAGAACAGGGATTTGTGTGTTTACACACACACGTCCCTGTTCTGCCTCTCATGCCCGCGATCGCTCGTGGCTGGCGGTCATCGCGACCATCGGCCACGAGCATTGGCACCCCCGCAGTGCAGCGTGCGCACCTGCTATCCCACTTAAAGGAGCCGACGTATTGCTACGACAGCTTGTGCATACCTGCCGCAGTATAATGAAGTTATATTTACCTGCTCTGTGTAATGGTTTGCACAGAGCAGCCCCGATCCTTCTCTTTTCGGGTCCCTCTTCAGCATTTTGGGCCCCTTGCCAACTGTCCCTGTAGCAAGTAATTTGCTAGGGCGATTCCCTAGGGTCTCTGCTAGGGTTGCCACCTGCCCGCATTTTTTCTCCAGACTGAGAATACTGCTGTCCATTGGTGTCTCCATTGCTCTTCCATCTAGAGTGGAGTCACCCTAAGATAGGAAGTGTGTTACTGGGAGGTCCACCAGGTGAAAATAAAGGGAAAAAACCCTAAAAAAAAGAAAAAACAAATGCAGCCACCACCTCTAAAGATTGGTAAGATGTAATATATTACATTTTTGAGTTTAGAAACACTTTAGCATTGACATATCTTATTAAATAAGCCTCCTTGCCTCGGTTTAGAGTAACAGAATGTACATTACCTCCTGAATATTTATATAAAACTAGGGCTGTTACTGATTAAAATTTTCGTGTTGGATTAATCGATTTTTTTTAAATCGACTAATTTCGATTAATTATAACGCACATACAGATCCAACTACTTTTAACTGATCTCCGCCGGAAAAGACCGAGCCGACTGTTCGGCTCTGCTCGTAGTCCCGCCTCCGTGCACTCGCTCCGGAAACAGCAGGGAGGCGGGACCGCGAGTGGAGCC
Organism: Lithobates sylvaticus; assembly: GCA_028564925.1. NCBI lineage: Eukaryota > Metazoa > Chordata > Amphibia > Anura > Ranidae > Lithobates > Lithobates sylvaticus. The sequence continues at coordinate 42,981,234 of CM053030.1, forward strand.
GAACAGTCGACTCGGCCTTTTCTGGGGGCGCTTCGGTCTTTTTCGGCCTCGCTTCGGTCTTTTTCTGCGGCACACGCGACAGAGTGTCTCGGCGGCGGGAAATTTAAACCCAGACAAGACTGCAAATGACGCTGGCAAGCTACAATGACACTGGGGCAAGGCTGCAAATGACGCTGGGCAAGGCTGCAATGAGGCTGGGAAAGCTACAATGACACTGGGCAAGCTACAATGACACCGGGCAAGGCAGCAATGACGCTGGGCAAGCTACAATGACACTGGGCAAGCTGCAATGACATTGGGCAAGGCTGCAAATGACACTGGGCAAGCTACAATGACACTGGGCAAGGATGCAAATGAAGCTGGGCAAGGCTGCAATGACGCTGGGCAAGCTACAACGACACTGGGCAAGCTGCAATGACACTGGGCAAGGCTGCAAATGACGCTGGGCAAGCTGCAAATGACGCTTAAATGTAAGTTTTTTTTTTCCCTAAACTTCCCTCCTAAAACTTTTTTTCCTTAAAATGCCCTCCTAAACTTGGGGTGCGTGTTATACGCTGATAAATACGGTAAGTGCTCACCGCTTAAGTATAAGATTTCATTTTTGTGTTCAAACACAAACTACTCACATAAAGATGATAAAAACACAGCATGTAAAGCCGACAATCGTGTTAGTTCCATAGGGCAGCAGCGGGTGACGTCATGCGTAGTTCCTCCCCCGTACGCGTTACGTTCAATCAGAACTTCAACGTCACCGGACTCCTCCCCCCTTCCCTTCGTTAGCAGACGGAGGCACTTGGGGAATGGAGAGGCGATTACAGATCAAGATAACTTTGATCGATCAAAAGAATTTTGATCGATCAAAAAAATTTAAGATTAATCAAGGAATTAATCTTAAATTTTCACAGCCCTATATAAAACCCTTTGTATGATGTCACCATCTAGGTGACGGTTTGGTAAACACCATGACATTTCCAGGCACTGTCCATTATATATATCATCGGTGTGGTCTGTGACCTCTGGCAGGCTTGGATCAGTGTTAATGAGCACTGACCATTAATAGGTGAGTGATGGTGGACATCTGCTTGGCGCCCGTGCTGTCACCAGGCTTTTGTAGTAGCTCTCTAGCAGTTCAGAACTTTTTAACAGCAGCATATAAAAAAAGTCAGCGTGCGAAGCAATAAATTGCAGTGTGTGAAATTCAACTTTGCAGAGTGAGTGGAGCCCAGGGAGGGCAGCGCAATGGACATCTGAGAAGACATTGAGATCTCATAGATAGATACAGAAAATATTGGTGGATGCAACAATTTTATTACTATTTATGATTATAGCGCTGTCATCTCCTGGGGTGCTGTACATAGCATTAAACACTAATCAGGGTGGATAGTTCAGGCAATACTGTCTACCCCAATTTTTAGACATGAGCAATTCGTTTAGTTCCGAATTAGTTTTTTAACAAATTTTGACAAATTGGTTAATTCCGAAATTTTCGAATTTCCGAATGTCGTCTATGTCCACGTCTACCAGAAAGTAGTAGGGCAGGGATATGCAATTAGCGGACCTCCAGCTGTTGCAGAACTACAAGTCCCATGAGGCATAGCAAGACTTTGACAGCCACAAGCATGACATCCAGAGGCAGAGGCATGATGGGACTTGTAGTTTTGCAACAGCTGGAGGTCCGCTAATTGCATATCCCTGTAGTAGGGGGTCCCAGCAACCATCTGACCCAAATTTTATTACTTTGATCCTTAAATATTGTAAGTTAGCCAGCAAAGGGTATCTATGCATGCGCAGTGGGTGCCAGGTTGTGAAGCCGCAAGCTGTCACAGCCGGGTGCCTAGAGTTGAAATGCCGGAGTCGGGGACAGAAGAGCGGTGGAAAGAGCTGCTCGGGTAAGCACATTGCTGGATACTGGGACAAGTGAGTGCCTGTTTATTAACCACACCATGCAGATATACTGTATACTGTGCCAGATCACGTACCTGGCAAATCCCCTTGCACCCTTTTTTGAAGCCAATTAGAGCTCATGTGCTTAGAAAAAAAAAAAAAAAACCCCATTGGAATCCATGCGTCTGGCGTCCTGCATGTAGAATAGGGGCCTGGCGCATGGATTGGGGGGCGGCACCCCTGCCCCCTGTATGGAGCTTATATATAATCTATTATATATAACATGATCCTTTTGTATTTTATTGTATTATAAATGTATTGTCTCCTTTTTATATTGTAAAGGGCTGCGTAAATTGTTGGCGCTATAATCCTAAATCCTGGTCACTACAGAAGAAGAGCTCCTATACTTCACCTCTGTGGTGGCTAGAGTTGCCACCTCATCCCTTTAAACCCGAACACCTTTGAATTACACAGGTTCTGAGGCTAATTAAATGCAGATAAGGCACTAATTGAGTTTAATTACCACCTTAATCAGATACAGAACCTGAGTAAATAATATGTGTTCGGGTTTAAAGGGATGAGGTGGCAACCATAATGGTGGATCTTGACTCCTACCTTACCTCGGGGTGCAAAAAAACTCTTTGGCATTCAACACTTCTAAACACGAGCCACGCTGCCCATTGTGAATGGTCCCGTAGTCTTCTGGGACCTGAGACGTGTCCCAGAAGACTGCAGGGGGGGGGGACTTCCGCTTGGATGGTCAAAACCAGGTATCTTCTCTCCCCTCCCCTCCAAAAAAAAAAAGTGCCTTTCGGGCTGGGTTCACACTATTGCAAATTGGATGTGGGTTTCTTCACATTTCCAATTTGCATGGCAGGAGATTGTGACCGGCTTTCTATGGAGTCGGGTCTCCGGGGAGGCCGTGGAGCACACAGCAGAAGAGTCCTGTGCATCTTTGGCTCCATTTCAGGTCCAAATTCAGCCAAAAATTCAGACCTAATTTGGACCTGAAACGGTGAACGTGGACACACCGGGCACACCCCAGGCCCCCTGCTGTGAACCCAGCCTAAAGAGGAGGGGGACAGAGGCCTTAAAGCAGAACTTCCCCTTTTGGGTGAAGCTAATGCGGCGTACACACGGTCGGAATTTACGATGGAAACAGTCCGATGGGAGCTTTTCAACGGATTTTCCGACCGTGTGTATGCCCATCGGTCTTTTTCTGTCGGACGGACTTTGGATTGAGAACCTGTTCTCAATTTTTCCGACGGAAAACCTTTCTATCGGATTTTCCGATCGTGTGTACGCAATTCCGACATGCAAAATGACGACACATGCTCGGAAACAATTTGACGCATGCTCGGAAGCATTAAACTTCCCTTTTATAGTGCTGTCGAACGTGTTTTATGCCGCTGTGTTACAGACCGTCGGAATTTGGTGTGACCGTGTGTAGGTAAGACAGTTTGAGCGAAATTCCGTCGGAATTCCGACGGGAAGACCATCAGAGCTTTTTCCGACGAGAATTCCGACCGTGTGTACGCGGCATTAGAGTTGCCACCTCATCCCTTTAAATCCGAACACATAGTAAATACACAGGTTCTGAGACTAATTTAGTGCAGATAAGGCACCAAGTGAGTTTAATTACCACCGTAATCAGCCACAGAACTTGTGTAATTAATAGGTGTTTGGGCTTAAAGGGATGAGGTGGCAACTCTAGTGAAGCTCCGCTTTAATAGTCCACTCCATGGTCCATGTTCCACAGAGCTGTAATGTCCTCATTGATCTAAAGCAGAGCAATTTAATGCTTCGGCAACCTCTCCCAGAGCCGAGAATGTCTTGTTCCTGGCTATGTAATGTAAGAGGGAAAAAAAAATCCCAGACATATGTAAAGAAGGCCATTTATGAACGCATGTCAGCAAATAGGATGTACTTGACTTGGTAAAGCTGTTTGCTTAGAGCAAATTATGCCCCCCCCCCACCCTTCCACATCCAGTAATGGTAATGTGGACTCATAGCCCAGCAATGAGCGCCCTTTCCTCCAGACATCAGTGTTTACAATGTGACTAAACCTAAGCAGATCCATCCAGAGCTTAGAGAGCCGACGCAGAAAACACTACACGCCTGTGGTTAAACTAGTGTGAACCCAGTTACCAAAATTTCATACACTTAACTTTTTAATGCAATCCAAAAGTCATTTTTTAAAATCTTTTTAAATTTACAGCTTTCATTATAATGACTGGTGATCCTGCCACTCAGGCACTTCCTGTTCTAGGGTGACAACACTTTGTCCCAGCCTTCCAATTGCTCTCTTAGGTTGTCACTTTGTCATATACCCTTCAAGTAGAGATTACACAAGTTGGCACATATTGCATGGTTATCTTTTGGCACTATCGCACCTCCCAACTTTTTGAGATGGCAATGAGGGACACCTATCAGCAAAAGTATGCAGGCATAGGACACACCCCCTCGCCACGCCCCCCTTAACCACTTCAGCCCCGGACCAATTTGCAGCCAAAGGACCAAGCCCCTTTTTGCGATTCGGCACTGCGTCGCTTTAACTGATAATTGCGCGGTCGTGCGACGTGGCTCCCAAACAAAATTGGCGTCCTTTTTTTCCCACAAATAGAGCTTTCTTTGGTGGTATTTGATCACCTCTGCGGTATTTATTTTTTGCGCTATAAACAAAAATAGAGCGACAATTTTGAAAAAAATTCAATATTTTTACTTTTTGCTATAATGAATACCCCCAAAAATATATAAAAAAAAACATTTTTTTTTTTCCCTCAGTTTAGGCCGATACGTATTCTTCTACATATTTTTGGTAAAAAAAAAAAATCGCAATTAGCGATTATTGATTGGTTTGTGCAAAAGTTATAGCGTTTACAAAATAGGGGATAGTTTTATAGCATTTTTATTAATATTTTTTTTTTACTAGTAATGGCGGCGATCATCGATTTTTATTGTGACTGCGACATTATGGCGGACACATCGGACATTTTTGACACATTTTTGGGACCATTGTCATTTATACAGCGATCAGTGCTATACAAATGCACTGATTCCTGTGTAAATGACACTGGCAGTGAAGGGTTAACCACTAGGGGGCGGGGAGGGGTTAAGTGAGCCCTGTGTGTGTTTTCTTACTGTAGGGGGGCGTGGCTTGGCATGTGACACCACTGATCGTCTTTCCCTATGACAGGGAACAGACGATCAGTGACAGGCAGTGTAGGAAGCACGGGGAGAGGTTTGTTTACACAGACCTCTCCTCGTTCGTCAGCTCTGTGACCCGATCGCGGGACACCAGCGGCGATCGTGTCCGCTGGTCCCGCGGGCCACAGTCACTGAGCTCAGGACCGGCGGCGCGCTCGCGACCCACGGCTGGGCTCTTAAAGCGCAATATGTGGTGTAACTCTGCATAGAAATCAATCAGCTTTCAGGTTTTTTTTGTCCAAGCTTAACTGAGCAAGCTGACATTAGAAGCTGATTGGCTACCACGCACAGCTGCACCAGATTTTGCACTCTCCAGTTTTAGTAAATCAACCCCTGAAGTGTCTGAATAGGGTTGGAAGAGATCGCATTGCTGAAATGAAAAAAAAAGTGATGACTGCATCTTTCAAGAGAAACATGTGAGGTAAGTACTGTGTGGTGCAGTGGCAGAGAACACACAGAGTCCCAGATTACAGCAAATGATTTATCGCTTTAGCTGACAATTGCGCGGTCATGCAACGCTGTACCCAAACAAAATTGATGTCCTTTTTTTTCCCACAAATAGAGCTTTCTTTTGGTGGTATTTGATCACCTCTGCGTTTTTTCTTTTTTTTGCGCTATAAACAACAACAAAAAAGAGACAATTTTTACTTTCTGCTATAAAACATTTCCAAAAATAAATAAATAAATAAAAAAAAAAAACGAATGTATTCATCAGTTTAGGCCAATATGTATTCTGCTACATATTTTTGGTAAACAAAAAAAAAAAAACAATAAGCGTATATTGATTGGTCTGCGCAAAAGTTATCGCGTCTACAAAATAGGGGATATATTATAGCTATTTTATTTAATTTTTTTACTAGTAATGGCAGCGATCAGTGATTTTTGGCAGGACTGCGACATTGCGGTGGACAGATCGGACACCTAACTGACATTTTTGACACTTTTTGGGGAACCAGTGACATTATTACAGTAATCAGTGCTAAAAATGTGCACTGTTATTGTACTAATCGGACTGGCAGGGAAGCGGTTAACATCAGGGGCGATCAAGGGGTTAAATGTGACAAAAAAAAAAATCGACGGCGCCGAAAAATAGTGAGACGAAAAAGACCGAGCCGACTGCTCGGATCCGCTCGCAGTCCCGCCTCCCTGCGCTCGCTTCCGAAACAGCAGGGAGGCGGGACTGCGAGCGGAGCCGAACAGTCGGCTCGGTCTTTTCCATCGGCGCTCGTTCGGTCTTTTTCGGCGGCACTCATTCGGCCTTTTTCGGGGGCGCTCGCGCGGTCTGTCTCGGCGGCGGGAAATTTTAAACGTGGGCAAGCTGCAAATGACGCTGGCAAGCTGCAAATGACGCTTAAATGTACGTTTTTTTTTTGTTTTTTTTTTTCCCTAAACTTCCCTCCTAAAACGTTTTTTCCTTAAAATGCCCTCCTAAACTTGTTATACGACAGTGCGTGTTATACGCCGATAAATACGGTAGTTGTATCTTTGATCCTAAAAACTACAGGATAATGGTGTTGTGGTAACTTGCCCAAATAAAAAAAAAAAAAAAAGCATAATAATATTATTCTTGGTATCACTAGAAAAAAAAGTCTTTGAAAATTTGTTTGCAATAACTCCATCAGTATCACCAGCAAAGCAGCTTCATTATTATCCCATTATAGAAGAAGAGAATTGTACGCTGCATTTGGAGATTTCATAATTTGCTGCATCACGAATGTTAATTCTCCATTACGAACGCTAGTTTACAAGAGCGACCGCTTCTGGCTCGTCCTTGCTTCCGAGCATGCGTGTTTGTACTTTGGACTTTTTTCCGACGGACTTGTGTACACGCTCGGAAAATCCGACAACACACATTTGTTTGCGGAAAATTTGAGAACCTGCCAGCCAACATTTGTTGGTGGAAAGTCCGACAACAATTGTCCGATGGAGCGTACACACAGTCGGATTTACAGCCAACAGCCTGTCATCACACATTTCCCGTCGGAAACTCTGAACGCGTGTACGAGGCTTTAGAGCGGAGAGTCAGTGTGGCACCGATAGGCGGCACTGTTGGGCACTGATGTGCGACACTGATGGGCACTGATAGACTGCACTAATAGGCACCTCTGGTGAGGAGGCACTGATGGGCACTGACAGCCATCACTGATGGGCACTGAAAGGCATCACTGATGGGCACTGAAAGGCATCACTGATGGGCACTGACAGGCATCACTGATGGGCACTGAAAGGCATCACTGATGGGCACTGAAAGGCATCACAGATGGGCACTGAAAGGCATCACTGATGGGCACTGAAAGGCATCACTGATGGGCACTGACAGGCATCACTGATGGGGCTGCACTGATAATCAGGGCACTGATTATCAGTGCAGATGTCCCCACTTCCTCAGCTTATTGGCATTCCGCTCCTCATGCACTGTGATTGGACACAGACGATCACATGGTAAAGAGTCTACGTCATAGGCTCTTTACCGTGATCGGTGATGCAGTGTGTCTGAGGGACGCACCGCACCACCAATTGGCACACTGTACGCCCCCGTGGGTGCGCAAGCGTGGCCTGTTCTGAAGGACGTCATATGACGCCCACTCAGAATAATAAAGCCCCACCCGTCCATCATTCTGCTATAGGCCGTGCGGGAAGTGGTTAAAGTGGAACAAAAGGCTAAACATGTCTGGTCCAATAGCTGCAACCAAAGTTGAGAAGAAATACCTCCAAAGTGAGGGAATCGCTGGTTGTCACCAGATCTATTGTCCTCATTAGATTTTCCCTTTATTACTTTTCTTGGGGCAACCCAATTTTGGGGATTTTCTTTCACTTTTGGTGATGAATGTAAACATAAATAAAATAGAGTCTCCCTAATGGGGGCACAGACAGCAATAAAAACCTGACAGGTGTTCTGATCCCTCTTCACTCTATGCAAAATGAAAAAAAACTTTTTGCCTGCAGTTATACTTTAAGTACTGTCTATAGGGATAATTCTGAGCCTCCAGGACTATCCCTAAATGAGGAATAAATCCCTCTTCCTCTGGATTTGTGATGGAAGTGATGACATGAAGATATCTTTTGTTTTGGGAAGGCTCTGCGGTAGATCACAGTATCACACTTTGTCAGAAAAGTGAGGAAAGTCGAAGTCGCACTCTAATGTCTGGGCATTACTTACAAGTGACACTTGGCAATAGTGACGGGCGTGGCAGCTGTTCCTGAGCAATGGGTTGTTTGTACAATTGCTCCATGTCTAATTCTCTGGGCCCTGTTAGGAGTGGATCCTGTGTATGTTTCATGTCCACACAAGGCTAATCTCTCTGACGGACAGACAGGTCATCAGGAGCATCTCCCGGCTTTGCTCTCCTGACCTCTAAGCTAAAATCCTTCTAGTAAATGATGTTAGTAGTCTATTCCAAATGATCTTCAAAAGGCCATGGCATTCCTAAGAATCTATCCTCACAGCAACCCTTGATGGGGCCCATTGCCCCATAGAGGAACATGAAGCTTTGACCAAGTGGCCCTTTAATGGTGAGGACAGATTTCTCCAGGCCAAAGAAAGTATACCATGGGAAGTGGGCATGGTAACCTAAAGAACCTGCTTTGCTGGTACACACTATTCCGCAGGTTCCAGCATCGGCTTTCCTTGTGGCACTTGGCATTTGGTCATATGACCGTTCAGAGCCGCAAAGGAAATCAATACTAAAGGATACTAAAGGACTCCTCTGGTAGAGACTGAAGAGAGAGCAAATACAGGGGGTCCCCGGGTTAAAAACAAGATAGGGACTGTAGGTTTGTTCTTAAGTTGAATCTGTTTGTAAGTCGGAACAGGTACATTTTTTAAGTGTAGCTCCAGTCAAAAAATCAATTTTTAAGTTTTTTAGATAACATAGAGAAGGGTTATCACCCCTGTAACATTTGTTTTGCGGTCTGTGCCCCTGTTCAGAAGATTTCACCTCAAGTCACCTTCTGTCCCAATGACAATTGGATTTTGAAAATTTTGGGTTGTTAGGGAAGCATGGACTGGTGATAAAGCATCAGTGGAGACACCTTTTTTCCCATATTAACTCTTACAGGAGTGAATTTCCTTTCCTAGGGTTAGATTTCCTCTCACTTCCTGTTGTCTCCCTCCGTTTGTAAGTAGGAGTCGTTTGTAAGTCGGATGTTTGTAAGTAGGGGACCCCCTGTAGGTATATGTTGTCCAGGACAGGTCACTGACTGTGGTTCCTGCTCTGACTACTACTAGTGTCAAAATGGTGAAGTGTCTCCACTCAGGGCCATCAGCCAAACATTAACTGGCCCAGTCTCTCTTTATATTGTAAACCATTGTGCAAACTGTTGGAGCTATATACACAGTAAATGATGTATAATAATAAGGTGAATACAGCTTTGATTGGAGGCTGGAGATATGCTGCAGTAGAGGGATCACTACTATTACCCCTTTACTAGGGATGAGCCCGGTGTTCGATTCAAACCAATGTTCGAATCGAACATCGGCCACTCGTCCCTTTAACAAAACCAGAACTTTGTGGGCCGTTCCCATCAAATTCGTGTGATACGAACGGCCCGCAATGCACTGCACCATTCGCAGTGCATTGCTGGCTGATGATTGGCCAAGCATGCACTGTGACCCCGCATGCTTGGCCAATCACAGCGCCGGCAGCGAGGAGAGCCATAATTGGCCACAGTACACGCCCCACACTATATAAGGCCGCCAGCGCGGCGGCCTTGTGTAGTGTGTTCTGGCGTGCAGAGAGAGAGATAGATAGGCAGGAACACTGACTAAATAACATACTCAGGCATCTGCAGGAGTTAGTGTGTGTTGTGTGCCTCCAGCACAGCACAGTATACACCTGTATCTACCCATATTTGCTGGTGTTCTCTAATACAGCCATCTGCAGGAGTTAGTGTGTGTTGTGTGCCTCCAGCACAGCACAGTATACACCTGTATCTACCCTAATTTGCTGGGTATATAGGGTTTTAGGTATAGGGTTTTATTTTGGGTGCAGGGTTCCCCTTAATATCCATACAGGACTCAAAGGGGCTGGTAATGGGCTGGGATAGGGGAGGGTGATGGGGTAGCCATGCCATTTTTCTCAAAGATTTTCATCCATATTGCAAGGACAAAACATTACATTAAAGCCGCAAGCAGTTTTAAATGGCTTTTTTTCCTTTACAAATGTCATTTTGTGCAGGGACAGTTCTAACACGGGAAACACATGACACTTCACAGGCATACTTTAGACACCCCCAAGGTATGATATTTAAAGGAATATTTCACTTTTTTTTTCACTTTATGCATCATTAACCACTTCCCGACCGTCGGCCATCATATGACGGCCTCCAGTTTGCGGGGGTATATCTGAATGATGCCTGTAGCTACAGACATCATTCAGATATTGCCGGTTTCAGCCGGCGATTCCCTGCACCATAAGAACGATCATAGCGGCTGTTCCGCCGCTTGATCGTTCTTATGGGCAGCGGGAGGGGATGCCCCCCCTCCCGCCGCCCTCCGGTGCTTCTACCGACTTACCGCTTCCATCGGTGAGTCGGACACAGGAACCGCCGGCCCTGGATGATCGTTATAGAGATTTCCGGCGGACCAGATGGTTGCCGGAGTCTCTATGATCGTTCGGAGGCCGGGCGCGATGTGATGACGTCACGCCCGGCCTCTGCATTCGAATAACGGCGCCGCCTCCGCTGGGAAGCGGTGATCGTTTTTATTTTTTTTATTTTAGGCTTTCCAGCCTAGAGGTGAGATGTGGGGTCTTATTGACCCCATATCTCACTGTTAATAGGTCCGATCAGGTAATATTCCTATTACAAGGGATGTTTACAGGAATAGGAATAAAAGTAATCAATTTTTTTTTTTTTTTAAACTGTCAAATTTAAAAAATAAAAGTAAAATAAACAATAATAAAAAAATTTTTTAAAGCGCCCCTGTCCCCGTGAGCTCGTACGCAGAAGTGAACGCATATGTAAGCCCCGCCCACATATGAAAACGGTGTTCAAACCACACATGTGAGGTATCGCCGCGAACGTTAGAGCGAGAGCAATAATTCTAGACCTCCTCTGTAACTCAAAAGATGTAACCAGTAAAAAATTTTCAAGCGTCGCCTATGGGGATTTTTAAATACCAAAGTTTGGCGCCATTCCACGAGTGCGTGCAATTTTGAAGCGTGACATGTTGGGTATCTATTTACTCGGCGTATCTTCATCTTTCACATTATGCAAAACAAATTGGGCTAACTTTACTGTTTTGTTTTTTTTTAAGCATGAAATAGATTTTTTTCTGAAAAAAAACGTGTTCGAAAAATTGCTGTGCAAATACCGTGCGAGATAAAAAGTTGCAACGAGCGTCATTGTATTCTCTAGGGTCTTTGCTAAAAAAACATATATATAATGTTTGGGGGTTCTATGTAATTTTCGAGTAAAAAAATTATGAATTTTACATGTAGGAGAGAAATGTCAGAATTGGCCTGGTTGCGAAGTGGTTAAAATGAGTGCTCCAGAAAAAACGTCAGTTTTTAAAACTTCTTTTTGCATTGATACATGTCCCCTGGGGCAGGACCCGGGTCCCCAAACCCTTTTTAGGACAATAACATGCATATTGGCTGTTATAATTAGCACTTCAGATTTCGAACGTTTGCGTCCATTGTAATTAATAGGGTTCTAACGATCGTGCAAACTTTCGGTCCGTTCGCAGGTTCTGGTGCGAACCGAACAGGGGGGGGGGGGGGGGGGGGTTTGGCTCATCCCTACCCTTTTAAGAATCAATGCTCTTCCTACAGGCTAAAGGGGTCCTCGGGCCACATCCCGACATTTATAAGTTGGAAGGAAGGTTTAGTGTAGTTTAACATTTTGGGTAATTTATTATTTTTATATAGCTCATATTTTAAAAGAGGGACAACAAAGAAAGAAATAGGACTTTAGAGATTTGGTTCCAAAATAGGGACTGTCTTTTTAATTGACAGCTATACACATTACTCAGCCCAAGTACTAACAAATTAGAATCTTTTGTTGTGGTTTTGAGATTTTTTTTTTTTGCAATTCCAAACTTTGTCCCTACTGACTGGACACTTTTCCCATGGTATGAAGGAAGCATTGCATAACAGTTGTACAAACAATAACACTTGAGGTCCAGCCGTCAATTGTAATCGACACCGTGCACAAAGGACACCAGCCACATTTACTGCAGATTATAAAACACTCAGGGCAGTAAAAAGAGCCCCATCACTTCAGTTATTAAGCAATACGGGCAAATGTAGGCTAGTGTTGTTATCTAGATAAAATGTTCAAAGTCAGTCAGGTAGTGGGACAAGCTATAGTCCTTATCTGCTTTTACAGACTCCCTCAGCACTTGGTACTGGGACATTTGTCATTGTTGTGGTCTGTATTACACAAGCCACAATTAAAAAGGATGTTTATTGGCAAATTCAAGCTTCTACTGCTCACATACACCTCTCTGATTGTCCAGAACGTAGATGTTCTCACCATTGTTCCTTAATCAATTTTCCACAATGTAGAACGATCAAATAAAGCTGATCATACACCAATAGAATAGTTTGGACTTTTGTTCCCGACATCTGAAAAATTGTTTGTCAGAGCATTGGATCTTGCCATCATTGAGTCAACTGGTTTTGTTTGAAAGCCGTTCAAAATTTCCTCCAGACCTGCTACTTGAATTAAATCCCAGTTGTACAGCAGCTTCTGTTTTGTGCCTGGCACATGCCCATTACAATATGTACGATTTCTCCCGAACAAAAACTGCATTCACAGTTATGCCCCGTACACACGGTCGGAAATTCCGATGGAAAATGTCCGATCGGACCATGTTGTCGGAAAATCCGCCCGTGTGTGGGCTCCATCAGACTTTTTCCATCGGAATTTCCGCCGGAAAAAATTTGAGATCCTGCTCTCAAATTTTCCGACAACAAAATCCGATCCGACTTTTTCCGATCGTGTGTAGAGAATCCTGCCGGACAAAGTGCTACGCATGCTCAGATCAAATTATGAGACCAAAACTATTGGCTACTAGCCTCTACGTAGTTCCGTCGTACGCAACGAACGTCACCACGTTCAGAATGATCGGATTTTCCGACAACTTTGTCCAACCGTGTGAATGCAACACCAGCGTCGGACAAAATCCGTCAGAAAAAATCTGACGGATTTTGTGGTTGGAATTTCCGACCGTGTGCACGGGGGCTTAGAATTGCGTTTGTTCAGGAAAAGATTTCCATCTTGCTCCTTTGAAATGTTATTATCATTTATGCTCTAAAACAATTGTTGATTTCAAATGAACATTTAACATTTTTTTAATTTTTGACAAAAATTCTACTGGTATATGGCCAGCTTAAAGAGGAAGTAAAGCCTCTTAAAAAAAAAAAGACACCCTGCAAGGCAAAGGCATAATGAGCTAGTATGCATAGCATACTAGCTCATTATGAAAAACTTACCTGAAAACGAAGCCCCCGAAGCCGTCCTTATCCTCGATCTTCTTCGCCGCCATCCAGGGCCGGAGTGACTTCCGGGTCTCGCCGCTCCAGCGCTATCGTTCGCTGGAGCGGCGAGACGTCACTCCCACGCATGCGCACGAGATCGGCATATCGCCGTGATCTCAGCATCTTCAGTGCGCCCTCAGTGCGCCTGCGATGCCTTTTCACCGCTAAATATCTCCTAAACCATGTAGGTTTAGGAGATATTTATTGGACCTACAGGTAAGCCTTAATCTAGGCTTACCTGTAGGCCAAAGTCATATGGAAGGGTTTACTTCCACTTTAACTTGAGTTCTTCTCATAAGAGAGACAATGATATGGTCTTGCAGGAGATAAAGACAGTGTAAGAAAGAGTTCATAATTTTTAGCCCTAAGTTGGAAGACTCCAGTACTATGGTTGATTTGACCAAAAAAGAATGAGGGGTGACTTTACAAAGAATAAATTAAAAAAACTTGAATAATTGTTTAAAAAAAAAAAACAATTTTTTACCTTAATTGTACTGGTGTGTGCCCAGTTGGCCTTCAAAGAGTTTTCCATTATTATCCCCAAGTTGGACAAAAGAACGATGGTTGATTTCACAAAAAAAAATAAAAATCTAATTGATGTTTAAAAAACAATTCTACTGGTGTATGGTCAGCTTAACTTGGGTTCTTCTTATAAGAGAGACTTGTACATTATGGCCTTGCAGAAGATGCTGAAAACACAGGTTCAGAAGGAGCTGGCCTTCAAAGAGTTTTCCATTATTAGCCCCAAGTTGGAACACTCTAAAAAGATATTGAAAAAAAAAAAGTAAAATGAACGTTCCAAAAATGAAATTTATTTACCTTAATTCTACTGGTGTATGGCCAGCTTAACTTTGGTTCTTCTCATAAGGGAGCTGCCTTTATTATGGCCTTGCAGGAGGAGCTGAAGACACTGGTTCAGAAGGAGCTGGCCTTTAAAGAGTTTTTATTAGCCCCAAGTTGGAAAAAAGAACGATAGTTCATTTGACAAAAAAAATATAAAATCAAATGGATGTTTCAAAAAACAATTTTTTTTACTTTAATTCTACTGGTGTATGGCCAACTTAGCTTGGGTTCTTCTCATAAGAGAGACTCCTTCATTGTGGCCTTGCAGAAGCCTGAAGACAGTGCAGAAGAAGTTGGCCTTCAAAAAGTTTTCCATTATTAGCTTCAATTTGGAAAACTCCAATGAGATGTTTGATTTGACTCCACTAATAGTTACATTTTCCAAAAAAGATAAAAAAAATTAAATCTAATGAATTTTCCAATAATGAAAAAATTTGACCTTAATTCTACTGGTGTATGGCCAGCTTAACTTGGGTTACTCTCTTAAAGTGGAAGTAAACCCCCCTATCGTTTTCAGCCAAGGAAGCTGCCATCTTTGCCTCTGTTTAATCTTCAACTGCCACAGTGCTGCACATGTGATCCGTTATGACACCAGCCATTGGATGGTTTGACTGTTTGGTTGAGAGCACAGCCAATGTGCAGTTAGCATTCACGGCATGCCTTTTTTTTTAGACTGTTAAATCGATGGGTTTACTTCCGCTTTAAGTGAGACTCCTTTATTATAGCCTTGCAGGAGGAGCTGAAGACACAGGTTCAGAAGGAGTTGGTCTTCACAGAGTTTACCATTATTAGCTCCAAGCTGAAAGACTCCATTCATAGACTTGGAGGTCAAGGTGGTGCCACCACACTTAACCCCTTGTCCAACGGCAGTTTTTTGTGTCAAAAACTTCTTGGTCTTTTTTTGGAGTGACACTTTCCAGCCTCGGAAACCCATCACGGGCCTTTGGTTTTACTATTAGCCACAAGTTGAAAGACTCCACTCATAGACTTGGAAGCAAAAGTGTGTCACCACACCCAACACCTTGTCCAACAGCTGTTTTCTGTATCTCTGACTTCTTGGTCTTTTTTGGAGTGACACTTTCCAGTCTCAGAAACCCATTACCGGCCGTGGGTTTTCCAGCCCCAAGCTGGAAGACTCCACTCATAGACTTGGAAATAAAGGTGGTGTCACCACACCTAACCGTTTTGTCCAACAGCTGTTTTTTGTGTCCCAGACTTGGCCTTTTTTGAAGTGATGCTTTCCAGCCTCAAAAACCTATTACCAGCCGTAGTTTTTACTCGCAGACGGCTAAGTGAAAAGGCAAACAGGCCACTTTGTACAAATAAAGTCAACACTTTGCAAAGATCAAGAGAACAAATGCTGCGGAGAGAGGGGTGATGATCGAACCAGGAATATACTTTGACAGGAGCTGATGGGCAAAACAGCACAGGTGGTGGGGTCACTAATGGCTACAGCAGTCGTGTTTACATTTTCAGTGGAATTTAAACCATTTAGAGAGTTTCATAATAACATTCTTTTAAATAGAGTATCTTGCAGGACCAATATAAGGCAATGCGATTGGTGTAGCGTTGACATTCAGGAACGGTTATCCTGATACAAATAGTGATGTGTGTTGTAGGACTTTCTAGGATTCTACATCTGCCAGTACTTGTCATGCTGTTTCAGTAGCAGATGTTGGTTTTCATAGGGCTGAGTTGCTAGTTTGACATTCAACCCTCCTAATCCTAGTTTGACACCCAACCCGCCTTCTTTCTGAGCCTTGGCAGGGGACCACCCTGGCATCGCAGTGAACTTGGATTAGGTCCACTTTTAATTACCAATATGTTTTAGGGGCTGTGGGAGAAAGTTTATTAAAAAAAAAAAAGAACGGGCAATATCAATACAAACATTTTATTGCGTTATGGGGTTGGATTTACTAAAACTGGAGAGTGCAAAATCTGGTGCAACTCTGCATAGAAACCAATCAGCTTCCAGGTTTTTTCTTCAAAGCTTAATTGAACAAGCTGACGTTAGAAGCTGATTGGCTACCATGCACAGCTGCACCGGATGTTGCACTCTCCAGTTTTAGTAAAAAGACCCCCAATGTGTTATTCTAAAATGACCTAAAGCCTCTTTTAATGTCTCCTTTGATTCTTTGTCTTCGCTTTGGTTTTATTTTGATGCTATTATCATAAATAAATGTCATACTTCCCTGCATGCAGCTCTTTTCAGGGGCTGCTGTGAGCTGCACTGTTCACGGCACTAGACTAGACTTTACCAAATTTGAGTGGAGACTCTGATGGTAACAAATAAAAAAAGAAGTCTTTGCCCCCGTACACACTGTCGGAAATTCCAACGGAAAATGTCCGATCGGACCATGTTGTCGGAAAATCCACCGGTGTGTGGGCTTAGGGTTGCCACCTTTTCTTCAAGCCAAACCCGAACACTTTAGCGGCACACAGCAATTTTTTTACGGGGGAACACTGTGGATTGTGGTATAAAATGGAACTCTGATGTAAGGGGGTTTCTGCTTACCAAAGCCCCCACTAACATCAGAATTCCCAGCATTCCCCATTAAATCAGGGTTCCCAAAGATCCCCCTTACATCGGAGTCCACAGAGCACCTCTGTACATCTGAGTCCCCCTTACCTTAGTGTACTCACTTGCTCAGGGGCAGGACAGAGAAGGGAGAGAGGGGGCCTAGGCAGTGGGTGGTTGTGGTACTTGGTTAATGGGGAGCATAGGTGTGTGCAACCCGGGCGAAAGGGGGAATCGCACTGGGCGAATAGGGTGTGCCCTGGCACGCCTAAGTTGGGGGGGGGTTGCAGTCCCATCTGTATGTGTCCGGGTTTCAAATAGTCTGAAACCTGGACACATGATTCAAAACCCGGACTGTCCGGGTGAATCCCGGACAGGTGGTAACCCTATGTGGGCTCCATCAGACTTTTTTCCGTCGGAATTTCCGACAGAAAAAATTTGAGATCCTGCTCTCAAATCTTCCGACAACAAAGTCCGATCGGACTTTTTCCAATCTTGTGTAGAGAATTCCGACGGACAAAGTGCCACGCATGCTCAGATAAAATTACGAGACCAAAGCTATTGGCTACTAGCCTCTACGTAGTTCCGTCGTACGCAACGAACGTCACCACGTTCAGAATGATCAGATTTTCTGACAACTTTGTCCGACCGTGTGTATTTGCATACAGTGTCGGACAAAATCCGTCGGAAAAAACGGACTGATTTTGTGGGCGGAATATCCGAACGTGTACGGGGGCTTAAAGTGACTCTGTCACCCTGTAAAAGAAGAGAGTGAAAGCAGAACTACAGCCTTCCGTTCAGTCTTGCACAATTGTACAGGCTCCTCTCCTGTACTGAAAAATGCTTACTCTAATTGCACTGCACACTGCAAGCTTCTCTTGGTGTGCAGTAGAAGCTGCATTAAGTCAGATAGAGCCCTCCTCATTTCCTGGCTGGAAGATGTCCAGCATAGCTGTTCCTGGCCTGCCCCTTTCATTCATTAGATTTCAGTTTCACCTTCAGGCTCAGCATCACATGTGAGCATTACCTAGGGTGGTCTTTATCTACTTAAGGACCAAGCCTCTTTCTGAGATTTGCTGTTTTCACGTTAAAAACTGTTTTTTTTTCTAGAAAATTACTTAGAACCCCCAAACATTATACATTTTTTTCTAATACCCTAGAGAATAAAATGGCGGTTGTTGCAATACTTTCTGTCACACTGTATTTGCGCAGCGGTCTTACAAGCACACGTTTTTTGGAAAAAATACACTTTTTTTGAATAAAAAAATAAGACAAACAGTAAAGTTAGCCCATTTTTTTTTTTTTAGATTGTGAAAGATAATGTTACGCCAAGTAAATTGATACCCAACATGTCACGCTTCAAAATTGCGCCCGCTTGTGGAATGGCGACAAACTTTTACCCTTAAAAATCTCCATCGGCGACGTTTAAAAAAATTCTACAGGTTGCATGTTTTTTGAGTTACAGAGGAGATCTGAGGCTATAATTGTTGTTCTCGCTCTACCGATCGTGGCGATACCTCACATGTGGTTTGAACACCGTTTTCATATGCGGGTCATACTCACATATGCGTTCGCTTTTGCATGCGAGCTCCGCGGGACGAGGCGCGTTTAAAAGTTTTTATTTGACATTTTTTTATTTATTTTACCTTTTTTTTACACTCTTCTTTTTAAAAATAAAATTGTCACTTTTATTCCTGTTACAAGGAATGTAAACATTCCAATAGAACATCCAATAGAAAAAAAGCATGACAGGACCTCTTAAATGTGACATCTGGGGTCAAAAAGACCTCAGATCTCATATTTACACAAAAATGCAATAAAAAAGAAATTGTCATTTAAAAATAAATTAATAAAAAATGTCTCTTTAAGAGCTATGGGCGGAAGTGACGTTTTGACGTCGCTGCCGCCCTGCAATGGTATGGAGACGGGTGGGGGCCGCCATCTTCCCCCTCACTCGTCTCCATACCACACACGGAAGAGGACCCGATCGCCTCTGCTGCTGCCGACGGCTCTGGTAAGCGGCGGAGTTCACCGGAGAGCGGCGGAAGGGGCGGCCCCTCTCCCGCCGCCGATAAAAGTGATCTTGCGGCGAATCCACCACAGAGACCACTATTATTGGAAACCGGACCGCCCGCTGAAGAAGAGGACACCGGGGTTATGGCAGCTAGCTGCTGCCATAACAAAGATATCCCTCTTCAAACAGCCAACGTATATCGGCGTGCGGCGGTCCGGAAGTGGTTAAGCACCCACTCCTCCAGACTCATATCCACCCATCAAGGCATTTTGATAGCTGCCTATGCCTAACTCCTCCCAAGAGCCAGTCTACTGCTTACATCAGGGCTGAGGGCTCTTGGGAGGAGCACTAAGACAGCACCCTGCCAGCTCCTCCCACCAGCTTTGATCTGCCTGCATGGCATAGAGAAGCACAAAGACCAACTGATGACATCACAGGGTCTAAAGTTGAGTATGTAATGAAAGCGGAAATAAATTGCTTGTTGATGGTGGGGGATGAGAACTGGAGATGTGCCCGACGGAAAAATGTGTTTTGTTTAGTTTCGGATTAATTTGTTAAGTTAATCATTTTGTTTCGTCATATTCGTTATGCTAGAATGATTTATTTTCGGAATTTGTCTCGTATATTCGGATTCGTTTTGTATACCATATATACTCGAGTATAAGCCGAGTTTTTCAGCACATTTTTTTTGTGCTGAAAATGCCCCCCTCGGCATATACTCGAGTCAAGCATTTTTCTGCAGCAGAGAATGACATTTTCCGAACCGACTTTGGGGCCCCGTATCTCGGGGTCACTTGGTGCTGGTTCTACTGGGTTTGCACACCAGATTTTGGGTTCCTAGCACCAAGTGGCCCCGAGATACGGGCCCCAAAGTCAGTCAACTGTGTCCATCTGCAGCAATGTCATTTTGCCTGCAAAATAGTGTCACAAATCAGTGCCCACCAATGCCAGCTATCAGTGCCCACCAGTGGCAGCAATCAGTGCCCACAAGTGCCACCAATCAGTGCCCATTAGCGATGCCAATCAGTGCCGCCTATCAGTGCTGCCCATCAATGCCCATCACTGCTGTCAATCAATGCCCATCAGTAATGCCCACCAGTGTTGCCCATCAATGTCCATCAGTGCCCATAACTACTGCCTATCCGTGCCCACCAGTGCTGCCTATTAGTGCCCACCAGTGCCGCCTATCAGTGCTCATCAGTGCCACCTATCAGTGCCACCTATCAGTGCCCATAAGTGCAGCATATTAGTGCCTATAAGTGCCACCTCATCAGTGCCACCTCATCAATGCCCACCAGTTCAGCCTATCAGTGCCCATCAGTGCCACCTCATCAGCGCACATCAGTGAAGGCAAAAAATTACTTAGTTACAAAATTTACTGACAGAAAAAAAGTAAAAAAAAAAAAATTTTCAAAATTTTTGTTCTTTTTTTTTTTGGAAAAAATAAAAAACCCAGCAGTGATTACATACCACCAAAAGAAAGCTCTATTTTTGTGAAGAAAATTATAAAAATTTTGTTTGGGTACAGTGTAGCACGACCGCGCAATTGTCATTCAAAGAGCGACAGCGCTGAAAGCTGAAAATTTGGCCTGGGCAGGAAGGGGGTGTAAGTGCCCGGTAGGCAAGCAGTTAATGACCAAGCAATGTGAGATCGAATGAAAGGGGAAAAGAATGTTACCTAGGCGGAAACTGTAAAATTAAGAATGCACGGCAAAATATATAAGGCTAGGTACACACGGGTGGCCTGGGGGGTGGTAAAAACAGGCGGATGATCTGTTTTTTTTTTGTTTTTTTTACCACTCTCTTCAATGTTACATGACAGCGGCTCTGTTTACATTGTCTTGGCCCTGATGCTCCGCTTTTTGGTGCGGCAATTATATCTTGCCACGTTGAGTCCCTCTTACCAAACTGGAAGTCAACGGGGCCGTGCCGCAGCCACATGCCCAATGCATGAAACCCGGTTGTGCGAACGGTATTTCAATGTAAAGTCTCTCTTGGAAATGGGGAAAAAAAAAAAAACAAGCATACAGGAGGGGGCAATACCACCTCCCAAATGACTTTTAATCCAACCCTGAACAACTTTTGAAAAACGATTCACCACTGATCATCTTTCAAAGGGGTGTTGGAGCCTGTCGCCTATGTGAATGGGCGCTTATAGGTTGAAAATGCAAAAAAGAAGCTATTGCGATCTTTGCTGCGGCATGCACGCGCGTCTACGGAAATGGATCCGCACAGATGAGGCTCACATAGATATATATATATATATATATATATATATATATATATATATATATATAAGACTCCTACAACATGAAAAAATGTCTTCCCTGTACAGGAAGAGATGAAACCTATACACAGACCTGGAGCGATATGTAAAAAATGTTCCCCAGCCAGAAGTACTGCTAGAATGTGTGTGGAATGTATGCCGGGATATACAGATCCGTCGGATCCGGCCAAATTAAACATTGCGTCTTCTCTGAGCACGTAAAACATGAACTAGACTTTAAGAGGATCTTAATGGAAATGTAAACCCTGACAAAATGACATGTAGTTCATTAATGTACCGTGTCTCATAAACAGATGTCTTTTTTCCCCTAAGCCGGGTTCACACTGAGCTGCGGGAATGAAGCCGATTTCACTCCCGCATGTCAGTCCCGATTTCAGCCGCGATTTCAGAGACATCTATGCGGGTTTCTGCACAGATGTCAATGGAAATCGCAAAAAGTAGTACAGAAACTACTTTTCGAAATCGGTGCGGCGCCGCAAATGTAGCATCGCACCGATTAGGACGGTGCCATTGCCGGCAATTGCCGCTGATTTGACATGCGATTTGACATGGCGTGTCAAATCGTACCAATGTGAACCAGGGCTAAATGAGATACTTTTGTCAGTTTTTTTTCTTCTCCATCCTTGCTTCTATGTCAGTGTTGCTGATCTCCAGAAGCCTCTTTGTAGCCACTGCCTGCCAATGTGCACTCCACTGTTGTCACCAGGGCGAGTAGAGAGGGTGGATCTCCACAATGGTGTCACAGACAGTGATAAAAAAAAAAAAAACACAACAAAGGGTCCAACCCTCCTGTACTCTATCCAAAAATATCTAAAAATAATAATAATAATAATAATAATTGGCATTTACTGCATTTGCTTGGATGTACGGCAGACTATACCTGTGCAGTCTATGACAAAATATAAGACAGGTTGACAATGAAGGAGCACAATTGGGAGGCCCTTGTTCTCTCATATCACAGCAAGTATCTGAACAAGGATCTGCATAGCAGGATCACCAGGTATCCTTTAAATCAGGTAACTCCAAACATTCCAGTACAAGGACAGCATTGTATAGTTAAAAAAAAAAAATCATCACTCATACATTAGAATCTCTCTTTACATCGGGGTCCTCATTAGAGTCTCTCTTTACATCGGGGTCCTCATCAGAGTCCCTCTTGTATCAGGGAACCCTACATCAGCGTTCCCTTTACATCAAGGTCTTAATTAGTGCCCCCCCTTTTCCCCCTTACATCAGTGTCCCCATCAGAGTCCCCCTTGTATCACATAACCCCTTATATCAGAGTTCCCGTTACATCAGGGTCCTCATTAGTGTCCCCCCTCCTTACATCAGGGTCCCAATCAGTCCCCCTTGTATCATATAACCCCTTATATCAGAGTCCCCCTTACATCAGGGTCCTCATTAGTGTCCCCCCTCCTTACATCAGGGTCCCAATCAGTCCCCCTTGTATCACATAACCCCTTATATCAGAGTCCCCGTTACATCAGGGTCCTCATTAGTGTCCCCCCTCCTTACATCAGGGTCCCAATCAGTCCCCCTTGTATCATATAACCCCTTTTATCAGAGTCCCCCTTACATCAGGGTCCTCATTAGTGTCCCCCCTCCTTACATCAGGGTCCCAATCAGTCCCCCTTGTATCATATAACCCCTTATATCAGAGTCCCCCTTACATCAGGGTCCTCATTAGTGTCCCCCCTCCTTACATCATGGTCCCAATCAGTCCCCCTTGTATCATATAACCCCTTATATCAGAGTCCCCCTTACATCAGGGTCCTCATTAGTGTCCCCCCTCCTTACATCAGGGTCCCAATCAGTCCCCCTTGTATCACATAACCCCTTATATCAAAGTCCCCCTTACATCAGGGTCCTCAGTAGTGCCCCCCTCCTTACATCAGGATCCCAATCAGTCCCCCTTGTATCATATAACCCCTTATATCAGAGTCTCCCTTACATCAGGGTCCTCATTAGTGCCCCCCCTCCTTACATCAGGGTCCCAATCAGTCCCCCTTGTATCATATAATCCCTTATATCACAGTCCCCCTTACATCAGGGTCCTCATTAGTGCCCCCCCCCCCTCCTTACATCAGGGTCCCAATCAGTCCCCCTTGTATCAGAGAACAACAGAGTTCCCCTTACATCAGGGTCCTCATTGGTGTTCCCACATTACATCAGGGTCCCCATCGGAGTCCCCCTTACATCAGAGTACCCCTTACATCAGGGTTTCCATCAGAGTCTCCTACTTCAGAGCCCCTCCCCCTTACATCAGGATCCCCATCAGAATCCCCCTTACATCAGGGTCCCCCTTAGATCAGAGTCCCCCTTACATCAGGGTCCTCATTAGAGCCCCCATTACATCTGGGTCCCTAATGGAGTCTCCCTTACATACATTTTCCCCTTACATCAGGGTTTCCATCTCAAATCCCCCTGATATCACAGTCCCCCTTACATCAGGGTCCCCATCAGCACTTTCCCCTCTTAAATTAGGGTCTCCATCATATTCCCTACTTACACAGGGGCCCCATTACAGTCCCCCTTACATCTGGGTCTCCATCATAACACCCCCCTTACATCAGAGTCCCAGAGACCTTGATCCTAAATTTGTGCACATATGAGGATGTACCAGTGACCCTGGCTGAGGGCCAGATAAAATCTTGTAGAGGACCAGATGTGGCCCACAGGCCATAGTTTGGACAGTAGTGATTGGGTTATGATTTACTTTATTTAAGATTAAGGACATTCACTTAACCAATTAAAGCTAAACTGCTGGGAAAATTAAAATTTTCCATTACAGCGCCCACACAGAAAGTATTACATGCTCATTTATAACACGGGTACCAGTAAAAAAGACCTTTACTTACCACATCCCTTGCTCACGCAGGCTACCTCCATGTAACCAGCCCTGCAGCCTCTTCTCTAAGATGCTCTAAGGCACTCTGATGTCACCAGGTACAATATAGGGCTAATAGCCCTGAATTGTCCCTGAGGGTGCCAAAGGACAGCACTCAAGTTGGAGTGTCAGGGAAATGAGCTAAGAAAAAGTTAATGTAATTAGTTCCCTAGTCATAAACAAGCATCAATCCTTTGCAGTCTGGGGGGGGGGGGGGGGGGGGGGGGGGAGCCCCACTTCAAAGCAGACTTTTTCTTTTTCCTGAAGTACAGCTTTAATAATCAATATATAGCCAAAATTGTGGACCCCATATCATCACACCTATATGAGCTTGTTGGACATCCCAGTCCAAAATGATGGACTTTCATATGGGGTTGCCCCCCCTTCGAGACTATAATGGCTTTGAAGACTTTTCAAAAGATTTTGGATGGTGGCTGTGGGAATTTAGTGCCCAATCAGCCAAAAAAGCATTTGTGAGGCCAGGTACTGATGTTGGATGAGAAGAAGACCTTACTCGAATTGTCTATTCCAAAGGTGTTCAGTAGGGTTGAGGTCAGGACACTTAAGTTCCTCCGCACCAAACTCATCAAACCATGTCTTTATGGAGGTGGCTTTGTGCAAAGGTTGCAGCCATGCTGGAACAGAAATGGATCTTCCCCCAAATTGTTACAACAATGTTGGAAGAAAACAATTGTCTACGAAGTATTTGCATGGTGTAGCACTCATAGTACATGTAGCGGTGACACTTTTACAAGGTGTCCGCTATATGTAAAAATTTAGTTTTTTTTCCTCAGAACAGTAAAGGGGTTCTGGGGGTTAATTGTGCAGGTTCACTTTGGCATCAGTTTGGCTGGGCTGTACTAGGGTTCTGCCTGGTCATGGGTACAGTGAGGTACACATGACAGGCCTAGAAACAGGCCTGGTTGGACATTTTGAGTATCAATGTTCCTTGGAGCTAATTAGTGGGTGCGTCTGGCCCTGCTGTGGAGTCTGGGGAAGGGTACTTAAGGTGCTGAAGTCACATGTTCGGGGTTCAGCTGTAGCTGCCTGTTCCTGAATCTGGACCATGTTGCTCTCCCGCAACATGGTCAGTTTGACTAGCCCCACAGACCCGCATGGTCTGGGGCCAAGGATCCAAGGATCCATCTGTTCCCGAGTCTCGGAACCGGCTGGTCCGAGGCGCAGTAACTGAGGGAGGATTCAAGGCGTCCGGGTGCGCTCTAAATCTTGGGGGGGCACCGCAGCTCATGTAAGCGACCGGGGGAGGACTCTTCGGAGGAGGGCCAACAAGCTGGCATCTCAAGAAGAGCCTGGTTGCTGGGTTGTTATGGACACTAACGAATCCACAGTTTCGCAGTACTGCCAAGGAGACGGAGAACGTTCCAGGTACTGAGAAAAGGTTCCTATTCACTTTCGGTTGAAAGTTTATTCATTGTCAGAGACTTTACAAGTTTCCAGACCAAAGTGTTGACTGCCATAATCTCTGGCTAGAGATTTGTTCAGCATTGAAGCGCCCAGCTGCGAGTGGCTACTCTCTGGGTTTTTGTAGAGACATTTCAATTGTCAGCAGTTCAAGGTGCCTGAGTTTCTTCACCCTTGCCCTCTGTTCCTATTCGAGACTGTGTTTGTTGGATGTTACCCCTGCAAATAAAAACCTTCTAAAAGGACTATTATGGTGTCAGCATCCGAAGTTGTTGGGTACTAACTCTGGGAACCCCTAGACATGGATCAACAAGCCAAGCGGAGGTAACCGGTAAGCCCAAAAGTCAAGGCCGCCCCATCGAGGGTTATGGCCGTTACATACATTTCACTGGAAACTCCTGAACTCAATAATTTAGAAAGTTGTCCACATACCGTATAGTAGATATGATGGACCGGTATTCGGAAACGATATCTAACTAGTGTATATACGCTGCATGTCCCATATACTTAATGAAGCACTCTTCGCACAGTACTGACCATGGGATGGTCTCTGTGTAAACAATATCTTCATAAATCCAAGGAATCTGCCGGCTTTTTGAAGCACCCACAGCCTGTGTCTTTACAGAAGAGCAATAATCTGCCTTTTGTACACTGATGCTTCTTTGAATACCTTGAAACCTTGACATTTATCAGAACTGACACACAGGCCAAGTATCTCTCTATTACAGAACAGAAAAAAATTCACTATGAGTCATTGATTCGTGTAATAGACAGAACCGGGGTTTTATAGAAACACTTAACGCGCAATTCAACCGTTGAGCGAGTTTTCAGTAAGATAGAAGAGCGAGTCGGCTCAGTCAATTTCTAACTCGCAAGCGAGGTGCGTGTGGGAAGGGCGATTCATATTAAATACATGAAATAAAATTCCCCAGCGCTCGGGCTTAGCTGCCAGCAAAAAGGACTGCAATAAAACCTGTTACTACAGTGCCTTGCAAAAGTATTCACCCCCCCTTGGAATTTTTTTGTGTTTTGTTGCCTCACAACCTGGAAGTAACATGGATTGTTTGAGGATTTGCATCATTTAATTAACAGAACTTGCCCACAACTTTGAAGATTTTTTTTTTTTTTTTTGTGAAGCAAACAACAAATAGGACAAAATAACAGAAAAAGTCAATGTGCATAACTATTCACCCCCCTAAAGTCAATACTTTGTAGAGCCTCCTTTTGCGGCTATCACAGCTCCAACTCGCTTTGGATAAGTCTCTATGAGTCTTGCCACATCTCACCACTGGGATTTTTGCCCATTCCTCCTTGCAAAACTGCTCCAGCTCCTTCAAGTTGGAGGGTTTGCACTTGTGAACAGCAATCTTTAAGTCTGGCCACAGATTTTCTATTGGATTGAGGTCTGGGCTTTGACTAGGCCATTCCAACACATTTACATGTTTCCACTTAAACCACTCAAGTGTTGCTTTAGCAGTGTGTTTGGGGTCATTGTCCTGCTGGAAGGTGAACCTCCGTCCTAGCCTCAAATCACACACAGAGTGCTACAGGTTTTGCTCAAGAATATCCCTGTATTTAGCACCATCCATCTTTCCCTCAACTCTGACCAGTTTCCCAGTCCCGACTGCTGAAAAACACCCCTACAGCATGATGCTGCCACCACCATGTTTCACAGTGGGGATGGTGTTCTTTGAGTGATGTGATGTGTTGGGTTTGTGCCAGACATAGCATTTTCTTTGATGGCCAAAAAGTTAAATTTTAGTTTCGACAGACCAGAGCACCTTCCTCCATACATTTTGGGAGTCTCCCACATGTCTTTTCCCAAACTCAAAATGTGCCATTTTGTTTTTTGCTGAAAGTAATGGCTTTCTTCTGGCCAAAAAAGCCCAACTCTATGGAGCGTACGGCTTATTGTCGTCCTATGTACAGATACTCCAGTCTCTGCTGTGGAACTCTGCAGCTCCTCCAGGGTTACCTTAGGTCTCTGTGCTGCCTCTCTGATTAATGCCCTCCTTGCCCGGTCTGTGAGTTTTGGTGTGCGGCCGTCTCTTGGCAGGTTTGCTGTTGTGCCATGTTCTTTCCATTTGGTTATGATAGATTTGATGGTGCTCCTAGGGATCATCAAAGATTTGAATATTTTATTTTTTATAACCTAACCCTGACTTGTACTTCTAAACAACATTGTCCCTTACTTGTTTGGAGAGTTCCTTGGTCTTCATGGCAGTGTTTGGTTAGTGGTGCCTCTTGCTTTGGTGTTGCTGCCTCTGGGGCCTTTCAAAAAGGTGTGTATATGTAATGACAGATCATGTGACACTTAGATTGCACACAGGTGGTGCGACAAATGATGTGACTTCTGAAGGTAATTGGTTGCACCAGAGCTTTTTATGGGCTTCATAACAAAGGGGGTGAATACATACACACATGCCAATCATCAGTTTTTTATTTCTGAAAAATAGATTTATGTATATATTTTTCTAATTTTACTTCACCGACTTAGACTATTGTGTTCTGATCCATCACATATAATTCAGATTTAAAAAATATTGAACTAAATGCTGTAATGTACCAAAATTGGTAAAAAGCCAAGGGGGTGAATACTTTTGCAGGCACTGTAAAGTGGAACTCCAGATAATCAGTTAAAGTGCTAGTTAGCTAGGTGAACTAGTGCCGTACACTCTCCCTACCCCACATCAACCCCTGCTGTACTAACCTCTGGGGATGCTGAGCCGTCAGATCCCATGCAGCCGGTTCAGTAGCTAATTTTTTTCTTGCCAGGGTTTTTTTTGCCAGAAAATAGTAGGTGCAGGAACTCACCTCCCCCTTCACCGATGTGGACAATGAGTCCCATGTCAAAGGGTGGGTGTGGTCAACTTGCACTAACAGTGGGTGGGTCTTAAAGGTGCATTGTTAACCTCTGCACCACACTGTCCACAACTCACCTCTGCCCCTGTCCTAAGCTTACCTGTGCACTGCTGTCCAAAGCTCACCTCTGCACCCCTATCCACAACTCACCTCTCCACCTCTGTCCACATCTCACTTCTGCACCCTTGTCCGCAACTCATCACTACACCCCTGCCTGCAATGCACTTCTGCACCCACCACCTACATCTTACTTCAGCACCCCCCGCCTACAACTCACCACTGCGCCCCCATCCACAACTGTCTCCTATTCACTTCTGCAACCCGGTCTGCAACTCCTCTCTGGACCCCCTGCTTGCAACTCACTTCTGCACTACCTGTCTGCAACTCATCTTTGCACCTTCTACCCACAACTCATCTCTGCATCCCTGTCTACAGCTCACCTTGGCAACCCCCCCACCAGTCCACAGATCACCTCTGCACCCCCCTCCTCTTCAAAGACCGCAGCTCACCTCTGCACACTTTTCCCCTTCCGCAGTTCATCTCTGCACCTCTGCCTGCAATGCACTTCTGCACCCACCACCTACAACTCACTTTAGCACCCCCCGCCCACAACTCACCACTGCACCCCCATCCACAACTGTCTTCTAATCACTTCTGCACCCCGGTCTTCAACTCCTCTCTGGACCCCCTGCTTGCAACTCACTTCTGCACTACCTGTCTGCAACTCCTCTTTGCACCTTCTACCCGCAACTCATCTCTGAATCCCTGTCTACAGCTCACCTTGCAAACCCCCACCAGTCTGCAGATCACCTCTGCACCCCCCTCCTCTTCAAAGACCGCAGCTCACCTCCGCACACTTTTCCCCTTCCGCAGTTCATCTCTACACCTCTGCCTGCAATGCACTTCTGCACCCACCACCTACAACTCACTTTAGCACCCCCCGCCCACAACTCACCACTGCACCCCCATCCACAACTGTCTCCTATTCACTTCTGCACCCCGGTCTGCAACTCCTCTCTAGACCCCCTGCTTGCAACTCACTTCTGCACTACCTGTCTGCAACTCATCTTTGCACCTTCTATCCGCAACTCATCTCTGCATCCCTGTCTACAGCTCACCTTGGCAAACCCCCACCAGTCCAAAGATCACCTCTGCACCCCCCCCCTCCTCTTCAAAGACCGCAGCTCACCTCCGCACACTTTTCCCCTTCCGCAGTCCATCTCTGCACCCCTGGCCATAACTCCTGTCTACAGCTCGCTTGTGCACCCTTATTCTACAGTTTACATTTTTTACCTGCAGCAAGTTATCAGACCTCTTCCACAGCTCCTTACTTCTGCACCCCTCCTCAGTTCTAACCTCTGCATCTCCACAGTCCCCCCACCAACCTCCAATTGCATACCTCCCAACATTTTGAGATGGGAATGAGGGACGCCTACTAACAAACGTATGTAGGCATAGGACACGCCCCCTGCCACACCCCCTTAAAGGAGAATTAACCAAAAAAAAGGTTAATTAAATCCACAAGGGCTTTTTTTACCACTACTATTCCTATATATTGGCATTTAAAATGTACAAATGCAACAATTTAGAATTTGGATGGAGGGTTTAGCACTGGGAAACACTTTTTTAAAGATAAAAAGTGCATTTTATATACAACTACTGTATATAGATCAGACCAGAATGAGGGACAACTGAGGAGGAATGAGGGACAGAGGGGCATTGCTCCAAATCAGGGACAGTCCCTCAAAATCAGGGACAGTTGGGAGCTATGTCCAATTGCCTTGCCTCTGCAGAAATCACAAAAGCTTTTTTTTACCCTTTTTACACTGTCACTTGTGACTCCACCTCTTCCTATTGGTCTGCAGCAGGATCATCCAGAGAGCTGTCAACATCTGGACAGCATGCAATGCCCCCCCTCATGCCCATGAACTCACTGTGCCCCAGCAGTTGTCCCTGAGTGCAGTAGCAGGGAGGATTTGCAGGAGAGGTGGTCTGTCACTTGTAAACACAGAAGTCAGAATTCTCTGTTTACAAGTAACAGTAAATAGCTTTCTTCATATTAATCTCCTGTGATATTGTACAAAGAAGCACCACAACTGGGGGAAGGAAGGGCAGTACTGTGAACTGACCCCAACCGGGGGGGGGGGGGGGGGGGGGGGGAGAGAACAGGGGGTTGACCACTTCAGTGTGCTACTGTTCCTTCATTGTTCAGTAACAAGCTAGGGGGCGCATCCTGGACTGGGCTGTATTACTTAGCTGCAAAAATGTCCAGGGGCTGGCTATGCTGTCTGGCAGGGGTGTCTGGATCACATGACTGGCTGAGCACAAATTGCCAATTCTTTGGCTAGTAAAACATTTCACATATACAGTATGTATCCAGCGCTCCATTGGTCCTGGGATCATGCAATCTTTTCTCCTTGGTGCTCTATGGATTAGGTGTTCTCGCTAGCTGATACCTTCACTTTTCTACAGACACAGGTTCAGTGACAACCTTCACACTATCCTGTGAAAGTATGCTATATATAACAGAGCACGGTATGTACCAGATATTGTGTTTTTTCTTTTAAAGAACAAGTCTAACAAGTAAATAGATTTAGAGGTGAAGAAAGGAAGCACCTTGAGTATTTGCATTTCCAGATTTGTTCCAGTAGCTGCATACACATCCTGTACCGAGGTCAGGTACGCTTGTCAGCTGTGGAGGAAAATTCACTGCGTTGGTTTCTATGTGAAGCCAATGACCCGAAAAATGCTGCAGAATTTATTGTCAGCAATAGGACTTCTGCAATCTACAGGGAACTTCAGCGGGAACTGGTGATGGGTTTGGAAATCCACTTCTGCAACTGGACATCCTGCCCATGTCACTGAGTCAATTAATCAGCATCTTGTATATATTTTGATCATTGCACATGGCCTTAGGAGTTCAAAATATAATACAAAGTGGTAAAAGACTTCAAACAAGTCTTCCTTTGTTTATCTCCATCACATGGTAGGCTGATAGTAGATTACATAAAATAGTACCGTGATAGTCCAACATTGCCCACAATTCCTTTGTGGTGACCTGGTTGGGGACCAGGTTCCCATCCCTCTATTTCAAAGATTCCTGGATGATGGTACAAGTTTACTTATTTTTCATGTTTACACTCAATCATAGAGACCACACACATTTTCGTATAAAATAGATAAGGATGCTTGTGCCTTCTTTTGAGCTCACAGGAAGTGACATTGACAACAGGTCATTTTTTTTCTGTACTTGCTGAAAATGTTCTAGCCTGAAACATAAAAACTAATGCCACTACATCTAAGGACTGTAAACTACCATAGATTACCATATTTATCGGCGTATAACACCAATATAACACCCACCTCAAGTTTAGGAGGGAATTTTAAGGAAAAAAACTTTTAGGAGGGAAGTTTAAGGAACTTTAAGGAAGTTTAAGGAAGTTCCACATACAGCCATGTCAATTCCACCTGCAGCCTTGTCAACCTGCAGCCTTGTCAGTTCCACCTGCAGCCTTGTCAGTTCCATCTGCAGCCATGTCAGTTCCACATGCAGCCATGTCAGTTCCACATGCAGCCATGTCAATTCCATCTGCAGCCTTGTCAATTCCACCTGCAGCCTTGTCAGTTCCACCTGCAGCCTTGCCCCAGTTCCACCTGCAGCCTTGCCCCAGTGTCATTTGCAGAATTAAAAAATGGCGCCGCCAAGATACAGAGCCGGATGTCCTGTGTATCTTGGCGGCGCTCGATAGTTCTCGTCGGCTTTCGGACGCTCTCTTCGGGTTTCGGCTGTTCTCGGAGGCTTTTGGCCGTTCCCGGCAGCTCTTGGCCGTTCTCGCCGGCTCATGTGGGACTGCGAGAGCCGCCGAGAATGGCCGAAAGCTTCCGAAAGCCTCCGAGAACGGCCGGAAGCCTCCGTGAACGGCCGAAAGCGGCCGAAAACCTCAGAGAGTGTACGAAAGCCGCGAGAATGGCCGAGAGGCTCAGAATCAGCGTGGGATCGGCGTATAACACGCACCCATGATTTTCCCCTGATTTTTAGTGCGTGTTATACGTGATAAATACGGTATATATATATATATAATACGGTATATATATATATATATACATGTATATGTAGCACTTACCCCCGAAGGAGCTGCTGGTATTTGATTGGGCTTACCTCTTCACTGTTCCACCAGGTCTGTCATAGAGGTCCCATTAAAGATTTTTCTCATAGATTTCAGCTCGGACACATAGTCTCTTTTTTCCAATGCTTTATTCACAAAAGACATTCCAATAGAGGGATGGAGGGTTGAGGGGAATTCAGGTACCTTTTAATTGTGAGTCATGGATACTTCTTGATCCAGAGGACAATAACTCCACAACTGGATCCAGCAACCACCGGATAGGCCTCTCTCACTGATCTAGCAGCCGATGTGATGCTCGGTCATAGTCTCTGCCACAGACTTGAAGAATTAGTAGAACTTGCACAATCCTCTGCCATAGGATTGGGTAACAAACAACTTTTTTGCAATGTCTAAGAATAATCCCACAGTACCAGTTTCTTTCAGCCAAACCAGCGGTACTGTGTGGCAGGTGACCCGGGATGCGTCCTCCAACTGAGTCTCCAGGCTCTTCTAGAGGCACCGGCCTTGTTGCTCGGTCCTCTCTCTGAAAAGTCCTCCCCTGGATCCTCCAGTCGCTTGGCTTCTCCCCACAGGCAAGACAGCGCAGGACCACCCCTGGATCACTAGGCCCCAAGACTTTTGGGCCTACCCTTCGGTAACGAAAGCCTCGGGCCAGCCGGCCCCGAGACAATTTAGAAGGCAGCAGCACACCTTAGGCCAAGAGGGCCATCAGGTCGGAACGGAAGACCCTGTCACGGGGTCTATCCCCTAAGTACCCTCTCCCAGAATTCACAGCAGGTAGACCACACCCACTGACTGTTTCCCGGCAGAAAGGCACTCAATACACCCAGCTTGTTGCAATTTCCAACCTTGGCCGACTACAAGGGCGCCATCCCTAGGCCAAGGGGAAAACCACACAACCAGCCGAACTGCAAAAGAACCAGAATTTACAAAATAATCAGTCTGAGCTAAACTACAGCTTCAGACAAACTAAATTAAACTAAATTTCTATTTATAGCGTCTGTCATAAAAATGCCAGCGCTATATATATATACACACACTATCTCTCACAAAAGTGAGTACACCCCTCACATATATTTTATTATATATTTTCAGGTCAACACTGAAGAAATTACACTTTGCTACAATGTAAAGTAGTATAACAGTGTAAATTTGCTGTCCCCTCAAAGTAATTCAACACACAGCCATTAATGTCTAAACCGCTGGCAACAAAAGTAAATAGACCCCTAAGTGAAACTGTCCAAATTGAGCCCAATTAGCCATTTTCCCTCCCCGGTGTCATTGTGACTCGTTAGTGTTACAAGGTCTCAGGTGTGAATGGGGAGTAAGTGTGTTAAATTTGGTGTTATCGCTCTCACTCTCTCATACTGGTCACTGGAAGTTCAACATGGCACCTCATGGCAAAGAACTGAAAAAAAGAATTATTGCTGTACATAAAGATGGCCTAGGCTATAGGAAAATTACCAATACCCTGAAACTGAGCTGCAGCACGATGGCCAAGACCATACAGCGGTTTAACAGGACAGGTTCCATGCAGAACAGGCTTCGCCATGGTTGACCAAAGAAGTTGAGTGTATGTGCTCAGCATCATATCCAGAGGTTGTCTTTGGGAAATAGACGTATGAGTGCTGCCAGCATTGCTGCAGAGGTTGAAGGGGTGTCAGAAACCATGAATGAGACTGAGACAGAAGTGCAGTTAAAATCACACTTGTTTAAGAATAATAATAGTAAAAGGTAAACAGAGCAACGTAGTCAAATCATTGCCAGAGTTCGGTAACCGGAACGCATAGTCAGACAAGCCAGGACGTCAGGGAGCCAGAGATCAGTGTACTTCAGGACAGGCCAGGAAATCAGGAAATGAGAAATCAGGAGAATCAGCGTAGTGGAACAGCAAGCAGGATCAGGAACCAGAAGGGACATCAGCCAAGCAAGTCATCAGCAGGTACACAGGAGAGAGTCTCTGGATGTGTTGACCAAGGCGAAGGCAGAGAGGAACTGAACAGCTTAAGTAACCAGCAGTACTGATGAACAGGATATCATCATCAGGTGAGTCACTGGGGAAAAGATTGAAGCTGGCAATTAACCGACAGCTGAGTGGCCTGCTCTGAGAAGGAAGGGCTGAGCCCATCCCTGACAGGGATTTCTTCAGTGTTGTCACATGAAAAGATATAATAAAATATTTACAAAAATGTGAGGGGTGTACTCACTTTTGTGAGATACTGTGTGTGTATGTGTATATATATATATATACAGTATACATAATGTTAACAACATACGCCCCATCTCCTCACCCCCCCTTCTCCTCCAAACTCCTTAAACGTCTGGTCTACTACCGACTGAGCGACCATCTGACTAAGAACAAACTTCTTTCTCTCCTTCAGTCTGGATTTCACCCTCAACACTCTCATGTTTACTAGGCTTTAATATCTACAGCTCAGAGTAAAGAAGAGAAAAGAGACATGAGTGTACCCTTTAAATATATTAAAGTAACATTAAATCTTCATTTTAGAATGCATTAGGTTTAAAAAAAAACAAAAAAAAAGGTGCAAATAAAGTTTGGAAGGGCAGCATTTTCAATATGAAGCAAAGATCAAGAACATGGCGGCATGCCATGTAGGAGGAAAGTTCAAAAGTAACATTAGAAAGTACAGAACTGACTTCTGGCAGAGGTAGTGAGTCAGTCAACAATGACTGAATTTAAAGCAAAACATCCAGTTCCCACCCCACTACACTTATGCCGCGTACACACGGTCGGAATTCTCGTCGGAAAAAGCTCTGATGGTTTTCCCGTCGGAATTCCGACGGAATTTCACTCAAACTGTCTTGCCTACACGCGGTCACACCAAATTCCGACGGTCAATAACACCACGGCATACAACACGTTCGACTGCACTATAAAAGGGAAGTTTAATGCTTCTGAGCATGCGTTGAATTGTTTCCAAGCATGCGTCGGAATTTTGCGTGTCGGAATTGCATACACACGATCGGAAAATCCGATATAAAGGTTTTCCGTCGGAAAAATTAAGAACAGGTTCTCAATCCAAAGTCGGTCGGAAATTCTGACAGAAAAAGACCGATGGGCATACACACGGTCGGAAAATCTGATGAAAATCTCCCATCGGACTGTTTCCATCAGAAATTCTGACCGTGTGTACGCCGCATAACACATATGAATCTAAAAAAATCTGAATCTGCTGTCATGTGATCATCCATGGAACCTCCTATGATAACAAGAAAAAGTTCCTTTACACTGCTAATTAGCCAACCGGTCTTGTATCCACCCCTCATTGTGACATCATGATTGTAGGATTGAACTCTTCTAACAGTCAATTGCCAATGTCCACCTCACCCAAGACCCAAACAAGGTTTAAGGCAAATAATTTGTGCTATTAAAAAATAAAAATATAGTATAGGTACAAGGAGTGGAGTAGGGAGGTGGATTGCTTGGGAACAACATAGATATACCCTTAAGCCTCGTACACACGAGCGGACTTTTCGACGGACTAGGTCCGACGGTCTTTCCGATGGACTTTCGACTGAGTTCCGACAAACTTTCTGAATGAACAGACTTGGCCACACACAATCACACAAAATTCTGATGGATTTGAACGTGATGACGTACGACCGGACTAGAATAAGGAAGTTCGTAGCCAGTAGCCAAGAACTGCCCTAGCGTCGTTGTTTGTCCGTCGGACTAGCATACAGACGAGCAGATTTTTCGATAGAAACTGGGTCCGGCGGAGTTCCGGCGGGAAAATTTAAAACATTTCTAAAGTCCGTCAGAATTTTCGACAGTAAAAGTCCGATGGAGCCCACACACGATCGAATTGTCCGACGAATTCGTTCCGTCAGACCTTTGCTGTCGAAAAGTCTGCTCGTGTGTACGCGGCATTAGACAAATTTAAAGCGGAGT
The DNA here is from genome assembly GCA_028564925.1 of Lithobates sylvaticus. NCBI lineage: Eukaryota > Metazoa > Chordata > Amphibia > Anura > Ranidae > Lithobates > Lithobates sylvaticus. Next base: position 43,017,681 of record CM053030.1, read on the forward strand.
TCCACCCAAAAATGGAACTTCCGCTTTAAGCACTCCTCACCCCCTTACATGCCACATTTGGCATGTAATTTTTTTGGGGGGGGAGTGGGGGCTTCATTAGGAGGGGGACTTCCTGTCCTACTTCCTCCTTCCGCCCAGGAACCACCTAGGCGACTGTGCCTTTCGTCTTAGGCGGCCCCTCCCTCTAGGCGATCTCCTGGGACACGTGACAGGTCCCAGGAGATCGCCTATCCACTCGCGCATGCGCCGTGCGTGCCCGGCCGTGAAGACGAAAGCTGTCACGGCCGGGTGCCCTGAGTGGCAATGGAGGCGCCGGCAAAAAAGGAGGGGGAGAGGGGCGACACTCCGTTCGGCCGCATCGCTGGACCGTGGAACAGGTAAATGTCTGTTTATTAAAAGTCAGCAAGTACACTTTTTGTAGCTGCTGACTTTTAAAATGCCTGGAACTCCCCTTTAAAAAAGGGCAACTCAATGGACTTGGACTTTTTCTGCCATTAGCTTTCCAAAATAAAAAGTTTTGCTTGAGTTCCACTTCAAAATTGCTCCTGCATCTTGATTGATTCAATCATTTGTCCCAGTTTAATGCATAAAGTACAACACAGTTTACCTGCTGTGATCTTAGTGAGCAGTGCCGGTTATGTTTGGGTCATTCCTGAAGCTATGGACTTTACCGGCTGTACGTGAGAACACTGCCAGACAGTATGCCAGAAGTGATAAACCCTGTTGTGATATCACTCGTGAGAACAAACCAAAAAGAGCATTTTAACAGAACAAAGCCTCACCATCATTAGACAAACACTGGACACAGCTGAGACAATGGGTAGTCCCTATGAACATAAATGAGACATTGGATGGGACCTACAAGTTGTCCTGAATTTCAGCACTTTGGGATATCATGGACAGAGTCATAAAAGGGATGCTTGGACCTGAAATTTCAAAACTCTCTCTAGGATATCATGGACAACAGTCATAAAAGGGGAGTCTGGACCTGAAATTTCGAGAATCGCTTTGGGGTATTATGGACAGAGTCATAAAAGGGGAGCTTGAACCAGAAATTTGGAGAATCCCTTTGGGATATTATGGACAGAGTCATAAAAGGGAAGCCTGGACATGAAATTTCGAGACTAAACAGGAGCTTGTAATAGCATTCCCCAAGAAACCATCATGCATCTTATTGATCAAAATGCATGTATTGTCACAAATAAAAGCTCTTATTGATTTACATAGAATAAACTTGTTTTGAATAATTTAAGGTACTATGTATAAATTTCTCACAAAGCTCTGTCCAAATCTAATCATTTGATTCTTGCCTATGTGCAAATATTTTTTTGTGTGTGCAGACAAGGAATATTTGATTATAATAACCATAACTTAGATAATATATATATATATATATATTATGTAGATTTTTATGAAAGAAAAGCCAACAGCTTTTTGAGCAAAAAACTTGATTCTTCAACATTAACCACTTCAGCCCGGACCATTTGGCTGGCCAAAGACCAGAGCACTTTTTTGCGATTCAGCACTGCATCTATTTAACTGACAATTGTGCGGTTGTGCGACGTGTTTTCCAAACAAAATTTACATCCTTTTTTCCCCACAAATAGAGCTTTATTTTGGTGGTATTTGATCACCTCTGCGGTTTTATTTTTTGCGCTATAAACAAAAAAAGAGCGACAATTTTGAACAAAAAACAATATTTTTTACTATTTGCTATAATAAATATACCCAAAAAATATATAAAAAAAAAAGATTTTCTTCGGTTTAGGCCGATACGTATTCTTCTACATATTTTTGGTTAAAACAATCAAAATAAGCGTTTATTCATTGGTTTGCGCAAAAGTTATAGCGTCTACAAAATAGGGATAGTTTTATGCCATTTTTATTAATCATTTTTTTTTTTTACTAGTGGTGGCGGCGATCTGCAATTTTTATCGTGACTGCGACATTATGGCGGACAGATCGGACACTTTTGGCGCTATTTTGGGACCATTTACATTTATACAGTGATCAGTGCGATTAAAAGTGCACTGGTATAGAATTGGGTATATTGGATTGTACGATATTATTTTTATTTTTATATTATTATTTTATTTTTTTTGTGGTTGAACTGGATGGACTTGTGTCTTTTTTCAGCCTAGCTAACTATGTAACTATGTAACTATGATTATTGTGTAAATGTGACTGGCAGTGAACGGGTAGCTTTCACGGGGCGCTGCAGGGGTTAAGTGTGTCCTAGAGAGTGATTCTAACGACACTGATTACCGCTCCAGATCACAGGAAGCTATGATCAGTGTCCTGTCACTAGGCAGAACGGGGAAATGCTTGTTTACATCAGCATATCCCCATTCTTCTTCTCCGCGAGACGACTGCGGGTATCCCCGTAGACATCGAGTCCGCGGGACCCGCGATCACACTCACAGAGCTCGCCCACAATGTCACGTCTTAATAGGGAAACGTACAGGTACGTTAATATGCTTGTACGTGCCATTCTGCCGACGTATATCGGCGTGAGCCGGTCGGCAATTGGTTAATATAATGTCAATGATTGGTGCAATATTTTCAACAATACCAACATTACTTATTCCAGCACCTCTCCATTCTCTCCACAAACAATGCTTTTTTCTTTATAATCCCGAGAACACTTCTATCCTAATAATGATCAGTGGTTCTAAATTATTAATAGCTTCTGCAGTAGGGAACAGACCTAGCATCTTTACAAATAACTGTTCTGTTTATTCAGTACATTTGAGTTTTTTTAATACCCATGCTTAATAGGTATCATATTATTATTACAGTTGTAAGCAGTACATAGGCAGGATAGTTTCTTATCAAGGTCTTAGGAATGTGTTTATGTCGAGTAAGACTCCTTTCACACTGCGGCATATTTCAGGCGTTTTTCAGGCGCTTTAGCGTTAAAAAAGTGCCTGTAAAGCGCCTGAAAGAAGCTGCAACTGCAATCCCAATGTGAAAGCCTGAGTGCTTTAAGGCTGCTTTCACACTGGGGCGGTGGGGGGCGCTGGCGGTAAAGCGGCGCTATATTTAGTGCCGCTTTACCGGCGTTTTAGCGGCGCATTGCGGCCGCTCACGGGGTGTTTTTACCCCCCGCGAGCGGCCGAAAAAGGGTCAATACCGCCCGCAAACCGCCGCTGTAGCGGCGTTTTGCGGGCGGGTTCGGCGCGCTCCCCCATTGTTTTCAATGGGACCGGGCGCTATAGGAGCGGTAAATAGACCGCTCCTATAGCGAGCCAAAGATGCGGCTTGCAGGACTTTTTTGAGCGTCCTGCAAGCGCACCGCTTCAGTGTGAAAGCCCTCGGGCTTTCACACTGAAGGAACAGCAACAGCTGTTTTGGGTCGGTTTGCAGGCGCTATTCTTAGCGCAATAACGCCTGCAAACCACCCCAGTGTGAAAGCAGCCTAACACTGAGGCGCTGCGCTGGCAGGGCATCAAAAAAAGTCCTGCAAGCAGCTTCTTTGCAGCGCTTTTGAATCGGTGAATACAGCGCTCCTAAAGCGCCTCTTCCCATTGAAATCAATGGGAAGCGACTGAAAAACGCCTGAAAAACACCTGAAAAATGCCTGAAAAGCGCTTGTAGCAGCAGCGCTTTGTGGGCACTTGTAACCCTTTTTTGGCCACTTGCAGGGGTTAAAAGCGCCCCACTAGCGCTCGAAAAACGCTGGTAAAGCGCCGCTAGCTTAAGCGCCGCTTTACGAGCATTTTTCGGGCGCTGGCAGTGTGAAAGGGCTCTTAAAGCACTTGGGTTTTCACATTGGAATTGCAGATGAGGCTTCTTTCAAGCGTTTTACAGGCCCTTTTTTAAATGCTAAAGCGCCTGAAAAACGCCTGAAAAACGCCACAGTGTGAAAGGGGTCTTAGTATGATACCAAGGGCCTTGGTTGCAACAGACAAAGCATACAAAATGAAATACATGGATATACTGAGTTTAGAGTTTCTTTCACATCATACATGTGACAATTTGATAGGGAGATCAAACCATTGATTCTTTTTTTTTTTTTTTTTTGGCAAAGCAATCAAAGACATAAAATAGTTGTTTTGATCGACTGCAAGAAGATGGGATGGAAATTGCCTCGATTAAATGTGGCGGAAATGTATTGATGCTGTTACTGTTTGGGGCGGTGATTTGATTTTGTTTTTAGCCAGTGTTCTGTTTTGTTTGTTATGAAAGAAAAAATAATTTTTTTCAAAAATTGAATCTGATTAAAGAAAAAAATAGAAAAAATATATAAATGCTTTGATAAAATTGCATTTTTTCCCCCACTTTGTTTCTATTTCAATTCATTCTTTTAATAAACTGTATTGAAGCTGTCAAATTTTTTATTTTTATTTTTTATTGTTTTTTTTTTTAAGTTTTTCCCACAATACATTGACCAGAATACAGGTAGTACAAAAATGATAAAGGTATAGATTCAAAAAGAATATATGAGTAAAGTTATCCTCATAAGGCACCAATAGTAAATATTCAACAGTTAACGGTTTACCTACATCTAGCACCGGATAGTTGTAGAGGATGTACCAAACTGAGAGAGGGAAACCAGTGATAAGAGAGAGGATCTATGGTTGAGACTACTAATCACAGATTAGCCAGGACAAAAAAAATGTGAAAGAAAATAAAATCAAAAAGGAACATGCATTGGGATTTAAACAAAATTAACAGTAAAATAAACTTTGGTCTGACTTCTACTTGAGCAGAGAAGAATAGATGATGGTGAGAATTATTCATACCAAAGGAGGAGCTATCCATTCGGTTTAAACCGTTCTATCCAAATTTTCCATTGCATATCAAACTTTTTACTGTTTCCACATCTACTAGCTAGTAATAGCTAGTAGATGGTGGATAGCTAGTAGATAGAGTAGCTAGTAGATACAGTATGTAAAGGGAGTGGGTAGTTTGGAAGACTTCGGAAGCGTTGGGGGCTTTGTCAGATTTCCAGTGTTTCGCTATCAATGTTCTAGCAACCAAGAGAATATGTGTAACCACAACTCGAAAGTTAGAAGGGAAATTTTCGATGCCTATATTTAATATTGCTAAACTTTGGATTGGGGAATGTCAGGATCCCTGTGATATTTGAGATGGATCGGAATATGCTGTGCCAAAAGCTGGTCAAGTGTTTACAGGTCCAGAACATATGAAAAAGTTTGCCTACCGCAACGCATTGCCGCCAACACAGTGGGGAGTTGGATTGGCAGAATTTGGACAGCCTGTATGGTGTAAGGTACCACCTTTAGGGCTATTTTTTGTGAAAGTTCCCGATGACTTCCGCATTTAGAGGCCTTGTTTTGAATGCGCATTGCCATTGGGAAGTAGTGATAGGTTTACCTAAATCTGATTCCCATTTTTGGTACGGTTGGGATTTGGTGAAGGAGAGTTTTTTGCTGGAAGAAATTGTAGAAGAAGGATATTCCTTTAGTTGGCATAGGAGTTTTAGTATGGAATCCCCATATTGTATCTGGGAGATATATATGGTGAATTTTAATGGATTTCAGAAGGTGGGATACTTGGTTGTATTTATAGCAGTCTATGGGCGTTAAGTTGAATGGTTTTTAGAGTGTTTTAAACGATTTAAGGGCTTTGTTGTCGTATAAATCAGCAAGCCATGTTATGCCTTTAGCCTGCCAGTCTGTGGTTGTGAAGTTTGGAATTGCGTTTGCAAGAATGGAAATGGGTATAGGGATATCCGATTTGGTAAGGGTTTGAGGTGACAGTCTACGCAGGTCTCTCCAAGCCAGGAGAGAGGCTTGTAAAGTAGGTGAAAGTTTTTGTATAGAGAATAGCTTCCATACGTCTAGCAGCATTAAAGATCGTAAGCCTATAGTAGGGCTTAACTCTTGCTCAATACTGCTCCAAAGGATATCAGGGGAGGGCGTAAACCAGTGTTTAAGTTGGGTTAGGATAGAAGCCCGAAAGTAATCTTGAATATCTATTAAACCCATACCACCCGCCATTTTGTGTTTGGTTAGAAGAGCTTTGGAGCGCTGTGGTCGTTTTGAGCGCCAAATAAATTGTTGAAGAAGAGTGTTTAAGGATCTAAGATAATTAATACAGAGTGGGGTGGGGAGTGTTCGGAGAATGAAGCTGTCAATTTATTGACCAGTTTTTTGATTTCACATTTCACAAAATTTTGGTGGTCTATCAAACTCATGGTTGGTAGATTTCTTGTTTTTTGTTGAATACTTTTGATGGTATTTGCAAATCATGCTGACTTGAAAGTGGTTGATGTTGACTGCAAATTCCCTTGTGTATGGCCAGGTTTATTGCTGTGATGATAGTGAGTTTGAAGCTTGCTGTCTTTATGGTCATTTTATGGCAAGCTTAAACAGCTGTTCCTTCCGGCACTACAAGATTCAAAAGAATTCCCCCATCATTTCCACCTCCATACCTTCACCTCATTAAGATTGTATTGGTTTTGGTTACTCACTAGTCATCCCAGTTTGTTCAAATTGCGATTCAGTTCAAGTCTTGCCTGGCTGAATGAATGAATGAATGAATAACTTATATAGCGCTACAATGCGAACTGAATCGCCTCAAGGCGCTGTATTGGTGCTTTGTTGTCGAGCTTCTAGAAGAGGTAGGTCTTGAGTTTCTTCCTGAAGGCCTGATGGTTTTCTTTCATGTGGATGTCGGTTGGTAGAGCGTTCCATAGCCGTGGTCCTTGGACAGCGAATCTCCGTTCCCCCTTTGATTTGTAGTGGGATTTAGGACTGAGGAGGAGATTTTGATTAGCCGATCGAAGACTGCGATTGGGTATGTAGTGTTTTATTTTCTCGAGAAGGTATTGCGGAGCGTCTCCATGTGTGCATTTGTGGGTGAGGCAGAGGGTCTTGAATGTGACCCGATTCTTTACGGTTAGCCAATGTAGGTTCCTCAGGGAAGGGGAGATGGATTCCCAGGGTTTTTGTTCCTGTTATCAGTCTTGCCGCCGTATTTTGGATAAGTTGTAAGCGCGCAAGTTGATATTGGGGTAGTCCTATGTAAAGGGAGTTTGCGTAGTCAAGTCGAGAATTAATGACTGTTCCAACTACCACCGCTTTGTCCTCCTTTGGAATGAAGGGGATGAGTCTGCGTAGCAGGCGGAGCAGATGGTGAGAACCACTGACTACTGCTCCTATTTGGGCATCCATTGACATTTCTAAAATGACTCCGAGACTCTTGGCCTTGGTCCTAGGGGCGATGGTCTGTCCAAAAATGGTGGGTGGTGTCCAAGGGATCTTGGTTCGGGGGTTTTGATTTGCATGTAGAATAAGAAGTTCTGTTTTCGATTCGTTAAGTTTGAGGGAGCTAGTGGTCATCCAGTCGCCTATCATAGTGAGGCATTTTTCTAATTGCTGATGGTGGTATTTTTGTCCGGGGATACGAAAATATAATTGCGTGTCGTCAGCGTATGAGTGGAAGCAGAGGTCTGATCTTCTGATGATTTTGAGGAGTGGGCGGATGTATATGTTGAAGAGCACTGGCGACAAGGGTGATCCTTGAGGGACTCCACAAGAGATTGCCCGTGTTTCAGAGGTGAAAGCTCCTAGTTTCACTGTCTGAGACCGATTTCCTAGGAAGGATGCAAACCATTGTAGATCTGCTTCTGTGACTCCTGCTGGAAAATAAAGGAAGCAAATGATGTCTATGGCTTAGTTGCCAGTGTCAGATACTACATACCGGGGATGAGGGTGGAACCTTGGGATGTTTACACCAAGGAATAGGGATTAGTGAGATTGAGAATTTAAATTTCCCCTAAAATTTCTGCAAAATTAGGAATTTATTGTCATTTTACCATTTTAGAGAATTATACTGAAGCTAATGGGGAAGGCAAAAGGAAGGTGGTTCTAGTGCTTTTTTTGGCCCTGCCCCAGTTCATTACTTGTTGGGTGCAATGAGCATTCAATGGCTCCTGAAGTTTACAGAAGCTCCGTAAGGGCTCTTTCACACAGTAATGTCCGTTCTCATGGACTCCGCTTGCTCAGCAGGGATCGATCCATTGATCCCCGCTGAGCCGGTCGGATGGAAAGTCTTTCTCTGCTCACTGTGCAGAGTCAGACCTGTCAGAGCTCCGCTCTCCTCTATGAGGAATTGGTTGAAAACGGATCCGCCTGTCTGTTTTTATTCGATCTGCCAGACGGATGGAAAATGGGGTTTCTATCTGTCTGGATTTAGCGGATCGGATCAGATGTCAGCAGATATGTCACCACTGACGTCTGTCACTCCATAGGAGGTGAAGGGAGCTTCTGTTCAGGTCCGCCTGAAAAACTGACAGGCGTACCTGAACAGACCGCATGTGTGAAAGGACCCATAAAAGTGAAGAGGGATTAGAACACCTGTCAGGTTTATGCTGCTTTCTGTGCTCCCATTAGGGAGATTCAACCTCTATATGTCCTGGTGGTGGCCATTATCACAGAAAATAAAAGAAAGTCCCAGGGATTCCAAAATATGTAATCTCATTAGCCTCATTTTACTTTTTTCACCAAAAGAAAAAAAGTGACAAAATGTAAAATAAAAATATAACGCAACATACCATAAATAATGATCAAATGCAAAAAAAAAACAAAAAAACATACATATAAAGAACAGCAAAACAAATAAACAAAATCACCACAGATTCACCCCCCCCCCCCCAAAAAAAATTAAAAAAACGTATTCACAAAAAATAAATAAAAGAAAAAACAAATAGAGAACAACAAATTAAATACATTTAATTATTATAAATTTAACCCTCAACCCCACCCATCAAAAACTCTAACAAAAAAATAATAATAAAGACAGAACAGCAAATAAAAGGAAATTACCATAAATGCACCCTCGTCTCCATAAAACTTCAAAATATAAAAATAAAAAACATAAATAATAAACAACAACTTAAAAAAAAATAAGGAAATTACCATAAATTCAAGTTGATCCCGCTCAAAACTTTTTTTTTTTATATTTCTTTAATATTTTTAATTAAAGTTTATCGATAAGAAAAGAAAAGTAATCAGTATCTGCCATACATTAGGACATAGGTAATAAGATCATCTGAATGGATAAAAATGACAGGACACAAGTAACAAGCATAAGTAAACAATGGAATCAATTCCAAGTGCTAACTCGTAGGGGTAGGGAATCTCGGCTCTACAGCTGTTTTGAAACTACAAATCCCATCATGCCTCTGCCTCTAGGAGTCATGCCTGTGATTGTTAGGGTCTTGCAATGTCTCATGGGACTTGTAGTTTCAAAACAGCTGGAGAGCCAAGGTTCCCTACCCCTCCAACACCTCCAGACATCCCGTCTGGGAACAAACTGTGTCATGGGGGAAGACAACCCGACCAACAGTTAGGTTCAGTAGTTTACGCTTCAATAAATTGTTATTAAAAAGTATAAAACTATACAAAGACATGCAGTTTTTACAATCAGTACAAAGCTAACTGTGCTTTCCATGGATTGAGACAAATAATTCCTTCAAATAAGTCATAGCATAAATAACTACTAAGAACACTGGTAATAACCAAGTACAGGCCAAATCAGGTACCCTCAAAAAATCTCTTAACTAAAAAAAAAATAAAAAAATAAAGAAAGAACAGCAAATAAGGTAAACTAAAGTATCATGAATTCACCCTTATCCCCAAAAAGACTCTAAATAAAAAATAAATAATAAAAAAAACAAAAACATAAATACAGAACCGTTCACAAAATAAACATAATTACCATAAATTCACCCGGACCCCCCCCCCCCCCAAAAAAAAAACCTCAAAATAAATAAAAATAAGGACATAAATAATGAACAGCAAATTAAATAAACAAAATTATCATAAATCCCCCCAAAAGAACATCTTATTATCTTAATTTAGCCAAATATATATATATATATATATATATTTATATATATATATATATATATATATATTTTCAAACATATTTTCACCTAAGCAGCAAAATTAGAAAAATTTTGAGCTTTTGGCAAAATTTTATGGCGAAATTACTTCGCTCGTGCCTACAAGTGTGGAGGAAAGAAGGACAAAGGGAATTGGTTTCAGTAGATGAATAGTTGGGAGATATAGGTTGCTGGGGAGGCCGATGTAGCCTGTGGTTCCACAACAGCTGGAATGTCACACGGGTCTTATCTTTGTCTAAACACAAAAACAGCAGCGGTGTCCTCCCTTTCCTCCTCTTGAGCTGTCAGTAGAAGAGACTGGCTGGTGCTGCCAAGGTTAAATGTCAGGATCCAGAAGCCACGCCATAGATCATGTGTTATCAGGGATGATAGGTATCAGAGCAGAATTCCGTCATCTGTCTACAACTTCTGGGACCCGCTGATTGAGAGAAGGTCCGTGTGTTTAATGTTCCCAACCATTGCAGTTTCTGTGTGGGTGGTCGTTCCCCTTTAAAAGTACACTCCGTTAAAACATTTGCATTATAACCAACTCATGGCCCATTGCCTACTTTCCATATTTGGCTCAACTTTTCTTGTGCCCTACATTGGGAAGCATCCTTTTTTTTTTTTAAAGTGGACTAAGCTCATGTAATACTTCCAGGTATTTATTACCTCTCACAGAGATCACAGTACTCCCCTTGACAATGCCTTGACCAAGTACAACATAGCTGCATTTCTGTGCTGCCCAGCTATACACTCCCACCCTTACCTTTCCCAGTAATGGAGACCACACCGTGCTGGAGTGTAAAATAGGCCGTAGCAGCCCCTTTATTAAATAACAAAATATAAATAACTCTTATAAACAAATAAACAACAAATAAACAACATCATCAAGAACAACCGTGACGTAGGCCTATAGGAGGATATTACCCCCCCCCACACCCAATTTACCATAATCAACAACTCGTGCACTGCGGTCATCTCAACTGTAACCAGGCCTCAAGCTGACATGCTAGCTCAGAGACAAAACTATTCCCGCAGTGCAGTCATCCACCATATTCCCTACATCACCTATAAGGAATATAACAAACGGGCCCATATCTCCAATGGGTCCCGCATCAAGTTTTCTGTGGGGAGGGGGTTTCTTCTCTATACCTACGTCAGCCAACATCCGCCACAGCAAACAAGGTTAAAACCTTAACCTTGAGCGCACCTCCACACCCTAAGTGCTCTCTCAATACCGTCCTGAATGCCTATGGCCCACATATCTGTGCCCACTGGGTTCAGATGAACTCGGTCAGCCTTCAGATATCGCCAGGTATCAATCTCTAATTCCCTGTGTCTGATGGCCAATCCCCCGTTTTTAATAAAAAACCTGCTTACCTCCTGGTTAATCTTTTTCCTTGCCTTGTTGATTAACACCACTGACCTAGCTAAACCCCACGAAGTCCTGGCTATCATGTCTGACCACACCAAGACAGTATTTGGGAAAGCCGCCTGAAGTCGGCAGAAATCATACTTAATGTCCCTTGTAATGTCAAGTTTGGTCCTGAGCCCCAAATCGTTGCCCCCAACATGAACCACTAAAACTTCGGGGGGCCTGTCCCATCGCGCAAATTTATGCGCTTCCGGGACCAGACGGCTCCAAAGCATCCCCGGGAAACCCAGCCACTTTATGTACGCCTCCCTCCTAGAAAAACCCAGCTGTCTCCCGTCTGGCCTGGCATCACCCCTCCTGGCTCCCCAGCAGACATAAGAATGTCCTATGATCCAAACGAGACTTGGTGCTGAATCTGAAAAGAAAAACAACAAGAAAACTCCAGTAAACCTCACTTTAATGTACCACACGAACCCATGCCGGCACATAACACAACCCACAAACATCTACCAAACATCAACCCACTAAGTCCATCCTGACATATGACCGAAAACGCCTAGATTCCCACCTCCCGATCTGCTTTACCGCCTCTTCCGTTAGGCCCCACCTGACTGCCTCCGTCGCTGCACCAATTCTAAATGAATGCGAGGAGAATCTCAGATCCCCAAGATCCAGTGTGAGCAAACACTTCCGGAAGACTCCTATGAACTGGAAGCGCGACAGCGCCTCCCCGTTTTGATGTACCAACAGGGGGCCCTCCACAGCTGGCCTCCTTTCCAAAAACGCACTTGTAACTAAGACGGGGCAGAGTTTGGCGTCTGGAATGGCGAAAACCACCACATCCTTGCCTCGGCCCTCCTGGTCCGTCTTAGATCTGCGCAAATGCAAAACCAACCTGTCCTCGAAGCACCGAACGTCCCCCACGGCCAACCATCCCCTCTTTTCTTCGAGGAACTTACCAGCTCCCCTATCCAAAAAGCCCCAAAAAAGGCCAGAACGAAGGCCGTGCGGAAAAGCCCTACCTCGTAACCGGATGAGCAAACCCCGGGCAAAGTGTCCACCACTCTGCCCAAAAGTTCAAACGTAACCGGCCGCCGCTCGTCCCGAACCATCTTCCCTTTCCTGTAACCCTTTACTGCCTGACGTGCCCAGAACTCCTTGGTCCAGTCACACCCTCCACCGAGCTTAAACCAGAAAGCCATGGCCGCCATAACTTTCCCCAGCCTCGACACGGAAATACAGTTTTCCATGTGCCTGGCGACAAAATAGATAAAAAGCAGCCTAGGTTCTCCCTCTCCCCCTGAAGCCTGACCCTGGAAAGCAACCCATTTGTCCCATACTTTCCTGTATGCTCTCCATGTCCCTTCGCTCACTGACCGCTGGATCCATCCGGCTATCCGTCCAGGGCAATCTTCCACAAATCTGACGGACACGGAACCCCCTGATGCTCTGCCTCCGGCGCCAGCTCCCGAAATTTCTCCCACTGAAACCGAGAAATAGCATCAGCGATCACGTTGTCCAGTCCTGGCAAGTGCACTGCATGAATAAAGATGTTCCGCTGCATGCACCGAAGCACCAAATGTCTCAACAAACGTATCACCGGCGGCGACGCCGCTGACACCTTGTTGATAACCTGTACCACCCCCAGGTTATCGATGTGGAAGCGAACTTTCCGATCCCGGAAGAATTCACCCCACAACTCGACCGCCAGCACCACCGGAAACAATTCGAGTAACAGCATGTTCTTGAGCAACCCTTCTTGTTTCCAGCTTTCCGGCCAAGGGCCCGCACTCCAGCGCCCCTTGAAAAAGGCTCCATAACCCGCCGACCCCGCGGCGTCCGTGAACAACTCCAGGTCAAAATTGCTCACTGGCCCCGTCATCCACAGCGCTCTCCCGTTAAAGCTGTCCAAGAATACGTGCCACATTCTCAGGTCATTCTTATGTTCCCGAGAAAGTGTAACGTAATGCCTGGGCGTCTCGACCCCCCCAGTACTTGCTGCCAACCTCCTGCTAAAAATCCGACCCATCGGGATGATTCTGCACGCAAAGTTGAGCTTCCCCAACACCGATTGTAAGGCTCTAAGCTGAACTTTGCGCCGACCCACCAATGCCCGCACTTCTGCTTTCAACGCTACCAATTTCCCGTCTGGCAACCTGCATTCCATGGCTACCGAATCAAGGACAATCCCCAGAAAACTAATCACTGTCCTGGGCCCTTCCGTCTTGTCGGGCGCAAGAGGAATGCCGAACTCCCCTGCAATCCTTTCCAGCGTCGTCAGTAGCACCGCGCAAACATTGGATGCGGGCGGACCGACACACAAAAAATCGTCCAGATAGTGGATCACTGAGTTCAAACCAGACACGTCCCTCACCACCCATTCCACAAAAGAGCTGAAACACTCGAAGAATGCACACGAGATAGAGCAACCCATAGGTAAACACTTATCTACATAGTATTCCTCCTGCCACCTGCAACCCAATAAGTAAAAGCTATCGGGGTGGACAGGTAGCAAGCGAAACGCCGCCTCAATGTCTGTCTTTGCCATCAGAGCTCCTCTACCATACTTACGTACCCAAAAAACCGATGCATCAAACGACGTGTAGTGGACCGCACAAGCCTGGGGATCAATGGCATCGTTCACCGACCCCCCTTTTGGATAAGACAGGTGGTGAATGAGCCGAAATTTGTTTGGTTCCTTCTTTGGGACCACTCCCAAAGGAGAAACCACCAAATCGGTGATGGGTTTTCCGGGAAAGGGGCCCGCCATCCTTCCCAGAGCTACCTCCTTGTGTAGTTTCTCCGATACTACCGCTTGGTGCTTCAGGGCGGACCTCAAATTGTCCGCGCCAGGCGGCACCGAGCCCAATATCGCAGGAATTATGAAACCCTCCTCAAAACCCGCCCCCAACAACTGTGCCACCGCCCTGTCTGGGTACCTATCTAGAAAAGGCCGCATTCTTCCCACTTTCACCGGCGTCCTCCCCTTTGTTAACAGACTCGCTGGCCTTGCCCTTTCCTTGTTTGAAGCACCTCGATCCAGGGTGCGATCCACCGCACCCTGAACACTCGTGCTTATACTTACATCCGGTTCCAAACTTGCAACTGCCCTCGTTATATTGCCAGCAGACTCCCTTCTTCTTTGCGGCCGATTGACCTGAAGCCCCTGATCCACCGCCCCCCCCCCCCCCCCCCCCCCCCCCTGAAAAAACGGACCCGCGGGTTTCGCCGACGACATCAAGCGCATCCAAAGACTGATGTCTTTGTGATCCCAACGAAGAGTCGGCCTCACTGCCCTCCTCTGACGAAACTGCTCGTCGTATCGCAGCCAAGACAATCCCCCATAGGTCCGATGCGCCTCTCCAATGGCATCCAGATAACAGAAAAGGGCCGAGCAATGCTCTGGCTCCTTCTCCCCTATCACGCTTGCCAGAATAGCAAATGCTTGTAACCAATTCTGAAAAGTCAGCGGAATTAACCTATACCTCCTCTTCTCCTCATCTTCTTTTTTACTGTCCTCAGGCTTCACCCTGTCTAGGTTAAACTTTTCCAGCGGGAGCAGAGAAAATATCTCCACATATTCCCCCTTCCAAATTTTTTCCCTGACTTCTTGTTTTAAATGAGCCCCTAACGGCCCCTCAAAACAGACATAAACCTCGCAGCATGCGGAATCCGCCAACCGCACAATGTCCTGTTTTTTGTTCCCCCCCCCCCTTTTCACCCTCGACAGCTGCGGGTGTCGTGGGCGGACTCGCCGCCCCCGCATTTCCCGTACGAGCCTCGCTCCCCTCCGGGGCCAACGCGGGCGGAACCGCTACCACCGTTTCCCCCACTGGTGCCATCATCCCCTCCCTTCTTGCACCCGCCGTAACCTGTCCCCCCCTAAAGCGTCTCCCCCTGGAGCGGGCTCGAACCTGCCCACCACTTCCTTTAGTCCCGCTAAGAAACCCCTAAGGCCCCCCTCCTTACCGGGCTGCCTGGAAACGCTCCCACCAGCGGAAGGTCCCGCATCCATTGCCGCCGATCGATCCTCTGCAACCTCATCCTCGGATCTGGAAAGCTCGCCCTCCGACAACTCCACCATTTCGTCCGCCAAAGACTGAGCCTGCCCTCCAGGGGATTCGCCCTCAGAGGCAGACGAGCTCCGCTCTCTCCGGCTCCTTCTCCTCCCCTCAGCCGACTTGCTGGTACACTTCAGGGGGCTCTGGCCGCTCGGCCCGGATGCTTCAGGTTCCGCTGCACTGGGGTTAGGCCGCTCGCCTCTGTACCCCCTTGGTGACTTCCCAGGCTTGGGCCGCATGCCCCCAGCCCCCGCCGACTGCGCTCCCAGATCGCTGGCCGTTTCGCTACTCCCCCTTGTCTGCACCCGGGCAGGCGGAACGCCTTCTACCCGCTGGGTGCCTTGGTTGCTGCAGGGCCGACTCGGACTGACCCCCCGGCTGCTTACCGCAGGCTAGGCCGAACGCCTCCCACCTGGGCCTTCCGTCTTCCCCCAGCGGGCGGGTCGCCCCCCTGGGCCTCTGCCCGGTCTTCTGCTGGTGCCTGGCTCCCCCTGGATGCGCCCATCCAGCTCCTGGTATTCCTCCCCCCCCCCCAGATGGCGGACCGCCAGCATGGGTGGTTGCTCGCCTGTCAGCAGTCTTCAGTGCTCTCTGTCCTCTGGCAGCTGCGTGGGCCCCCCCACCGCCCTCCCTGCACTTGGAGTGCTGAGTCCCTGTGTAGCTGAAGTCAGGTGAACGCCCGCCCCCCCCCCCCCCGCGGCCGCGTCCCTTTACAGGCCTGAGGCCTGGTCTTGTGACCGCATGGAGCCTGCTCCATTCCACCTGTTGCTGGGCCCCCCAACATCCCCCACTTCGTTATGCGGCCGTCCCCCGGTGTCTGTAACCCCCCTCGCCGACCGCTTGGCCGGTGGTTCGGCGCCTGACTTGGCCCTCTTGTCCCCAGGCTTCTCCACTGCCTTGTGCCCCTCAGGTGAATAGCGATCTGGCGGACACGCTCGCCCGGCTGCTGTGACCCGACCCCCCCCGGACCCTCCGCTCTCACCCCCCAGAGACGTTTAGATTTGTGCTCTCATCCAGTCCCTGCCATTAGCCGCCGCCGCCGCCTTGATGTTGGCCAGGAGCTCCTCCATGCTGCTTCCTCCCTGTAACTTTTCTCCCTGAAAACTGATTCTGGGGAGGACTGCACCTCCCCTTCCTGTTGCCCAGCTCCACCCACCCCCTGATCCTTAAACGGCCATACCATACACTGGCATGTTTCCTTTAATCATGCCAGCTCTGCGCTGATCACTGCGCTCTTAGCTGCGGGCTGTTCTTCACCTGCTTTTCTCTCCAAGTATGACGCCATATTTGTTGAGCCATTGTCCATGGTCACCATCCACATATGTGCATGCACCATAATAACGAACATTGAATTTTAGCAAAGTCCTAGCTTGCAGGAGCTCTATGTACCTTCTCTTGAAAATACCAACCAACCTGGCTGCTTGGTAAAGTGTCCCAGAACAAGGGATTGGGCTTAGATTGTTGGCACTGTCCCAGAAAAGCTTCCTGGATATTGCATCTGGCAGCTTTCTCCCTTTTAACTACCTCAGTACAGTGCATTTTCACCCCCTTCCTAACCAAGCCATTTTTCAGCTTTCAGCGCTGTCGCACTTTGAATGACAATTGCGTAGTCATACAACACTGTACCCAAATGAAATTGTTATAATTTTTTTCCCACAAATAGAGCTTTCATTTGGTGGTATTTGATCACCTCTGCGTTTTTAATTTTTTGCGCAATAAACAAAAGAATAGTGACAAATTAAAAAAAAAACAATATTTTTTACTTTTTGCTATACTAAATATCCCCAAACAATATATATAAAAAAATGTTTTTCCGCAGTTTAGGCCGATACGTATTCTTCTACATATTTTTGGTAAAAAAAAAAATCTCAATAGTTTGCGCAAAAGTTATAGCGTTTATAGCGAGCTCCCTAGAGTGCACTGAAGGGGAGGACGTCATATGACGCCCTCCCGCGCTGAGAGCTGCGCCGCCTGGCCGTCAATTGACGGCCGGTGTTCTATCACGAAGTGTCCGGCTGTCACTAGGTGTCCAAAGTGTACTGCGCATGCGCAGCGCATGCGCAGTATGGAGCATGAAGATTTTCGGAAATTGTCGGAAGATGAACGGCACCTGCGCCGTGAGACGAGGTGAAGCCCCCACCATCCAAGCGGACATAGGGTTAGTCAAACTTAGAGGGCCCCTCGCGGGCTCGCTTCGCTCCCCACGCTGCGCTCGGCTCTTTTATATTCTAACTCTATGCCCGTTTGGATGGTGGGGCTTGAAAGTGGACTCACGGCGCAGGCGCCGTTCATCCTCGGCAATTTCCAGGATATATGGGTGACACTTCGCGATGGAGGACGGCTAATGATACAACACCGGCGGCCGCAAGGTAGTTAAGGCCCTGGGGGTGTAGAGGTGCTCACACTGTCCCTGGAAACTTGCTGCTTTTGAGAAGACTGCTGTTCAGGCCTCCTACTGTCCAGGTCCTCCCATGCTAGCCAGGGTGTCCCCTAGAAGGAGGGGGGGGGGGTAGTGGAGACCCCCCTGTTCTTCTTCCTTTCTCCGCTCACAGCCTGGAGGCAGAGCCCCCTCAGCCCTGGGGTCCCCTCACAGACTACACGACACAGCCTCAACACTCCATCTTCCACCCAACTCCCTTCTGGCCAGGCTCCACAATATTTATGGACTGACCCAGCCTGCAGGCAGAGCCCCCTTAGCCCTGGGGTCCCCTCCCAGACTACACGACACAGCCTCAACACTCCATCGTCCACCCAACTCCCTTCTGGCCAGGCTCCACAATATTTATGGACTGACCCAGCCTGGAGGCAGAGCCCCCTAAGCCCCGGGGTTCCCTCCCAGGCTACACAACACAGCCTGAACACTCCATCTTCCATCCAACTCCCTTCTGGCCAGGCTTCACAATATTTATGGACTGACCCAGCCACCCTGCCAGGCCTCCTGCCTGGGGATTGGCCAGATTCCCTAAACATGCAGATCATGGCCTATTTTCCTCCACCCACTAGCTTCTATAAACTTCCAGCAGCTTCCAGAACCGTGGGGAGGTACCAGAGGCCTGACCTGTAGAGCCCTCCTGGCCTGACCTACAGTAACCCCAACCAATCAAAACACGCTTTCCTCAGCCATGGGGGCTCAACCTGTGGCCCTCCAGCTGTTGCGGAACTACAAGTCTCATGAGGCATTGCAAGCTGCGGACAGTTACAAGCATGACTCCCAAAGGCAGAGGCATGATGGGACTTGTAGTTCTGCAACAGCTGGAGGGCCACAGGTTGAGCACCCATGCTGAAACTGTAAACTACAGGGAGCTACATCAACATGCTCCTTTTTAGCGCATGAACATTGCAGCACAACTGATGAACCTAGTGCCAATTCTTCTGCAAGGGACTGATATGAGGTTACATTTTAAGTACTCCCAATGCTTGCATGAATATTTAACATTTAATGATGTATTATTGAATACACAGACATATTCATTTGTATCTTTTATTCTGCCTGGATTTCAGCTTTAACATTCTTCATTAACCGCCAACTTCACTGAAAAATATATAGCGAGTGCGCACTGTCATACAGCCGATTCGTTCTGTGAAATTTCCCACATCATTGCACTTCTCGCACCCAGCCCTGCTGATAGTAAATATGACCCTTCTTCTTAGACTAAGTGAACCGTCTAGACTCCTTCTATGTAATAAAATATCCCAGCTGCTAATTTGTGGCTGCCGGGTAATAATGTCACTGAAGTGTCTAATTATAAGGCACGAGTGATTACAGTTCTGCAGTCGGGTTTGACATTTGTAATCTTATTTTGCAATATTCATTCTTTAATTAGGCATAAAACAATCATAAACTCATATACAGCGCCATGGGTTTGATACATAATACAGGAAATAAATACTGTAGAAAAATGACATGCAAATACGCACTTAATGCTTCCTGGTCTATTGAAAAAATCATTAAAGTGTTACTAAACCCACAACAGTACAATCAGTCTGTATACGCAGTAAAGCATGCTTGTTACACTCACTGTGGAACCTAAGGGGTTAATCCTCTGCATTGTGTAAAAAGGCTGTTTGAGCCTGTCTTCTCTGATCCTCCCCTTCTTCCACTGTCCCCAAACTATCTCCTGAAAGAATAGAGACTAGGGGACAAGCTGCACATGCTCAGTTTGGTGTGTATTGCTAGAGGGTTATCTTTTTTTCTTGGGAGAGTGCATGTGATCAGCACAGGGCCAATCAGCACTGTCCAGACAGAGGGTCAGCCTCATAGCACAGTCAGAGGAGAATAAAAAATCCTCCTACAAGCTTTAACCCGACATTGATAAGGGTATTTAGAAGTTCATATTTACTAAAACTATTGCATCTCCATGTTCTGTGTACTGTGAGAGACCAGATATAGTGAATGCAGGGTCCTGGGTTTAGTAACACTTTAAAGTCATTTTTTAACCAATCTACACACATTGGTGTGTATTGCGCAATGAAACGAGCGTGTCCTTCACACTCACTGAAATTTCCAATTAGTAGTGTATTTTTTTTTTTTTTATGCAACATGCATGCATGTGTGTAACTATTGAAGCCCAAGCGATGCTGGCACTGCAAGTTTAAATATTACACTTACCCAGAATTTGGGTTTAAAGTTACATTTAATCATTTTTATTTAAAGCCTAAATGGAATCAATGGTGACATTTTATCGGCCAGGAGATCTAAATCTGTTATTAAAAGAAATATGGGATTAATATTGTAGCCAGGAGCTGGCTATTATGCCTGCACTTCAGGGACAGTGTACAGTGTTAATTAATGTTCGCTTGTCTCCCTCTAGTGTTGGCCTGGATTCTATGTGTTATTTCCTTTCAGACTAAACTTGGAGCAGAGCAATGCATTGTGGGATGTGTAGTTCAGAATGCTGAGGTTTCAATTCCAGCAGGAGTGGTCTGAACTACGACTACCAGAATGCTGGGAAGACCGAACAGACTGCTGGGAGAGGATATAAAAGAGCTGGCCACGTCCTACATCACTCTCTTGGGTCGCTGGCTTGGATTCTGCCAGCAGGAGCTCTGTGTCAGTGTGAGCTACTGCTGATTCGTGGCCTGCACAGCAGGGAGTCGTACAGCTGCATCCAGAGGAATCTCTGTGGACAGCATTACTTGTACATTACAGCGGTCCAGAGACTGTTCCAGATCTTCCAGCGACGCCTGCACACCAGATCCGAGTGGGTCGCTGCGTGTTGTGACACCATTCCCAGAGCCAGGAATCGGGGGGGGGAGGGGGTTCCTGCAAGAGATTAGACATGGGAGCCGTCAAAAAATGTGTTTTGTTCCGTTCCGTTTCGTATAAAAAAAAAAAAAAATCGTAATTTGTGTACGAAATTTAATTTGGATTCGTACGAAATTCGAATTTCGTACGAATCGTTACGAATCGTTAATATCGTTACGAATCGCTACGAATATCGACACTCTACAAATAATAATGAATTATCTGAAAACGTATTAACGTTACATAACACAAGTCTATTGTCTATTGTTCACCAATCACTCAGAGGAAGTACGAAATACGAAATTTCATTTACGAATACGAAATTTCGTATTTCCTCTGAGTGATTGGTGAACAATAGACAATAGACTTGTGTTATGTAACGTTAATACGTTTTTGGATAATTCGTTATTATTTGTAGAGTGTCGATATTCGTTATACTGAATCTCGAATTCATTCGAATCATTCGTTATATCCGCTATAATTTCTTTTTTTTTGGATCCGAAATTCGTAAACGAAATTTCGTATTTTGTACAGAATTCCTATTCGTAAAAAAATTCGGATTCGTACGAATTTCGAAATTCGGACGAAACTAATCGCACATGTCTACAAGAGATTTCTTCACCATCACCTGCATCGCTGCCATCGGCTTCTGTTTCCAGTGTGGTGAGCGGGCATTTGCCTGTATAGATTCATAAGAACACTGCATATAGTCATCATCTACTTAATCCAGCTTTCTGGTACTTGTGGTGTCACTGAAGTCAGTCTTTACATTCTATGAACACTGTATACAGACATCTATTTCCTATTCACATCTTTATTAACAGCAATCCTATTGGATACAATATTATCAAACCTATATGGAAAATGTTTGAAGTGAAATACAGATACCTCACAGATCAGCCAACTTTGTTATATCTTACTATCCAGGATTACTTTATTCACATATAGCTACACTATAAAGCTAGCTGAAGACTGCCGGACTCCAAGGAGTAACATTTCAACCTTTATATCCTCTCCTTATTTGCTCCATTGCCTAAAGTTATTTAGCCCAAAAAGGTCTACTTTTATCCTTTGGAACTCTATATTTAACCACTTCAGCCCCGGAAGATTTGGCTGCTGAATGACCAGGCCATTTTTTACGATTCGGCACTGCATCGCTTTAACTGACAATTGCACGAGGTTGCACCCAAACAAAATTACGCCCTTTTTTCCCCACAAATAGAGCTTTCTTTTAGTGGTATTTGATCACCTCTTCTGTTTTATTTTTGTGCTATAAACAAAAAAATAGCAACAATTTGGAAAAAAAAGCTACATTTTTTACTTTTTGCTATAATAAATATCCCCCAAAAAATATATAAAAAAATAAATTTGGGTAAAAAAAATCACAATAAGTGTATATTGATTGGTTTGCGCAAAAGTTATAGCGTCTACAAAATAGGCGATAGATTTATGGAATTTTTATTATAATTTTTTTTTTCATTAGTAAGATCTGCAATTTTTATCGTGACTGCGACATTATGGCGGACACAAATCGACACTTTTGACACCATTTTGGGACCATTGTCATTCATACAGCGATCAGTGCTATAAAAATGCATAAAATGGGAAGGGGTTAAACACTAGGGGGCGATCAAGGGGTTAAGTGTGTCCTAGGGAGGTGTTCTAAATGTGGGGGGGGGGGTTGGCTACCACTGACATGACAGCGAACACTGCTCCCAATCACAGGGAGCAGTAGATCCCTGTCATCTCCCTAGGCAGAACGGAGAAATGCCTTGTTTACAAAGGCATTTCCCTGTTCTTCCACTCCGTGACACAATCACGGGCCCCCGGCGGACATCGAGTCCGCCGGACCTGCGGGGGGCGGTCGCGGAGTATAATTAAAAAACAGTAAGTATAATTACAAAACAGTAAACGGAGTAAAAACATAGCCAGTCAAAGTGGGTAGTCAGAACAAGCCAATAAACCAGGAAGCCAGAGATCAGCGTAGTCGGAGGCAGCAGACAGGATCAGGAACCAGAAGGGACGTCAGCCAAGCAAGTCTTCAACAGGAACACAGCAGAGAGTCTCTAGATATGTTTGACCATGGCGAAGGCACGGAAGGAATGAACCAGGCAGTTTAAATAGCCAGAAGGGGCTGGCTGATGAGCAGGAAATGATCACCAGGTGAGCCACTGTGGAACGATGAGTGCTGGAAATTAACGGACAGCTGAGCAACCTGAGGAGGACTGAGAAGGGAGGATTGAGCCCCACTATTGATGTAACACATCTTTATATCTTTTCATGGCCCTGTCTACCACACATGTTATGCCTTGAGGCTGATTTTGTGCCTGAAATGCCTCAAATGACCTTTTTCTCTCAGTGAAAATTCTGTAATCTGCCCTCTAACTTCAGTGCTCTTTGCTGAGTACTCAGATCTGAGTAACAGCCACACCCCCCTCTTCCTGTGTCCTCTCCTCTCTCATAAATCTGATGCCGCATACACACGATCAGACTTGTCGACGGACTAGGTCCGACAGTCTTTCCGACGGACTTTGCAGCGGAGGTCCGCCGGACTTTCAAACGAATGGACTTGCCCACACACGATCACTCCAAAAGTCTGACGGATTTGAACGTGATGACGTATGACCGGACTAGAATAAGGAAGTTCATAGCCAGTAGCCAATAGCTGCCCTAGCGTCGGTTTTCGTCCGTCCAGACTAGCACACAGACGACCGGATTTTTCGACCGGACTCCAGTACGTCGGAAAGATTTGAAACATGTTTTATTTCTAGGTCCGTCAGAATTTTGGAAAAGAAAAGTCCGCTAGAGCCCACACACGATCAAATTGTCCGACGGATTCCGGTCCGCCGGACCAAGTCTGCCGGAAAGTCCGATCGTGTGTATGCAGCATGAGAGTCTGGGCAGGTTCTTATCAAATGTTGATTACTGAGAGCACAAGGTCTAACTCTGGATCGGATTGCACAGACACAGCACACAACTGCTGTTATAGGAACTTGGATGTAAGACTATGAAAACATGGGTTGTTAGTGCAATGTCTATATGACTGTTCTTTTCGGTGGCTTCAGTTGGATTTTAGTAATTCTTACCAGTCAGTGATTCCAAACTTTTGGTAGGTGTACAACTACACCTGTCTCTGGATTCTTCAGCAGTCAACACTACTGGGTGTGCCAGCTGCCAGAGTCTCCAAGCCACTTCCATGGCTTCCAACTGCTACATCACTAAAGCCCCATACACACGGTCAGACTTTTTCATGGATTCTGTCCGATCGGACAATGTTGTTGAAAAATCAGACCGTGTGTATGCACCATCGGACAGTGTACGTCGGATTGTCCGACGGACAAAGTCTTATCTCCTGCTGGAAAGATTTGCCGACAACACGGTCCGATCACACCAAATCCGATCGTGTGTACGGTTGTCCGACCGGACAAAGTGCTACGCATGCTCAGATCACATTACAAGACCAAAGCTATTGGCTACTAGCCTCTACGTAGTCCCGTCGTAGGCAACAAACGTCACCACATTCAGAATGATCAGATTTTCCGATAACTTTGTCTGACCGTGTGTACGCAAAACCAACATCAGACAAAGTGTGACGGACATGGTCCGACGGACCTGGTCCTTGGATAATCCGCTCGTGTGTATGGGGCTTTAGGTGTTCCTTCAATGCTCCAATGGCATCATGCACTGCAGTATAAACTCTTCCTAATGCCGAGCGCACACGAGTTCCTTATTCTAGTCCAGTCGTACGTCATCGCGTTCAAATCCGTCGGAATTTGGTGTGCTTGTGTGTGGCAAAGTCCGT
Organism: Lithobates sylvaticus; assembly: GCA_028564925.1. NCBI lineage: Eukaryota > Metazoa > Chordata > Amphibia > Anura > Ranidae > Lithobates > Lithobates sylvaticus. Next base: position 43,042,023 of record CM053030.1, read on the forward strand.
TCATTCGAAAAGTCCATCAGAAATCCGCTGAAAGTCCGTCAGGAAGACCGTCGGACCTAGTCCGTCGAAAAGTCTGCTCTTATGTACACGGCATTAGTCTATCCAAAACTTGTCTGATCCTCAATTAGACTTTAATAATTCTTGCCAGTTATGTTGCCAGTGATTCCACTCTTTTGTAGAGCTACACCTACCACTGGATTCAGGTGCCAGAGTCTCCATGCCCCATTCTTGGCCTCCAACTGCTACGTCACTAAGGTGTTTCTTCAAAGTACCAATGGCATCATGGACTGCCATTGGTACTCTTTTTGTGTGACCCATTAAAGTCATTATTATACATTGTGCAAAATAAACATTTTATCATAGACTAACCACAATCAGGACATACATATCCCCTACTCTGAATGGATTTTGCTGCCTCAGCTAAACCCATTTTCCTTCCAGTAAAGATTTGGAACAGCTGAGTCTGAAATGAAGAAGTTCTTGGAAATATTTAGTAATACGCACTATAATAAGGTCAGGAGGTTCTTTCTTGGCTGGAAGAATACTGTTGCAATGCCACGGAAGTTAATAGCATTTTTTCTAATTGAACTGAAGACAGAGCTAAAATTAGCAGCATGCCGTAAAATACAATGTCTGCCAATTTACGAGCTGCGGTATTAGTTATAATTCAAATCTGACAAATTAATACGAAGCTGAGAATTGGGATAAGCCTGTCGAGAGACAGTAGTCTAAGTGTGCTATAAATTCACAAATTTCTCTCTTTTGCTCTGCAAATAATGCGGAATTCTGAGTTTGTTCAAAATTGAATTAATATATGTAATTGCCATACCAGGCAACGTGTGATTTATTCCTGTTAAAATATTGCATATCCATTTCAGTCTGCAGCTACCCATTTTCTGTAGCAGCCCAAGAGAAGCTAGATTTATTTTCTATGCACCTTTGCAGGCAATTAGAGTTAAAGCACAACTATCCCCTGCTAAGGGTGGAAATACCATTTGTGCAGACCCAGGGGTCCCTTTATACTAGACTTTAGTTCTGGAAGCCAAGCTAATGTCATTTAGACCTGGACTCTGCCCATTTCTATCTAGCTGCCAATTGAAAAACAGTAAACAAGTGTTTTTTTATGAGACCAGTAGTTGAAGGTTGTACTTGCACAAGGGCCCTCTGGGACCTATGCCGTGTACACACGGCCGGACTTTTCGACAGCAAAGGTCCGATGGAACGAATCCATCGGACAATTCGACCATGTGTGGGCTTCATCGGATCTTTGCTGTCGAAAAATCAGACGGACTTTAGATTTAGAACATGTTTCAAATCTTTCCGACAGACTCGAGTCCGGTCGAAAAATCAGTTCGTCTGTATGCTAGTCCGACGGACGAAAACCGATGCTAGGGCAGCTATTGGCTACTGGCTATGAACTTCCTTATTCTAGTCCGGTCGTACGTCATCACGGTCAAATCCGTCAGACTTGTGTGATTGTGTGTAGACAAGTCCGATTCGATGGAAGTCCGTCGAAAGTTCGTTGAAAGTCCGTTGAAAAGTCTGACGGAATTCAGTCCGTCGAAAAGTCTGGTCGTGTGTACATGGCATAAGAGGTCCCTTTTATACTGGACTTTGGTTCTAGAAGCCATGCCTCTGTCATGTAGACCTGGACTGGCCAGCTGTGTTTTGATCTTTTCTACTCAACAAGTTCAACACCTGCCTAAAAATTCTGTAGAGCATTCAGGAAGTGACCTTATATCCTGTGTGGAGACAGGCTTTTCTTTACCTGCACCTATGGAAGGTTGCATGTATCTACCCCACAGGGCGACCAAAACTTCAACATATGTAAGTTTTTTTTTTTCCTTTTCTTCTTTTTTTTTTCCATTGTTAAAACCTGCTGAGCTAATCATTGTAACTAAACAAACTAATAACACCTAGCTCTCCCACCTCCCTCTTTTTTTTTTTTTCTAATGGAAACCCCACGATGACCAGGGGGGGAAAACCAATCCTTTGAGACGAAACCCTTCAGACCTCCCTGAACCATAAATTCATAGAATTCATCCCACTCATGTATACCTGATGGACACTGCCCTTTCTATCTACAGTAGGTGTCCATTGATACACAGTGAGAATGTTTTTTTGCATGACCAGTAGTTGAATGGTGCACTTACACAAGGGTCTTCTAGGACCTAGGCAGTGGCATCACTAGGGGGTGGCTTTTGGGGCTACAGCCCCGAATCTGGGGCCCATAGCCCCAAGTCTCTGTAGGGGTCCCCAAGGGGAGGGGAGGCTCTCTGGGGACCCTGATGTAAGTGGGGGGGCTCTCTGGGGACCCTAATGCAGGGGGGAGGCTGTCTAGGGACCATGATTTAAGGGGAGGCTCTCTGGGGACCCTGATTTAAGGGAGAGGCTCTGCGGGGACCCTAATGTGTGGAGGGCTCTCTGGGGACCCTAATGTAATGGGGGCTCTCTGGGGATATATACACACACACACACACATATATATTATATACATGTGTATACCCGCCCAAGCGTATGACTTTCTTTATTATGGTGCCATGGGCTCTAGCCCCAGATCTTTTGTAGACCTAGCAACGCCCCTGGACCTAGGGGTCCCTTTATGCTAGATTTTAGTGTTAAAAGCCACCCCACTATTATGCCGACCTGCATAAAAGTCATTTCTATCTATCTGTCAGTCAATACGCAGTGAGTAGGCTTTTAATTGACCAGTAGTTATGGGGACTTGAAATTTGGTCTTGTGCAGGGGATCCTTATTGACCCTGTCCACCCCACACACTCACCACTCGACAGTGCAGCATCAGTCCTCTTTTGGGCTGAAAGATACCCAACGTCATCCTGCCCATTTCCTATGAACTAAGCCAATCAAAGGGTACATCATCAAGTAATTATGAAAGCATTCAGGAAAGGCCAATAGAGAAAGAGGACCTGTGATGCCAAATGACCAGCGAGAAGACTTCTGGAAAAACTGGGTAGAATAAGGAGGAGGCAGTCTGAAGTTGGGTTTTAGGCACACACAACCAGAAATTCCCAGGCTGATCTAAACATATCTGCATTCCTCATCTCCATTACATGGTGGATTGATGGGACTAGTAGTTCACAGAAGAAAGAGAAGAACGTCCGTGCCTTCTTTTTTTTTTTTAACTCTTTCAATACACTTGTCTGTTCCTCAAACAAAATGGCATATTCCAAAAGGATGGACATGATCACACAGATATAATAAATAAACAAAAATTAAAAAATTTGTTCAACGACCCAACACAAACGCAAAAAAAAAACCAAAGCGACAAAATACCAAAAATATATATTACAATGAAAAGGAAAACCAAAACCCAACCCAGTCTTGGTTTCTCTTTTCTTCAGGTATAACTGGTTTTTTTTTTATATATTTTTCTTGACGCTTGTTCAATAAATTGGGGTATTTTAATTTAATTAAGATTTCTAGTTAATTGTTTTTGACCCCTTTTTGAATATATGTTTTTTTTTTGTTTGGGGCATAGACAAGTGTATTGAATTTTATTAAAGAGTATTTAGAGACCCCCCCCCCCCCCCCCCCCCCCCCCCCCCCCCCCCCATGGTTCATGTTAAAAATGTTAGGACCAGGCCTTTTTCTGACATTTGTTGTTTACAAGTAAAAATCCTGTATTTTTTGCTAGAAAATTATTTAGAACCCCCAAACATTCTATATTTTTTCTTTATCAGAGACCCTAAAGATTAAAATGGCGGTCGTTGCAATATTTTATGTTTTTTCACTGTATTTGCGCAGCAGTTTTTCAAACGCAACTTTTTTTGGAAAAAATACACTTTAATGAATTAAAAAAAAACATAAAACTAAAGTTAGCACAATTTTTTTTGTATAAAGTGAAAGATGATGTTACGCCAAGTAAATAGATACCTAAAATTTCATGCTTTAAAATTGTGCACGCTCGTGGAATGGCGGCAAACTACGGTACATAAAAAATCTCCATAGGCGACACATTAACATTTTTTATAGGTTACCTGTTTAAAGTTACAGAGGAGGTCTGCTACAATTATTGAACTCGCTCCTAATGATTGCAGCAATACCTCACATGTGTGGTTTGAACACCGTTTACACATGCAGGCGCAACTAACATATGTAGAAAAACAAAAAAGCTGCGCTAAACCAATATACATCAAAATTGAATGGGGGGCGTGCTGAGCATCCACCTGAGCACTCAATCACGTCCACCACCCCAGATGGCTAAGTGAAATTGTACCACAATCACTCAATGTGCATTCAAATGAGATGGACGTAATGTCTAATACACAATACAAGTGAAATATTAAACCACAGTAAATGTATGAAATATGTTGTGAAAATATTCATAATTCATATTCCATACGTTTACTGTGGTTTAATATTTCACTTGTATTGTGTATTAGACACCGTTAGCACTGTTAATTTCACAGTATTGTTGTACACTTTTATGTTTGGACTTTACGTCCATTAGACATGTGCAATTCGTTTCGTTTTTCGTTAAAATTGGTTATATTCGTTCATTCGTTATCGTACGAATAAACGAACGATTCGCTAAAAATTTTAACGAATGTTTGAATCGAACGAATCCGAAAAACAACGAAAATCCAAAATAACAAAATTAGAAACAACGAATCTCTAGAAAGAAGAAAATCCGGAAAACGAAAACAGGAACAACGAAAATCAAAATGAACGAAAAAATTCGTACATTCGTAACTTTTCTTTTTTTTGTTGAATTGGTAATTTTCCGTGTCCCTTACAATGGCGCTGCTTAACGTGCTTCGAATGGATTGAACGAAAAAAATTCGTACATTCGTAACTTTTTTTTTCGATTCGTAATTTTCCGTGTCTCTTAAAATGTAATAATAGCATACACCTTACATAAAATTATGAATTATGCTCCGATTACGAATCTACGAATACAATGTTACGAAAGTACGAATAAGTCAATCTAACGAAATTACGAATGTAACTAAATCTACGAAAATACAAATGCGTCTGAATTTCGAATAAACGAAAATTAAACTAACGGAAAAACAAATCAACGAAAAAATAACTCTTACGAAAATACGAATCGTTACGAATACAAACACCGACGACTTACGAATTTACGAATCGTTACGAATACAAACACCGACGACTTACGAATTTACGAATCGTTACGAATCAACGGAAACGAAAGAAACGAAATGAACATAAACACATTTTTTCTATTGTGCACATGTCTAACGTCCATCTCATTTGAATGCACATTGAGTGATTGTGGTACAATTTCACTTTGCCATCTGGGGTAGTGGACGTGATTGAGTGCTCAGGTGGATGCTCAGCACGTCCCCCATTAATTTTTGATGTATATTGGTTTAGCGCAGCTTTTTTGTTTTTCGAAATTTTTCACTCTGTAAAGTATATAGTATGGTATAGTTGCTGCTTACCTAGAGGTCCTCATCAGACCTTTCCGTGTGAATGTAGTTACACTCGCCATTGTATACCTTAGCGCAGTTTCTTTCCCTCTTTTTTTTTTGCAACTAACATTTGTGTTCGCTTCTGCAAGCGAGCACGGAGGAATGGGGCGCTTAAAAAAAATGTACTTTTTTTTTTTTACTTTTTACTTTTTTTTTGATCACTTTTTTTGATCACTTTTATTCCTATTACAAGGAAAGTAAATATCCCTTGTAATAGAAATAAGTATGACAGGTCCTCTTTATTGAGAGATCTTGGGTCAAAAAGGCCCCAGATGTCTTATTTACCTTTAGAAGCAAAAAAAATTGAATTTTGACTTAAAAAATAAATCCCGTCCAACTGCCCGAGAACAGGAAGTGACATCGGAGGTTGCTCAAGTCCTCCAAGGGCATAGAGCTGAGCGGCTATCTTGCCCTCACTTGTTTTTATGCCTAGCCATCGACCACATTGGATCGGTTCCAGGTTAAAGCGGTTCTGCACTCATTTCATTTAGTAAATCTCTTTGCCTTCCAAATCAGGCAAAGAGTACTAAATGAAATGTTTTTTTTTTTTTTTTTTTTACTTACCTTGTAATTGAAGACTTCCGGTCTTCTCCCTCTGCGGCGGCGGGCGGGGTCTTGCGTCGATCGTCGTCACGCCGCACTGTCTCCTGGGATCTGGTGTCATTGATCCCAGGAGCCAGTGCGGGCATCTTCCGAAATCTCGCGAGATTTCGGCCACATCTTCCGAAATCTCCCGAGATTTCGGCCTCATCTGCCGAAATCTCGTGAGATCTCGGCAGATGAGCCGTTACTGCGCACGCGCGAGTAACGGCAGTGCATGCTGGGCCATCTAAAGTCCCTGTGGGTGTTTCACATGCCCACAGGCAAGATGGCCCCCAGCACTAAAGAAGAAGACGAGGAACTTCATCGGACGAAAACCGGCGGCGATCGAGATGGAAGATGGAACAGGTGAGTCCCCTAATAAAGGTAAGCACACTTTATATTACATCCTAAAAAAAAAATTTTTTTTTCAGAGTGCAGAACCGCTTTAAGTTAAATTTGAAAAAAAAATTATTTCTTGAACAAACCCCAAGCGCCATACATTTTTTTTTCAGCTCACAGGAAGCAATAAAGAGGCTGCATTTCTGGCAAAATCAACGAGTAATTTCTGTGCTCACTGAAAATGTCCCTGAAAAGTGAAAGCTAAAGTAGTCACCATATCTGATGACCAAAAAGCTGGAATATCTTATGTACTCCAAGACTGGTGTTGTCTAGTTCTTGGGGGCTCCTATAGCCAGATCCATTGGACTCATGTTCCAGGACTTAGGAAGCATTTACGGCGGACACCTTGAGTACAGGATCCGTCACATCTTAAATTTTTGTTTTTTGTTTTAGATACACTTTATAGGGAAAATAGAAGGGTTTAGAGTCAATTCTTCATGCCCATTAAAATGGCATTTAAATGGGTAAAGGTCAGAAACAATATTTTGTTGTATTTATCTTCAATAAATTTGATGTTAACAGTGTTTTACACAAAGGCGTATTCCTAGTATTGAGATAACCACTTCCTACTGTCCCTGTTTAAAGTGCCTTTTATGAGTGAAATATTTTATTTTACATCTCACCATAAAATATGAGAGAACCCATAAAATATTAAAAGCTCCATTCAGTGTACACATGTCATGAGTACCTATCAGGAAGACGTCCCGTGGCAATTTTATGTTAGCATAGACATATCGGGCAGCTGATTTATAGAGAAAAGCAGAAAAATAAAAAAAAGAAATAAAAAGTAGCGCTGCAGATGAACCATAGACGTGGGACAATCACCAATGAGTACATTAATTATTATGAACCAAAAGCAAAGACTGTGGGTGCCGCTCAGACTCCAGAGGATCCTGATCTATGAGCCAACTGCTGTGAGTGCTGGCTGGGACAGAGCTCTAGACATATGCGGTTCGTTTAGTTCCGAATTAATATTCGGGCACATTTTTCGTTATTTTTGGAGATTCGGATATTTTCGAATACCTGAATTACAGTGTAAATGACGTTTACCAAATGCTCCGATAAACTAAAAGAAATTCGTCCAAATTTCCAAAATTGAAATTGAAATCGAATTTTACATCGAATTCCATTTGAATTCGAACTGTAAGCATATTTCTGAAATCAAAGACACTGTGTGTTATTAGTACCATTTTGAAATAATGCTGTTTTTGTTAAGCCAAAGGTGATTTAAAGGGTCATTGTAATCATTTGATTAAGGCTTTTCTTTTCTTTTGTTTGTTCACTTTGCTGTATTTGAATCCAAAAAAATTGCGATTCGACAGATTTGAAATGTATCGATTTAGAAAGCTTTGAATCAAAAAAAATCTGTAAATTCAAAGAAAATTCTAAAGAAGACACAAAACTAATTGGGAATATGAATTCTGAATATTAAATATGAATCGCGAATACGAATTGAACTAATAAACCAAATTTAACAAAACAAAATAACTAGATTAACGAATATAAACAAAACAAACAAAAAAAATTCTGCAATGCACATGTCTATGAAGCTCGTCCCGGCTCCAAACTTCAAGATGTAGAAAAAAAGGTGTCCTGTAAGCCATACATGGCTTCAAGCCCTGTGTCAAGAGTATGTAACAGCCTCAGCCTGGGCACCAACCAGGCCAGCCCCCCCCCCAACGTGTTTCACTCCATCCCCAGAGCTTAATCATGGGGAGTAAGCTCTGAGGGTGGAGCGAAACACAATGGGGGGTGTGGCCTGGTTGGAGCCCAGCTGAGGCTGTTAGATACTCTTTACACAGGGCTTGCAGCAATGTGCGGCTTACAGGACACCTTTTTTTCTACACATTGAAGTCGGAATGAGCTCCCTCCTAACTAGCATTCACAGCAGTTGGCTCATAGACCAGTATACTCTGGAGTGTGAGCGGCACCCACAGTATTTATGACCTGAAAGAGTTGAGAAAGATGACCAGCTGAAGGTATAGTAGAGACAAAGTAGGGAAAAACTAGGTACAGATAAATAGGGGAGGGAAAGGCGCAGAGAAAAAAGCCCAATTAAAAATACTCATCCATTAGGGTAATAAAGGAAGGGCTAGCTACACATTCCCGGGGCTCCTCCTGAACCATCTCATCAGGAGCTCCAGACTGGTCAAATGGTTTTAGCAAAGGAGGTGCCTGGCAACTGAGGATACCACAGCCAGGACCGGGACAAAGGGAGGGCAGGAGGGTCGGCTGCCCTGTGCATTGTGGTATTATGTGAGGTAGGGGCAGTTTGGGGGACAGCAGGGGGGAAGTATTATTCTAGGGGGGGGCGGTGCTAAGAGTGGTGATTTAGGGAGATTTGTGTCAGGACTCTCAGGAGGGGAATGGTAGGAAGAGTAATTGTGCTTGGAGGGTGGATTGGGGGGATTTGTGTTGGGAGTGGGGATTGGAGCAGGCGGGGGGGAAGATATGTACTAGGATTGGAAATTTTAGGGGTAGAGGGTTTGTGCTAGGAGGGGTGATTTTTTTGGGGGGAAGAGGCACTTGAGCTGGGGGGATTTGGTGGATGGGGCAAAAATTTCTGCTGGAAAAGGGGATTTCAGCAGGGGGGTGGATTTGTACTGGGAGGAGGGGGGATTTATGCTCAGGGGGAAAGCATGCAGATTAGTGCTCAGTTTTTTTTGGGGGGGGGGGGGGGGGGATTTTTTCTGATGACATAATGCTAATACATCTTGGTAAGGGGGCACAGTTTAACATGTTGGCCCTGGGCTTTAGATGTCCTTGTCCCGGCATTGACCACAGCCTATCATAGAAGTGTTTTCATGGCAGAAAGGATGAATGAAGTGGTTTCAACAAACCAAATTTCCATGCACATTTTTCTAAAAATGTTGTGTTCACTGGAAATTTACCAATATTGTCAAATTTTTCCACGTGGCAAAAAAAGGAAATAAATAAAATGTTCCCCTAACTCTGTTCTTTAATATGTGTGTAAGAGAAAAAATAATTTTGGGAAGAGTGGGGAAGGTTTAGACATTCTGTCTGTCTGTCCCCACTGGGGCAATTCACACCTCTATTTTCTGTGGTGACCATTATCACCAAGAAATAAAGTGATGGGAAATTCAAAACTGTAGGGTTTTTACGAGAGAAAGAGGTAAGGGTTAATCATCCAATGGTGGTGGCACCTGTTCCTGCGACAACTAATGCCCCGTACACACGGTCGTAAGTTCCGACCACAAAATCCGTCTGATTTTTTCCGACGGATTTTGTCCGACACTGGTGTTGCATACACACAGTCGGACAAAGTTGTCGAAAAATCCGATCATTCTGAACGTGGTAACGTTCGTTGCGTACAACGGAACTACGTAGAGGCTATTAGCCAATAGGTTTGGTCTCCTAATTTGATCTGAGCATGCGTGGCACTTTGTCCGTCGGAAATTCTCTACACTTTGTTGTCGGAAAATTTGAGAGCAGGATCTCAATTTTATTCCATCGGAAATTCCGACGGAAAAAGTCTGATGGAGCCCACACACGGTCAGATTTTCCGACAACATGGTCCGATCGGACATTTTCCGTCGGAATTTCCGACCGTGTGTACGGGGCATTAGAGGGGAAGTCCCATAATTTTGTGGAAATCTCCTTTTATTTTCCTTTGTGTCTCCAGAACAGCAAACATTAACTTAATAGGGGTTTTACTTTTTCCCTACTCTATTAAAAAAAAAAAGTTTTGTCTTGAGACCCACTTTAAGGCCCCCTGGTTGTGTGACATTGGTATGTTGACAATGGTGATGGGAAACAGAACATTTCTCTAGATATCTGGCTGTATGTGCTCACATGAAGAAGGTGATGGATACACGCACACTAGGCTGAACAAGTTTGTTTTTAGTTTATCATGTGAGGACCACATTAATCAACAAGAGTTTGGTGTCATCTGATAGAACAGAGCAGGTAGAGATAACAATGAAGAAACCGTTACCTGCATGGCTGAAAGTTCTGTTCTCCATAGGAGGCTTTCCAATCCAATAACTGAATACACTATTAAGTTTGATAGATGACTGAATGCTATTAATCAATTTCAGATTTATTTTTCAAACTGATATGTGATTCATCAAATAGTCAGCTAAGTATTAATTAGGCCACACAAAAACTTTATTTTTCTGTTTTCGTTCTTTATCCTTGATGAAAAGAAGTCCCCTTCACAGAACGTGACACAGAGCAGCTGTCTTCCATCACTTACTACCTCTCTATCCCTCCTTTTTCTTTTTCTTTTCTTTTCTTTTCTTTTTTTTTTCTTCCTTCCTTCCTTTCCTCTTTTCTTTCTACCTCTTTTGATTTCTCCCTCCTTTTACTCCTTCCTTCCTACTTTCCGGTTCCTTTCTCCCTCCCCATATCCCTCCCCCATCACTCCCTTTCTTCCTTCCTTCCTTCCTTCCTTCCTTCCTTCCTTCCTTCCTTCCTTCCTTCCTTCCTTCTTCCTTTCTTTCTTTCTTTCTTTCTTTCTTTCTTTCTTTCTTTCTTTCTTTCCTCCCTCCCTCCCTTCCTTTGTCTTTTCCTCCAGTCCCCTATCCCTACCACCGTCACTCCCTTACTTCCTTCTTCCTTCCTTCTTTATGTGCTTCTTCCACCCCCCTCCTTTTATCTCTCCGTCCCTTGTCTTATCCCTCCCCTATTGCTCCCTTTCTTCCCTATCCTTCCTTTCTTCATCTTCCCTCACTCCCTCCGTACCCCCCCCCCTTCCTTTATCCCTCCCTTTCCTCCTTCCTTTTTTTCCTCCCTCCCCTTCCTTCTATCTTTCTGCCTCCCTTCCTCATTCCTCCCTCCCTGCTTTTTTCCCCTGTCCCTCCTCCCTTTATTTCTCCGTCAGTCTCTTCTGCCTTCCTTCCTGATTCCTTCCATAGCACCCCCAGACGACCCGGAGGCATGCATACCTCCCAACTTTTTGAGATGGGAATGAGGGACACCCATCAGCAAAAGCAGGCAGGCATAGGACACACCCCTTGCCACGCCCCCTTAAAGGAGAATTGTACAAAAAAACAAGATTGGTTAAACCCACAAGTGATTTTTTTTACCACTACTATTCCTTTATATTGGCTTTTGGAATTTACAAATGCAGCAATTTAGAAATCAGATGAAAGGTTTAGCGCTGGAAAACACTTTTTGATAGATAAAAAGTGCATTTTATATACAATTATATAGATCAGACCAAAATGAGGGACAAATGAGGGGGAATGAGGGACAGTTGGGAGCTATGGGCATGGTGGCACCTCCAGAGGCAGAAGGAAGGCCAGCATTTCACCCCAGGGCTGAGTACATGGCTGAAACGAGGGATTGAGAAAGAACATTGGGCACTTGTCTCTTTTGCCATATAGTTTTTTTGTAGAACAGTCAAGGAGGTGAGGATTAGGGTGTCAGAACTTTAAACCGAGCCGGCAACACTATAGACAGTAACTTAGCTGGTTCACAGACTTCTCTCTCCGTTTCCTAGGCTCAGTGCATCCTCTTTCAAGTAAGTCACCAGGCCGTTGTGACAACAAGGGTCCGTCCCTGCCCTGGGTCTTTTCCTTGGCACAGCTTCCCCCCTAAACAGGCAGAACAGCTCCAGTACCTTTTCATGTCCTCCATCAGCACATGTTAGGCCCCACACAGGCTATGGGGCCTAAGGCCCCATTCACACCTGAGCATTTTGTAGCTTGAAGCCTGAAGCTACAAAACGCTGATGGGGAAAAAATCTACTATTCTCTATGGAGATGGTTCACATCTCAACTCCAAAACGCTTGAAGCCAAAAGCCCCAAAATGTCTGAAGCTCAAACAAGTTCTAGAACGTTTTTTTTAGGCAGATTACAGGCGTTTTTCTGTTTTTTACATTGGTGACCCTTTGATCTGTACAAAATCGCGGTAAAAGACGCAGCAAAATCGTGTGACTTTCTACCTGAAAACGCCATGCTCAGGTGTGAATGGATGGATCCTTAAAGCTGAGCTCAGTCCAGTAGCACCAACCAGAGAGACCTGAGCTGTGAGTGTTGTGAGCTCCTCCCCAATCAAGGGGCTTGTGGGTGATATGCGGGAAGGTGAGAAAGGAGAGGATTGCCGGTGGGAATCAGCTCCGGAAAACATATAAGTTTGCCACTGCATCTTCCCTGCACCACTCTGCATTAATAAACAACATATGTGCCCTTCTAACACCCCAGCCCTCCTGATCCTCCAGCACCAAGCCCTTCTGACACCCCTGCCCTCCTGATCCCCCAACACTATGCCCTCCTGACAACCCAGTCCTCCTGATCCCCCAGCACCATGCCCTTCTGACACCCCAGTCCTCCTGATCCCCAGCACCATGCCCTTCTGACACCCCAGTCCTCCTGATCCCCCAGCACAATGCCCTTCTGACACCCCTGCCCTCCTGATCCCCCAACACTATGCCCTCCTGACAACCCAGTCCTCCAGATCCCCCAGCACCATGCTCACCTGACAACCCAGTCCTCCTGATCCCCCAGCACCACGCTCACCTGACACCCCAGCCCTCCTGATCCCCAGCACTCTGCTCTCCTGACACCACAGCCCTTCTGCCACACCAATTAAAGGTGACGAACAGGTACGCCCATTTTCCCACCACTGCCATTGTGCCAACGTATATTGGCGTGCAGTGGTTGGCAAGTGGTTAACTGGCAGAAGGCAGGTTAATAGGACAGATGGACAATATTTTGTGATGGTCCATGTCCATTGACTTAAGTCTACCAAATTCGCTCACTATGAGTTAAAGTGATGAGGAGGAGGATACTTAAGCTTCGTTACCGTGCCATGTCACCACCTCCTGTGACGAAGTCGGAAGTGACGAAACACGTCGGGACGTGGCTACACGGCAATGCTGAGACGATGACTCCACATGTACGAAGGAAGCTATGAGGAGATCACAACACTGAGTTACCTGGCATGTTTGGAATTTTAACAAGGCGTTTTTGAATCTTTTATGATGTAAGTGCATCACTTTAACCACTTCAATACCAGGCACTTATACACCTTCCTGCCCAGACAATTTTCAGCTTTCAGCGCTGTCGCACTTTGAATGACAATTGCGCGGTCATGCTACACTGTACCCAAACTAAATTTTTATAATTTTGTTCCCACAAATAGAGCTTTCTTTTGGTGGTATTTGATCACCTCTGGGATTTTTTTTTCTGCTAAACAAATAAAAAAAAAAGACCAAAAACGTTGGCACTGATAAGGCGGCACTGATGAGGTGGCACTGATGGGCACTGATGATGTGCACTAATATGCAGCACTGATGGGGCACCGATAGGCAGCACTGATGGGCACCGATAGGTGGCACTGATATGCAGCACTGATGGGTACACATAGGTGGTACTGATGGGCACTAAAAGGCAGCACGGATGGGCTCTGATAGGCAGCACAGATGGGCATTGATAGGCGGCACAGATGGGCACTGATAGGTGGCACGGATGGGCATGGGTGGGCACTGATAGGTGGCACGGATGGGCACTGATAGGTGGCACTGATGTAAACTAATCGATGGTACTGATGGATGCCAATCAGTGCCAAACAATAATGCCTGCCAATCAGTGATACCCATTGTGGGCACTGATTGGCATCCATTGTGGGCACTGATTGGCATCCCTGGTGGTGACATCCCTGGTGGTTCTGGTGGCATCCCTGGTGGTCCCGTGTGGACATACGTGGGGGGGGCTGCGCTGATAATCTTTACCTAGATCGCCGCGATGCGTGCCCCCGGGGTGCGCAGCGGCTTGATATCCTGGCGACGTCATATGACGTCCAGTCAGGATATCAAAACTAATTTGCCGCCGTCATTTTGCTATATGGCGGGCGGCAAGTGGTTAATAAACCAATTACCATAAGGTGTTTTTACACTATTGGAGGTTCTGTCTCAATTTCTATCCCCACAAGTGGAGAGTGTCTTTATTGATCTGAATAGAGATTGGCGTGTATAAGCGGCTCTTCAATAACATCTAATAAGGCGATATTTGCCAGACAAGAGAGTGAATGACAACAGCATCTGGTGAGCTTTATTCTTAAGGGAGTGGAATTGGCACACATTACTTGGTGAAGGATTTTGGTGGATCAACAAGATTTTGTTTCACTATCTTTTCATCACTTTAGTTGGACTGTATTGCCATATTGATTTGCATATGTTGGAGCATATATTTTTTGGATATGCTATATGGAGACTTTTTATTATGTATGGGTGTTTTATATTGATCTTTTCACAATTCTAATATTTAGGAGATTTTGTAGATCAATTAGTGTGCTACTGTGGAAGTATTGGTCTCTTTTTTACATTGACATTTGTTTCACCTTGTTTGCATGTTTTTATCGATTGTGTAGTTAATAAAATATGTATTTTAAGGTATTAGGTGCTTAAAGCGGTTCTGCACACATTTCATTTAGTAAATCTCTTTGCCTTTCAAATCAGGCAAAGAGTACTAAATGAAATGTGTTTTTTTTTTTTTTTCCACTTACCTTGTAATCGATGACTTCCTGTCTTCTGTCTCTTCGGGGGTGGGCGGGGTCTGTGCGGGGATCCTCGTCACGCCGCACTGTCTCCTGGGATCTGGTGTCATTGATCCCAGGAGTCTGTGCGGGCATCTTCCGAAATCTCGCGAGATTTCGGCCACATCTTCCGAAATCTTGCGAGATTTCGGACACATCTTCCGGAGAACGTGAGCTGCACTTTGCCGTTACTGCGCACGCGTGAGCTCGGCGCAGTAACGGCGGTGCATGCTGGGCCATCTAAAGTGCCTGTGGGGTTTCACATGCCCACAGGCAAGATGGCCCCCAGCAGAAAAGAAGAATATAAAGAATTTTATCGGAGGAAAACCGGCTGCGATCGAGATGGAAGATGGAACAGGTGAGTCCCCCAATTTAGCTAGATGGCCTTGGCATATTCCCCCAAGAAAAAAAAAAAAAAAAGCAGTGCAGAACCGCTTTAAAAAGTCAATGTTTTCCTCCAGTTTTTTCTCAGAAGACACAAAGCTGGGGTCCTATCCATCGAAAGAAATCCCAGAGGCTAAAGAAGAAGGGGGAATCTCACCCAGGGAGTCCAATTTGCAAATGTCTGCCTGATGCAGGAGGGAGGCATTCAACTACTTGAGGACTTGTGAGTACTGACCTGAGAGCAGGGCCTGGTAGACTGCCCTACTGTTAAGCCCTCACTTGGGTGGGGTTACTTGGGCTCCTAAAATACTATTTAGGATGTGGTGCAGTGTATATATTTTCTGTACACCCACAGTACCACTCTGTGGTGGTGTAGTCACTATCTTTCAGCATTGTGTCTGCTGGGACCTCGTTGATCTTCTTGGCAGGTGTTAGCTAAGTGGCCTGAGGCAATAACCTTCCAGGCTAGGTGCCTCTCCGCCTGGAACAGGAACCCTGACTGCTTCAGCCCCAGACTATTTACGTTCTCTCTAGTCACCTTCTGGGCATGCCTCCCCAGGGATTGGCTGCGACATTACAAGTATTCACAGTGCCGTGACAAGGTCATCTAGAGCCCAGGGTGAACATGCAAACTGCGCCTCCCCACCCCCCAAGATGCATGTGCATTATGTGTCAGCACAAATCCCCCCCAAAAAACTGAGCACTAATCTGCATGATTACACACTAAGCAAAAATTCCCACTCCTCCCAGTACAAATCCACCACCCTGCTAAAATCCCCCCTCCCAGAACAAACCAAACCCCCATCCCCCAACCAAATCCCCCCAGCACAAATCCCCCCCCCAAAAAAAATCCCCCCTCCGAGAAAAATTCCTCTATCCCAAAAATTTTCCCTCCAAGTACACATCCTCTCCCCCTCACTTCAAATCATCCCCTCCCAGCACAAATCCCCCCTTCCAAAAAAAAATTTCCCCTCCTAGCACAATTCCCCCCCTCCCTTTTTATATCACCTCTTCTAGCACAAAACCCCCAATTCCCCCTCCTAGCACAAATCCTTTTCCCCAATTCCCCCTCTCAACACAGATCCCCCTAAAGCACCACTCCTAGCACACTTCCCCAAATGTCCCCATCTAGAACTATTCTTACCCCCTGTTTCCCCCCAAATCCCCCCCTCCCAACACAAATCCCCCCCTCCCAACACAAATCCCCTCTCCCCCCAATCTCCTCACAGCACCTTACAACCTCACATGATACAACGGTGCCCAGGGCAGCTGTCCCTCCTGCCCACCCCTTGTCCCGGCACTGAATATTCAGACTGCTTGCTCAGCCTGCTCCACTCCTATGTTCTGGAGCTTTCCAGAAAGCAGGGAGAAGCAATCAAGTCTGCAGCCTGTGGAACCTTGATCAGCCCAAAGCAATCAGCCACTGCTCTACTGATTACAGAGGAGCACAAAAAGAACTAGATTTACCTGACAGCTTAGCACCTAACTAGGAGGGTCCTACAATTACATAGAGGGATATGGAGATGCAATTCTCCAGTCTCAGTGCCCCTGCCCCATCTCTGGTTTGCTCACTGAACATTACCGCATGGGTGTCTACTCACCTCCCTATTTTACCCCTCAACTTACAGAGATAACTACTCCCCTTGCAGGGTAAGGCCTGTTCAATCTGTTTTGTGGCAAAAATGATCTAAAGAACATTTTGTTTGTTTCCAAGACACTTAGGTTTCAAAGAGCCCATCAATTCTTCTTCTGATTGCCGTCAATCGGCGAGCCTCAATTCCATAGGGTTGTCTCAATCAAGGAAGCCAATTATTCAGTCAATTTGGAGATGAGGAATTTCCAACTGCTAATCCTTCCATGTTGTTTGTTTTGCCATTATAGGTCATCCAGGGGCAGCCCCTGGCCTTCTACTTATCCAAACAGCACCTTCTTGAGGGATCACATAAGGCTTTCGGAATCCTTCACTGTTAAACAAAGCCCAGGATTGAGACTTCCACAGGAAGGCCACCAACCAGGAAAAAAAAAAACGCTTACGTTATGTTCTATTTAATAATCCCAGTACAGGCCTGGAGAAGGCCAGCCATTATCTCAGTGAGTCTGGGACAAAACACACAACACAGGGCATGTTCCTTGTGATAACTGCTGGAAACAGATGGAAATTCTTTACATTCATTGATTAAGGAGACTCGAAAAAAAGACCTAGCCATGTTTTCAGACTTGTAGGTGTGGAATCGGATTTCCCCAGGAAATGCATTCCACCGAGCGCCCCCAGATGACCAAGGGAAACTAAACTCAGATTATTTTTCAGCCTTTAGACTGGCAAAGGTCAACTCAAAGCAATGACCAGGTCACCGGAGTTTTAGATGTCAGCGCTTTTCTGGTTATGCCGTGTCATGCCGCTACTGTGTTCTCAAACAATAATAGACTTTGAAGTCAGAACAAATCTGTAGTTCAGGTATGGAATACTTTGGCTGGAATTCCTGGAATGGATTTTATTTTACCAAGGAACTAGGACCAAAATTTATTTAGAAATAAACTTAGAATTTTTTTTAGAAATAAACAAAGAGCATACAGAACATTTTATTATTAAAGCGGAAGTAAACCCTTTGATTTAAATAGTTAAAAAAAATTGGCATGCCGGAAATGCTACCTGTCACATTGACTATGCTTTCAACCAAACTGTCAAACCATCCAATGGCTGGTGTCATAACTGATCACATGTGCAGCATCATGGCAGTTGAAGATTGAACAGAGGCCAAGATGGCAGCTTCCTTGGCTGAAAACGATAGGAGGGTTTACTTCCACTTTAATGTGCTATTATCATGCGGTAAAAGCTAGGTATGCACCGATACCGAAATCGGTGCCGATACCAAGCATTTGTACGATTGACGGTACTTGCGCAAATGCTCCCGATGCCGCAAACGATACTTTACGGTGCAATTTGCGTCAAAACAAAATGAATAGGTGCAAATCGCACTGCAAAGAATTGCATGCTAGACATGTGCACAACAAAAAAATTTTAGTTTATTTTAGTTTAGTTTTTTTCGTTTCCGTTGATTCGTAACGATTCGTAAATTCGTAAGTCGTCTGTGTTCGTATTCGTAACGATTCGTACATTCATAAGAGTTATTTTTTCGTTGATTCGTTTTTCTGTTAGTTTAATTGTCGTTCATTCGTTTATTCGAAATTCGGATGCATTCGTATTTATTCGTACATTCGTAAAATTCGTAGATTCGTAATCGGAGCATAATTCATAATTTTATGTAATGTGTATGCTATTATTACATTGTAAGAGACAAGGAAAATTACGGATAGAGAAAAAAGTTACGAATGTACGAATTTTTTCGTTCAATCCATTCGAAGCACGTTAAGCAACGCCATTGTAAGAGACACGGAAAATTACGAATCGAAAAAAAAAAAGTTACGAATGTACGAATTTTTTCGTTCAATCTATCCGAAGCACGTTAAGCAGCACCATTGTAAGGGACACAAAAAATTACCAATTCAACAAAAAAAAAAGTTACGAATGTACGAATTTTTTCGTTCATTTTCGTTGTTTCTGTTTTCATTTTTCGTTTTTTTCATTCGTACATTCGTTGTTTCTAGTTTGTTTTTTTCGGATTTTCGTTATTTTCGGATTTGTTCGATTCGAACGATTCGTTATTCGTTAAAATTTTTAGCGAATCGTTCGTTCATTCGTACGAAAACGAACGAACGAAAATAACGAAATAAAAATAAACGAATTGCACATGTCTATTGCATGCAATTCGAACAGGACTTCGGTACGATTCCTATCTGAAACGCATGCGATTTCCCCCACCGCTCCCGCGTGTGTGTGTGTATATAGAAAGGGAAAAGCGCCATCTAGTGGGCAGTTAAAAATGTTAGAACTCATAGTACATATCTGGCCAAATGCAAAACCTACATAGGTATCCCGGTCCCGCCGATGATCACGGCCACTAGAGGTGCTCACAGGGCTGGAGGAGATGTAGAGGTGGTCCGCCCCCAAGCTGACATCACTTCTGCCCTATACCCATGGGGTCCCCAGAACTTCTCCTCCAGCGGTTGTGATTTGCTATCATTGGCGGGACTGGGACACCTACGCAGATTTTGCATTTGGCCAGATATGTACTGTGAGTGCTAACATTTTTAATAAACTGCCCACTAGATGACGCTTTTCCCTCTCTATACACACACACACACAGGAGCGGTGGGGGAAATTGCATGCGATTCGGACAGGAATTGCATCGCATTCCTGTTCAAATCGCATGCAATTCTTTGCAGTGTGGTTAATCTCACAGTGAGATATCCAAACCAGCCAGAACCCAAAGGTAAACCATACAAATAGAGAGCTCCAATAGTGTAATACTGTATGTGTAATGTTTATTGAATAAAGCCAAGTGGCTACTTACAATGGATAAAAAGCAGTAAAGCATGGATAAAATCGTTTGCCAGCAAACACAAATTCTTACTCCCGCACTTCCGGGGTCACGTGGGGCTCAATGGCATCAGCGCGTAGCTCCACCCCACAAGTTTCGTCACACGTGACGTCTTCCCGAGGCCCCCTAACTCTCTCTCCTAGCAGTGCGATTTGCTCCCATTCATTTTCTATTGATGCAAATCGCACCTCAAAGTATCAGTACTCGGTATCAGCGAGTATTTTACCGATACTTTCCGTCCTCGTACGTGCCGATAAAGAAACATTATTGGTGCAATCCTAGTAAAAGTCTGTCACTGCAGGGACACAAAGGAAACAATTTTTACCTATGTGTCCTATTTACTCTTCCCAAGGGTTAACTGCTTATTTATTGTAGGGGGAGTAAAAGCACTTTTAGGTCTCATTCACAGGAGCAGCCAGGGGGCAGTAAGAGCCATTAGAGCTGTGGTTTTACCCCCCTCCCCTCAACGCTATCATGTTTAATGTGGGGGCTATGGACCCGGTTCCTGCTCAACCTCTGTGCAGATGACTCTGCACACTGCACATTATATTTTTTAATGACTGTAAAGCATTCTCTGATTGGACTGGATGAAGAGAAGTGACATAAGAGAAGGAGAACTCATATGGAACAATGAGGGACAGCTC
This sequence comes from Lithobates sylvaticus, assembly GCA_028564925.1. NCBI lineage: Eukaryota > Metazoa > Chordata > Amphibia > Anura > Ranidae > Lithobates > Lithobates sylvaticus. Next base: position 43,062,431 of record CM053030.1, read on the forward strand.
TGACCTGCCAGTGCTAGAGGACAGCAAATAAAGAGGTGTGTTTGCCCTAATGTGCAAATACAATTTATAATCACATATCATGGCAAGAGCAATTACACTAAACTTACTGTGTAAACAGACTGTGGTGCATGATGGAGAATTCCTGCAGTGCTAAGTGATTGTTTTCAAGAGTGCAGTCAACAGCTAGTATGGGACTTTTTTTGGATTCATTAATATTCATGTTCATGTGTTCTTTTCTGCAGATGAAGCTGCGGAAGAAGCAAAAGCGACACCTACAGGTCACTGAGACAAATTCAAACAGGATAGGCCCTATAGTTAAAGACACATAAGCAGAACAGATGAAAGTGTGAAATACAGCAAAGACATTACATATATTAAAGTGAACCTGTCGTAAGACAAATCCAACAACTGCCATTACTGGCCTCCTGAAAATTTGAATTGCTTGGCTTTTGGTCATTTGCTGGCTTAAATATTGACCGAGTTTCTGACCCCGAAAAAGTCAGAGAAAAGTCAGAAGTCGTGATCAGACATGTTCCAGGTCAGAGTTAAAGCCAGAGGGTCAGATATGACAGCCAGGCAATTGTCATTTTCAGAAGCATAGGTTGGCAAAGGCAATTTTTATGTTTCTTACATGCCAGGTCTGATTTAAGGAATACATGGGATTTCTGACTCAGCTCAGCTTCCCCTGCTTCTCCTCCCAGCAGTGACTAAGTAGCTCAGCTCCCTCTGCTACTACTCCCAGCAGTCACTCAACAGCTTAGCTCACCCTGCTCCTTCTCCAAGTAGTGACTCACCAGCTCCCCCTGCTCCTTCTCCAAGTAGTGACTCAGCAAATCAGCTCCCCCTGCTCCTTCTCCAAGTAATGACTCACCAGCTTAGCTCCCCCTGCTCCTTCTCCAAGTAGTGACTCACCAGCTCAGCTCCCCCGTCTCCTTCTCCAAATAGTGACTTACCAGCTTAGCTCCCCCTGCTCCTTCTCCAAGTAGTGACTCACCAGCTCAGCTCCCCCTTCTCCTTCTCCAAGTAGTGACTCACCAGCTCAGCTCCCCCTGCTCCTTCTCCAAGTAGTGACTCAGCAGCTCAGCTCCCCCTGCTCCTTCTCTAAGTAGTGACTCAGCAGATCAGCTCCCCCTGCTCCTTCTCCAAGTAGTGACTCACCAGCTTAGCTCCCCCTGCTCCTTCTCCAAGTAGTGACTCACCAGCTCAGCTCCCCCTTCTCCTTCTCCAAGTAGTGACTCAGCAGCTCAGCTCCCCCTTCTCCTTCTCCAAGTAGTGATTCACCAGCTCAGCTCCCCCTGCTCCTTCTCCAAGTAGTGACTCACCAGCTCAGCTCCCCCTTCTCCTTCTTCAAGCAGTGACTCACCAGCTCAGCTCCCCCTTCTCCTTCTCCAAGTAGTGACTCACCAGCTCAGCTCCCCCTGCTCCTTCTTCAAGCAGTGACTCACCAGCTCAGCTCCCCCTGCTCCTTCTCCAAGTAGTGACTCACCAGCTCAGCTCCCCCTGCTCCTTCTTCAAGTAGTGATTCAGCAGCTCAGCTCCCCCTGCTCCTTCTCCAAGTAGTGACTCACCAGCTCAGCTCCCCCTTCTCCTTCTTCAAGTAGTGATTCAGCAGCTCAGCTCCCCCTTCTCCTTCTCCAAGTAGTGACTCACCAGCTCAGCTCCCCCTGCTCATTCTCCAAGTAGTGACTCACCAGCTTAGCTCCCCCTGCTCCTTCTCCAAGTAGTGACTCACCAGCTCAGCTCCCCCTGCTCCTTCTCCAAGTAGTGACTCACCAGCTTAGCTCCCCCTGCTCCTTCTCCAAGTAGTGACTCAGCAGCTCAGATCCCCCTGCCCCTTCTCCAAGTAGTGACTCACCAGCTCAGCTCCACCTTCTCCTTCTCCAAGTAGTGACTCGGCAGCTCAGCTCCCCATTCTCCTTCTCCAAGTAGTGACTCACCAGCTCAGCCCCCTCTGCTCCTTCTCCAAGTAGTGACTCACCAGCTCAGCTCCCCCTTCTCCTTCTTCAAGCAGTGACTCACCAGCTCAGCTCCCCCTTCTCCTTCTCCAAGTAGTGACTCACCAGCTCAGCTCCCCCTGCTCCTTCTTCAAGCAGTGACTCACCAGCTCAGCTCCCCCTGCTCCTTCTCCAAGTAGTGACTCACCAGCTCAGCTCCCCCTGCTCCTTCTTCAAGTAGTGATTCAGCAGCTCAGCTCCCCCTGCTCCTTCTCCAAGTAGTGACTCACCAGCTCAGCTCCCCCTTCTCCTTCTTCAAGTAGTGATTCAGCAGCTCAGCTCCCCCTTCTCCTTCTCCAAGTAGTGACTCACCAGCTCAGCTCCCCCTGCTCATTCTCCAAGTAGTGACTCACCAGCTTAGCTCCCCCTGCTCCTTCTCCAAGTAGTGACTCACCAGCTCAGCTCCCCCTGCTCCTTCTCCAAGTAGTGACTCACCAGCTTAGCTCCCCCTGCTCCTTCTCCAAGTAGTGACTCAGCAGCTCAGATCCCCCTGCACCTTCTCCAAGTAGTGACTCACCAGCTCAGCTCCCCCTTCTCCTTCTCCAAGTAGTGACTCGGCAGCTCAGCTCCCCATTCTCCTTCTCCAAGTAGTGACTCACCAGCTCAGCTCCCCCTGCTCCTTCTCCAAGTAGTGACTCAGCAGCTCAGATCCCCCTGCACCTTCTCCAAGTAGTGACTCAGAAGCTCAGCTCACTCTGCTACTACTCCCAGCATTAAACAAAAAATCACGCTAATCTCAAAAGTGATATAATACGTAACTCATAATGTGACAGTAAGTAATAAAAGTAATGAAAAAAGGGGGAACAGTTTCAGAAAATGTGCAGATAATAAATCCTCGTAGTAAATAAGCAGAAAGCGAAAAGCTGATTCGACAGGGATTCCACCACCAGTAAAGTTCATACAGAGTCTTCTCTCTCCTGCGAGTCAGTGCACTATGGTAAGGGGGACTCTGATGTAAGGAGGGCTTTGGGAACCATGATTTAAGGGGGAATGCTAACAATTCTGATGTAAGTGGGCGCTTTGGTGAAACGCCCTTACATCAGAATTCCACGTTTCCCCTTTCAAAAAGAAATAAAATTGCCATGTGTCGCTAAAGTGTTTGGGTTTGGCTTGAAGAAAAGGTGGCAACCCTATCAGATGGGCAGGTAGAACAACCTCTGCAGGGTATGGAAAATCGGGAAGCATCTGGGATGCTCTGGTAGTGGGAAGGGTCCTCCAGTGTGGTCAATCTCACAGTGGGATATCCAAACCAGCCAGAATCCAAAGGTAAACCATACAAATAGAGAGCTCCAATAGTGTAATACTGTATGTGTAATGTTTATTGAATAAAGCCAAGTGGCTACTTACAATGAATAAAAAGCAGTAAAGCATGGATAAAATTGTTTGCCAGCAAACACAAATTCTTTCTCCAGCACTTCCGGGTTTAAGTGCGGCGCAATGGAGTCAGCGCGTAGCTCCGCCCCACTTACTTTGTCACACGTGACATCTTCCTGAGGCCCCCTAACTCCCTCTCCTAGCTCCCCTAACTCCCTCTCCTAGCAGTGACTTAACAGCTTAGTCCTCCTGCTCCACCCAGCAGTGACTCAGCAGCTCAGCTCCCTTTACTCCCTCTCCCAGCAGTAACTCAGCAGCTCAGCTCCCTTTACTCCCTCTCCCAGCAGTAACTCAGCAGCTCAGCTCCCCTACTCCTCCTTCCAGCAGTAACTCAGCAGCTCAGCTCCCCTACTCCTCCTTCCAGCAGTAACTCAGCAGCTCAACTCCCCTACTGCTCCTTCCAGCAGTAACTCAGCAGCTCAGCTCCCCTGCTCCTCCTTCCAGCAGTAACTCAGCAGCTCAGCTCCCCTGCTCCTCCTTCCAGCAGGGACTCAGCAGCTCAGCTTCCCTTACTCCCTTTCCCAGCAGCCATTAAACAGCCCAACTGCCCTTTGCCCATTGTGCATCAGTGGCCCTGTAGCTCGGCTCCCCCTGTTTCTCCTCCCAGCAGTGACTCAACAGTGTAGCTCCCCCTTCTCCTCCCTCACAGCAGTGGTTTAACTGTTCAGATTCCCCCGTTCCACCTCTCAGAAGTGACTTATCTGCTCAGATCCCTGTACTCCCCTACCCAGATGTGACTAAGCAGCTCCTTCTTCCCTTACTCCCCCTCCCAGATGTTACTCAGCAGCCCAGCTCCCCCTCCCAGCAGTGATCAGCAGCTCAGCTCATCCTGCTTCTCCATCCCAGCACTGAGCACTTCCTAATTGACACAGGTGGGCAGAACTCACCAATAGAGTCTCTGAGAGACAAAAGAAATTGTCCGAGAGTCAACCCCCCCCCCCCCCCCCCCCCCCATGCAAACACCAGAAACTGCAATCTCTGTTTTTGTTGGATGACCGCAAAGCTGACCCCAAATAATCACACGTACCATCAATATCATTATCAACGTGAAAGATATAGGAAAAGCGATGGCACAAATAGAAGTTCTTTTCCCTGTCTTTGTAGAAGATTGCGGCGTTCTGCTGGAGACGTTCTGTGTCTCGGGGACATAAGCTCTTCTTGATCGTTCCAAAGAGACAAATGACAGCGCCGAAATATCAGAGTTATTTATCAAACGACAGCCTCTGCTTTCATAAGTAATCCTCAGAAGACGTCTTCTTACTGAAGTCCCATCATAATTCATAAGACGGCTTCACCTGAATGGAAGACGCGGCTTTCACATCCCGAAAATAAAAACGCAGAGGAACGTCTCATTTCATTTAGATACAGAATCGGAGTGTATCTAATCCCAATCACCAAGATCTCATCTCTTCCTAAAAGTCTTTTTCATTTCCTTATTAATTTCATGGGTTAGAGCTGCAACCGCATTGGTTGATTCTTATATAGACAAGGTTGTAATCACTTATGGTATATATCGTTAAGCGTATAAGTGAGGTAGGTAGAAATCGCGATTACAGAAACATGCAACTTTCTTTAACTGCTTCAGCCCTGGAAGATTTGGCTGCTGAATGACCGGGCCACTCGGCACTGCGTCGTTTTAACTGACAATTGCGCGGTCGTGCGACGTTGCACCCAAACAAAATTGACGTCCTTTGTTTCCCACAAATAGAGCTTTCTTTTGGTGGCATTTGATCACCTCTGCGGTTTTTATTTTTTGCGCTATAAACAAAGAAAGAGCGACAATTTTGAAAAAAACACATTTTGTACTTTTTGCTTAATAAATATCCCCATTTTTTTTTTAAAAAAAGCTATATTTTTTTTCTCAGTTTAGGCCGATACATACTCTTCTACATATTTTTGGTAAAAAAAAAAAATCCCAATAAGTGTATATTGATTGGTATGCGCAAAAGTTACAAAGTCTACAAACTAAGCAATATTTTTATTTATTTAAATATTTATTTTTTTACTAGTAATGGCGGCGATCAGCCACTACTACCGTAGTAGGATGGTGATATTGCGGCGGACAAATCGGACACCTAACTGACACTTTTTGGGGACCAGTGACACTAATACAGTGATCAGTGCTAAAAAAAATACGCACTGTCACTGTACTAATGACACTGGCAGGGAAAGGGGTTAACATCAGGGGCGATCAAAGGGTTACCTGTGTGCCTAGATTGTGCTTACTCACTGTGGGGGAGGTGCTTTGACTAGGGGAAGGCAAAGATCCGTGTTCCTGCTTTTGCAGAAACACAGGATCAATACCTTCCCTTCAGACAGAATGGCAATCTGCCTTGTTTACATAGTCGGATCGTCATTCTGCCTGTGTCCTGTGTAATCGGCGGGTGCATTGAGTCCACCATATCCGCCGCTGGGCTCCCTCTGCGTGTGATCACAGCAAATGCGGGTCGCCAGCGGTGCGCGCGAGCGTCCCAGACCCGGAAGTGTCAGATCGCGTACTGGGTATGTGATCTGATGCAGAGTGGCCGCCCTGTCGCAGTATATCTATGGTGGGAGATCGCAAAGTGGTTAAAGTATGTGAAAAAAAAAAAAACATTTAAAAAAAATAAATAAATAATAAAAAAAATTATTTAATATTTTTTCTTTTTTTACTATACTGTCATATATTTTTTTTACATGCCACTCAGTGTGCCTGATCACCACCATGCCAATGTGAAAAAAAATAAAAAATAAAATTTTAATAAAAAAAAATAAAAAAATAAAAATGATTTAATATTTTTTCTTTTTTTACCATACTGGCATATATATTTTTTAACATTCCACTCAGTATGCCTGATCACCACCATGCCAATGTGAAAATAAAAAATAAAAAACTTTAAATAAAAAATAAAAATTTTAATTAAAAGAAAAAATAATTATTTAATATTTTTTCTTTTTTTACCATAATGGGATATATATTTTTTTAACATTCCACTCAGTATGCCTGATCACCACCATGCCAATGTGAAAAAAATAAAATAAAATTTTTTAAATTAAAAAAAAAAAAAAATTATTAGTATGCCTGAACACCACCATGCCAATCATATGCTGACGCTGTACTGGACTACTGACAGTATGTAAAAAAATGTAAGTTAAACTATTGAAAGCTTTTTGCCCGTTAAATATGCGTTTGGTTAAAAAAAAAAAACGGCTTAAGGGGAATTTTAAAGAATTCTGTAAATGGACGCTATTAGCCGGCGCAGAAATGACTCCGTGAGTAAACGGTCCCCCTAAGTGAGTATAACGCGCTCCACCGACATGTCAGCCCTACGTGACCAGTTTCCCGAGTCGCGTCTCGTCAGTCCCTGGGAGCTTGTCATAACCAACAGCTTGTAAATCCCAACACTGATAGCATTTCAGCCGCTGTCAGAGCGATCCGACAACTGACAGGGGCCCCCGACACTGACACACAATGACAGCCTTCACCCAAGCGTAAGCAGACGTTTAGCTACAGGTCATGTTTGCTGACACACACATTGTCTGACTGTATTTTTTTTATTTTATTTAAATGGCTAATCTCTTAAGTACTGTCACAGTAACAGTGTAATCAGAGTGAACTGACAGGGCCGGTCTAACCGCACATCACACACTTCTTACTGTAACATTTCATAGGAATTAACATTTTTTAAAGCCGAATCCCAGTCACAAAAACTTTTATTTTAAATAAATTCCTCGTAGCCTCACGGGATATAATCTACCCTGTGTGCACCAAATGCCTTTTGCAAACCTAGTTATTACCTTATAAAAGTAGTGGTGACATCATCGCTGTGCTGTACATAGAGCAGAGCTGGGCCCGTCCCACTACAAGCTGCCTGCAGAAAACTATAGGAGGGGCGGAGACAACACTGGTCACCCTGCACAAGCAGAGGGAGCAGAGCTATGGGAGGGGCACGGTAGGCCCCACCCACTACAGGCTGCCTGCAGAAAACTATAGGAGGGGCGGAGACAACACTGGTCACCCTGCACAAGCAGAGGGAGCAGAGCTATGGGAGGGGCACGGTAGGCCCCACCCACTACAGGCTGCCTGCAGAAAACTATAGGAGGGGCGGGGACAACACTGGTCACCCTGCACAAGCAGAGGGAGCAGAGCTATGGTAGGGGCACGTTAGGCCCCACCCACTACAGGTTGCCTGCAGAAAACTGCATGAGGGGGCAGTGACAACGCTGGTTACCCTGCACAAGGAGAGGGAGCAGAGCTATGGGAGGGGCCCAGTAGGCCCCATCCACTACAGGCTGCCTGCAGAAAACTGCATGAGGGGGCAGTGACAACGCTGGTCACCCTGCACAAGCAGAGGGAGCAGAGCTATGGGAGGGCCCCAGTAGGCCCCACCCACTACAGGTTGCCTGCAGAAAACTGCATGAGGGGGCGGAGACAACGCTGGTCACCCTGCACAAGCAGAGGGAGCAGAGCTATGGGAGGGGCCCAGTAGGCCCCACCCACTACAGGTTGCCTGCAGAAAACTGCATGAGGGGGCGGAGACAACGCTGGTCACCCTGCACAAGCAGAGGGAGCAGAGCTATGGGAGGGGCCCAGTAGGCCCCACCCACTACAGGTTGTCTGCAGAAAACTGCATGAGGGGGCGGAGACAACGCTGGTCACCCTGCACAAGCAGAGGGAGCAGAGCTATGGGAGGGGCGCAGTAGGCCCCACCCACTACAGGCTGCCTGCAGAAAACTGCATGAGGGGGCAGTGACAACGCTGGTCACCCTTCACTAGGAGAGGGAGCAGAGCTATGGGACTTTGATCCCCGACAATACCAGGCACTGTTTCTGGTATGAATCTTTAGGGGAAACTCCACGCCAAATAAAAAAAATTTAAAAAAGGCATGGGTTCCCCCTCCAAGAGCATACCAGGCCCTTCGGTCTGGTAATGATTTTAAGGGGAACCCCCATGCCGAAAAAAACAGCATGGGGTCCCCCCAAAATCCATACCAGACCCTTATCCGAGCACACAGTCCAGCAGATCAGGAATGGGGTGGGGACGAGCGAGCGCCCCCCCCCCCCCCCTGAACCGTACCAGGCCACATGCCCTCAACATGGGTGGGTGCTTTGGGGCAGAGGGACCCTGCGCCGCACCCCACCCCAAAGCACCTTGTCCCCATGTTGATGAGGTCAAGGGCCTCTTCCCAACAACCCTGGCCGTTGGTTGCCGGGGTCTCCGGGCGGGGGGCTTATTGGAATCTGGAAGCCCTATTTAACAAGGATCCAGATCCAGCCCCCCCACCCTATGTGAATGAGTATGGGGTACATTGTACCCCTACCCATTCACCTAAAAAAAGTGTCAAAAATAAAACATTACATGTGTTTTTAAAGTAATTTTATTATGGCAGCTCCGGCATCTCTTCCGATCTCTTCTCCCCTCTCTGGCTCTTCTGTGTCCTCCGCTGACATCTTCTGCCTCTGTCGGTTCTTTTCCGGTCTCTCTCCGGTTCTTCTCCCTCTGTCCGCTGTCTTCTGCCGGGTCTCTTCCGCTGTATTCTTGCTCTTTTGCTCACTCTTTTGCCTGGTCTTCTCAGCTGTCTTCTCCCTCTGTTCTTCTTCCGATGTTGACTCACTGCTCTCTCCCGCTCTAATGCCAGGTGCGTGGTGTGCCACTACTTTTATTGGCATGGGGCAGGGTCACCGTGTGACATCATCCAGAGGCCCCACCCCTTATGACGTCACCGCATGGGCATGATGGGCGGTGACGTCATAAGAGGCGTGCCACAGTCTTGGCGTGGTTCTGCTATATTGCCACATACCATTTTTCTTGGGGGGTGCAAAAAATGTCCAGCCCCGGGTGCCAGATGTGCTAGCTACCCCACTGGTTACCTCCACACTCTTCTACACATGCTGCCCTCTATCATACCCTCTACACTCCTTTCCTACCCACTGTCATGCCCTCCAAACTGCTCTTCTCCACATACTGCCCACTGTCATACCCTATACACTCCTTACTGCCCCTATAATATCCCTTACACTCCTCTCCTACACATACTGTCCCCTGTTATACCCGCCTTACTTCTCTCTTACACATACTGTCCCCTCTCATACCCTCCACACTCCTCTCCTACACATACTGCCCTCTACCATACCATACACACTCCTCTCTTGCACATATTGGCCACTGTCATACCTTCCACACTCCTCTTCAGCACGTACTGTCCACTGTCATACCCTTCCACACTCCACTCCTGTACATACTGCACACTGTCATACCCTCCACACTCCTCTCCTGTACATACTGCCCACTGTCATACCCTCCACATTCCTCTCCTGCACATACTGCCCCCTATCATACCCTCTACACCCCTTTCCTGTACATACTGCCCCCTATCATACAATCCTCTCCTACACATACTGCCCCCTGTCATACCCTCCACACTCCTCTCCTGCACATATTACCCATGGTCATACCCCTCCAGACTCCTCTCCTGTACATACTACCCTCTGTCATACCCCTCCACATTCCTCTTCTACACATGCTGCCCTCTGTCATAACCCTCCACACTCCTCTCCTGTACATACTGCCCAATGTCATATTCTCCACACTCCTCTCCTGCACATATTGCCCACGGTCATACCCCTCCACACTCCTCTCCTTCACATACTACGCTCTGTCATACCCCCCCCACATTCCTCTTCTACGCATGCTGCCCTCTGTCATACCCCTCCACACTCCTCTCCTGCACATATTACCCACTGTCATACTCTCCACACTCCTCTGACATATTACATGCAGAAAGCTGCATACTGGCTTCCCATTGTGAACCACCACCTCGCCTGTCATTCTTCCTCTGCCTGGCACAGTGACAGCAGGTAAGAGTGCTTCTCTGGTAGAGGTATGCAAGGGGCGTCTACGCCTATACACAAAGCAGAGTCTAAATAAACAGGAAGCACAACTTCCAATACGGGACTCCGGTGCTTACAGCTAATTATTTTTTTTAAATGCCTGCCTGGCGTAAACCCCAATTACATTTTTCTAGATTGTCCCAACCCCTGTGACTGTCACTTTTGCTGGACAGCTTTATCTCAAGGTAAATGCAAAGAAAAAAAAAATGATATACATAGTGCTGTCATCACACCTACTAACCGCATTCTAATAATAAGAATATCGTATTTTTACCAGTCCTTTAACAGTATTTTTATTTAGGTGTATTTTACATGGAGATGTGATATTCTCTAAATGATGCCGTTCTGGTGTCGGTTTCTGGTTATGTGTTGTAAACGCACAGTGCATGGTGTTCTTCTTGTAGAGTGAAACCAGATTGAGATGTTTCCATGTATTGGGGAGAGCCCAGTCTGTTGTAAATGAATCATAGTCATTTTTTACAACTGTAACATGGTCACCGGTGTTGTCCCAGCTTCAGGCTCTCAAGAAATTCAAAGGCTTAGTCATCCAATGATTCTCAGATCTGCTACTGTTTCCACTTTTCATGTCAATCATTCATGTTATAGATTAGATGTGTAAACCCAGTATCTAAAATCCCATATACAGCGGGTAAAATAATTATTGAACACATCACCATTTTTTAGGTAAATATATTTCTAAAGGTGTAATTGACATGACATTTTCACCACGTCAGCAGTGTTGCCAACCCCCTGAAGTGATATTTACTGGCAGAACGCCAAAATTTACAAACGGCACCAATTTTATTTACTGGCAGCAAATCATGAAATTTACTGACGGATCCACATTTTTTACTGCCACTGCAAAAAAGTACTTAGTACTAAACAGTGCAAATATCAATATTTGAACTATAAACACATAGCTAGTGCTATTAGCAATGTGTTTAAGTTAAACAAAAGTCAAAAAACATATTTCTCAATTTACATGAAGGTCAGGATACTATAACCCAGCCAGCACAGAGTTCTCCCTTACATCAGAGTCTGCAGGATGGTGACCAGAGACCACCTTCCGCAGAGTGAATACACTAAGGTAAGGGGGGTATTACTAATATAGGGGGAAACCTTTATATCAGTGCCCCCTTACATTTTTGTATTCACTCCCCACTTACATCAGTGACCCCCCCCTCAGACTGGCCTGGCAGCGCTGTCACTGACCTCCTCTCAGGTGCACCGTGCAGGGCTCAGTCAGACGGCTCCAGTTTGGCGGCTCTGGTTTTATTCTATAGTCTCCTTTCCACAGTCCACACATGTCTGTCTCTTCTCGTAACCCCCATCCCGGCGGTGCTCCCACTCTTGACTCCTTTCTAGGATCCCCTCAGAGACTGCAGACATGATAAAAGACAAGAGATTTTCAGAGGCTGCGGACATGATACAGGAGGTGGACAGAGGCTGCGGACATGATACAGGAGGTGGACAGAGGCTGCAGTCATACTACAGGAGGTGGACAGAGGCTGCGGGCATACTACAGGAGGTGGACAGAGGCTGCGGACATACTACAGGAGGTGGACAGAGGCTGCGGACATGATACAGGAGGTGGACAGAGGCTGCAGTCATACTACAGGAGGTGGACAGAGGCTGCGGGCATACTACAGGAGGTGGACAGAGGCTGCGGACATACTACAAGAGGTGGACAGAGGCTGCGGACATACTACTGGAGGTGGAAAAAGGCTGCCAACATACTGCAGGAGGGGGACAGAGGCTGCGGACATACTACAGGAGGTGGACAGAGGCTGCGGACATGATACAGGAGGTGGACAGAGGCTGCAGGCATACTACAGGAGGTGGACAGGCTGTGGACATACTACAGGAAGTGGACAGAGGCTGCGGACATACTACAGGAGGTGGACAGAGGCTGCGGACATACTACAGGAGGTGGACAGAGGCTGCCGACATACTGCAGGAGGGGGACAGAGGCTGTAGACATACTACAAGCGGTGGACAGAGGCTGCGGGCATACTACAGGAGGTGGACAGATGCTGCGGGCATACTACAGGAGGTGGACAGAGGCTGCGGGTATACTGAAGGAGGTGGACAGAGGCAGCAGGCATACTGCAGGAGGTGGACTGAGGCTGCGGGCATGACACAGGAGGACTGACTTGCCTCTCCTCTCCTTGGCTGTGGCTGTGTGTGTGACGACTGGCACTGGTCATAATGTTATGGCTCCCCATAGGAAGGTACAAGTGCTGTCCATCCTGTACTCATCACCCCCACCCTCTGCAGCAGGCATGCCCTGTGATAAATAAACAAAGTGTCATTACCAGGAGCTCACAATCCATGCCGTGTGTAAGCCACCTGCCCCATCCTGAAGCCCTATACACTCGGAGACACCCCCGCGCCGAGTACGAATGCCGCCCGCAGACGCTACTTTCCATTTAAAAATGGCGCCAGGCGGCGTCATTGCGTTACTGCACATGCCCCACACGGCCGCGCGTGTATGAGCTTTCCCGAGCCCGGCCAGCTTTGGAATGGCGCATGCGCAGTTTATTGGTTGGCTTGCAGCCATCTTTTTTACGGGCACTGTTGCCCGTAACGGACATTTACAGGCACCCCCGAAAATGGGCTTTAATTTACGGCTGCCCGTAAATCTACGGGCGGTTGGCAACACTGCACATCAGTAACAACCCATGCAATCCATACATACCAATAAACAAAAAAAAACAAATAGGTTCAGAAATGAAGTTATGTGTAATAAAATAGAATGATACAGGGAAAAAGTATTGAACATGCTAACTAAATGTATTTAATACTTGGTACAAATTCCTGGTAATGACAGCTTCAAGACACCTCCTGTATGGAGAAACTAGTCACATGCGTTGCTCAGGTGTAATTTTGGCCCATTCTTCCACACAAACAGTCTTCAAATCTTGAAGGTTCCGTGGGCCTCTTCTATGAACTCTGATCTTTAGTTCTTTCCGTAGGTTTTCTATTAGATTTAAGTCAGGTGATTGGCTGGGCCATTGGTGCCAAAGGTGTGCAGTCATGTTGGAACAGGAAGGGGCCATCCCACAAAGTTGGGAGTATGAAATTGTAAGTGTACCCTAATGTGCTAATATGCTGTGCATACTTGTACATTATGGCATAACCTACCCCAGGGCCTCTAAAAAGTAGTAACATTAGCGAAATTTACTACCGCTTTAATATCACAGGATCCCAGGAGCCTCTCATGGGGCCCCCTACTGACCCGTGGCAGTGCCCAATTCCATAGTTTCCCACATTTCAAAAATATTTTCAGGGACACTTTTTTTTACCAGTGGTATATTTAGAGTAGCTGACATCCCCTAAGTTCCTCTATACATCACAGTAGTAATCACAAAATTAAATGATTACTAATAATGGACAAAACAAATATGAGGACTGTGAAGATTTCCTTTAGTTGAACTAACAAAAGTGTGCCCATTCTAGAGCTGGTAACATTCAGGATATTCAATATCATTTTAAAGAACAGTTTTTGTGGGTAAGAGGCATAGGGGAGGAGTATGGATGGTATAAAAGTGGGAAGTATGTGCAGGTGAGGGAGAGGAATGTGGAGGGTATAAAAGTGGACACTATGTACAGGAGAGGAGTGTGGAGGGTATGACACGGGGCAGTATGCACATCAGAGGAGTGTGGAGGGTTGAAAGTGGCCACTATGTACAGGAGAGGAGTGTGGAGGGTATGCCAGTGGGCAGTATATACAGGAGAGGAGTGTAGAAGGTTTTATGGGGGCAGTATGTACAGGAGAGGAGTGTGCAGAGAAAGACAGTGGGCAGTATGTACAGGAGGGGAGTGTGGAGGGTATGATGGGGCACTATGTACAGGAGAGGCGTGTGGAGGGTATGACAGTGGGCGGTATGTACAGGAGAGGAGTGTGGTGGGTATAAAAGTGGGCAGTATGTGCAGGAGCGGAGTGTGGATGGTATGAGAGTGGGCAGTGTGCACAGAAGAGGAGTGTGAAGGGTATGACAGCCGGCACTATGTACAGTAGAGGTGTTTATGAAAGTAGGCAGTATGTACAGCAGAGTAGTGTGGAGGGTATGATACTGAGCAGTATGTACAGGAGACGAGTGTGGAGGGTAAGGCAGTGGGCAGTATGTACAGGAGAGGAATGGGGAGGGTATGGCAGTGGGCACTATGTACAGGAGAGAAGTGTATGTCAGTGGGCAGTATGTACAGGAGAGGAGTGTGGAGGGTATGACAGTGAGCAGTATGTACAGGAGACGAGTGTGGAGGGTAAGACAGTGGGCAGTATGTACAGGAGAGGAATGGGGAGGGTATGGCAGTGGGCACTATGTACAGGAGAGAAGTGTATGACAGTGGGCAGTATGTACAGGAGAGGAGTGTGGAGGGTATGACAGTGAGCAGTATGTACAGGAGACGAGTGTGGAGGGTAAGACAGTGGGCAGTATGTACAGGAGAGGAATGGGGAGGGTATGTCAGTGGGCACTATGTACAGGAGAGAAGTGTATGACAGTGGGCAGTATGTACAGGAGAGGAGTGTGGAGGGTATGACAGTGAGCAGTATGTACCGAAGAGAAGTGTGTGACAGTAGGCAGTATGTACAGGAGAGGATTGTGGGAGGTATGACAGTGGGCACTATGTACAGGAGAGAAGTGTATGACAGTGGGTAGTATGCACAGGAGAGGAATGTGGAGGGTATGACAGTGAACAGTATGTACGGGAGAGAAGTGCGGAGGGTATGACAGTGGGCACTATGTACAGGTGAGGAGGATGAAGGAATCTGGGAAGGAAAATGTTAAAGGTTTGTGGAAGGATGTTAAGAGTTCCCTTCACTGGAACAAAGGGGTCAGGCCCAACCCCTGAAAAACAACCCCACACCATAATCCCCCCTCCACCAAATGATTTGGACCAGTGCACAAAGCAAGGTCCACAAAGACGTAGATGAGCGAGTTTGGGGTGGAGGAATTTGACTGGCCTGCACAGAGTCCTGACCCCAACCTGATTGGGATGACTCAGAGCGGAGACTGCGAGCCAGGCCTTCTCCTCCAACATCAGTGCCTGACCTCACAAATGCACATCTGGAAAAATGGTCAAACATTCCCATAGACACACTCCTAAACCTTGTGGACAGCCTTGCCAGAAGAGTTGAAGCTGTTATAGCTGCAAAGGCTGGGCCAACTCAACATTTAACCCTACGGACTAAGACTGGGATGCCATTAAAGTTGATGTGCGTGTAAAGGCAGGTGTCCCAATGTTTTTGGTAATATAGTGTATTCTCCCTTACAATCCGTTGGTGGGCTGTCCCTAGGGTTGCCACCTCATCCCTTTAAAACCAAACACATATTAATTACACGGGTTCTGAGGCTAATTGAATGAAGATAAGGCACTAAGTGAGTTTAATTACCACCTTAATCAGCCACAGAACCCGTGTAATTAATATGTGTTCAGTTTTAAAGGGATAAGGTGGCAACCCTAGCTGTCCCTCAGCGTCTTCACATCCATTGCAGGGCTATTGAGACCGCTCTGGTCTTGATGACATTAGGATCCGAGACTGGTGGAGTGTGTGGGGGCCCCGTGCAATAGGAGAATATTATGGGGCCCCGGGCAATAGAAGATTATGGGGCCCCCAGGCAATAGGATATTATGGGGCCCCCAAGCAATAGATTATGGGGCACACAGTATACACACACACACACACATACATTATACACACAATATACACACACAATATACACACACAATATACACACACAGTATACACACACAGAATACACACACTGAAAAGGTACTGGAGAGGCGGGGCAGCTATAATCTTGGGATTTAAAAAAAAACACAGATTTTTACATACTGTCCCTGGTTTTATTGAGGCTGGCAACCCTGATGGGGCCCCTTAGTGGCATGGGGCCCTCGGGCAGTGCCCGAGAGCCCGAAGGGTCAGTTCGCCCATGATGGAGACTGGTCTAGCATCGAGGAAGAGTTGTGAATCGGGTAAATGAATTTCCTTTTGTTGCTCCCCTAGACCTAATGTGCTACATAAAAGTCGTGTCAGTCGACCTTTTTTTAATATTTTGGCTATTAAAGTCTTGATGCTACTGCACTTAGAGGCGCCTTCTGTTTGTTTCTTTCGTATCAGTGGACCTTGTACCCCCCCCCCCCTATAGCTATGTAGCTTGAACTCAAATTGAGATCGCAAGAAAAGGCCAAAAAAAAACTAAAACTGTAAATGTTGTCCTTTACCCTGCCAACCACACGCCCGCAGGTTCCATATGGGGAATACAGCTCTGCCAGTGGCGCAACAGATCAAGGAAGCGATAGGCCTCGCTGCAAGAATGCAATGGTGTATAATAGACATAAAATGTGTTTGTCCTGGGACTAGACTTTAATGGAAAGATTAAGATTTTTATCTCTACCACTAACGAGATAAGATAACATCTTTTTTGGAAGGCCAGAGAGATAGTAAAGATAAAAACCTGGTGATGGGCAGATTACTGGTTAACCTTTGAAAAATGACAAGCCAGTCAAGCCAGTCACAAAGGACAAGTGTACAACAGTGGTCAAAAAAGACCGAAGACTGAAATATCTTTTCTTCTATGGTGTTACACTTGTGTGCCAGTCAAAAAATAAAAAAATCGATTTCAAAGGGAACCTGCGCTTTGCCAGCTTAGTGGTTGGGAGTAAAGAGAGTTAGCCCTGTGTAAGCTCCAAATCTTGATTTTGGTTATGTAGGAAGCAGAGAAGTGAATCACATACGTGCCCACACTCATGGGTAATACTCATCTTAACTTCAAAGCACGTTTTCTTTAGAGTAGCTCATGGTCCACAATAGTGTAAGCAGGTAAGGCAGAGTAGGTCCCCTTTAATGGTGCCTCCTCCCTCTGGGAGAAGGCTGGAAGCTCATACAAAAGCCGGGGGTGGGGGGAGGATTCAGGGAGACCCCCGGGAAAAGAGAGCAGAATGACCAGGCTGTTGTGCTCCTACTCTCCCGTCCTCTCTCCTGCTCACATGTGAGGTAGCCGGGGCTCCTGCTAAAATCCATGCCGTCAGTTTTCATTAATGCCCTGTACACACAGTCGGACATTCCGACCACAAAATCCGTCTGATTTTTTTCCAACGGATTTTGTCCGAAACTTAGAAAATTTGATTGGGCAGGTAGGTGGGACAACAATTGGTCTATCGCATCCCAGAAAAATATAAAATAATTTTAACAGTAGGCCATGATGTGCATAAAACAAAGGCCAGTACCCCTGGGGGATGCTTGGAATAAAGATAGACACTTATGAAAATGTATGCATGTAATAAAGTAAATATTTATTCAAAATATACAAAGTGAACAAGGGAATGCTCAGTAAGGCATGGTATGTTTAACACAGAATAGAATCAATTGATACAATTTATAGCATGTCAAAGGAGCAAAACATACAAAGCATTATGACAAAGATATAAACTTGCTTGGTACATATGGTAAGGAAGATGCCAACATGTTTCGGACTTTGGTCCTTTATCAAGGCAACTGGGTATCCTTTACATTCTCATCTAAATATATGAGAGATCATAAGGTTAATCTCAGTATAGTATAACATATTTATACTGTCAACATATATATTGCTTGGTGTGATTGATATCATAGGTAGATAATCAGTGGGGTACTCACATGTCCTGCCAATGCTCAATTGTATGCCATATGGGGGAGCCACTGAGCGTGGTATCCAGGGTGTCAAAACTAGGAGGTTGATTTCAGCGCCTCCCGGCGCCCGCCTCCTTTAGACACATTAGCCAGCCAGCGCAATGTCTCCAGCTGATGTTACACACCTCTCTTCAGCTGTTGCCCTTTATAAACTCCTCACACTCTGGCCTCAGTACATGCTGCTGACTGACCAGAGATGACCTCTTACTTGCTGTCTATGCTTCATACTCAGGTAAATACATGGCTTACCCTGCTCAGCCATTCATTTTTACTTTAGATACTCTTCCCTCATCACTCTCCTTTTTTCTTTGCCCTACAGTGACACACTGGTTGGCCCACTGTGCCTAATACAGAACTCGGGCTCCCCGCCCCAACCCTGTATCTTGGACCTTGTATTCTGAGGGGGCTTTCAGCAGGCTTCTTATATCTAAGTGGCTAAGCACACTTCGCTTTTACCTCACATATTTTGACACCCTGGATACCACGCTCAGTGGCTCCCCCATATGGCATACAATTGAGCATTGACAGGACATGTGAGTACCCCACTGATTATCTACCTATGATATCAATCACACCAAGCAATATATATGTTGACAGTATAAATATGTTATACTATACTGAGATTAACCTTATGATCTCTCATATATTTAGATGAGAATGTAAAGGATACCCAGTTGCCTTGATAAAGGACCAAAGTCCGAAACATGTTGGCATCTTCCTTACCATATGTACCAAGCAAGTTTATATCTTTGTCATAATGCTTTGTATGTTTTGCTCCTTTGACATGCTATAAATTGTATCAATTGATTCTATTCTGTGTTAAACATACCATGCCTTACTGAGCATTCCCTTGTTCACTTTGTATATTTTGAATAAATATTTACTTTATTACATGCATACATTTTCATAAGTGTCTATCTTTATTCCAAGCATCCCCCAGGGGTACTGGCCTTTGTTTTATGCACATCATGGCCTACTGTTAAAATTATTTGTCCGAAACTTATGTTGCATACACACGGTCGGACAAAGTTGTCGGAAAATCCGATCGTTCCGAACGAGGTGACATACAACACATACGACGGGACTACGTAGAGGCCAGTAGCCAATAGCTTTCGTCTCCAAATTTCTTCTGAGCATGCTTGGCACTTTGTGCGTCGGAATTCTCTACACACGATCGGAAAAAGTCTGATCGGATTTTGTTGTCGGAAAATTTTAGATCCTGCTCTCAAATTTTTTCCGACGGAAATTCCGATGGAAAAGGCCCGCTAGAGCCTACACACGATCGGATTTTCCGACAACATAATCCGATCTGACTTTTTCCATCGGAATATCCGACTGTGTGTACGGGGCATTAGACATTTGTTGGGTTCTTTTTGAGGGTTTTAATGGTTTCCCAGGGGTCTCCCATATGTTTTAAACAGGGGACATGTTAGGGGTCGTGATTTAACAGCTGGAGTTGAGCTGTGAGAGGAGCACTGATAGGACAGTCCTTGGGTGAGGTACTGGAGCAGCATTTGGACTCTTTCCTGAAGAGTCTGGCCAAATGTAGCATGTTAGATTGTGTGCACTACCTACATGTGACCCTGGGAATTAAGATCCTTTTGCTGCTGATACAAATCTGTAGAAAGTTCTCGTATCACATTCTTTCTTCCAAAAGGTCTTTCATGAACATGAATGTCATGGTCTTCATGAACATGAATGTCATGGTCTTCATGAACATGAATGTCATGGTCTTCATGAACATGAATGTCATGGTCTTCATGAACATGAATGTCATGGTCTTCATGAACATGAATGTCATGGTCTTCATGAACATGCCTTCAGTTTTCATTAAGACATTTGTTGAGTTCTTTTTGAGGGTTTTAATGGTTTTCCAGGGGTCTCCCATATGTTTTAAACAGGGGACATTGCAGGGGTTGGGATTTAACAGCTGGAGTTGAGCTGTGAGAGGAGCACTGATAGGACTGTCCTTGGGCGAGGTATTGGAGCAGCATTTGGACTCTTTCCTGAAGAGTCTGGCCAAATGTAGCATGTCTGATTAGGTGCACTACCTACATGTGACAATGGGAATTAAGATCCTTTTGCTGCTGATACAAATCTGTAGAAAGTTCTCATATCACATTCTTTCTTCCAAAAGGTCTTCCATGAACATGAATGTCATGGTCTTCATGAACACAAATGCTCACCTCTTCAAAGCATGCAATGGCTTAAGGAGGAGGGAAGGGAAGAGTAGTAAGAAATTCCCTGTGTTTGCTTACCTTACCTAGAGAATGTTCACAGCAAACAATTGTAAACATTTAACCTAACTGATTGAATCTCGCCTATGGACCAGTTGACTGAAAGGTCACCTTAGACCTACGACTGTTTCCAATTCCAATATCTGGTGTGGATGACCAATGTCTTATGTCTCTGAACTCTGTAAAATATATATTTGTGACTCAAAATCAGTCGGTTTAGAGTTATTTATACTATTATTGAACAACATTTCATGAAAGCTCTCACAAAAAGGAGAAATTCTGTGAAATTGCAGCATGTCGGAGGAAACGGAAATAGAAAAAAAACCCACCTTCTTTTTGAAGTGGTATTGGTGCTTTTTGTTGGGTGTGTTTCACAGAACACATCTGATGATATGATTGAGAAAAGAACAAAAACAATCACGGAAATAATGTATTTTGGTCTCTCTGATCGTTTCCTGAAACTAGAGCGTTCCATGAAGATTGGACCAAGATTTACCTACGTCCCAGGCCCACCCCATAAAACTAAAAGTAACGCGTTTATGTGAAAGAGCTTTTTACATAACATTTGTTAGTGGTAATGAGAAAGTTACACCATGTAGTTAAGGGAGGTGATAGACCAGATGAGTAATATCTTCTAACTTTCTGGCTAGGGCTCCAATAGAAAAAAGAAACAGCTGCTGCCTTGACTTCCAAGAGTTGGCCCACTCAGCCTGTCCTATGCAGGCAAAGGGCTCTTGGGAGATGTTGTTCTGGGGGTCTATTCTATAGAGCAGGGGTCTCCAAACTTTCTAAACAAAGGGCCAGAATATTATCCAAAGACTTTAAGGGGGCCACATTGTGGCCAGCGGGAGTGGAAATGTTCCTGGCATAAGTGAGTAAACATCGGCACGTTTGGTATTAGGAGCCGAAACGGTGCCCCATTGTTGGTGTCAGTGGGAGAACTGGTGCTCCATTGTTGGTGTCAGTGGGAGAACTGGTGCTCCATTGTTGGTGTCAGTGGGAGAACGGGTGCTCCATTGTTGGTGTCAGTTGGCAGAATAGTGTCTCATATCAGTGGAGAGAATAGTGCCCCAAGGGCCAGATAAAGGCAAACAAAGGGCCACATCCGGCCCCTGGGCCACAGTTTGGAGACCACTGCTATAGAGGAAAAGGGAGGTTTGGGGGAACTTTGGGTAATTCCAAGACATGCCCTTTAATTTTTTTTTTTCTGGCAGCTGTTACCACTGTCTGTTGCATAGTAAAAGTAACAGATATGAAGTATATGACTAAAGTAATACCCTTTTTTCATAAAAAAAAAAAAAAGAGGGAAATTAAAACTTTTGCATGAAATTATTTTTAAATGGTATCTATAAAAAAAAAAAAAAAAAAATGATTCAAAGAACAACTTTTTATAATAATTTTATTATAAAAAGTTGTTCTTTGAATCTGTTTTATTTTTTTTACCATTCTTCAATCGAAACATAATAAAAAAAAACTTAGTAGTAACTACAGTTCCTTGTTAAACAAGATTAAGACTCAAATATTGTTAATGTTATGTTAAAATGATAGATTAATCTTTCATCGCTATTAAGGATGCACTGATATATCGGCCGCCGAAAATTATCGTCTGAAAATAGGGTTATGGGCATTTTGCCGACAGGAAAAAAAAGGTGCCGATAATGGCATGCTACGTCCTATTAACGACAATGCAAAATCGTGTTTATTGGCTTCAATGCAAAATTGCGTCCATTGACTTCAATGCAAAATCGTGTCCATTGACTTCAATGCAAAATCGTGTCCATTGACTTCAACGCAAAAGATGCCCCCTATTTACTTCAATGCGAAAACCCCCCCCTGTTGACTTCAATGCAAAATCGTGTCCCAGTGACTTCAATGTAAAATCAAGTCCCATTGACTTTAATGCAAAAACGCATCTCAATGACTTCATTGGAAAAAAAGCCCCCTAAGAGGTTCAATGCAAAATCATGTCCCATTGATTTCAAGGCAAAATTGTGTCCCATTGACTTCAATGCAAAATTGCCTCCCATGCAAAAACGCTAACCACATTAATTAAACTATAGTCCAGAAAGAGGGTTATCAGCGTTTTGCCCCGATAGAAAAAAAAAGGGCCAATGCCATGGCATGCTACGTTCTATTAAAGAGGAAGTAAACCCTGATGGCTTTACTTCCTCTTTATTTCCCTGCAAAGGTAAAGCATAATGTACTTCTATGCATCGCATAGTAGTCCATTATGTGTCACTTACCTGACACAGGAGCCAGCGAAGTCACCGCTGTCCCCTCTTCCACTAAGTGTCCATCTTCCTTCCGGGTATCGCTGCTCCGGCTCTGTGAGTGGCACGTTTGCCTTCGCTTGCGGCGTGCCCAGTGCACCTGCCACAGCGGTGCCCTTTTTTTTGTAAAACATCTCCTTAACCGTGTAGGTTAAGGAGATATTTCTTGGACCTACAGGTAAGCCTTAATCTAGACTTACCTGTAGGTCAAAGTGGTCTGTAAGGGTTTACAACCACTTTAACGTCAATGCAAAATTGCGTCACATTGCAAAAAGGCACCCAGTTGACTTCAATGCAAAAACGCCCCCAATTGACTTAATTTGAAAATTGCCTCTCATTGACTTCAATGCAAAATCGCCTCTCATTTACTTCAATGCAAAATTGCACCCCATTGACTTCAATGCAGAACTGCGTCCCATTGACTTCAATGCAAAAACGCCCCCCTATTGACTTTGATGCAAAATTGTGTCCCATTGACTTCAATGCAAAAATGCCAACCACATTATTTCAATTTTAAAAATGAAAATAAATAAATAAATAAAACCTGTCCATTTCGGCTTTCGGCCAAGTGCATCCTGAATCCATCATTATGAAAAAATAATTTTCATAATTTTCATTTCGGTGCACCACTAATTCATATGTGCATTCTACCCTTTTTTTTTTTTTTTTTTTGCAGTCAGAAATAAAACTCATTAAACCTAACAATGTGAATAAGAACAAGAAGTAGTGTCCTAAACGCTGATATTTGTTCAAATAAATTTCAAGAATATATACGTGTGACATTATGTGTATTGTTTTATTTTGTATGTTCTGTCTACTTTATTATTATTACTTTATTATAATTACATTATTATTATTATCTTTTGTCCAATTTTTCATTTATCGTAGAGGGATTTTTATTTTTTTTGCAATGAAAAGTTTTCTGGAGGAAGCTGTGTTCTACAAACCAATGAACTGGATGAAAAGACAAAGGAATTGGCACTCTGTGTACAACTACAACTCTGTGTAAAAAAGCAGAAGTAATATTAACTTTTGAAAAAAAAAAAAAAAAAAAAGAACTAAAAAACATCACATTTTCCCCCCAGGAAGGAAGCCAAGTGTGACATGGAAAGAAACAATGTTTAAAAAAAAATAAAATGCATTTCCTTCATAGAGGCTGTGTCATTAAAATAAGGGGAATTAACTAAAAATATTTGTAGTGAGTCATACTATTTATTCAGTGCTAACTATATTATGGAAAAATGTTTTGTTTGCATGTGACTGTTTTCCTTTTTTTACTACAATAATATGATAAATAGGGATGAGCTTCGAGTTCGAGTCAAACTCATGTTCGACTCGAACATTGGCTCTTTGCCCGTTCGCCGAATAGCGAACAATTTGGGGTGTTTGCGGCAAATTCGAAAAAGCCGCAAACACCCTGTAAAAGTCTATGGGAGAAATCTAAAGTGCTAATTTTAAAGGCTTATATGCAAGTTATTGTCATAAAAAGTGTTTGGGGACCCGGGTCCTGCCCCAGGGGACACGTATCAATGCAAAAAAAAGTTTTAAAAACCTGACGTTTTTCGGGAGCAGTGATTTTAATAATGTTTAAAGTGAAACAACAAAAGTGTAATATTCCTTTAAATTTCATACCTGGGGGGTGTCTATAGTATGCCTGTAAAGGGGTGCATGTTTTCCGTGCTTAGAACTGTCCCTGCACAAAGTGTCATTTCTGCAGGAAAAAAAGTCGTTTAAAATCACTCGCGGCTATAATGAATTGTAGGTTCCCCAATACAGAGAACAGTCATTGAAAGTCATTGATAAAAAAATAAAAGCGTGGGGGTTCCCCCCAAATTCAATTACCAGGCCCTTCAGGTCTGGTATGGATATTAAGGGAAACCCCACGCTTTTTTTTTTTATCAATGACTTTTAATGACCGTTCTCTGTATTGGGGAACCTACAATTCATTATAGTGAAAGCAAGTGATTTTAAATGACTTTTTTTCCTGCAGAAATGACACTTTGTGCAGGGACAGTTCTAAGCACGGGAAACATGCGCCCCTTTACATGCATACTATACACACCCCCCAGGTATGAAATTTAAAGGAATATTACACTTTTGTTGTTTCACTTTAAGCATTATTAAAATCACTGCGTCAAATAAAATAAAAAATGACGTGGGGTTCCCCCAAATATCCATACCAGGCCCTTCAGGTCTGGTATGGATTTTAAGGGGAACTCAACGCCAAATAAAAAAAAAAAATGGCGTGGAGTTCCCCCCAAAAATCCATACCAGACCCTTTATCCGAGCATGCAACCTGGCAGGCCGCAGGAAAAGAGGGGGGGACGAGAGAGCCGCCCCCCTCCTGAACCGTACCAGGCCACATGCCCTGAAATCACATTCCAGAGTCTATAGACTCAATTCCTTACTGGAATTTCCTGACATTATTTACTAATATATATATATATATATATATACTACTGATGTTTTATCAGAGATACAAGTGCATGAAAACATTTTTTAGAAGTGCTCAACTGCAAGATAAATGAGGGAAGTGAAGGTATTTGAATTATGGGATAGTCTGGATCCTAATTCAGTAAAAATGGGTAAGACGCACATAGAAGTTATAACGGAGCTCCATGCGGAACAGAATTAACCAGACATGCCAAGGGTACACATACCTCTATGAGTGTTCCACATCATATGGCAGAAACAGCCCCAGAGGGCTCATGCCAGTTGTGGGGTGTACCCAATCATGTGCAAGGGAATGCAAAAAAAAGATTTCTGTTGGCATATAACCAGCTGTTAGAAGTGACTCCTTCGCTTTATAAAACTGGAACTTTACCCCTGCCCATGAATTTTAATTTCCATATACCATACTGTACACTCACCGGCCACTTTATTAGGTACACCTGTTTAATTGCTCGGTAACACAAATTGCTAATCAGCCAATCACATGGCAGCAACTCAATGCATTTAGGCATCTAGACGTGAGGAAGACAACTTGCTGAAGTTCAAACTGAGCATCAGAATGGGGAAGAAAGGGGATTTAAAGAGGAAGTAAACCCTGGTGGGTTTTACTTCCTCTTTATTTCCCTGCAAAAGTAAAGCATAATGAACTACTATGCATCGCATAGCAGCCCATTATGTGTCACTTACCTGAAAACCGAAGCCTGCAATGTAACTGTTGTCCCTATTAGCAGGGAGCGTCCATCTTCTACCCCTCTTCCTTCCAGGGCGACAAACTCCGGCTTTGTGACTGTCCGGAGTCGCGTGACGTCACATTGCGCATGCGTGCGGGAGCCGCCAGTCGCGGCATGACCCCTTTTAGAAACGGCACGATCTGCCCTTTCTAGTCATCAGCGTTTGGCTTTTTCATAAATATCTCCTAAACGGTGGAGGTTTAGGAGATATTTCCAGCACCTACAGGTAAGCCTTAATATAGGCTTACCTGTAGGTGAAAGTGATTGTACAGGGTTTACAACCCTGGCATAGTTGTTGGTGTCAGACAGGCTGGTCTGAGTATTTAAAAAACTTCAACTACTGGGATTTTCACACACAACCATCTCTCGGGTCCGAAAAAGAGAAAATATCCAGTAAGCGGCAGTTGTGTGGAGGAAAATGCCTTGTTGATGTCAGAGGTCAGAGGCGAGGCAGACTGGTTGGAGATGATAGAAAGGCAACAGTAACTCAAAAAAACACTCGTTATACCCAAGGTATGCAGAATACCATCTCTGAATGCACAACACATGGAACCTTGAAGCAGATGGGCTACAACAGCAGAAAGCCACACCAAGTGCAGCTCCTGTCAGCTAAGAACAGGAAACTGAGGATACAATTTGCAATGGATCACCAAAAATGTAATAATAGAAGATTGGAAAAACATTGCCTGGTCTGATAAGTCTCAATTTCAGCTGCGACATTCAGATGGAGGGTCAGAATTTGGTGTAAACAACATGAAGACATGGATCCATCCTGCCTCGTATCCACAGTTCAGGCTGGTGGCGATGGTATAATGGTGTGGGGGGTATTTTCTTGGCACACTTTGGGCCCCTTAGTACCAACTGAGCATCGTTTAAACCCCACGGCCTACCTGAGTATTGGTGCTGACCATGTCCATCCCTTTATGACTACAGTGTCCCCATCTTATGATGGCTCCTTCCAGCATGTCACAAAGCTCCAATCATCTCACCACTGGACAATGAGGTCACTGTACTCCAATGACCTCCACACTCACCAGATCTCACCACTGGACAATGAGGTCACTGTACTCCAATGATCTCCACTCACCAGATCTCACCACAGGACAATGAGGTCACTGTACTCCAATGGTCTCCACTCACCAGATCTCATCCAATAGAGCACCTTTGGGTGAGGTGTGAGGTGGTGGAACGGGAGATTCGCATCATGGATGTGCAGCCAACAAATCTGCAGCAACTACGTGATGCTATCATGTCACTATGGACCAAAATCTCTGAGGAACGTTTCCAACACCTTGTTGTATCTCTGCCATGAAGAATGAAGGCAATTCTGAAGGCAAAAGGGGGTCCAACCCAGTACTAGAAAGGTGTACCTAATAAAGTGGCTGGTGGGCATATAATTAGATATACCGTATATACTCGAGTATAAGCCGAGTTTTTTATACTCGAGTCAAGCACTTTTCTGCAGCAAAGAATGACATTTTCTGACCCGACTTTGGGGCCCTGTATCCTGGGGCCACTTGGTGCTAGGAACCCCAAATTTGGTGTGCAAACCCAATAGAACTAGCACTACAACATATCCATATAGAGATACGGGGCCCCAAAGTCGGTTCGGAGAATGTCATTCTCTGCTGCAGAAAAGTGCTTGACATTTTCCAAACCGATTTTGGGGCGCCATATTTTGGGGCCACTTGGTGATAGGAACCCTATCTTTGGATATGTTGTAGTAGTAGTTACACTGGGTTTGGACACCAGATTTGAAAATCCGGGGCCCCAAAGTCGGTCAACTGTGTCCATCTGCAGCAATGTCATTTCGAGACCCTTTGGGTCCAGAGACCCCAAATTTTGACTGCAGCTACGGGGGCATCTAGGAACTCATAATTACCAAGTTCGGAGGACCTATGGCTGCAAATGGGCACAGTGAGGCATGCAAATGGGCATTGTTCACCCTCTTTTCCACTTACAGTAGCTGCGCATTTCTCACCCTAGGCTTATACTCGAGTCAATAAGTTTTCCCAGTTGTTTGTGGTAAAATTAGGTGCCTCGGCTTATATTCGGGTTGGCTTATACTCGAGTATATACGGTATATATTCATGGCATTTTATTTGCAAGCCTTGTCTAATGGAGTTCCCTTAAAATTTTAATATAAAATAAAATAAACATAGTTCTGTTTGTGAAACGAATTTGATAATATTTCCATATTTTCAGTTTTTCTCCGGGTTTGGCCTGTAACCGCCGTAACAATATTACGTATAAACGGTTGGAATGTACAACAATTAGCAGCCAGACATCAATCAATACACATAATGGGAAATCAGGCTTTGCTGCCTACAGCCAGCGATAACATTGAACATCCCCAGAAGCGATCTTTGTTTTCAATCGTTGACCGTTTGGTAATTTATTGACCACCTTCCAAAACTCCAGCTATTTATTTTCCTGACCCCTCTCTTGATTTCTATCACAGCAATCAAAAGGATAATGGTGACGGTTGAGCGGCTGAACGGAAGGCAAGTCCTGCCAGTTTCTCTCCATGGGGTCTGGAGGAGGTTTTCGAGTATCCGGACCTCTAATCCTCGCCCCCCCCCCCTTTTTAAACGCTGGCCTTAGCTCTCCGGGGAGGTGTGAGGCATCCCCCGCCTCTCATCAAATGCTTCTTTAGTTTTCCGGCTGATCCTATCAATGGCATTAAAGGCTAAGTTCACCTTTGCAAAAAGAAAAATAATAATAATAATAATAATGCACCCATGTTTGCAGGAAAAAAAAGGTGCATTTATTTTTATTGTTGCAAATGAGCTTGCGAAGCATTGCAGCCGTGATTATTGCGCTCCGAGTGCAATGCCAGGACCCTGAAGACTCTTCCTCTGCGCCGAGTTATGGAGATTCAATAGGGACTTTTTCACATAAGCGGCATGGCTTTGAAAAGTGATCCACTGTGCTAGGGCGGTATAGCATTGGATGGCGGCTATTCAGGAGGTGGTCCTGCTGTCTCCTTAATGCATGTTCTTTTTTTTTTTTTCTTAGTCCCAAGGGCAAATGTGTAAAAAATACTAAACCCCAAACCAAGCGTTTAGCTTGCAGTTGCGGAACGCTCCCATTGACCCCAATAGGCGGCGTACAATATAGGCCAGTGATGGCGAACGTGTGGCAGGCGTGCCGCTGCCGGAACGCCGAGCCTTCTCTGTGGGCACGTCGTGACTACAGTCATACACTGTAGTCACGGCGTCCGCTCCCGCGGACTACATCTCCCACAGTTCTCTGGGGAGAACCCTCCCCAGAGAACACTGAAGCCACGCCCCCCGCTCTCAATCATCTGACGCACCTGCGTGGGTATCACCTGACACACGGACACCACAGGAGCGACTGGAGTGAACGGAGCGACTGGGGACTGACCCCACATCGACCCCACACTTATTTAAGTAAGCTTTATAACCTATTGCCGACCGGGCCATAGCCAAAAGATGGCTACAGCACGGTCGGCTTATTCTGGGAGGGCGTCCATGGACGTCCTCCCAGAGAATCTTGCTCCCGCGCACCCTACAGTGCGAGGGGAGAGGGGAAGAGAGAGAGATGCAATGCTCTGCAGTGCTCTGCCCATACTATGCAATGCTGCGCAATACTCTGCCCATGCTGTGCAATACTCTGCCCATACTGTGCATTACTCTGCCCATACTGTGCAATACTCTGCCCATGCTGTGCAATACTCTGCCCATGCTGTGCAATACTCTGCCCATGCTATGCAATACTCTGCCCATACTGTGCAATACTCTGCCCATGCTGTGCAATACTCTGCCCATGCTGTGCAATACTCTGCCCATGCTATGCAATACTCTGCCCATACTATGCAATACTCTGCCCATACTATGCAATACTCTGCCCATGCTGTGCAATACTCTGTCCATACTGTGCAATACTCTGCCCATGCTGTGCAATACTCTGCCCATGCTGTGCAATACTCTGCCCATGCTGTGCAATACTCTGTCCATACTGTGCATTACTCTGCCCATGCTGTGCAATACTCTGCCCATGCTATGCAATACTCTGCCCATACTATGCAATACTCTGCCCATACTATGCAATACTCTGCCCATGCTGTGCAATACTCTGTCCATACTGTGCAATACTCTGCCCATGCTGTGCAATACTCTGCCCATGCTGTGCAATACTCTGCCCATGCTGTGCAATACTCTGTCCATACTGTGCATTACTCTGCCCATGCTGTGCAATACTCTGCCCATGCTGTGCAATACTCTGCCCATGCTGTGCAATACTCTGCCCATGCTGTGCAATACTCTGCCCATGCTATGCAATACTCTGCCCATGCTGTGCAATACTCTGCCCATGCTGTGCAATACTCTGCCCATGCTGTGCAATACTCTGCCCATGCTATGCAATACTCTGCCCATACTATGCAATACTCTGCCCATACTATGCAATACTATGCAATACTCTGCCCATACATGTTTAATGGAAAGCTCTGTTATTGTGTTTTTCTTTTTAAACAAAAGCTGTTAATTAGTTTGAAAAACTGTACGAATTGTTTTTTTCTAAACTAAAACCTCGTTATTCAGGTTTAATTGCAGTGTTGGCACTTTGAAAAAAATAAGTCGTTTTGGTTTGCAGTTTGGGCACTCGGGCTCAAAAAGGTTCGCCATCACTGATATAGGCGAAGAACATTTGACCATCAGAGGGAATAATATGAGGAAGGTGTCTACTAAGTGTATGGAGATTCCTATACTCACCATCGACAGGATAATGAATCATCTCCTGTAGAGGGAACTGCTATAAAGAATTGAGAATGTTGCAGAAGCAGAACTTTTGGTGATGTATACAAGGTTTCAGTGTCTTTTGTCTTTCCAACATTGGGGTTGATGTGCTAAAACTGGAGAGCGCAAAATCTGGTGCCGCTCTGCATGGTAGCCAATCAGCTTCTGACTTCAGCTTGTTCAATTAACCACATCACACCCGGCCTATAACAAAATGACGGCCAGACAGTGGCCTCTCCCGTTCTGACTGAACATCATATGACGTCCTTCAGAGCAAGCCGCTCGTGCATGCCCCCCGGGGGCACGCAGCGATCGGCAGGACAGTGTGTCGCTCGGACACACCCTATGATGTGGCCTATGACGTAGGCTCTTTACCATGTGATCAGCTGTGTCCAATCACAGCTGATCACAGCAAAACTAGAAAGTGATAGAGCGTGAGTAGAGGAGAACCAATAAGCCGCTCTCCTGACGGAGGGGTTCTCTACTGATAATCAGTGCAGTGATTATCAGTGCAGCCCCATCAGCAATGTCCACCAGTGATGCCCACTAGTGCCCAACAGTGATGCCCACCAGTGATGCCAATCAGTGCCCATCAGCGATGCCAATCAGCGCCCATCAGTGATGCCTGTCAATGCCTCCTCATCAGTGCCGCCTATCAATTCCATCTATTTGTGCCCATCAGTGTCGCCAATCATTGCTGCCTATCAGTGCCCATAAAGGCTGCCCATCAGCGCCATCTATCAGTGTCCATCATTGCTGCCTATCAGTACCCATAAAGGCTGCCCATCAGTGCCACCAATCAGTGCCCATCAGTACTGCATATCAGTACCGCCTATCAGTGCCCATCATTGCTGCCTATCACTGCCCATAAAGGCTGCCCATCAGAGCCACCTATCAGTGCCCATGAGTGCTGCATATCAGTGCCCATCAGTGCAGCCTATCAGTGCCCATCATTGCTGCCTATCAGTGCCCATAAATGCTGCCCATCAGTGCCACCTATCAGTGCTGCCTATCAGTGCCCATCAGTGCTGCATATCAGTGCCGCCTATCAGTGCCCATCAGTGCTGCACATCAGTGCCACCTATCAGTGCCCATCATTGCTGCCTATCAGTGCCCATAAAGGCTGCCCATCAGTGCCACCTATCAGTGCTCATCAGTGCTGCATCTCAGTGCCGCATATCAGTTCCCATCAGTGCTGCATATTCGTGCCTCCTCATCGGTGCCCATCAGTGCCGCCTCATCAATGCTCCTCAGTGCAGCCTCATCAGTGCACATCAGTGAAGGAGAAAACGTACTTATTTACAAAAAAAACTGAAACAAATCCACCGTTTGTTTTCAAATTCTTTTTTTATTTGTTAAGCAAAAAATAAAAAACCCCAGTGGTGAATAAATGCCACCAAAAGAAAGCTCTATTTGTCTAAAAACAGAAATGGTAAAAATGTTGTTTACATACAGCATTGCATGACTGCGTAATTGTCATTCAATGTGTGACACATTCAATGTGTGACAGCGCTGAGAGCTGAAAATTGGCCTGGGCAGGAAGTGGGTGAAAGTACCCAATATTGAAGTGGTTAAGCTTTGACAAAGAAGCCTGGAAGCTGATTTCTATGCAGAGCTGCACCAAGTTTTGCACTCGCCAGTTTTAGTAAATCAACCCCATTATATCAATTCTGTATAGCAGTTCACTCTCTGGTGTGGCGGATTCAGTACATCTAAATACGTATTTACTATGATCATCAGCTCCATCTAGTGGTCAAAATACTGTATTTTCCTGATTCACTACATTCTTATAAATAAAATAAAAATTTGAACCGGAGAGAAAATAGCCTATTAACATTAATTTTGCCCCTAAATGCACATGGGGAATGTACATGCAGTTTTACAGAATCACACTCCCTAAAGCTGGTCATAGATTAATCAAAAATTTGTCCAGTTCAGCAGGGACTGATCGAATTTCGATCCATCTATGGGCATTCCCGCTAGACAGAAGTTGATGTAAAGTTTGACTTCTGTTGAATGGAAATTTTTTCCCAATCAGCCGACTACAGCCAATCAGGTGTGTGTATTCTTGTATTCTAACAGTGGAGGAGTCCCCGTGTTTTTTTTTTTTCTTTTGATCAGCCAATTGGCTGATTGAAAAAATAAAGATCCATCTATGGCCAGCCTTATGCCCCGTACACACGGTCGGATTTTCCAACAGAAAATGTCCTATCGGACAATGTTGTCGGAAATTCCGACCGTGTGTAGGCTCCATCGGACTTTTTCCGTCGGATTTTCCGACGGACAAAGTTTTATCTCCTGCTCTCAAATTTTCCGACAACAAAATCCTATCGGACTTTTTCCGATCGTGTGTAGCGAATTCCGACGGACAAAGTGCCACGCATGCTCAGATCACATTACAAGACCAAAGCTATTGGCTACTAGCCTCTACGTAGTCCCGTCGTACGCAACAAATGTCACCACGTTCAGAATGATCGGATTTTCCGACAACTTTGTCCGACCGTGTGTATGCAACACCAGTGTCAGACAAAATCCATCCGAAAAAAAACGATGGATTTTGTGGTCGGATTTTCCGACCGTGTGTACGGGGGCATTAGTGTACAGTGCCGAGGTCTCCCTTATATTATTTCCTCTTCTGGCCTATAATGTTAAGCTATTTTCTCTGTTGGTTGAATGTTCTTCATCTCATCTGGTTGAAGTTCCTAAAGTCGTATTAAACCTAAAACCAAAAATGTATTACAGAGCAGCTCACTAATCGTTAGATGTGGTGGCTGTATTTTTTTCCCCCCTCTGTTTTCACCTGGTGATCTGACCAGTAACACACCTCCTGTATTAGTGAGACACAACTCTGGAGCAATGAGCAGAGGAGGCACAGCAGACAGCAGCCTGGTCAGTCCGGGGCGGGGGGGGGGGGGGGATAAATGCATTAGCAGATTTAGATGCACTAGCAAACTGAAGCCAAACTGCAGCTCAAACTTCATAATCAGTTATTTCCTTTTGGGGTAAAGATTTTAAATAAAAGATGATCATTTTAATCGCCCTCTATGGTTTGTCTCATCCTTGTAATCTGATGCATTATGCTTGGGAGCTTGAGCTTTTGAAAAACAACAGACTTGCTGGCTGGATCACCAGATGAAAATAGAAGACAGAAAGCCTAAAAAAAGGAAACAAATGCAGCCATCAAATCTAATGCCCCGTACACACGGTCGGAAAATCCGACCACAAAATCCATCGGATTTTTTCCGACGGATTTTGTCCAACACTGGTGTTGCATACACACGGTCGGACAAAGTTGTCGGAAAATCCGATCATTCTGAACGTGGTGACGTTTGTTGCGTACGACGGGAGTACGTAGAGGCTAGTAGCCAATGGCTTTGGTCTTCTAATGTGATCTGAGCATGCGTGGCACTTTGTCCGTCGGAATTCGCTACACACGATCGGAAAAAGTCCAATAGGACTTTGTTGTCGGAAAATTTGAGAGCAGGAGATAAAACTTTGTCCGTCGGAAAATCCGACGGAAAAAGTCCGATGGAGCCCACACACGGTTGGAATTTCCGACAACATTGTCCGATAGGACATTTTCCGTCGGAAAATCTGACCGTGTGTATGGGGCATAAGAGTTGGTAAGCTGCAATATAATAAATGTTTGATTTTGGCTTTAATACCGCTTTAAAGTGGTTCTAAAGTCTCAAGTTTTTTTTTTTTTACCTTCATGCATTCTATGCATGAGGGTAAAAAAAAAACCTTCTATGTGCAGCTCCCTAACACTTGTTCCATTTTTGGGTGGAACTCCGCTTTAAGTTACGTGGTCAGCCAGTGGTTAAATAGTACTTTTTTTTTTTTTTTAACTAAACCGTGTACAAAAATTATTTCCCCATAGTCACTGAACAAAATATAATTCCCCCAAACATTTTTTTTTTTTTAATAAAAAAATGAGTTATACCCGTGCAACTCACAAGCGGACATAAAAATAGTCAAATAACAAAAATGTAAATAAAAAAAAAAAAAAAGTGGAAATTGTTCTTTTTTTTTTTTTAAATACACCTACTTCTCCTTTTTTTTCAAAGTTTTGTTCACACATGGAAACTCCTATGTAAAAATAGATAAACTTTTTTTTTTCTCTCGTTTTCCTGTTTTGCTGCAGATCGATAGATTTTCTGTGGTCGCTGGTTGTTTCATTTACTTGTTCAACGAAACTCAGAATAAAAAAAAAAAAGTATTTTTTTTTTTTTAATACGATGCTGAAAGTATTATAAAACAGTTCAGTAAATCCACAGTTGGCGTTGAGCTGCTGTTATGTTGTATGAGTCAAGCCGTGTCATATAGATGAATGCAGCGGAATATCCACGGCTACATGGTGCGAGACAAAGGCGGAGAGAAGCAACCCAATTATTTGGAGATATTTGCTGTGTAAATACTTTAAATGTTACATTTACAGGAAATTCTGAGAAAAGTTGCAATTCCTGAAGTACGAAGAATGTATCACTTTGGTAAACATTTTTATTTTTAGTTCATCTGAAGTCTACAAAGAGAAATATTTTATTAAATGCAGAAACAAATATTGTTTTTTCTTGTGCAAACTTCCAGTAAAATCTACAATATATACAGTGGGGCTGATTTACTAAAACTGGAGATTCACACATAAGAGAACCCAGCCTTAAAGTGGATGTAAACCCAATACCCAATACAATAAGGCCTCATGCACACGGACGTTTTAAAAAACGGGCTGTAAAGCTAGGTCGGACGCCTGGAAAAAGCAGCCTAAAAAAACTTGACTTTTACCGCGTTTTGCATTGGCGTTTTTGCACGTTTTTGTGCGTTTTTTAGCGTCAGTGTTCATTAGCGTTTTACACATCTCTAATTTCCTATACAGGGATTACAGTGTCCAATCAACTTTTTGCAGCAAGAAAACGCTGCAGCTCAAAAACGCCGGTGCGCGTTTTTGCGCGATTCGCGTTTTTACAGCTCTAGCGCCGCGCCACGGAACGCACTGGTCCTGGGTTTTTTTTACAGCTTAAAAACGCCTATGCCATTTGCAGCTCAAAAACGCCTAGGTGGGCATGAAGCCATAGACTAACATGGACAGGCGTTTTTAAGCTGCAAAAAACGCTCAAAAACGCGGCTGCAAAAACGTCCGTGTGCACGAGGCCTAAGATTTCCTTTCATTTGAGCCCAGTCTTGCCACACAGAGTTACCCCAGCCCTGAGAAATCCTCTTTTATTGTTCAGTTAGAAAAATCTTGACAAAGTGCTGGGAACGTTGTCAAAAACGCCCCCTTGCTGCGAGTGACAGGTGATTTACATATCTCATGCACTAGCCTGAGGCAGGCACATCCTGTGTAATTATAAAAAGTGAGAAATCCACCCCTCCCCCACATCACAAATCGTGGTTATGGAAAGGAATGTTATCTGTGATCAGGTGACCTCAGACACACACACTGCACTATAACAATCATCAGATCACTGGATGTTCTACTCTGCCCAACTCTGACTACATACATCTCCCCTATATTCTTCTTGCTGTTCACTCGAGAATACATTTTCTTTCACTCTGGTCTGTGGATCTGTGGTCTGTGCCTGTCTCAGGCTAGTGCATGAGATATGTAAATCACCTGTCACTCACAGCAAGGGGGCGTTTTTTTGACAAAGTTTTCAGCACTTTGTCAAGATATTTGTAACTGAACAATAAAAGAGGATTTCTCATGGCTGGAGTAAATCTGTGTGGCAAGACTGGGCTCAAATGAAAGGAAATATTATTCTCTACATTATGACGTCAAAAAAAAAAAAAAAAATTGGGGGGTTTACATCCACTTTAATATGGTTGTATAAGGCTCAAGGTTTTTTACCTTCATGGTATGTACAGCACCCCCCCCCCCCCTACATAGTTACATAGTAGGTGAGGTAGAAAAAAGACACAAGTCCATCAAGTCCAACCTATGTGTGTGATTATATGTCAGTATTACATTGTATATCCCTGTATGTTGCGGTCATTCAGGTGCTTATCTAATAGTTTCTTGAAACTATCGATGCTCCCCGCTGAGACCACCGCCTGTGGAAGGGAATTCCACATCCTTGCT
Organism: Lithobates sylvaticus; assembly: GCA_028564925.1. Lineage (NCBI taxonomy): Eukaryota > Metazoa > Chordata > Amphibia > Anura > Ranidae > Lithobates > Lithobates sylvaticus. The sequence continues at coordinate 43,098,872 of CM053030.1, forward strand.
GCTCTTACAGTAAGGAACCCTCTACGTAGTTTAAGGTTAAACCTCTTTTCTTCTAATTTTAATGAGTGGCCACGTGTCTTATTAAACTCCCTTCTGCGAAAAAGTTTTATCCCTATTGTGGGGTCACCAGTACGGTATTTGTAAATCAAAATCATATCCCCTCTCAAGCGTCTCTTCTCCAGAGAGAATAAGTTCAGTGCTCACAACCTTTCCTCATAACTAATATCCTCCAGACCCTTTATTAGGTTTCGCTCCATTTCCAGTACATCCTTCCTGAGGACTGGTGCCCAGAACTGGACAGCATACTCCAGGTGAGGCCAGACCAGAGTCTTGTAGAGCGGGAGAATTATCGTTTTATCTCTGCAGTTGATCCCCTTTTTAATGTATGCCAATATTCTGTTTGCTTTGTTAGCAGCAGCTTGGCATTGCATGCCATTGCTGAGCCTATCATCTGGTCCTTTTCCATCCTAGATTCCCCTAATACAGGGGTCTCAAACTGGTGGCCCTCCAGCTGTTGCTAAACTACAAGTTCCATCATGCCTCTGCCTATGACAGTCATGCTTGTAACTGTCATCCTTGCAATGCCTCATGGGACTTGTAGTTTCGCAACAGCTGGAGGGCCACCAGTTTGAGACCCCTGCCCTAATACTTATCTGAGCCCCCTCTTGATCCAGCAATGTCCACGAGTGCCTTGCCTCTCCGGGGACTTGCACTTCTGCATGGCTTTTGGCAGCAATCTGTCAATCACAGCCAGTGAGCCAATCAGGAGATGGATGGGGCGGGGCCAAGCTGCGGATCCATGTGTGTATGGACACACAGAGTCGCGGGTCATGGGCGAGCCTGCTTGGGTGCCCCCACAACATGCTGCTTGCTGTGGGGTAACCTGGCAGGAGGGAGGGGCCAGGAGTGCCAGCCTGGGACCTGAGAAGAGGAGGATCTGGGCTGCTCTGTGCAAAACCATTAACAGAGCAGGTAAGTATAACATGTTATTTTAAAAAAAACACAAGGCTTTAAAATCACTTTAACCGCATCTGATTTGCATAACATGTGAATCAGACTGGCCTGCAATGGAGGCGGTTCACAGATGTCCATGGCAGCCGCGGCCCGTCTCTGAAAAGGGTCCTGTGTGATTTTGGGTCCGGTTCAGGTGCGAATTCAAGTAAAAATTTGCACCTGAATCGCACCTAAACCGGTGAACAAAACCACACCGGACACCAGACTGTAAACCGCAGCCGGACATGTGTGAACCTAGCCTAAAGGTGCCTGATTACATATACAACATTATTATTTCAACAATTCATTTAAATTCATATAAAAAAAAAAAAAATGTAATATGACATAGCCCAACATGGCTTCCTTTGTACATTCAAAAATATATTATATAAAAGTTTTGCAATTTTGTCTCACAGCTTGTTGTTTATCTTCTCACCCTACTATATACAACTTGTCTCCATTATTGTGTTCAGACCAGCTACTAGAAATTCTAGATGCACTGGCAGGGGGGACTTCAACAATTTTAACACAACTGGTTTCTTGGGTCCCAAATATCCCACTTCTTCCGGTTCCATGAAACTTTGTAGAGTTATCACAAATACAGGGATGAGGGCCAAAAATTAACATTTAGAGGGTCTAGTTCAGGGATCTTGGCATCCCAAGTATAGCCCTTTGATTGCCTTTATCCAGCCCTTGGGGCAGGACTCCTTCCACTGATACGTGACACTATCCCCCCACTGACACCAACAATGGGGTACTATTCCCCCCACTGAAACCAGAGATGGGGAGCTAACTCTTCCACTGACACCAATTATGGGGCACTATTCCTCCCACTGACACCAACAATGAGGTACTATTCCTCCCACTGACACCAACAATGGGGTACTATTCCCCCCACTGACACCAACAATGGGGTACTATTCCTCCCACTGACACCAACAATGGGGTACTATTCCTCCCACTGACACCAACAATGGGGTACTATTCCTCCCACTGACACCAACAATGAGGTGAGGAACTAATTATCCCACTGCAACCAACAAATGGGCACTATTCCTTCCACTGACACTAATGATGTCATTTTTTCTTACTCCCACTGACCACCAAGCCTATGGCATTAAAAGAGGGGAGAAAGGGGCAGGCGGGACTTTTAAGGTACCAGACGGTAGAATAAACAATCAATTTAGAAAACTAAAAATTTTATTTAAACTATTTTTTAAAATTGCTGTAAACATTTACAAGAATCTTGTATCATTTCTTTGGACATATACAACCACTTCTTACATGTTTCACTCAGAAAGGCTTCCTCAGGAGTTTTTTTGGAAGTGTTGCATGAAGTAATATATACTATAAGAGAAACAACAATTGTAAATGAATGTGCTTGAAAATTGCCATGAATAAAATCATATAGCGTGTCGATACCTATATATATATTGTTGTAATAGAATAATCATACAGATTACATTTTATACAAAATAAGGATGAACTCAGAATGAGTGCCTACTGGATGCTTGTATTCATGAAGTATTCATTTTGATTCATAAACTGAAGCCAGGATTTACAAAAAGTTAACCAGAGAGAGAGGATAAATTGAATCAAACGTATTTGTATAAATCAAAGTAATCTTATGAGGGGTAGAATAGTATATAGGGCAAAACATTTACCTTGATTCTAGACAATAAGGAAAGTGGAACCAATTTAATCTTCCATCCCTAAATTGAAGGGATGATCTGATGGTTTTTCTATTTGTTTCATCAAATCATCCCTTTAATTTAGGGATGGAAGATTCAGCTGGTTCCACTGTTCTTTTTGTCTAGAATCATCATTATTTTGTATAAAATGTAATCTGTAAAATTATATGATTATTCTATTACAACAATATATATAGGTATGTCTCATCGACATGCTATACGATTTTATTCATGGCAATTTTCAAGCACAATCATTCACAATTGTTTCTCTTATAGTATATATTACTTCATGCGACACTTCCAAAAAAAACTCCTGAGGAAGCTCTTCTGAGCGAAACATGTAGAGTAAGAAGTGGTTGTATATGTCCTAAGAAATGATATGAGATTCTTGTAAATGTTTACTGCGATTTTAAAGAATTGTTTAAATAAAATTTATATTTTTCTAAATTGATTGTTTATTCTACCCTCTGGTACCTTAAAAGTCCCGCCTGCCCCTTTCTCCCTTCTTTTTGTTCAAATGGGATGTGGTACCAAACTCTGATCTCTTATCACGCAGCTCTTAAATATAAGTCTATGGCATTGTTTACTTCCACTGATGCCAGGGCATTTTCTACTCCCACTGGCTACAGTTTGGCCCTCCTAAAGCTTGAAGGGCAGTAAACTGGCCTTTTGTTTTGAAAGTTTGGAGACCTCTGGTCTAGATGGTGTCCCCTTTAAAAGAGGAGATTTATTGGACATTCTGTCCACCCTCCTCTAATGGCTCATGATGGACTGTGGTCCTTGGTTTGTATTGTCTCTACATGCACTCCTATACCATACATAATCATTTAAAAGACATAACATTCATGACCATGAAAGTTCTAATACTGGATGAAACTTTTCCTAGACCATGGACATTATAAGCCAGATTTTTTTCCAACTAAGGACAACATTAACAATGGGAAATGAGTTTGTTCAGATAAGAATTGAGAAACATTATTCATCCTTCGCCTTCAATTTTTCTCTTCTCTGCGGTCAAAAATGATCATCAATTTACCCCCCACATAAATCCTATTTTGTATGCACTGTACAGAAACCTTGGTTTGTACTGTTCTGTCAATACACTTCTTCTATACCATACATAACCATTTAAAAGACAGAATGTTCATGACCATGAAAGTTCTAATTCCAGATGAAACTTTTCCCCGACAATGCACAATACAGTAAGTATGATTTTCTTCCCATTAACAGTAATGCCCCGTACTCACGGTCGGAAATTCCGACCACAAAATCCGTCTGATTTTTCCGACGGATTTTGTCTGACACTGGTGTTGCATACACACGGTCGGACAAAGTTGTCGGAAAATCGATCATTCTGAACGTGGTGACGTTTGTTGCGTACGACGTAACTACGTAGAGCAGGGGTCTTAAACTGGCGGTCCTCCAGCTGTTGCGAAACTACTTTTTTAACCACTTCCAGCAAAAGCCAATTCTGGCATTCCTCTCCTACATGTAAAAAATCATTTTGTTGCTTGAAAATTACTGAGAACCTCAAACATTATATAAATATATAATATAATATATATAATATATTATATTATAATATATAAATTGTAATGGCCACCATTTTACTCCCTGGTGGTCTCCCAAAAAAAAAAAAAAAAAAAAAAAAAAAAAAAATATATATATATATATATATATAATATATATATATATATATATATATATATATATATATATATATATAAATATATATATATATATATATATATATATATATATATATATCGATATCTATATCTATAGATATATATAATATATAATATATATATATATATATATATTATATATATATATATATATATATATATATATATATATATATATTGATATTTATATATATAATATATATAAATATTGATATTTATATATATCAAAATTATAAATAAATATATATATATATATATATATATATATATATATATATATATATATATATATATATATATATATATATATATATATATATATATAATTTATTTTTTTTTTTGGAGACCACCATGGAGTAAAATGGTGGGCATTACAATTCTTTATGTCACACGATATTTGAACAGCAATTTTTCAATGAATCATGAATTAAAAAAAAACTCAATACAATATTTACTCCAATTTTTTTATATAATGTGAAAGATGATGTTACGCCAAATAAATAGATACCTAGCATGTCACGCTTTAAAATTGCGGCTTGCTCTCGCTCTGACGTTCGCTGCGATACCTCACATGTGTGGCTTGAACGCCGTTTATTTACGCATGCTTTTGCTTCTGCATGCGAGCACAAGGGGATGGGGGCGCTTTAAAAAAATATTTTATTTATTGTTATTTTATTTGTATTTTTTTATTTTTACACCTTCCCTTTAATTTTTTTGTTTTTTTGATCACTTTTATTTCTGTTCCAAGAAATGTAAACATCCCTTCTAATAGGAATAGGGCATGACAGGTCCTCTTTACAGAGAGATCTGGGGTCTTTAAGTCTCCACATTTCTTCTCTATGCTGGTGGAAAGCCTGAGATCAAAAAAACAAAAATCAATCTCAGGCTTTCCAGCAAAAAAAAAAACAGCAGTGTTTACATCTGCCAGCGCTGGAAGTGACGTCATGACATCGATTTTGGCCTCTGGGGGTCATAGAGATGGTTGGGGACCATCTGGTCTATGGCCAGCTCTATGGTAAACCACCACGATATATATATATATATATATATATATATATATATATATATATATATATATGCGCTCGCAGTTCACCCAGCTGTGTTAGAAAAGCTAATGAATATTCGCTTTCCTAACACTGAACTACCTCTCTGCCAATCAGGTGCTCGGGTCTGTTACCTGTCACCAGATTGGCTGAAACGACAGACGCCGCTATTAGATGCCTAACAGGAGGAGAGGACGGGAGATGAGGCCGGCAGGAGACGCACGAATGACCCCACTCGTCATCGCCACCCGCTGCCCCACCAAGACAGGGTAAGTTCCGGGCAGACGGCAAGCGGGCGTGGGTCACACTAGCGGCATTCAAGGGCACACTGGCAGCATTTGATGGGCACACTGGCAGCATTTTATGGGCACACTGGCAGCATTTGATGGGCACAAAAGCAGCGTTTGATGGGCACACTGGCAGCGTTTCATGGGCACAGTGGCAGCGTTTGATGGCCAGTGGCTGCAATTGATGTTTTTTTTTTTTTTCAAAAAATGTTGTGACCCCCCCCCCCCCCCCCCAGAAAAAAATTTGAGCACCAGCCGCCAAGGGTTGCCACCTTTTCTTCAAGCCAAACACTTTAGCGGCACAGGGCACATTTGTTTTTGTAGTATACACTATAGGATTATAAGACCTGGGACACCTTTGGGTGCCCCAAGGTTAGTGGTAAGGCAGCACAGTGGGTGTGGCCACACAGCTCTTGCTGACATTATGCCCCCCCCCCCCCAGTGATGCCAAATCTGCCCGCAGAGAGCAGGCCGCAGCTCCTGAATGGCAACAGATTTTTGTGTGACTACCTCAGTTACTTGGGGAGCCACAGCCCAGTCTAAATAATGTGTCCGGGTTTAAGGCAGACTGAAACCTGGACACAAGATTCCAAACCCGAACTGTCCGGGTGAATCCTGGACAGGTGGCAACCCTACAGCCGCCACTGTCTGGCACTATATCTGATACACTTGAGAATTCCATAGAATTTTCCTGGCAGATTTGTTTACAAGTTTGGTTGCCAGGTCTTTCCTCAGCCCTGCTGGAGTGCTTGGCTTGGGTCCAGCATGCAGAATGGGATGGCACATGTACACAACTGCTTTGTACACAAAGATAGTACTGGGGTCAATTTAGACTGCATGTCTTTAGAGTGTGGGAGGAAACCCAAACAAATACAGGGACATCATGCAAACTCCATGGCAGAAAGTTTCCTTGGCAAGATTTAACCTAATTGCTGCAGGGCATAGGTGCTTGTACGTGGAGTGCAGTGTGGTGCGGCAATAATAATTCACACAGTCAGGTGCATTGAAGAACTTGAAATAGTACATCAGCAGTTCACAATAAACCCGGTGGGGGGGGGGGCTACCGAACCTGGTGCACTCTCAGCTTACAGTAATGTGAAGAGAGCGGGTATCACCTGGACTGACAGCGTCTGTTAAAAGGAACATAATGCAGCCTGGCTATCTTCTGCCCAAATGGGATGAAGTCCAAGGAATATGCATCCCTATGCTTTCCCTCCTCATCACAAAACTTTCCCTAACAGGCGGGGGAACATACCCATACTCTACCAACTTGCAAAAAGCACACCAAGCCTGGGAGCCAGGGCCCTAAAAAGGCTCTGCCTGATTCAAGATGGCTTCTAGGGTCACATAGAGCATCAGTGTCCAATAGGATAGCTTCTCCAGTGACCCAGGAAACCATATATTTTTTTTTTTTTTGATTTGATATATATATATATATATTTTTATATATTGATATATATAAATATCAATATATATATATATATATATATATATATATATATATATATATATATATATATATATATATATATATATATATATATATTATATATTATATATATCTATAGATATAGATATCGATATATATATATATATATATATATATATATATATATATATATATATATATATATATATATATATATATATATATATTTTTTTTTTTTTTTTTTTTTTTTTGGGAGACCACCAGGGAGTAAAATGGTGGCCATTACAATTTATATATTATAAATATAATATATTATATATATTATATTATATATTTATATAATGTTTGAGGTTCTCAGTAATTTTCAAGCAACAAAATGATTTTTTACATGTAGGAGAGGAATGCCAGAATTGGCTTTTGCTGGAAGTGGTTAAACAAAAGTCAGGCCTGGGGCAGCCAATTATCACCATATTTGAAAATGTGTTAAACTTGCCCTCCTTGCCTTTATTTATTCTTATCCACTTTGGCTCAGTCATTCCAAAAAAGATTCATGATCATTTTAGGAAAAAAAAAAACCTGTTGCTTGGATTGTTAGCTAAAGAAATATTGACTCTTAGTGCGGGGATGAATACATGGCTTTCAAACAACCTGGCCCATTGTTAGCCCTAGCAGTGACACCAAAGTCATTAAAGTCTCATTTTAAGGATCAAGAGGTTAATAAGGCCGGGGACACAGAGGACTTGGGAAGACTTCTGGAGAAAATGGCACCACAGGGAACTGGAATGGAGAGAGTCAAAGGGCTCGGAGTGGTGATAATTGCACAGTAAGTGTTGGCCCTTCCATTGGAGGAGCGGTCATGTGTAAATGTTAATACCAGGTCCTGGGCATGACCTGCAAAGCCCTTCCATTCACTCAATTGCTGACTTGCTTCCGCTGACCATGTCAATGTGTCAGAGGCAGTGGACTGTACCAGCGTGAGCTGGTTTTGGGGGCCTACAACAGGAATGAACCATTTTTAACCATCAATTTAATTATTTGCACATTTATCACACTTTTTGTAAAGCAGTTTACAGAGAACACTGACAATCTGACCATTAAAGAAGACATAGGGGCTGTTCACATCATCGTGCTAGGAATTGCACATTTTTGGCGCCTTTTTTATTTATTGCTTTGCATTAAAATATAACACAACACAAGACCTGTTTTACATGCAGTTTATGTGTATTGTTTTCCTTTCAGTTTTTTCCTGTCTAAATTTTGTGGCTTGAGTCTGTTTCCCACATGGCTTCTCGCAAACTACAAACGGACTTCTTATGGCTTTCTTTCAACAATGTCTTCTTCTTGTCACTCTTCCATAAAGGCCAGATTTGTGGAGAGCACGACTAAAGCCCCATACACACGGTCGGATTTTCCTATGGATTCTGTCCTATCGGACAATGTTGGCGGAAATTCCGACCGTGTGTAGGCACCATCGGACATTTTCCATCGGATTGTCTAACGGACAAAGTTGTATCTCCTGCTCTAAAGATTTTCCGACAACAAAGTCCGATCACACCAATTCCGATCGTGTGAAGCGAATTCTGACGGACAAAGTGCCACGCATGCTCAGATCACATTACAAGACCAAAGCTATTGGCTACTAGCCTCTACGTAGTCCCGTCATAGGCAACAAACGTCACCACGTTCAGAATGATCGGATTTTCCTACAACTTTGTCCGACCGTGTGTATGCAACACCAGTGTCGGACTAAATCCGTCGGACCAAATCCGATGGATTTGGTGGTCGGATTTTCCGACCGTGTGTATGGGGCTTTATAGTTGTCCTGTGGACAGATTCTCCCACCTGAGCTGTGGATCTCTGCAGCTCCTCCAGAGTTCCCATGGGCCTCTTCGCTGTTTCTCTGATTAATAGTCTTCTTGCCCGGCCTGTCAGTTTAGGTGGACGGCCATGTCTTGGTAGGTTTGCAGTTGTGCCATACTCTTTCCATTTTCGGATAATGGATTGAACAGAGCTCTATGAGATGTTCAAAGCTTGGGATATTTTTTTATAACCTAACCCTGCTTTAAACATCTCCACAACTTTATCCCTGACCTGTCTGGTGTGTTCCTTGGCCTTCATGATGGTGTTTGTTCACTAAGGTTCTCTAACAAACCTCTGAGGGCTTCACAGAACAGCTGTTTATACTGAGATTAAATTACACACAGGTGGACTCTATTTACCAATTAGGTGACTTCTGAAGGCAATTGGTTCCACTAAATTTTAGTTAGGGGTATCAGAGTAAAAACGGGCTGATTACAAATGTACTCAGTTTTCAGATATTTTTTTTTTTTGTTGAAAACCATTTATCATTTTCCTTACACTCCACAATTATGTTCCACTTTGTGTTCGTCTATTACATACAATTCCAGTAAAATACATTTAAGTTTTTGGCTGTAACATGACAAAATGTGGAAAATTTCAAGGGGTATGAATACTTCTTCAAGGCACTGTATACAGGCAATCTCCAAGTTATGAACTCCGCGGTCAAAAATAATCATCAATTTGCCCCAAAGTTGTCGGAAAATCCAATCATTCTGAACGTGGTGACGTTCGTTGCGTACGACGGAACTACGTAGAGGCTAGTAGCCAATAGGTTTGGTCTCCTTATTTGATCTGAGCATGCGTGGCACTGTGTCCGTCGGAATTCTCTACACACGATCAGAAAAAGTCAGATCGGATTTTGTTGTCGTAAAATTTGAGCGCAGGATCAAGTCCGATGGAAAAAGTCCGATGGAGCCCACACACGGTCGGATTTTCCGACAACATGGTCCGATCGGACATTTTCCGTCGGAATTTCCAACCGTGTGTACGGGGCATAACTCGAAGCCAAACTGCAGCTCACACTTACAGCAGTTTTATTCCTTTTGGGATAAAGGTTTTGCATGAATAAATAAAAGCTGATCATTTTTATCACTCCTGCCAGTGTTACGTGGTTTGTGTTATCCATGTAAACTGATACATTCTGCTGGAGAGTGTGTGTGCTGTGAAAAACACCAGACTTACTGGCAGCAGTGCCGGGACAAGGTCATCCAGCGCCCAGGGCAAAGATGCCAAACTGCGCCCCCCTTTACCTTAGGGTTAGGGTCAGGGTGCCCCCCACCCCTGCAATAAACCATTGCGCCAGGGGCAGCCGCCCTTCCTGCCCACCCCTTGTCCCGGCCCTGACTGGCAGGATCACCAGTAGAAAGTCTAAAAAAAGAAAACGAATGCAGCCATCACATCTACGAATTGGTAAGCTGCAATATAATAAATGTTTGCTTTTGAGGTTTAGATACTATTTAAGCTTTACTGTAAATACCTATTGATGTTTTTTTGGATGGAAAAACAGCAAATATTCAAAAAGTGGAAAAAAATGCAAAAACGACCCGAGGCTCATTAAATAGGTGCTGACGTATCTCTTACATTTCCAGGCAAGCCTAGTTGTGATTTTTGTTAAGTTCTTTAACCACTTCCCGACCGCCCCCTGTATATATACGTCAACAGAATGGCACGTACAGGCAGAATCACGTACCTGTACGTGACATTCTTCAGGCAGTTGGGGGGTCCGATCGGACCCCCCTCCGCCGGCGGGGACGGTCGGGATCGTGTCAGGAGCGATCCGGGACGAGGGGACGGCCAGTGGTTTCTGGCCACCCCCTCGCGATCGCTCCTGGCCAATGAAAAGCTTCCCCTTCCTGTCTATTGTATAGACAGGAAGGCGGAAGTGATGTCACGCTCGGTGCGCCGGTCTATGTGACCGGAGACGCCGAGCGGTGAACATGTAAAGGTTAGTGCACAACAGTACACTGACACCAGTACAGTTAGGCACATATTCCACCCCCCTGTCACCCCCAGATCACCCCCTCCCCCCCCCCAGTCACAGTGTCACTAATTGCAGTGATCATTTATTTACTGATCACTGCATTTAGTGTCAGTGTGACTGTAATAACTGTCAGGGCAGTTAGTTTTAGGTCCAAGGTAGCCCCCTACCCCCCCCTAATAAAGGTTTAACCCCCTGATTGCCCCTAGTTAACCCCTTCACCCCCTTTTGCCAGTGTCACTAAGCGATCGGTTTTCTGATCGCTGCATTAGTGTCGCTAGGTAACCATTTTTTTTTTTTTTTAACCGCCATGTTTATATAGGTTCATAAATAGGTTTATAGGTCAGGTACCCCCATATTACAACCTAAATAAAGGTTTTAACCCCCTGATTGCCCCTAGAGTTAACCCTTTCACCAGTGATCACTGTATAAATGTCACTGGTGACGCTGGTTAGCCAGTTAGTTATTTCGTTATTTAGGTTCCCCGTCAGGTTTTTATATAGCGTCAGGTACCCCCATATATTACCTAATAAAGGTTTTAACCCCCTGATTGCCCCTAGTTAACCCTTTCACCCCCTTTTGCCAGTGTCACTAAGCGATCGTTTTTCTGATCGCTGCATTAGTGTCGCTAGGTAACCAGTTTTTTTTTTTTTTTTACCGCCATGTTTATATAGGTTCATAAATAGGTTTATAGGTCAGGTACCCCCATATTACAACCTAAATAAAGGTTTTAACCCCCTGATTGCCCCTAGAGTTAACCCTTTCACCAGTGATCACTGTATAAATGTCACTGGTGACGCTGGTCAGCCAGTTAGTTATTTAGGTTCCCCGTCAGGTTTTTATATAGCGTCAGGTACCCCCATATATTACCTAATAAAGGTTTTAACCCCCTGATTGCCCCTAGTTAACCCTTTCACCCCCTTTTGCCAGTGTCACTAAGCGATCGTTTTTCTGATCGCTGCATTAGTGTCGCTAGGTAACCAGTTTTTTTTTGTATTACTGTTACGGGTGACGCTGGTTAGTTAGCTTGTTTTTTATACTGTCAGGGCACCCGCCATTTATTACCCAATAACGGTTTAACCCCCCTGATCGCCCGGCGGGTGATATCAATTAGGTTTTAGGGTCTAATAAGGTCTGCGTCGCCCCAGGTTAGTGCCAGTACCGCAAACACCCACGCGCAAAGCATACACCTCCCTTAGTGGCACAGTATCTGAACAGATCAATATCTGATCTGATCAGATCTATACTAGCGTCCCAGCAGTTTAGGGTTCCAAAAAAAACGCATTGTTAGCGGGATCAGCCCAGATACCTGCTAGCACCTGCGTTTTCCCCCTCCGCCCACCCCAGCCCACCCAAGTGCAGTATCGATCGATCACTGTCACTTACAAAACACTAAGCACACATAACTGCAGCGTTCGCAGAGTCAGGCCTGATCCCTGCGATCGCTAACATTTTTTTTGTGGTAGCGTTTTGATTCAGTCGCTTCAGTCAGGAGCTTTTTTACCTGTGAATCTCAAAAAAATAAAAAAATAAAAAATAGTTGTCGTTTTATTGTTCTCTCTCTCTATTGTTGCTCTTTTTTTACTCCATTCTATTCTGCAATGTTTTATTATGTTTTATCATGCTTGCTTTTCAGGTATGTAATTTTGTTTACTGTGTTTTAGTGTTAAGCATTTTTTTGTTTTCAGGTGCGCCATTCAGTTGCAACGCGGATTTATTTATCTTGACAGCAACAGCGTTTGCTCCCACGATACATAAAGCCGCGACTCCAACGCTGTAGGAGGTGATTTCACCACCACAGTTAAAAAAAAAGAGCATATATGCCGAAGCATGGGGGCAGCAGGGGGGGGGGAGGTGCGATTGGCTCCTAATGCCACGTACATACGGTCGAAATTCCGACCGTGTGTACACGGCATAACTTTTGCGGGAGGATGCCCCCATGCATCGGCATATATAAATGGTGCATGTATGCCCATCATTAGAAGTGGGTGGATGAAGGGAGGTATTCTAATGGTGGGCATACCCACCAATCAATCTCTTTTTTTCGTTCAGCCAAGAGGCTGCATGAAAAAAAAAAGATTACAATATATGTCCAGTATGTTGCTGGACTTTGAATGGTTATACCAGAATGATGCCTGCAGGTTTAGGTATCATCTTGGTATCATTCTTTTCAGCCAGTGATCGGCTTTCATGTAAAAGCAATTCTAGCGGGTAATTAGCCTCTAGACTGCTTTTACAAGCAGTGGGAGGGAATGTCCCCCCTCCCGGATATAAACCGCGCCATTGGGAAATTGGGAAAGCATTTTATCACACCAATCTTGGTGTGGTCAGATGCTTTGAGGGCAGAGGAAAGATCTAGGGTCTAATAGACCCCAATTTTTTCAAAAAAAGAGTACCTGTCACTGCCTATTGCTATCATAGGGGATATTTACATTCCCTGAGATAACAATAAAAATCATAACAAAGAAAAAAAAAATGGAAGGAACAGTTTAAAAATAAAATAAAAAAGCTAAATAAATAAAAAAAAAACAAAAAAAAAAAAAAAAAGCACCCCTGCCCCCCCTTCTCTTGCGCAAAGGCGTACACAAGCGTTGGTCTGGCGTCATATGTAAACAGCAATTGCACCATGCATGTGAGGTATCACCGCGAAGGTCAGATCGAGGGCAGTAATTTTAGCAGTAGACCTCCTCCGTGAATCTAATGTGGTATCATGTAAAGGCTTTTAAAGGCTTTTAAAAATGTATGTAGTTTGTCGCCACTGCATGTTTGTGCGCAATTTTAAAGCATGTCGTGTTTGGTATCCATGTACTCGGCCTAAGATCATATTTTTTATTTCATCAAAAATTTGAGCAATATAGTGTGTTTTAGTGCATTAAAATAAAAAAAAGTGTATTTTTTCCACAAAAAATGCGTTTGAAAAATCGCTGCGCAAATACTGTGTGGAAAAAAAAATGCAACACCCACCATTTTAATCTGTAGGGCCTTTGCTTTAACAATATATATAGTGTTTGGGGGTTCAACGTAATTTTCTTGCAAAAAAAAAATATGTTTTCATGTAAACAAAAAGTGTCAGAAAGGGCTTTATCTTCAAGTGGTTAGAAGAGTGGGTGACGTGTGACATAGGCTTCTAAATGTTGTGCATAAAATGCCAGGACAGTTCAAACCCCCCCCAAATGACCCCATTTTGGAAAGTAGACACCCCAAGCTATTTGATGAGAGCAATGTTGAGCCCATTAAATATTTTTTTTTTTTTGTCCCAAGAGATTGAATAATGAAAAAAAAAAATATATATATTTTTTTTACAAAAAGTTGTCACTAAATGATATATTGCTCAAACATGTCATGGGCATATGTGGAAATACACCCCAAAATACATTCTGTTGCTTCTCCTGAGTACGGGGATACCACATGTGTGGGACTTTTTGGGAGCCTAGCTGCGTACGGAACCCCAAAAACCAATCACCGCCTTCAGGCTTTCTAAGGGTGTAATTTTTTTATTTCACTTCTCACTGCCAATCACAGTTTCGGAGGCCATGGAATGCCCAGATGGCATAAAACCCCCCAAAATGACCCCATTTTGGAAAGTAGACACCCCAAGCTATTTGCTGAGAGGTATTGTGAGTATTTTGCAGATCTCGCTTTTTGTCACAAAGTTTTGAAAATTGAAAAAAAGAAAAAAAAATGTTTTTTTTCTTTTTACTTTCTTCATTTTCAAAAACAAATGAGAGCTGTAAAATACTCACCATGCCTCTCAACAAATAGCTTGGGGTGTCTACTTTCCAAAATGGGGTCATTTGGGGGGGTTTTGTGCTATTTTGGCATTTTATGGCCTTCGAAACGGTGATAGGTAGTGAGGAGTGAAATCAAAAATTTGCACCCTTAGAAATCCTGAAGGCGGTGCTTGGGTTTCGGGGCCCCGTACGCGGCTAGGCTCCCAAAAAGTCCCACACATGTGGTATCCCCATACTCAGGAGAAGCAGCAAAATGTATTTTGGGGTGCAATTCCACATATAACTATGGCATGTGTGAGCAATATATCATTTAGTGACAACTTTTTGAAAAAAAAAAAAAATCTTTTTTATTTTTGTCTTTATTCAATCACTTGGGACTAAAAAAAAAAATATTCAATGGGCTCAACATGCCTCTCAGCAAATAGCTTGGGGTGTCTACTTTCCAAAATGGGGTCATTTGGGGGGGTTTTGTACTTCCCTGCCATTTTAGCACCTCAAGAAATGAAATAGGCAGTCATAAATTAAAAGCGGTGTAAATTCCAGAAAATGTACTCTAGTTTGTAGACGCTATAACTTTTGCGCAAACCAATAAATATACGCTTATTGGCATTTTTTTTACTAAAGACATGTGGCTGAATACATTTTGGCCCAAATGTTTGACTAAAATTGAGTTTATTAGATTTTTTTTTATAACAAAAAGTAGAAAATCTCTTTTTTTTTTTTTTCAAAATTTTCGCTCTTTTTTCCGTTTATATCGCAAAAAATAAAAATCACAGAGGCAATCAAATACCATCAAAAGAAAGCTCTATTTGTGGGAAGAAAAGGACCGCGCAATTACCAGTTAAAGTAGTGCAGTGCGAAATTGAAAAAAGACCTCTGGTCCTTTGGCTGCCAAATGGTCCGGGGCTGAAGTGGTTAAAGTCGTTATTGTGGTTAAACTACTTTAAACTACTTTAAAAGTATGTTATGGAGAACGGCATCGTAAGTTCCACATGTTTTCATTGAGAATCCTCCTACGGGTTCACAGGTAGTGGAAGCCACGTGAAGGCGCAATACCCTTTCCACTGCTCTCGTAGCAGCCACAGGGGGCCCCCGGGCAGCCGGGACACTTTCTGGAAACACTGGTGACATTTGGTACCCACCTTACTTATTAGTCATTGATCTGAGCTAGGACTTTAGATAGGAGTGTAATGACACAGGAGGTAAAGTCCCCACTGCTAATGAAAGCAGCCAAAAAGTTTTATGTGGCTTTCTCACATTCAGACCTCCCACGGTTTACCAAATAAAGGCTGAATGTAAATTCTCACATGACCCCGGTGACTTCGCATCACTACATGAATGCACACTACAAGGTGTAACTTACTACATGACTCACTACTAGGATCCTTGTTGTCATCATATCATACACATTTTATTGGAGAAAAATAAACATTTTCCATAAATAATAAAGATGCTAATTCCTGAGCTTCCCAAAATAAGTGGACGCAGGGGCAGACCTGGGGGAACCCCATAGAGAAGAATGATGATGACCCCCCCTCCGTTTACCCTTGCATGCCAACCCCCCCCCCCCCCCCGCTTACCTTTGCAACCCAAATGCCCCCTCTCCCTGCCATTTTCTGCAGCCCCCTGCTTATGTTTGGTCTCCAAACCCTCCTCTGCTCATCGTTGCACCCAACCCCCCCCCATCCTGTTCTCCTCTGCTCTCCATACCCCCTGCACCCAAACCCCTCCCCCTCTGCTCTCCATACCCCCTGCCTGCTCATCTTTGCACCCAAACACGCCCCCCCAACCCTGTTCTCCTCTGCTCTCCATACCCCCTGCCTCCTCACCTTTGCACCCAAACATCCCCCAATCCTGTTCCCCTTTGCTATCTATACCCCCTCCCTGCTCATCTTTGCACCCGAACACGCCCCCCCCCCCCAATCCTGTTCACCTCTGCTCTCTATACCCCCTGCCTGCTCATCTTTGCACCCAAACACCCCCCCCCCCAATCCTGTTCACCTCTGCTTTTCATTCACCTTGCCTTCTCATCTTTGCACCCAAACACACCCCCTAATCCTGTTCACCTCTGTTCTTCATGCCCCCTGCCTCCTCATCTTTGCACCCAAACACCCCCCCCCCCAATTCTGTTCACCTCTGCTCTTCATACCCCCTGCCTGCTCATCTTTGCACCCCCCCCCAATCCTGTTCACCTCTGCTCTCCATACCCCCTGCCTCCTCGTCTTTGCACCCAAACCCCCCCCCCCCCAATCCTTTTCACTTCTGCTCTCCATACCCCCTTCCTGCTCATCTTTGCACCCACACCCCCCTCTCTGCATCTTTGTAACTCAACCTCCCTCTCTGCTCATCTTTACACCTGAACAATCCCAATCCTGTTCACCTCTGCTCTCCATGTCCCCCTGCCTGCTCATCTTTGCAACCAAACCTCCCTCTATGCTCATATTTGTAACTCAACCCCCCTTCTCTTCTGCTCACCCTTGCATCCCAAATACCCTGTGTTTATCTGAGGGACCCCCACCTCCTCTTCACTCACCTTTGCACCCCAAAATCTACCTGCCCCCTTTTGCATCCCAAACCCTTCTCTCTGCTCACCTTTGCACTTCAAACTCCGGCCCCCTGCTCATTTCTGCACCCCAAGCTCCTCCCTCTCTGCTCGCCTGTGCACCCCAGTGCCCCCCCCCCAGTCTGCTTACTTATTAAGTCCAAACCTTTCTCTTTGCTCACCCTTGTACCCAAGCCCTTTCTCTGCTTACCCTTGCAGCCCAAATACCCCCCAATTATCCCAGTACCCCATAGAGATGACCCCTCCCGCTCACCTTTGCACCTCAAACACCCACCCAACTAATCTCTGCCCCACCTGTGTTTTTTCTGCTCACATTTACACCCAAAACCCACATTTTCTGCTAACAACTGCACTCCAAACTCCCCACGCTAAACTGTGCACCTTAAACCCCTATCCCTTTCTCACTTTTGCACCCCAAATCCCCCCTCTGCTCAACATTGCACCTTTACCATTCCAGTCCTGCTCTCCTCTGTATTGCAACCCCCCCCTTCCCGTCTTTGCACCTCAACCCCCCAGTCCTGCTCACCTCGAAACCCTCCCTCTTCATCTTTGCATCCAAACTGCCCTCTCTGCTCACCTTTGTACCCCAAGCACCCTTCTCTGCTCACCCTCACATCCCAAATGCCCCCCATTTATCTAAGCTCTCTAATCCCATCTCCACTCACCTGTGCATCCCAAACCTCTCTGCTCACCTTTGCATCCCATACCCTTCCCCCCACCCTGTTTATCTTTGCACCCCAAGCTCCCCCTCCCTGCTCATCTTTGTACACAAACCCTTTCTTTGCTCACCCTTGCAAACCCGAAATACCCCAATTTTTATCTAAGTACCCAAAATCCCTTTCTGCTCACCATTGCACCCTAACCCCCCATCTCTTATTACTTTTGCCCCCTAAACCCCTCTCTTGGTTCACCTTTGTGTCCTGCTTTCATCTTTGAGTCTTTGACAGGCTTGTCTTCCTGTAAGAACCAACATGGTTGCAGGTGGTGCTGGCCTAGGGTGGAGTCAAATGATGTGGCCAGGCCAGTGAACTTTAGGTAGGGCACAGAACACAGAACAGCATCACATGCTGAAATAAAATAGGTCTGGTTGAAGGGGGAAGGGGTATGATTATGCTCCACAGTATGCTTCCCTGAGGAAGTCACATGGATGTGACGTAACGCGTGGGAGGAGCTGCATGACGCTGATGTCACAGAATAGTTGGATCATGGATGTTTGTACATTTTAAAGATGATTTTATCACTTCTTGATTGTAAGTATAATTCTTTAAAAAAGATTCTAGCTGGTGATCAGCTTCCACGGCACTGCGTCGCTTTAACTGACAATTGCGCAGTCATGCAAAGCTGTACCCAAACAAAATGTACGTCCTTTTTTCTCCACAAATAGAGCTTTCTTTTGGTGGTATTTGATCACCTCTGCGTTTTTTGTTTTTTGCGCTATAAACAAAAAAAGAGCAATGATTTTGAAAAAAACACAATATTTTGTACTTTTTGCTATAATAAATATCCCCCAAAAATAAAAATAAAATGTTTTTTCCTCAGTTTAGGCTGATATGTATTCTTCTAAATATTTTTGGTAAAAGAAATCACAATAAGCGTATATTGATTGGTTTGTGCAAAAGTTATAACGTCTACAAAATAGGGGATAGATTTATGTCATTTTTATTATTATTTTTTTTTACTACTAATGGCAGTGATCTGCGATTTTTTTATCGGGACTGTGACATTGCGGCAGACACATTGGACACTTTTGACACTTTTTTGGGACCATTGTCATTTATACCGCGATCAGAGATAAAAATAGGCACTGATTACTGTATAAATGTCACTGGCAGGGAAGAGATTAACACTAGGGGGCGATCAAAGGGTTAAACGTGTTCCCTCACTGTGTGTTCTAACTGTGAGGGGATGGGAGTGACTAGAGGAGGAGACAGATTGTTGTTTCTACTTGGTAGGAACACACAATCTGTCTCCTCTCCCCTGATAGAACCGGGATCTGTGTGTTTACACACACACACATCCCCGTTCTGTCACGAGCGATCGTGGGTTTCCGCTGTGCGTTTCCGATGTGCGTGCCGGCGGGTGCGATGTCTGCCGGGAAACCCGCGTGCACCTGCAGTAGCATCTTAAAGAGTCAACGTATACCTATGGCGATTTGCACAGCTGTGCCAACCTGCCGCAGTATAACTGGTCGGCTAGCGGTTAACTACAATACCTGACCCAGTGCACTGAATCAACCCCCAGTGTTTATCCACTTGTATGTGACTAGTGTCCTGAACACAGATGGGGCCCTTAAGACTTTGGGTGACTGTAGCGTGACTTTAGGGTGGTGCACTTGTTGATCTCCTATAACAAGGTGAACACAGTACATCCAAAAGGCTTAACATGCAACCAGTATTGTAATCTTATAGGATAGTGGATAAGGATCTACACTACCATAATCCCCCACATTCCTTAGGGAGTAGACATGTGTGGTTTGTTTTGTTACAAATTAAAATTAGAATAGTAATGAATTTAAACGAATCCGAAATAACAAAAAAAAAATAAATATTTGGATAGTTTTTCAAACTCAAATTTGAAAAGTTTTCCAATTTTCAAAGAGAAATTGGAAAACTTTACGAATTGGAATTGTTTTCCAATTTCCAAAGAGAATAAAATAGAATAGAACTAGAATAGATTTTTTTTCTATTCTATTCCTTTATATTCTACTCTATTTTATTCTTTTTGGAAATTGTAAAACTTTCGAATTGGAAAACTATTCTAAATTGATTTGAAAACTTTTGAATCGATTTGAAAAGGAATAAAACTAAACAAATTCCCGAAAAGGAATGAAACTAATTTAGATAAACAAATTTATGTAAATAACTAATCAAAACAAAACTTTTCGAATTCGAATAGTTTTCCAATTTCCAAAGTGAAAAAGAAGAATAGAAAATAAGGGACTAGAATAGAATTGTTTTTTTCTATTCTTTTCCTTTATTTTCTATTCTATTTTATTGTTTTTGGAAATTGGAAAACTTTTCGAATTGGAAAACTTTTCGAATTGGAAAACTTTTCGAATTGGAAAACTTTTCGAATTGGAAAACTTTTCGAATATTCAAAAACTATTCTAAATTGATTTGAAAACTTTTGAATCGATTTGAAAAGGAAAAAAACTAAACAAATTCTAAAAAGGACTAAAAATTATTTAGCTAAAGAAAATTGATGTAATTAACTAATCAATAACTTTTCCAATTTTCTAAAAGAATAAAAAAGAATATACAATAAAGGACTAGAATAGAATAGTTTTTTCTATTATTTTACTTTATTTTCTATTCTATTTTATTGTTTTTGGAAATTGGAAGACTTTTTGAATTGGAAAACTTTTATAAATTGATTCGAAAACCTTTAAATCGATTTGAAAAGGAATAAACAAACGAATTTGGAAAACGAATGAAACTAATTTAACTAAACACATTTATGTAAATAACTAATCGAAACAAAAGTAGAAACAAATTTTGTTCTGCACATGTCTATTAGAGAGGTAATGTGCCCACTCCTCCAGATTAAAACCTGTCCAGCAAGGAAGTTTGATATTCGCATAACTCCTCCCAAGATCCAGCCCACTGCTTGCATCAGAAACTGAGAGCTCTTGAAAAGCGTACCGAGGTAAAGTGCTGTGATGTTTTCCGGAAGCCCCTCCCACCAACCATGATCTGCCTGCATTGCATAGCCGCCTAAGGACCGCCTCCTGCACATTTACGTCGGCAGAATGGCACGCCTGGGCACATCAACGTACAGGTACGTTGCCCTTTAAGAGCCCTGCCGTTGGTCACGCGTGCCACAGTCCTGAGCTCCGTGACTGTGTCTGCGAGACCCGCAGACCCGATCGCCGCTGGTGTCCCGCGATCGGGTCACAGAGCTGAAGAACGAGGAGAGGTAAGTGTAAACAAACCTCTCCCCATGCTTCCTAGTGAGACTGACACTGATTGTCTGTTCCCTGTCATCGGGAAAGACGATCAGTGATGTCGAATGCCAAGCCACGCCCCCCTACAGTAAAAAAAAAAACACACACACACACGTCACACTTAACCCCTCCCCGCCCCCTAGTGGTTAACCCCTTCACTGCCAGTGTCATTTACACAGGAATCAGTGCATTTAAATAGCACTGATTGCTGTATAAATGACAATGGTCCCAAAAATGTCCCAAAAATGTGTCAAAAATGTCTGATGTGTCCGCCATAATGTCATAGTCACAATAAAAATCGCTGATCGCCGCCATTACTAGTAAAAAAAATAAATATAAATTATTTTGTAAATGCTATAACTTTTGCGCAAACCAATCAATAATCGCTTTTAACCAAAAATATGTAGAAGAATACATATCGGCCTAAACTGAGGAAAAATATTTTTTTTTTATATATATTTTTTGGGGATATTTATTATAGCAAAAAGTAAAAAATAATGCATTTTTTCAAAATTGTCGCTCTATTTTTGTTTATAGCGCAAAAAACAAAAAACGCAGGGGTGATCAAATACCACCAAAAGAAAGCTCTATTTGTGGGAAAAAAAGGACGCCAATTTTGTTTGGGAGCCACGTCGCACGACCGCGCAATTGTCAGTTAAAGCGACGCAGTGCCGAATCGCAAAAAGGGGCCTGGTCCTTTGGCTGCAAATTGGTCCGGGGCTGAAGTGGATAGAGAAGCACAGAGATCTAGCGATGATGTCACTGGTACTAAGTGTAATGAAAACGAAAATGTTTTATTTTAAAGTTTCATTAGCATGTTGATGAGAGCTGAAAGAGGAACCAGTAAAAGGAAACTACGAGAAAATAAAACTTCAGCATTAGATAAAACAATTCTGTTCTCTTGCAGGGTGGGGGGTCACTGAAATACCCTTCTCACGGTACAGTAAGCGGGGTGTTACTACCCTTATCAGTGAGAGGTGTGGGAGTATTAGGTGGAAGGTGAAGGTGGAAGTGACACGTGGAAGTGTTCTGTGGCTTTTGTCATTGGGCAGCTGTCGTGAGTTAAATATAAACTAATAGCGAGTGTTAGAAATGTCGATCGAGGCAGCAAAAGCGACAGTCCTTTTGTTTTATAAAGGTGAATTTCTACGGGGACTTTCCCTCTTCTCTTCCTTCATACACAGACCAAGTTGGAAAAGGATATTTCCACCAGCAATGGTTAATGAGGTTTGTTTTTTGGAAAATCATTACATTTAAAGCTGAAGTTTAATCTGCTTTTATTATTCCTTCCCTGGTTCCTTCTTTCCTGCCTCATCAACAAGTTTTATATTAAAAACAAAATGACATTATTACAAAATTTAACCACTTCAATACCGGGCACTTAGACACCTTCCTGCCCAGGCCAATTTTCAGCTTTCATCTCTGTCGCATTTTGAATGACAATTGCGCCGGTCATACAACACTGTACCCAAACACATTTTTTATCATTTTGTTCCCACAAATAGAGCTTTATTTTGGTGGTATTTGATCACCTCTGCGATTTTTATTTTTTGTGCAACAAATAAAAAAAAGACCGAAAATTTGGGATAAAAACACGTTTTTCTTTGTTTCTGTTCAAATTTTTTGTAAATAAGTATGTTTTCTTCTTCAATGACGGGCACTGATATGGCGGCACTAATGGGCACCGATGAGGTGGCACCAATGAGGTGGTACTGATGAGGTGGCACTGACAGGCACTGATGATGGGCACTGATAGGCGGCACTGATGGGCACTGATAGGTGGCACTGGTATGCAGCACTGATGGGCACTCATAGATGGCACTGATGGGCACTCATAGGTGGCACTGATGGGCACTCATAGGAGGCACTGATGGGTACTTATGGGTGGCACTGATAGGTGGCACAGATGGGCACTGATGGGCACTGATATGTGGGCACTGATGGACAATGCTGGACACTGTTGGGTGGCACTGATGGGTGGCATTGTTGGGCATCACTGATTTTATTTTGTTACATGATGGTCCCCGTCAGTTGGGCAGTGACTGGCACAGATTGGGCATCATTTGAACATATTGATGGCCATGGGGTACATACCTGGCCATCCACATGTTGCCCACTTCCCTGGTGGTCTAGTGTGATAAACAATCAGCGCAGACCCCCCCTGTCAGGAGAGCCGCCAATCGGCTCTCCTCTACTCGCGTCTGTCACCGGCTTTTCCTGTTTACATCGTGATCAGCCGTGATTGGACACGGCTGATTACGTGGTAAAGAGCCTCCGCTGGAGGCTCTTTACCGAGATCGGTGTAGCGGTGTGTCAGACTGACACACCGCACCACTGATCGCCGCGATGCGAATCGCCACGATGCGAACCCCCGTGGGCGCGCAGCGGCTGTTATCCTGAATATGACGCCCAGTCAGGATAACAGAACCACTTCCTGGACGTCAATCTGCTATTGACCGGGCGGGAAGTGGTTAAATAAATTACATACCTAATTTTAGGTCACTGTACTTCTCTATGCAATGCAGACAGACCGCGGCTGGTGGGAGGAGTCAGCAGAGTGCTGAACATAGCTTTCTGAAAACATCACAACACCCTGCCTCAGTACTCTGATGCAAGCAGTGGATCGGCTCCCATAGAAGAAAGGAGAGTATGAATAGCCTGGGACTCCAGTCCGGTCGAAAAATACGATCGTCTGTATGCTAGTCCGATGGACGAAAACCGACGCTAGGGCAGCTATTGGCTACTGGCTATGAACTTCCTAATTCTAGTCCGATCGTACATCATTACGTTCGAATCCGTCAGACTTTGGTGTGATTGTGTGTGTCCAAGTCCGTTTGTTCAGAAAGTCCATCGGAAGTCCGCTGAAATTCCGTCTGAAAAACCGTCGGACCTAGTCTGCTGGAAAGTCCGGTCGTGTGTACGCCGCATAACTCTTCCTCTATAGTAACTCTTTTTCATCCTCTTTTTCATTGCAGGTAAATAATGGATTCCAAGCAAAAGCAACGTGCCCTCATTGTGCTCTTGATGAAGGAGGGGTGCAGGCTGTCTGACATCCATGGAAGGCTACAGAATGTTTATGGCGATGACACCATTGAGAAGAGCAATGTGCACAGATGGATGAAGAAGTGTAAATAATGGGAAACCAGGATTGAAGACAAACCATCCACTGGAAGACCATCAATGTCAGACAGTCTGCACACCTCCTTCACCAAGAACGTCTTCACTGCAGGTAAATTATGGATTCCAAGCAGAAGCAATGTGCCATCATTGAGTTCTTGATGAAGGAGGGGTGCAGACTGTCCAACATAGATGGTCTCAGGGGTGGATTGACAACTCATGGGGCCCCCGGGCAATAGGAGATTATGGGGCCCCCAGGCAATAGGAGATTATGGGGCCCTCAAGCAATAGATTATGGGGCCACACAGTATACACACACTCATATACAGTATACACACACAGAAACACAATATACACACACAGTATACACACACAGAATACACATACACACACTGGAGAGGCGGGGCAGCTAAAATCTTGGGATTTAAAAAAAAAAACACAGATTTTTACATACTGTCCCTGGTTTTATTGAGGCTGACAACCCTGACGGGGCCCCTTAGTGGCATGGGGCCCTCGGGAAGTGCCCGAATGATCAGTCCGCCCCTGGATGGTCTCCCACTGCATGGCTTGCCTTCAATGCTAGAGTATAAATAGTGCGCAGTATCAACCTTAATCTATTTAGATCAATAGGTGATGTTAAAAGAATAAATATGACAAGTGTCGTGATAAAATCTGGTACAATATATAAGTGCTTGCGTGACAATCCCAAGTGCAGAATAATAAATGCTTCACGTTACAATGAGGTTGTAACCAATTTATAAATGAATAAATAAATACACAATGTGTTTCAAAATAAATAAATAAAGTGTTACACAAAGTGTTTCAAAATAAATAAAGTGCTTCAAAGTGTGAGTAAAAACAAGTAATCCTTAATGTGCTATAATATTTCAAAAGAGATTTCCAGTGTATGCTAATGATGCATATGGGGATATGTAAATCCCAGAAACCAATACAGGCTTGACCTGATATAGTGGCCGATTAATTAATAGCTGCCGATTAATTAATATATTGATCCCTTAATTAATACCAATCCATTAATAGCAATGAGTAGTTAATTAATTAATAATTGATTAAACAAAATTCACTGATGACTCTTCAAATCCACCAATAGTAAAAAATCCGGGAGACATTTAAAAGTACAAGGAATGAATAAAAAAGGACTTCCCTTAATGCTGAAATGTGGGGATTTTTAGTCTTCTTTATAATTCCTCCTGATGTATTGCTCCGGTGTGACATGAAAAAGAAAATGACACAACAAAAACAAACACCATTGCGCAGCGCTCTACTCAAAAATCAGAGAAGATCTTAGGGGGTTGCCTACAGCTAGTAAACTCACATTTACCCCGTGGGTATTGGCGCATTCAGATACAGATAATGGTCAGGCTCAAAGACGAGGCTGTCAGCCCTTTCCTCCTCACTGTGCTTTGCAGCGTCACTCGGGCTCCCAACGGGTATCGTCACAGGTTACGTGACTTTCTCAATCCCTTCTTCATCCATCTGTGCACATTGCTCTTCTCAGTGGTGTCATCTCTGTAAACATTCTGTAGGCTTCTGTGGATGTCAGATGGCCTGCACCCCTTCTTCATAAAGAACTCAATGACGGCACGTTGCTCCTGCTTGGAATCCATTATTTACCTAAAATGAAAGAACAGAAGAAGAAGAGTCCTACAGAGGAAGAGTAAATCTTCCCACATGTGAAATTTTAATGACCTATGAAGGCTAATAAAAAAAAGCAATGCTCACTTTTGCATTGCTTTCAGTACAGCCCTTGTACTTCCAGCACTTCACTTGTTCCGGGTTAGTGACTTACTAAGTAGTGAAGCCAGGAAAAGGACTATAGCAACTTTAGTCAGCATTATATTGCTCCCATATCTTTTTTAAAGAGAGTTGCATAAAACATTTCCATATAGATCATCATGTTCTTCTCAAGACCTCCTGCTCTCTAGCTCACTCATCACCTCCTCCCATGTTCGTCTCCATGACTTTTCCAGAGCCTCTCCAAGCCTATGGAACTCCTTACCCCAATCTGTCCGTCTATCTCCCACTCTATTGGCTTTTAGATGATCCCCGAAAACCCTCCTCTTCAGAGAAGCCTATCCTACCCACACCTAACAACTGTATTTTCATTTTGTCCATCTGATCATACCCCACAGCTATTACCCTTTGTTCCACTTGACCCTCCCTTCCAGATTGTAAGCTCTAAGGGGCATGGCTCTCTGATCCTTCCTGTATTGAATTGTATTGTAATTGTACTGTCTTCCCCGATGTTGTAAAGTGCTGCGCAAACTGTTGGCGCTATATAAATCCTGTATAATAATAATAAACATCATTATTAGTTGAGTTTTTATCAGACTCCGGTTGTTCCTGCCCCTACATACTCCAATCACATACAAAAACTGGTATAAATAATTGAAAAACTAAAATTATAATAATAAAAAAATAAACTCCAGTCCCTTGGGGACTTAATTTCTTAGTTTTGTAACGGACTTTTCATTTTCCCTTACAAAATTAGCACCTTTAAAGGGCAAAGGGCCACGGTCAAAAGTACAGAGCGCCTTAATAGAATATTGATTTTAGAATACTGAATTTTAGTTAAATTAAGGCTGATGTTCCCACGAGACTCAGAATCAGATGAATTCCATCAACGTTGCTCGACTTAAAGATTGCCCCGCTGATGGTGAACTTCAAAGTTGACATTGAATGCCCAATTCATTCCACAGGGAATGTCAAAGCTGACCTTTGCATTTTAAGGTTGTCATGGTAGAGTTGTAGGTGTTGGACATCTAGCTGTTTTTTTTCTGTGGCGTCATGAAAAGCTAAATCGTGATTTTTCTTTTTTTTTTCTGGAAGGAACAAAACATTTTGAGACTGTTCAGGTTATTAACCCGACCCATTGAGGAGATGTCAAAGAGATAACCATTTTCCATACATCTGAAGACTTCAGATTCTTAGTTTAGCTACACCAAGCTGTTTTTACTTTCTAATCATTACAAAGGATTAGGGCTTGACCTTCGGAGGACATCCAGCCACTGACCTCTCAATGGGATACTTACAAAAGGGGGCAACTTTAAAAAGATCTTTAAGGACTTTTGTAGCTAAAATGAAAAAAAGATTATGTGTGTTCTAGTCAAAGAGTAGCTAATGATGTTTACTACAATGTGTGTGGGAAAATGTTTTCCCTATAATTCATGCAGAGAATATCAAACCATTCTCTCAGTCCACCAAAATACAATTTAACATCTATACTAGGGAAGAGGGAAGTGGAGAGTTTTTGGTTTTACAAAATTTTGGGAAAAATTGGGCAATACTGACAAAATGTGCTCTTTTAGTGAAATGTATTGAAGTCAATAGGGGAGGCACCACTTGCTGACCAACAACTTACCCGTACGTCACTGGACTTCAAGTGGTTATATTATTCCCTTTGCCGCCCCAAGGCCGGGTCCTTCAATGCTGCCCCCCCCCCCCACACACACACACATGCCACCATTCTCGTCCTTAATCGATGACTGCTACAATAGATCAATTAAAAACATATCTCCACTATATACTCCCCCCTCTATCATCTCTATATACTCCCCCTCTATCATCTCTATATACACCCCCTCTATCTACACCCCTCTATCCTCTCTATATACTCCCCCCTCTAGCATCTCTATATACATCCCTCTATCTACACCCCTCTATCATCTCTATATACACCCCTCTATAGTCTCTATATACACCCCTCTATCGTCTCTATATACACTCCTCTATCGTCTCTATATACACTCCTCTATCATCTCTATATACACCCCTCTATCGTCTCTATATACACCCCTCTATAGTCTCTATATACACCCCTCTATCGTCTCTATATACACTCCTCTATCATCTCTATATACAACCCTCTATTGTCACTATATACATCCCTCTATATACACCCCTCTATCATCTCTATATACATCCCTCTATCATCTCTATATACACCCCTCTATCATCTCTATGTACACCCCTCTATCATCTCTATGTACACCCCTCTATTATCTCTATATACACCCCTCTATTGTCTCTATATACACTCCTCTATCATCTCTATATACAACCCTCTATTGTCTCTATATACATCCCTCTATATACACCCCTCTATCATCTCTATATACATCCCTCTATCATCTCTATATACACCCCTCTATCATCTCTATGTACACCCCTCTATCATCTCTATGTACACCCCTCTATTATCTCTATATATACACCCCTCTATCATCTCTATATCTCTATATTAGTGCGGGGGGGGGGGGGGGGGGGCCGCGAAAGCCGAGAAGTTGCCACAGGAGCGGCGCCGCCCCTGCACCACTGCCGCCCCGAGGCCTGGCCTCGGTGGCCTTGTTGGAAATCTGGCCCTGGTTATAACGGGATGATGCCTGCAACAGCAGGTACCATTTTAAAGAGCCCTCGGTCAGCTCTCTTGTAAAAGCAATTCTGGTGGCTAACTAGCAGCTAGAATGCTTTTACAAGCAGCGAGAGGGGACGTACCACCCCTCACAACGTCTTTTGTGGCTTTACCGGGATCACCTATCCCAATGGGAGTCCTAATTGACCAGCCGGCGCTCCCCCTGTATGATATATATATATAGGTCGATCCAGTATGATATAGCAACCCAGGAAGCGATGTCCTGACATCACTTCCTGTTTACCTGGATGCAAGAGGTGCAATTTTTAAAAACGAAAAGCATTGGATCACATCGATCTCAGTGTGATCAAATGCATTTAAGGGCAGAGGAGGGATAAGTTAATTAGCCAAGAACAGTAAAAACTCCATGCAGATGCGGTTCCTGTGTGATTCGATCCCAGAGCCCAGGGGCAAAAGGCAAGAATAATGACTGAATAACTTTTGAATAACTCAAAAGAAATGTACACATGTACAAAGATTGATATTTAATTTCTGAACCCATGTGGATAACAATTCATTGTAGGGTAAAGCAGGCGCCAACATAACGGTTGACAATTTGTTTTTGCCTATGGGATAACTGAAAAGGAAGTTAAAGCGGACCTTCAGTCATTTTTTCATCTTTCCATCTATTAAATCTTCTGCCCTTGTTGTTGTTTAAACTTTGGATAGTAAAACATATTTTTTTGCCAGTAAATACCTTCTACAGCCCACTTCCTGTTTCTTGTCTGGTCATTAGCCTGGGCTTATGACATCATGCCCAGCTCTCTCTCTCACTCTCACGAGAGTTTGCAGGAAGGGAGAGGGGGTGAGTCATGAGAGGGCCAATGAGAGCTGCAGAGCTGGAGGCGTGCCTCTGTGTGTCTGTGTAAATCCAGGAAGTGAACAGGCAGCAGCTTCAGCTGCCCACAGTTAAAATGGCTGCAGCCAGACTCAGTGCAGGGAGATTTCTGCAGCATATTTGGCAAGTACAGAATCACAGTATATATAAAATAATATGCAAAGTGGTTGGAGGGAAGCTTCAGAATGGCAAAGATGTTTTTATTACAGATTATATGAGCAGACTGCAGTTCCTCTTGTGTGTGCAACAACAATCCCGCTATAACAACTACTTTCCAAATATCTTCTCTTCTTATAACCTACCAGGACATATTTCTCCATGTGCCTTATTACCGCCTCTTCCCCATAACCCGGCTCATGAACACAATGCAATTTATGTAAAGTGTCCTTTCCAGTACTCCGAAAATTCAATTTAATTTGATGTTTCTCGTTTACTGAGTAATTTACAAAAATAATGATTCCAAAACTAGCATCAAGCTGCATTCAGAATTTTTTGAGTCATTAGTTTTGATATAATTCATTGAAATTGATGTTGAGCTTGTCAGCCTTTAATGTTTGTTTCGGGAATGGTTAATCCGGTGTTTTTGAAAACCAACTGTCGGCAACTTGCCAAATTAGTAAACTGCTGATGTTATTTAGGAAGTCTGCGCTAAAGTGATTAAAGCCTCGTACACACGATCGGATTTTCGGCAGGGAATTGTGTGATGACAGACTGTTTGCCTAAAATCCAACCGTTAGTACGCTCCTTCAAACAATTGTTGTCCAACTTTGCGCCAACAAATGTTGGGTGCCAGGCTAGGAAATTTTTGGGGGACGATGGTCTGTTGTCAGATTTTCGTATCGTGTGTACACAAGTCCGTCACACAAAAGTCCAAAGTACAAATACGCATGCTCGGAATCAATGCTCACCAAACACGACATTAGCAGAAGGGGCCCAAAGGTTGGCGCTTAAGAGCTGAAATTCCACGTAGTACGTCACTACGTTTGTGTTTGTTGGCCGACAATTGTGTACCGTTAGTATGCAAGACAAGTTCACAGCACACGCCCTTCGGACAAAAGTCTGACGCTTTGTTGGCCAACAATCTGATCGTGTATACGAGTCTCTTACAATTAACATTATTTTCATTTTTTTTTTTTTTTTTTTTTAAAGCGGTGTTTCAGCTGAAAATTTTTTTTTTTAACAGTCAGCAGCTAAAAAAAAAAAAGTAGCTGCTGACTTTTAATAAGTACACTTACCCTCCCAGGGCTCCCGCGATGTCGGCCACCGAGGCCGACATGTCCCTTGGTGCTCCGGTCCCAGCGCCACCATCCTCAGTAAGGGAAACAGGCAGTGGAGACTACGGCTTCACTTTACCGTTTCCTACTGCGCATGCGCGAGTCACGCGGCGCCTTGTGAATGGGTCGCGCTGTGTTAGGGAACACACAGTTCCCACAACACAGCGCGCCCCATTACCCAGAAGACATTGGTGAGGACAGAAGACAGAAGATCACCGAAGATCACCGCGGAGTAGGAAGGAGGCAGATTAGGAAGACTGCCTAGCAACAGGGATTTCGGATCAGGTAAAAATTATTTATTTTTAAAAAAAAAATTTAAAATTTTTATTTTTTATTTTTTTCAAGAATATTAATGCTCTTTTTTTTTTTTAGGGTGGCTCTCCACTTTAAGTCCTTGTAGATTGGTCTATCAAGCTTTTTACAATGTCGGGGCTGAAGTTTCCTGTCACAAATAGGATCAGTAATCAGCGGATCCCATCATCTCCTCCGCATGCTTCGCAGACTCATCCCCTTCATCCCAGAAAAGGAGAAAGCAGTAGTAGTAGGAACCATCATCAATTCACGGCTCGACTACGCAAACTCCCTCTACATAGGATTACCGGATTACCAGATTGCGCGCCTACAAGTCGTCCAAAACGCAGCAGCAAGATTAGTCACCGGAAAGAAACCCTGGGAATCCATTTCCCCATCCCTAAGGTCCCTTCATTGGCTCAAGGTAAAAGATAGGATCACATTCAAGACCCTCTGCCTCACCCACAAATGTACACAAGGAAATGCTCCTCAATACCTTTGTGAGAAAATAGGAAAATACATACCAAATCGCAGCCTTCGATCAACAGACCAAAATCTCCTTCTCATCCCCAAAGCCCGCTACAAATCGAAGGGAGAACGAAGATTCGCAGTACAGGGACCTCGGCTATGGAATGCGCTACCAAACGACATCCGCTTGGAAGAAAACCATCAGGCCTTCAGGAAAAAACTCAAGACCTACCTCTTCTAATACAGCAGGAAACAGGGGCAGACAAGCGCCTTGAGGCGATTCAGTTCGCATTTGCAGCGCTATACAAATCATTCATTCATTCATTCATTCATATTTATATGTAGGAGAACCTACCAATCTGCCAGTTTATGGGCTTGGGAAGAGGTCGGTGCTCATGGAACACACCAACCTGCATTTGGGCAACTACAGTCATTTTGCTGGTTAGACAACCAGAGGATAAGGGACAGGGGGAAATTTTAATGTAGTGGACTACATGAGTACATTTCAGCCCAAATATGTCATGTTTGACTGGGTTTCTTAATCAACTTCTTGGTATTAACCACTTACAGATTCCCCCTTAATGACCAGGCCATTTTTTGCGATACGGCACTGCGTCGCTTTAACTGACAATTGCGCGGTTTGTGCGACGTTGTACCCAAACAAAATTGACATTCTTTTTTCCCCACAAATAGAGCTTTCTTTTGGTGGTATTTGATCACCTCTGCGGTTTTTATTTTTTGTGCTATAAACTTAAAAAGAGTGACAATTTTGAAAAAAAAAATATATTTTTTTTCTTTTTGCTATAATAAAAATCCCCACAAAAAATAAAAAAAAACTAATTTCTTCATCAGTTTAGGCAGATAAATATTCTTCTACATATTTTTGGTAAAAAAAAAAAATCGCAATAAGCGTATATTGATTGGTTTGCGCAAAAGTTATAGCCTCTACAAAATAAGGGATAGATTTATGGCATTTTTATTATTTATAATTTTTTTTACTAGTAATGGCGGTGATCAGCGATTTTTAGCAGATCTGCAACATTGCAGCGAACAGATCGGACACTTTTGAGGGGCCATTCATATTTATGCAGCGATCAGAGCTAAAAATAGCTACTGATTACTATATAAATGTCACTGGCAGGGAAGGGGTTAACACTAGGGTGCGATCAAGGGGTTAAGTGTGTTCCCTGGGAGGTGTTTCTAACTGTGGGAGGAGTGTAGTGACTGGAGGAGGAGAGAGATCGCTGTTTCTAATCACTAGGAACAGACAATCTCTCTCTAACTCTCCCGTCAGAACGGGGATCTGTCTGTTTACATTGACAGATCCCCGCTCTGGCTCTCGTACTCATGATCGCGGGTGGCCGGTGGACATCGCGGGAACGCGCTTCGGGTTCCCCGCGGTACAGCGGACTTGTGCACGCCTGCTACGGCTCTTAAGGGAGCCGACGTACACCTACGGCCATTTGCGGAAACGCGGTCGGCAAGGGGTTAATTTAAGTCAGATACTATTCTATGATGCTGAGAAATACTATTAGGGCCTTTGTGAACAGGCTTTGGCCTTGTGTTGATGGCATAACTTCGAAACGCCTCTAAGATCATTCAGGAATTGATTGATAGGTACATAAGACATGCATTTGACCCCCCCTTCTTACCTGCTTTAAGCAGGTTTTGCATTCCCATGGATAATACAAAACCTACTGTCTTCTGAACTACAATTATCGAAAGTAGAATTGCATTGGATTTAACTTCTTTGTCTTATTGAAGTGTTAAGCTGTCTGTGGATGGAGTCAGCAGGTGACCATTCAAACAGCGCATGGTCAGCTTAAACCTCCAGACCAGTGGTTTCCAAACTGCGGCCCGGGGGCCAAATGTGACCCTTTTCTTGCTTTTATCTGGCCCTTGGGGCACTATTTCATCCACTGATAAGAACAATGGGGCATAATCCCCCCACTGACACCAATGAAGGGGCAACGTTCCTCCCATTGCTACCAGAGATGGGACACCATTTCTCCCAATAACGCTGACAATGGGGCACAATGACACCAATGGTGGAACAAAATTCTTCCCAGTGACACCAACATAGGGGCCCAATGACACCAATTATGGGACACAATGCCTCACAATGACATCAACAATGGGGCCCAATGACACCAATGATGGGACATCAAAAATGGGGCATTGATTTTTTCCCACTAACCTCAGGACCTTTTCTACAGCCAGTGGTCACAGTCCAGCCCCCCTAAAGTCTGAAGGACAGTAAACTGGTGCTTTGTTTAGAAATTGTGAAGACCCTTGCTCTAGACAAAATGTATTCAATCACTGAGTCAGATACTATGCAATCACTGAGTCAGATATTATGACACCAATGATGGGACATCAAAAATGGGGCATTGTTTTTTTCCCCACTAACCTCGGGACCTTTTCTACAGCCAGTGGTCACAGTCCAGCCCCCCTAAAGTCTGAAGGACAGTAAACTGGTGCTTTGTTTAGAAAATTTGAAGACCCTTGCTCTAGACAAAATGTATGCAATCTCTGAGTCAGATACTATGCTATGATGCTGAGAAATATTATTAGGGCCTTTTTAAACAGGCGTTGGCCTTGTCTTGATGGCATCATTTTGAAATGCCTCTAAGGTCATTCAGAAGTGATTGATAGGTATGTAAGACACGCAGTTGACCTCCTTCTGTCCTGCTTCAAGCACTAGCAGGTTTTGCATTGCCATGGACTTGTATGGTAATGCAAAACCTACTGAAATTACACAAAGCCTTCTGGCTCACACCCTTGTGGAGATATAGTGGAGGTAGTAACCATCATGCCAATGTTATGCAACAAATGTACCGCTTGCATTAATTTATTGCCGCCTGGAAACCTGCTTTAAAAATTTAGTGCCAATAACTACCCACTGATATAATCATTTATTTTCCCGACCGACAAAGCAAAGAAGGTGCATCAATCACGAGGAAATGCACCCAATATCAGACACTGAAAATTCGACATGAGCGAAGGAATTCTCTGCACCTCGTTGATCCTTCGCCTTCTTTCGATGAAAGGGTTACATCTTTTTCTCAAAGCTCGCCCCAGCCGAGAGTCTGTCTAGAACCTGTGTGTAGCCTGCAGCACTTGTATGTCTGCAGAATGTCAATGTTCCTGCCTCTCCAGCGCAGAACACACAATGCAGCGTATTAGGATGCAGAACAAGATTTAACGATGCATCAAATGATCTTCCCTGAAGGTGTTTCGCGAGGAACCGCAACAGGCAAGAAAAAGCCGGCTCTGCCTCCCAGCCTGTATTAATATCAGTCAGCAAGGCTCTTCAGCACACTGGTCCATCCTGGGAAAGTGCTTGCTCACACTGACAACAGATGCTAGAATTTAGACAAATGCTGGGAATGGATGCTGGTGGACAGATTAAAATTCTGCTGCATCCCCTCTCCTTCCTGGGTAATTTGCCATTCCGCTTACACCGTGCCAGGACTGCTAACCGTGGCTATAAAAATAGGCAAAGCTTGCAACTGTAAGTCCGGAATAATGATAATAATAATAATTCATAGAGCGTTTTAGAATTCCTCATAAATGAAGGTGTGGAATTATACAACGTGCTACTGAGAATGCAGCATTAGCTTCAAAGTTGCTTATGGAGGATATGGGAGGCAGTACATTTTAAAGTGGGGAGAGAGAGAGAGGAACCATGATGGATACACTTTAAGTCTAGGGCAGTGATGGCGAAGCTTGGCACCCCAGATGTTTTGGAACTACATTTCCCATGATGCTCATGCACTCTGCAGTGTAGTTGAGCATCATGGGAAATGTAATTCCAAAACATCTGAGGTGCCAAGGTTCACCATCACTGGTCTAGGGTCACATCTATGCAGTTCCGATTGATGCGTTTTTCTGGCGCATCTTGCAGTGCGTTTTGACGATGGGTCTATATTGGGGGGACATTGTTTTTTTTATTTTTAATAAAGGAATTGTCAAAAACTCTTGTACTGTCTTTATTCACTTTTACACTTTTTTGGTGAATTGATAGGGGGACTATGTACCCCCTACTCATTCACATGGGGGGCCTGGATCTGGAGGCCCCCCTTGTGTAGACCCCCAGAACCCCAGCCCAGGGTTATGGGGAAGAAGCCATCAACTGGGGACAAGGTGCTCTGGGGCAGGACTCCTTGCCCAAAGTACCCCCCCCCATGTTGAAGGCATGTGGCCTGGTATGGTTTCCGGCAGCACTGGATTGTCCCTCTCTTGACCTGCTGGGCTGCATGCTCGGATAAAGGGTCTGGTATTGATTTTGGGAGTTTATTTGGAAGTATGCATATGCTGTGTGTGAGTACTAATTGTTATTATGACAAATTTGTAATTGTGGGGGAAAAAAAAAACAAACACTCACCATGCCTCTTACTAAATACCTTGGATTGTCTAGTTTCCTAAAAAGGGGTCATTTGAGGGGTATATGTACTGTCCTGACATTTCAGAGCCTCAAGAAATGTGTTCATCAGTACATCAGGTATGATCAATTTTCAATGATTGGCACCATAGCTTGTAGACTTTATAACCTTCACACAGACCAAATAATATCCACTTTTTTGGGTTATTTTTTACCAACGATATGTAGCAGTATACATATTTGCCAAATTTCATGAACAGAAAATACTTATTTGCAAAATATTATAATAGAAACTAAAAAAAAGTGGGGTTTCTTTTATCAACATTTTTGCAATTTTTTTACTTACATCGCAAAAAATAAAAAACCCAGTGGTGATTAAATACCACTAAAGGAAAGCTCTATTTGATAAAAATGTGCTGCATGACTGAGTAATTGTCATTCAAAGTGTGAGAGCGCCGAAAGCTGAAAATTGGTCTGGGCAGGAAGGGGGTGAAAGTGCCCAGTATTGAAGTATTTAAGGGGAACCCTGTAACAGAATTAGGAAAAAAAAGGCGTGGGGTTCCCCTCCAAATTCATACCAGACCCAAAGGTTTTTTATTTACATTTTTACATTTTATATTTTTTTACATTCAGCTGTCAGCGGGGAAACTCGCTGAGAGCTGATGACTCATCAGTTGTTAAGAACTGGGCGGCCCGCTTCCCGGCCCGCTTCTTAGCAACCAGCTATACACATTATGTTAAAGTAAAGAAGAAAAAAAAGCAAAACACATCAAAGAATTGCATCAAAAACGCAACGCTTGTGTTTTTGGTGTAGCTCCATTGAAGACATATTACACGCAAAATACAATCTCCTGCAGGGAAAAAAAGTCCTTGACCCTTTCAAAAACACACCAGCTGAAAAATGCATGGATGTGAACGTGTACCATAGGAAACCATGTTAAATGGACTGTAGTGTGAGTCTGCAAAAAATTGATAGGTGTGCACATAGGGTAAGGCTGGCTTCACACTATTGCGAATTGGATGTGGGCTTCCTTCCAATTAGCACAGCAGGAGATTGTGACCGACTCTCTATGGAGCCGGTTCACACATCTCCGCAGCGGCTCCGGTGAAAATTGCACAGGAGTCCTTTGCCTCTTTTGGTCTGTTTCAGGACTGAATTCAGCCCAAAATTCAGGCTGAAATCGGACCTGAAACAGTGAATGGAGACGCACCGGACCCCTGCTGTGAGCCGCTGCGATCTCTAATGTGAGCCAAGGCTTAATCTTCTAATGGAAGTGTGCTCTTTGGTTAGCTCAGTCGTTGGCACTGTGAGGTATGGACCTTCAAGTTATGGAGCTGGAGGAAGTACCAAAGGACTAAATCCGGGTATATTATGACCTAGCCTTTAAAAATAAGATAAGAGCTAAGCCAAGCATACATCGATCGATCGAAATTCCGCTAGTTCAATGGCCCTGATGAGTTGTTGTTTGAAACTTTGGGGCTGATTTACTAAAACTGGAGAGTGCAAAATCTGGTGCAGCTTTGCATAGAAACCAATCAGCTTCCAGTTTTTTTTTTCTAAGCTTAATTGAACAAGTTGAAGTTAGAAGCTGATTGGCCACCATGCAGAGCTTCACTAGATTTTGCACTGTACAGTTTTAGTAAACCATTGGGTACGTTCTTCCATATACTTCATATTCTCCTTCCTTGCCCTCTTGCCCCCCCCCCCCTCTCTGGCACTGAATGGATTGAAATTCAGCTGGTTCAGTAGGGACTGGCTGAATTTTGATCCATGTAGGGCAAGGCTGGTTGTGCACAAATGGATCTATCGATAGACTTGTGTACAAGCAGCCTGTTGGAAAAATGCTCTCAGCGCCGGCTGTGCTATTCAGTGTATTTTGACCGCAGGGAAGTCTCCCCGCTGTCAGAATACAATAGCTCAGTGGGGGCGGGGGGGATGCCCTCATCCACATCAAGTGTGGATAGGGTACTCGAGTCATTTTTTTTTTTTTTTTTTTTGTTCAAACCGCTGGTTGAACGAAAAAAAAATGACTTGTGTGTGGCCAACCTTAGTTTCATCTAATGGAAAACCATACATAACGGTCTTTGGCAAAAACATGAACATTCATTTAAAAATTAGCACCAACTGATAAGTTGTTGTTTTTACTATTTGGGTATGTTCTTTCATATACAGTATATTCTTAGATGTCAGCAACTCCCTTGCCATCTGGTTCCCCGCTCTCTTTCACTGAATGGATTGAAATTTGTCCGGTTCTGCAAGGACTGGCAGAAATTTTGTATAGGCAGGCTGGTTGTACACATATCGATCTATTAACTTGTGAACAACCAACCTGTTGGAAAATTTTCTCTTGATCAGCGCCACTGGCTATACCCAGTGGCGCTGATCAGTTTATTCTGATTGTGGGGAAGTCTCCCCGCTGTCAGAATACAATAGCGCAGTGGGAGGGATTCCCCCATCTACATCAAGTCATTTTTTTTTTGTTCAACCTGCTGGGTGAATGAAAAATATGATCAATGTATGGGTTGCCTTAGTTTCATATTAACGAAACCCCTGATGAGTTGTTGTTTGACTCTTTGGGTATGTTCTTCTGTATGTTGTATATTCTTAGATGCCAACTGCTTCCTTGCCCTCTGGCTCCCTGTCCTCTGGTACTGGATTCTGGGCACATCAGTATTGCTTCTTGACAAACAGAAAACTACTGATCCCAATGTCCTCCTTTAGGTGCCTAGAAGTCTGCAGCCATCCCTTTTGCCACAACAAGGACATGTGGACAACTTGAAAACCAGAGACAAGGAGGATCTCTGGCCAGGCCATCTTGGATCCCACCGGTGTTGCAGAGAGCATATTGATATCTTATAAGCGTTTTTTTTAGTATTGCTTCTTGGCCCCTTGATTTGACTCGATTTGGTTTTACAGACTCCAGGTGTTGAGTTTTAGCTTGACCACAGCTTCATCTTTGGACTCTGTCTCTGCTTTCAACGTATCATGGTGCAGATATCTCATTCTGTATTATAGTCATGTGCTCAATATCTGTCAACCATCCCAGAACTGTTAGCCATACTGAGCCTCAAGGAAAGGCGGCCATACACGCCTAGACTGCCCATCATATCTGAACTGAGTCATACTCCTAGAGAAATTTATGCTGCAATATCACTTGTCCCTTCTAGGGATACGCTGAATGTACCTGGGTGTGGTTCACAGAAGGCTTGTCAATGTCAATGGAAGTGGAATCTAAAAAGATCAGCTCTGGTCATTTTCA
Organism: Lithobates sylvaticus; assembly: GCA_028564925.1. Lineage (NCBI taxonomy): Eukaryota > Metazoa > Chordata > Amphibia > Anura > Ranidae > Lithobates > Lithobates sylvaticus. The sequence goes on from CM053030.1 coordinate 43,138,142, forward strand.
AGGTGAATAGGCAGGGGATTGTCAAAGAAATGGCATGGGGTTCTGAGAGCTGCCTTTAAGGATATGTGCTAATGAGACATATTACCCCCCCCCCCCCCCCGCTTCATGGGGTCTGGTATGTATATTTAGGGACCTTTGAGGGGGGCCCCAAGCCATTTTTTACAAAAAAAATAAAAAAGCTGGTGGGGAAAAGTAAATTACCTGTACATGTTTTTTTTTTTTTTTTAATGTAATTTTGCTGTTGTACATTTTACAGTACGAATGACAAAACAAAAACCATGGGACTCCCCTGGCAAACCGCTTTATCCCTATTTTGACGAGGAAAAGTCACTCTTCACCATAACCTTGGCCTGGGGGCTATGGGGATCTTCAGGTGGGGGCATATTGAAATCTGAAAACCCATTTTAAAACTTGACAAGTCTGACAAAATTAAATATTCCACAATGTAAATATATTGTCAATCATGTCATCCAGTTATATAGATCCATGTCAATCACAATAAATGATGCTCGCCGACCCGTTGAAAAAAAATGCCTACCACAAAGGCAATCTGCTCACAATTCTAGCCCTTGCCGAATGACAGATTCCTGGCTGACAGCTGGTTTGTGAACAGAGGGGTGGGGATGGTGACTGATGTCATTGTCAAAATATGGTCATGGCCATTGACCAAATGTGGTTATGGCCATATATGGTCAGTGATGTCAGCCACCATCCCTGTCCCTTTTTTACATTCAGCTGTCAGTCTGTTAATAGAAAAATATTGACAGACAGAGAGACACTGATGTAATAATAATATTATTATTAGGGATGAGCTTGGGTTTGGTCCAAACTATAGGCCGCGTGGCCACATTAGGTCAATGATGTCACAGACATCCATGCCTCTTTGTGTAGTGCCGCTGTGGGGTGGGAAATGCCCTGGCCACAGTTGATTGGGCCAAAGTGGGCAGGAGTGACAGCTTCCTTCCGGGTTTGATGAAGGCCAAAGGCCGAAACGTGTCAGTACTGTACTTTCTATGGATCTTCCGGGTTTAAAGCTCAAAACAAATCTGAACTCATCCCTAGTTATTATATTATTATAATTATTATCCCCCACCACCATAATAACAATATTAACAATGATGATGATAATAATCATATTCGTAATACAGTAATAATAATAAAAATGTTCCCAACCACCATGATAATAATATCCCCATCAATAGTATTATTATTATTATACAGGATTTATATAGCGCCAACAGTTTGCGCATCACTTTACAACATAAGGGCAGACAGTAGAGTTACAATACAATTCTATACAGGTGGAGTCAGCCCTGCTCGTTAGAGCTTACAATCTAGGAGGAAAGGTCAAGGGATACAAAAGGTAATAGCTGCGAGGGAAGAGGCGATGGAGAAAATTGAGATGGGTTTTCAGGGATCGTCTAAAAGCAAACAGCGTAGGAGATAATCGGACAGATTAGGTTAGGGAGTTCCATAGGATGGGAAAGGGTCAAGAAAAGTCCCGAAGGTGAGAATGGGAGGAGGTGACAAGGGAGCTAGAGAGCAGGAGCTCTTGGGAGAAGCGAAGGGAACAAATAGGTTGTTATTTGGTTGATATTGTTAACCATAGGTTAGTGATGCAGCTGGGGGCAGAGTTGTGGATGACTTTGTAAGTTGTTGCTAGTATTTTGAATTGAATTTGTTGGGTAAGCGGGAGCCAATGGAGGGATTCGCAGAGAGGGTTAGCAGACACGGAGCAGTTTGTAAGGTGGATTAGTCTGGCAGCAGCATTCATGTTGGACTGAAGAGGGGATAGCCTATGTGGAGGTAATTCAATGAGGAGGGAGTTGCAGTAGTCAAGGCGAGAGATAACCAGGGAGTGAATTAGAAGCGTGGTGGTGTCGTTAGAAAGGGGCATACTTTGGAGATGTTGGGGAGGTTGAGGCGGCAAGCTTTAGACAGTGATTGGATGTGAGGCCGAATGGAGAGTTCAGAGTCCAGGATATAACCTAGAACCTTGGCATGCGGGGATGGGCTGATAGTTATGCCATCGATCTTGACAGAGAGATCAGGGAAGAGGCATGTGGGGGAGGGAAAATTATGAGCTCGGTTTTGGATAGGTCGAATTTGAGGAAGTGGTGTGACATCCAGGCTGATATGTCATGTCTTATATATAATATTTTCCTTCACCATATAAAATACTATTCCCCGCCACCAAAGTAAAAACATCAACAATAGCAAAATCTATAATAATAATCATAATAATAGCAACAACAGCATGACTGCTGAGGCAAAATGTGTTGTGTCCTTCGCGCTGCTATTCAACAGTGTAATGTGTATATCCTCACCAAAAGTGTAGGTGGTGCATATGCTGCTAAAATGAATAAATACACATAAATAAAGGTGATATACTAAATAAATAAATGGATGTTTAAATTAATATAGATAAACCTGTGTATTTTATATTAAATAAATAAATACCTGCTGCAAAATCTAAAAATGTGCACAAACACAACTCAATAGAAAAATGGTACGAAAATGATTTGCGCATAGTATAAAACATTCAAGTGATATCAAAATTTAACATAAAGTGCTACTAAAACCACAGTGATCCATGTGTTAGTAAACAACGTTAAAATGCATCATATTAAAATAATCAATCAATGAATAATGGGATGGATGAAAGGTGAATAAACCACTAAATACATGTGATGACTGTTGAACTATTGTGACAAAGATGTAATAGTCTGTGCCAGAGATAGAGATGTTTCTATATTGGGTAGGGCTCAGGTGCCTCTCTTCTAGTCTCTAGTAGTGTTGACCAGGGATGAGTGATGTGATACAAAAACAATCCTAGGCTAAGCTCCCAGAACTCTCACCTCCAGATTTCTTTAATACTTCAAATAGAATAAGTACTCCTCTCCACTGCTGGTCAGCCTCTGATGTACTCCTCCACGCGGTGGGCTATGAACCTCGAGCGCCCCAACCTATTGGTCTAGTCCGCTATACAGACTCATCACAAAAAGAGAAGGGGATGGAGGGCAAAGGAAACTCCCATAGTGTAGTAGTTAAAATTCAATAGAGTAATTTATTTAGATAAAAAATGCGCCCTTACACATTCAAAAACAATAATAAGCAAGGAATCATAAAGGCGCTGTGAAACGCCGCTCTCACTGCACTTCCGGTTGCGTAATGACGTCCAAACCACTCCCTATGCGTTACGTCACACGTGACTTCTTCAGGGGGACCTGATTGGTCGTGGTGTGGACTTTTAAATGGAATCCGGACCGGAAGTTGATCTGCGGCCATTTTGTTGTGGATGTAAACATTGGCGGCCATTTTTGAATGGTCTCCACGTGTCAAACATCGGCGGCCATTTTCAGAGAGATATTTTTCAGCTCCCGGGTAGAGCTCCCGGAAGTTGATGTGTGGCCATTTTGTGGTGGAATTAACCTAGCAGCCACAGCTATTAGTGTCATTTCCACATCAGGTCGCCTATACAAACCTGCAATTCATAGTTGGGGACTATAACTAGATGACTTTAGTGTTCAGGTAGTGTCAGTAGCCTATACCTTTATAACCAATAAGGTATGCATATACCTCACGGGTGGCTACAAACAATCAACCCATCAACGCCAAAGTTAGTGGAATCAAAATAAAACTAAACAATTAGATAGAGAGGGCCGGACCGGGATGCAGCACAGCAAAGGTAGGGCAGGCCTGGCCATGACAGTGTGTCTAGGACACACATTTACAATTTTAAGGGGTGTGGCTTAGCGCAGCGGGCCAATCAGGAGACGGGGGGAGTGGCCATATAAAAAGGGGGCGTGGCTAGGACGGACATTCGGCGGGCAGTAACACATGAGGAGGCAGGTTTTTTACTCTGCTCCTCGTTTTTTCTAAATCCAAGATGGCGGACGTCCGGAACCTCATGGTCCAATTGAGAGCAGCAGCAGCATCCCGGGGACCAGACTGGCTTCAGGAACAAGTCACAGCCATGCTGGCTGAACAAGGAAGGCGAGGGGAGACCACGTGGGCGGCGGTGGAGCGGCGATCGATCGACAGGAGCCAGGCGAGCGGCAGGATTTCCAGGCCGCCTGCAAGGTACTCTCCGGGGGCGAATGCTGGGCCATCCAGGGTCACTAGGAGCCCGAGGGGGGAGTACTCGACCCCCCCGGCAAAAAGGGCGCAGAAGGAACAGACAGGAGGGCCTAGGCGGACCACACGTCGCGGGGCTCAGGCGGGGGGGGGCCACGGGCCTACAGGGTGCCGCATCCCCAGGTAGCAGAAGAGAGGAGCAGGCTGCAGATCCCCCTGCAGCTCTGGACGAGCAGAGGGGGGGTAGACGGGACAGAAGGACACAGTCAGCAGCAGCAGCAGCAGCATCCAGGGATATTCACATGGAAGAACCAGCAGGCCCATCCACTATGCTGACCCCCCCAGCAGCTCTGCACGAGCTGAGGGGCAGAAGTTCAACACCCAGGAGAGGGGCTGCAAAAAAGGGGGTAATACACCCAGGAGGATATCGGCCGCGGCACTCCCAGCAGCTCTGAACGAGCCGAGGGGGGAGGACAGAAGGATTAGTGATTTGACGGCTGCAGCTGGACCATCGGGCAGCTTGGCACGCAGCACGGCAGGTTGGCGGACGCCACCTGGCGGAGGTAGTCAGGGGTCACGTGGCGGGAGTGGTGCCGGGACCGGCCCAACCGCACAGGAATGCCCGGTCGGCCCGGTAAGTCATGTGACAATTTAGCATTTACAGCTGTATTACAGAACTTAATGGGGGTTGTATCTGGTGGGGGGGGGCTGCCCCTCCGGCACCGCTGTTGGCAGACACATACCAACCGCGGGCAGGGAGCGGGCCTACAGTGGGGTCCGGCAGTCAGATACAGGAATTGCTAGAGGGCCTACGGGCGTTGGTGGGACGGATTGAAGGAGGACAGTCGTCCGCAGGGGGGTCAGGTGAAGGCACCGTGGGTACAGCACAAGTAGCAGGGCCGGTCGCAGCAGCTACGGCAGTGCCACAGGACACCGTAGCAGGTGAAGTGGCAGAGAAGGTGAGTACAACGGAAAAAGGGGGGACAGAGGCGACTGTCAGAGCGGACATTGTGCGGTTGGCAGACGCTGCAAAATGTGAGGTGTATGTGTGCTTCGAGGGACCCCTAGGCGCGCACCTGAAGCAGGAAACGAGAGAGAAGATATGGAAGGGCGAGTATGTAGAGATTTTCTCCCTATTGCCCTTAGAAAAATTTAATCTGGACAGGGTAAAACCAGATGATACAAAGAAGGAGGACGAGGAGAAGCTGAGATACCGTTTGATTCCCAGGACGTTTGCCAATTGGCTGCAAGCGTTCGCCATTTTGGCAGGTGTAATAGGTGAAAAGAACCCCGAAAACTGTTCGGCGTTATTTTGCTATATGGACGCTATTGGGGAGGCATATAGGGTATACGGGGGCACAGCGTGGCTACATTACGACGAGCAATTCAGGCAGCGCAGGGCGGTGCGTCCCGCACTGCGGTGGGATCACACAGACATCAGTCTTTGGATGCGACTTATGGCATCGGCAAAAACGCCAGCACAGCCATTTCATGGGGGGGCCGGAGGTAGCAACTCCTCGGGATCGCCGGCCAGTAGGAAGTGGGGAGTCTGTTGGCAGTTTAACGAGGGATCATGTAAGTATGGGGGATCCTGCAAGTTTAAACATGAATGTTCAGGGTGCGGGGGGGCGCATACGCATGCCAAGTGTTTCAAAAAAGGAAAACGGGGCGGAGAGGCTGGTAACAAAAGGGATGACTCCGGTGATGGGGGAAAGGATGCTTCCTTTTCTAAATAGATACCCGGACAGGGCGGCGGCGTTGTTACTAGAGGAAGGTTTTAAGCACGGTTTTCATATTCCGTGCACATTAACAGTCGTCCCTCCTATGGCCAATAATTTGAGATCGGCACTGCAGCACCCGGCAGTGGTATCCGAAAAATTGGCCAAGGAGGTGGCTTTGGGTAGGATGGCGGGGCCATTTGAGGTGAAACCAATAGAAGATTTAGTAGTATCCCCGTTGGGGGTGGTCCCTAAGAAAGAACCAAACAAATTTCGGTTGATTCATCATCTATCGTTTCCCAAAGGGGGATCGGTAAATGATTTCATTGACCCAGAAACCTGCACGGTTTCGTACACGTCTTTTGACGCGGCTGTACGCTGGGTGCGACGTTATGGAAAAGGGGCATTGATGGCTAAATCGGATGTGGAGTCGGCGTTTAGACTTCTCCCGGTTCACCCGGCCAGTTTCAGGTTGCTGGGTTGCCATTGGGAGGAACAGTTTTATGTGGATATGTGTTTGCCCATGGGCTGTTCTATATCATGTGCACTGTTTGAAACATTTAGCTCCTTTTTAGAATGGGTGGTCAGGGACGTTGTGGGTATTGAATCCGTCATCCATTATTTGGATGACTTTCTCTGCGTGGGCCCTCCTTCTTCCAATGTGTGTGCGATACTGTTGTCCACGTTGCAACACATTGCGGAGAGATTTCGGGTGCCTCTGGCAGCTGATAAGACGGAGGGTCCACGGACAGAGCTGAGCTTCTTAGGTATAGTTATTGATTCCATGAAAATGGAATGCAGGTTACCTGAAGAGAAGCTCAGGGATTTACAAAAGGAGATCAGGGAGATACATGGGTGCAAGAAAGTGCAGCTGCGTACGTTGCAATCCCTGTTAGGAAAATTGAATTTTGCATGCAGGATTATTCCCATGGGGCGAATATTTTGCCGTCGGATGTCTTCAGCTACGGCTGGGGTGAAGGCTCCCACGCATTACATTAGGCTGCGGAAGGAACATAGGGATGACCTGCAGGTATGGTATCAATTTTTAGCAGAGTTTAACGGAAGGTCGGTGTGGATGTCTGGTCCGGTAAGTAACTTCGACATGGAGTTGGTGACAGACGCCGCAGGATCTACTGGGTATGGGGCGTACTTCCAAGGACGGTGGAGTGCGGAACCGTGGCCACGGGCTTGGGTAGAGGCTGGGTTTTTACGTAACCTGGTGCTCCTGGAACTCTTTCCGGTAGTACTAGCGATGGAACTGTGGGGCGAGTCATGTCGAAATTTGAAATTACGTTTGAATTGTGACAACATGGGGGTAGTGCAGGTCATCAATAGCATGTCGGCGGCTTCGCCACCTGTCATTCGGCTGATGCGACAGTTGGTGTTGCGCTGCTTGCGATTGAATGTGTTTTTATATGCTGTACATATCCCGGGGGTGGAGAACACACTGGCTGACTCTTTGTCTCGGTTCCAGTGGGACAAATTCAGGGCTCTGGCGCCAGAGGCACAGAAGGTGGGAGTTCCGTGCCCAGCCTGGATATGGGATTTGGCACTAGAATAGCGGCAGGATGGATACAGAAGTCGGTGAGTACGTCCACATGGGCAGGGTACCAGAAGGTGTGGAGAGAGTGGGGAGAACTGATGCAAGAAGCAGGTGTGGGTGAGTATGGGTCGTCAGGTCGTCTGTTGGTGCTATATTTGGTATCCAGGAACATGGAAAGGGGGCGATCGGTATCGGCTATTGAGAAGAAAATGGCGGCTTTGGCCTTTTTGTTCAAATTACAAAAGAAAGTAGATTGGACAAAGGATTTTTGGGTGAAACAGGCCATTAAGGGTTACAGGAAAGAAAACAGGACTAAGGACACGAGACGGCCGATTACATTCAAAAATTTATTGGATTTGGGGATACAGTTGGGATTGGTTTGCAGGGATGGTTATGAGCGTTTATTGTTTAAAACCGCTTTTTCATTGGCGTTTTTGGGGCATTTCGTATAGGGGAATTGGTCAGCCCAGCAAAAGGAAGGGCGGGCGGTTTACTGCGGGGGGATGTAGTGGTCCTGGAGGACAGGGTGTCCGTGCGGTTGCGGAAGTCCAAAACGGACCAAAAAGGTGTGGGGGTACAGATATCGCTGTATGCAGTAGAAGGTTGTGCAATGTGCCCGGTAAAAACGGTAAGGGATTTTGCGGGCATAAGGCCGGGAGGGGAGGGCTCCTTTTTGGTACACGAGGATGGAGCTAATTTGTCCAGGTTCCAGTTTGTTGCTGTTTTGCGTAAGTGTTTAAAGGGGTTGGGGATGGATAGTTCCGCCTACGCCTCACACTCCTTCCGCATCGGGCGGCCACTGAGGCTGCTAGGTACGGGCTGGATGAGGTGGATGTGCGACGGATGGGGAGATGGGAGTCCAGGCGATTCCGCACCTATATTCGGCCTCAGTTAGTGTGGGAAGGTAAAAATTAAAAAAAAAAAAAAGATGGGGTGTTAAGATGTTGTTGTTGTGCATATCTGCCTACAAAGGGGTAACCTGGTCAAGGGTCCTGGGGGTGCAAGTCCTTTACACTATGTTTGTCATTTCAGGCGCAGTGCTCCCACGCCTTATCTGGATTCTTGGACACTCGTATGTGTGTTGGGGCGCACGGAGAGGGGACGCGAGACCAGGTGGGAGGCAGTTGGGGATTTCAAGAAGGGAGGCAACCATAAGATGGTTGGGTAAACCGGGAATGATGTGGGGCAGGGTTAGTCCCAGAGGCTGAGAGGTTTGCGTGGTTGGACAGGCCGCCAGCAGTGCTTGTCGTCCATGCTGGGGGGAACGATCTGGGTGTCCGCACGGTCAGGGATCTGATCGCGGACATTAAAAATGATTGGATTTATCTGCGAACGAAATTCCCAGACACGTTGTTAGTCTGGTCGGACATAGTGGCAAGGACAACATGGCGTACGGCCAGGTCCGTTTATCGGATCAACAAAGCCAGAATTAGGGTGAATAAGGTGGTTGGGAGGTTTGTGACATGGCACGGGGGGTTGGTGGTACGTCACAGGGATCTAGAGAAGAATGTGGGCCTCTATTTGAGGAGGGACGGGGTCCATTTAACTGATGTGGGCATCGACCTGTGGTCGTTGGGTCTGCAGGAGGGGATTCAGTCGGCCCTGCGGGTGTGGAGGTGCCTGCAAGGATGAGGTGTCAACCTTTTAGGCTATGGCGTGTTTGTTCGTTGGTCAGTGACGGAGCAGTTATGTAGGTGGTAAGTGTGTGTGGGGGGCTCATCATTAGATGGCCCCTCCGGTTCGTGGGGGGCTCATCATTAGATGGCCCCTCCGGTTTGTGGGGGGCTCATCAGTAGATGGCCCCTCCTGGTAGTACATCAAATTATATATTTGATGATTACTCGTGCACTGCGGGATAGGTGTTTGTCTCCGGGCAGCACAGATGGAGGCCAGTTGGTTATGTTGTATCCCGCAGTGCCCCCGGTGGTGTTATATATATATATATATATATATATATATATATATATATATACACAGTTAAAGTAGTTATATATATGTTTTATAGTACTTAGCTCCGTCACTGACCAATCAACAGGGTGTAACTGATTGTTTACAGTTCTTGATGTTTGTTTACTGGTTATGTGTTGATATGTTATTTATCACTATGGTTATTTATGTGTGTTTCAGTTATTGGAGTTATGTTTTTAATAAAAGGCTGTTGCGGCCATTTACTCCATAAAAGAAGGTGTGGTCTATTATTTAAGTTAAAGTAAGGGGAAGTATTTGGCTGTATCAGCTGGTGGGTAACATCTAGGCTACACTAGTCAAGAGCAATACAGAGTATGTTAAACAGTGTATGAAATACGTATTACGTTCAAACTAGGGTGATGCCTGCATAAACTGCGCGCCATTTTCTCGTGGCCTCAATCCGGATATAGTTCACCACCATTTTCCATTAGTTAGCTCAAACTATGACTGCTGAGGCGCAATGGGCCCAGGTACAAATCAAATGTAACATAAATGGATAGAAACCCTCACCCTTGCCCCCTCACCCCATTTAAATAAACACACTTACAACCATTAGGTTGGAAAGGGCAAGGCCACAGCTTTATTTAAATTCCAACACATAACATGTGAACACTTTTAAACTGGTGCCAGTCACAGTTGTATTGTAAGCACGCAATTCAAAAAGGGGGCCTGTCCTTACCATAAGTGCTGGACAGATAGCTTGCTTCCAACAGCAGCTTTTATGCTGGCAAGGTCAAGAAACCACCACCCGCCCGTCAGTGGATAACTGACGGGCGCCCCACTGCAGCCAGCGCCTGTTCCACTTCACGCTGAAGGCCAAGGTTAAAGATATCCAATTCGATATTATTAAGGTGAACGCCATTCGATCTCAGCAGATCATCATTAGCACCCTCCAAATCCTTGTGCCGAATTACAAACCCCCTGATCTGCCGAACAAATTTGGCGACCTGGGCGTTAACCCTGCAACAGAAGCATTCCAGTAACCCATGGAGCCCAAGCCAACAAATCCTGGCGAGATCATAGGTGAAACCCAAACAATCGGAAAGAGCTGCAGCAGGGTGAGGTTGCACAACAAATCTATGCAGGCCCATGAGGCTGGCCAAAACTTGGCAGATCACTCCCCTTGGAAAAAGGCACCGAAACCACAGGAGCCTGCTGTATCAGTGTATAGCTCCAGCTGTGGCTTCGGTACCTCCTCAAGCAGCCAACAAGACTGGCCATTGTATGACTGGAGAAAGGATAGCCATATTCCCAAATCGTCCCACATGGGCTTCGTGATACAGACATAAAGGTGGGGGGCAGCCACCCCCTTCATGGCCCACGCCAAGCATCTACAGAAAGCCCTCCCCATGCGGATGACTCTATAGGCAAAGACCAAGTGACCCGGCAAGGACTGAAGCTGTTTCAACTACAGTTTTTTGGCCCCTTTTGCCAAGCAGAGCAGGGAGAGGAGACTGGCCAGCTTGTCACTGGGCAGCCGAAAAACCATCGCCACCATGTCTATTTCTATGCCCAAAAAGGCTAAAGCCATCACTGGGCCCTCGGTCTTGTCAGCTGACAGCGGAAGGGCAAACTGCTCGCAGGTGTCCTGAAAAACAGAAAGGAGCCACTGACACCAACCACTGTCAGCTGGGCCTATGAAGAGGAAGTAATCTAAGTAATGTAATACGGAATGGAAACCAGCCGCTTAGACAACTACCCATTCAAGGAAGCTACTAAAGAGCTCAAAGATATAACACAAAATGGCACAGCCCATGGGAAGGCACATGTCAAAAAATTAGCTTCCTTGAAAGTAACAGCCCAGCATTCCGGGTGGACCGGGAGGAGAGGCAGACTCAATGTCCGCCTTGGCCAGAAAAGCCGACTGACCGGCTCAAGTGAAGCGCCTTGTCGAAAGAGGCATAGTGGACCCTGGATTTCTCCTTATCGATGCCATCATTGACCGAGGAGCCAGAAGCATAGGACAGATGGTGGATAAGGTGGAATTTTCCCTCCGCCTTTTTCGGGACCACACCAAGAGGGGACACCCTCAGGTTGTGGAAAGGGGGAAGATCAAACGGGCCTGCCACACGCCCCAAATCCAGCTCCTTCTGAAGCTTCTCAGGCCACGATGGACTCAAATTGAACAGAGGATTTCAAATTAGATGCCATGGTAGGCACGTCGGAAGGAGTGAAGGGTATTCAAAAACCACAGTCCAAACTGTCTCTTAAGATCAAGGTCTACCTATGAAGGGGGTACCGGTCTAGCCAAGGAAGCATCTCTAAGACGTTCACTGGTGTTCTCCGGTTTAGAAAGGTCAGGCTTGGCTCCCAGCCTGGAAAGTGGTTGTTTTCCCTTCCAGAAACACCGACTGGCGGGGTTAGCACCCCCACAAAGTGAGCATTCGTGCTTAGAATGGCACGCAGTGTACCACTTGCAGTGGTTCTCATTGAACAGCCAGCATAGACCTTTTTTGGGGGCAGCCGATGGTCCGGAGAGAGCGCTGGCCGGGGACTGAAAAAGGACGAAGGCCCGCGGGGGCACATGAGCAATAACCACAGGCTACCATCTTGAGAATCAAAAGAAAACTCCTCACGGGTCGCTATTTTTGGGCGAAACTGGGTGTCGTAGTGAAACCAACACTGACCCCCGTAAACCTTATAGGCACCCCAAATAAGATCCAAGTAGCAAAATAGAGATGCGGCCAACTCCAGGAACCGCTCACAAAGCACTCTGGCGTAAGCACAGAACCCCTGCAGCCAGTTCCCGAACGTCCGAGGAAGCTGTTTTGATTTGTCGCCCTGCACCGCAACTTCATCACTGCAAGATTTTTTGATCCTCTCCCTGTTGGGAGGGACTAGCGCGAGAAATTCAATAACTTTGCAACGCCAGATCTTGTCCTTTACCTCCTCCGACAGGTGCGTGCCAGTCGCCGAAACCACCCACAAAGTACCACCTGCAACAGATCCCGAACTAACTGCTGGACCCGATACCCCATGCAGGACAGGACCGATTTTATGACTGTAACTACGCGTTCGTCTGGCGGGCCCGATACGGCAGTGTCACTGGACCTACCCCAAATTAAATCACAGTCATACTCACTGATGTGCTGAGGCCGAGCAGGGCAGGAGTCAGCTGGAAGGGGTGGGCAGCAGGTGTGGAGTGGCCATCTCCCGCCAAGCCGGGTACAGGGAGACCCGGGCAGTCAGGAGACAGAGCCAATGGATGGGCAACAGGTTAGGCATGGTGGTCTCCCACCCGGCTGGGTGCAGGAAGATGCGGAGCAGACAGCACAGGTGAGGCAGAATGCACTGGCATATTCAAATCTACCGCCCTGCTGGGCGCATGGTGAAAAGGAGACACTGGGGACAGCAGCGCAGATGCTCGGAGAGCAGAGGAATCTCCTGCAGGGCAGCCGGAGGGGACCCTGCAGAGACTATCGGACGGTGTGCTAGGGGACGGGCAGGCCTGCAAGAGGACGCACGGGACGATCTCTTTGGAACCCTGCGAGCATGGGACAGAGGCGGTAAGCATGGTAGCTCCTGCCTGGCCGGGCACAGGGAGGCAAAAAAGGGAAGAGGCAGCAGGAGGAGCCCGGGTTGGCCGTAGCGTGGCTCTGGGGCTCCAGGAGCGTGCAGAGTGGGTGGAGACCCGGACCAGGATTCACTGGCGGGGGGAAGCCTGCCGGGCGGAACTCTGGCAGTGACGGGCAGACGCTCTAGGCTTCCTAGGAGGGGTAGAGCTGGCATCTGGCTCATCAGTGGCCCCGGGGGAGCGGGGAGGGCAGGCTGGAATGTAAGTGTCCCTATAAGGACTGCTGGTAGCGGGGGGGGGGGGGGAAGCCACCTCAGGGGAGAGGAGGGCAAACATCCAGTATGCCTGACCTTGAAGTGCCAGTTCGTGGACCCTGGCCAACAGGAGCTCGGTGTCCATGGTAGAGGGACAGGGTCATCAGTTCTTCCCAGCTCTTCCAGCCACGTTCATCAAAAGACCCAGAATTCACTGGGGCAATACTTTTCTGAGCTCAGGTCCAGCCCATCCCCCGTGGTTCAACCAATCCTTGGTGACCACTCAACCCAGTTGTCCGGGACATGGCCATGCCCCCATCAGTCAAGGCTCTCTTTCCCTATAGGGGCTCAAGAGGCATTCATTATTAATAATAACCCCTGTGGCCTATCACTCTTGTGCTGAATTTAAAACCTGTTTAGATAACCCTGCCTCTCTCTTTTTTTTTTTTTTATAATTCTTTATTTAATGGCATGCGACAGATAAAATTAAATGGTAGTTTCACAGAACATACAATCCAGATGAAGTAGTATATACTCAGCCCATGTATAGGTACATCTAGTTAAGAGCAACATTGCTTTAAACAAAAGCAAATGGGTAGGACCATAAGTGGATAGGTAGCAAAATCACAAATGTAACAGAGATACTGAAATGTGGAAACCCTCCTGAGTGGACCGTGTACTTGACAACCCAGGTGTAGAGCAGGGACGTTTAGTCAGGGGAGGCAGGTGAGACAAAAGGAAAATAAATTATCAAGCTTCAAGGGTCGTAGCTCGACGACCTGGGGTCACAGAGCCAAAGTCCTACCCCACCAGTGATGAACATTTTGGGCTCCTGGCATCTATGGTTTCGGAGATACGCAGCCTGTCAGAAGCTACATACAGAGCGGTCAGTTTAAATACAAGCTGGAACACTCTGTTTGCAGCAGACTGAGAGGATGAGCTCACAGTGCCTCTCCTCACTTCTTAGTTACATAGTTACATAGTTAGCTAGGCCGAAAAAAGACACAAGTCCATCCAGTTCTTGTCAGAGGCACTGAGCTCAATGGACAGCTTGGAGCCTTGGACCAATGGTAAAGCACTATTAGTCCAAGCTGAGCAAGCTGTCCAATAAAAATGCTGCTGGGGAGGCTCTCCTCTTACTGCAGTGTCATAGAAGGGGGCATGTGTCTAAAAGACACATGCTCCCTTCCAGCCCAGCCCTCTTAACTTCAAGGAAAAAATATGTGTTTAAAGCCCCTTTCACACGAGGCGGCCTCCGCTTGGACGGAGTCCGCCTCTGTCCGCCGGCTCAGCGGGAGATCTCTCCGTTGATCTCTGCTGAGCGGGCGGATGACAGGTCCCTCTCTGCTCACTGATGGAGAGATCGGATGAAAACGGACAGCATGTCCGTTTTCATCAGATCTCAACCGATTCGTTCCGCCAGCGACGGATCTGGACGTAGAGCCATCCGTCTGCTTTTGGCGGATCGGACCGGGTCGGATGTCAGCGGACATGTCTCCGCTGACATCCGACGCTCCATAGACTAGCATGAAGCGCCCGTTCAGGTCCGCCGTCAAAACTGACAGGCGGATCTGAACGGTCCATTCATGTGAAAGGGGCCTTAGGGTATAAAGTTTACCCATAATACAATGCTTTCTTACTCAGTTAAATCGGTTGTATACCCGCTGACACTTTTTTTTTTTTTTTGTATACCCCTGTAAAGCAAAAGGCATAATGAGCTAGTATGCACCGCATATTAGCTCATTATGAAATACTTACCTTAAAATGAGGCGCCTGCATCTCACCCGATCCACGCCAAAATAGCTGGCTCATTGCGAGGGGAATATCTCCTAAACCATACAGGTTTAGGAGATATTTTTTTTACCTACAGGTAAGCCTTATTTTAGGCTTACCTGTAGGTAAAAGTTACAAATTTGACTATAAAACCGCTTTAAGAGGGAGAATCTGCTGCTGCTGAAAAGGTACTTTTTTAATCAAGCTTAATCATATATTATTATACTATATGTTATAACACAATAATTTATTATTTATCTATTTACTGTGAAATTACTGGTTTGAAGTAACTTCAAACTTCAGTAATTTGTCCGTTAAGCCACCTGCTTGAGTACAGATTTTGAAAATATAGTAAATGACCTTAAAAAGAATATATAATAACTATTTGTATAATACTTACACTTCTCTCCTACATGTAATAATCATCATTTTTTTGCTCGAAAATTACTCAGAACCCCCAAACATTATACAGTAAACCCCCCTCCATCGCTGGGGTTACGTTCCGGACCCACCCGCGAAAAGTGAAAAACCGCGAAATAGAAAGACCCTATTTAAATACACCCTAGGAATGTTTTGTTAATTTTTTAATAGCATTTAAAGGTCTTTAAACACACTTTTACGCAATAGAAACACATGATAGAGAGAGAGATGAAGAGGATTTTTAAAACATAAAAATATTGTCTTAACAGTACACTATACAGTACAGTAAAAAATGGAGTACATAACTGCAAAATGGCGAAATATTAGTGCAATATCAGAATAACAGGTCCTAATTAAAATACCGCGATATACCGGGACCGCAAAAACTGAACCGCGATAGAGCGGGGGTTTACTGTATATATATTTTTTTAGCAGACACCCTGGGAATAAAATGGTGGTTGTTGCAACTTTTAATGTCACACAGTATTTGCGCAGCAATTTTTTCAAATGCATTTTTATGGGGAAAAAAACGGTTTCATGAATTAAAAAAAAAGCACAATTTTTTTGTATAATGTGAAAAATTATGTTACGCTGAGTAAATAGATACCTAACATGTCATGCTTTAAAATTGCGCACACTTGTGGAATGGCGCCAAACTTCAGTACCTTAAAATCTCCATAGGCGAGGATTTAAAATTTTTCACAGGTTACATGTTCAGAGTTACACAGGAGGTCAGGTGCTAGAATTATTGCTCTCGCTCTAATGTTCATGGCGAAAATGATTTCCAATAAAAAGTCCACCAGTGCTTGAAACTACAGGTTATTCAAATTGTACGATAGTGAAGTCCATCCATTGTCAACATATGTGCAGAATCCACCACCAAGTAATACGATTTTCTCCTTACCAGCTCCGTATGATCCCCCGTTACAGAGGATTAAACTGCGCGCGTAGTCTAAACACAAACTGGATCACTCTCCCAATGTGTGCGTACACCTATCCTCAGGGAACTTCTCAATTACTCAGGCAAGTGGATGAAAAGATTTGATATGGAAAATAAAAAGGCTCCATATAGTGTAAAACTTCTGACGAAACGCGCAGGGAGGAGCGACTCGCTGATCTCACCTCGTGTTTTACTTTCGTGTCCCGGAAGGACGGGTATGTCTGGTTGTGGGCCAGCCAGCACACCAGACTTAAGGCTTTCTATTGACGCTGATGTTGTAAGTGCAATACTTTGTTTTTACTATTAAACATGTAACAGGTTTTACATCCTTTGTGGTAGCAATAAAGTTGAATAAAAATAAAAATAAAGAAAGTGTAAACATTTTTAAATAAAACAAATATAATAAAATGTAAAAAAAGAATTGAAAGCACCCCATTTCCCATGCTCACATGCAAATGCATGCGTAGGTCCTGCACGCATATGTAAATGGTGATTGCACCACATATGTGAGGTATCGCCGTGGGTGACAGCAAAAATTCTAGCGCCAGAGCTCATGTTTAACTCTAGACTGGTAACCTTTAAAGGCTTTTAAAACGTTTCCTATGAAGATTGTTTCAAGTACCATAGTTTGTCACTATGTCAGGGGCATGCAAAATTTTAAATCTTAATATGTTTGGTATCAATTTACTCAGGACAAGATCCCCTTCTATATTTTACCTAAAAAATGGGTATTATCTTGTGTTTGTGTGCACTAAAATGCATTTAGATGTATTTTTTGTTCTGCAAATTTGCATTTGATAATGGGCCGCGCAGATATTGTGCGACACAAAAATTTGCAACAACCACCATTTTATTATCCAGGGCCTCTGCTTTCAGAAAACATAAAATAATACATGGTTATAAGTAATTTCCTAGAAAATAAAATGCTGATTTTAACATGTATGAGAGACACTTGCCCAGACAGCAAGTAGCTAGACATGAGTGGTAGCTGTAATTAAATTAGGGCGATTCCAGCAGCCACTGAAACACCATGGGGCTCAATTATGACAAAGGAGTAGATTGCTCCCTATTAAAGAATTCACACTGCGGCCCATTTATGAAAAGAGCGTCATAGTGGGGAGCCTGCAATGCCCCACAGAGCTCTCTTCACTTAGCGCAGCACTGAGAGCTCCATGATGGGAGGAAAGCGGGCCATGTGACTTTGACATGACCGGGCTCTCCTGTTCTTGTCTTTTTTTACATTATTTCTATTGTTGTGCATTATGAATGTGCTCTGCTTTTTTAGCCAATAAGCCAGCCCCTATGGGGTTGATTTACTAAAACTGGAGAGTGCCAAATCTGGTGCAGCTCTGCATAGAAACCAATCAGCTGTATTTTGTTAACGCTTAATTGAACAAACACAGGCCCCACAGGCGATTCATGCAAGGACACCCTTTCTGAGGATTGTTTTTTTGGAGTGAGCAGAAGTCTGCGTTAGGGATACTCTGCAGATCCATATATCTCTGATGCAGCTGCCCACCCTTTGCCTTCCATTGGAATTATATACACACATACCATCTAGGCTGATACTTTAAATACATCCCGAGTGGGGGTGACGTTGCCTTCTTTTCTCCCCCCCTTTTTGGAGTGTTGTTTGGTGGACCCCCCCCGTGGACTGTCCTGGCCCATCCAGTCTGCAGTGTCTTGATCCGTTGGGTGTCTGGCCACATTGAATGAGACTCTTTGTTGGATCCTCCTGAGTAAGGATGAGCCCGGTGTTCGATTCGAACCCATGTTCGAATCGAGCACCGGGTGTTCGCTCGCTCGGCGAGCCCAGAACTATTGGGGCCGCGCGCATCAAATTCGTGTGATGCGAGCGGCCCCGCAATGCATTGCGGCCCGCGCAGTGCAATGCTGGCTGATGATTGGCCAAGCATGCACTGTGACCCCGCATGCTTGGCCAATCACAGCGCCGGCAGCGAGGAGAGCCATAATTGGCTACAGGCAGGATGCCTGTAGCCAATTATAGCTCAGGGGCTTTAATACACGCCCCACGGTATAAGAGGCCGCCGCGGCGGCGGCCTCGCATATTATGTTTCACTCACAGTGTCAGCGTGTCAGTGTGCTGCTGACTGCTGACAACAATATGTGCTTTATTTCTGGGGATATGTGTGTGCATGCTGTTAGAACAGCATTGCAGTATCACATCTGGGGGGTGTCTATAGGTGGCCTGTGAAGGGGGCAGGTTTCCTGTGCTTAGAACTTTCCCTGCAAAAAAGTGTCATTTTTGCAGGAAGAAAGCTATTTAAATCACTCGCGGCTAATGAATTGATGGCTCCTGTAACACAGAGAGCTGTCATTCATTAATAAAAAACAAAAAAAAAAGCGTAGGGGTCCCCCCAAATTCAATAACCAGGCCCTTCAGGTCTGGGATGGATATTAAGGGGGATCCCAGCCAAAAAAAAAAAAAAAAAAATGGCGTAGGGTCCCCCTCAAAATCCATACCAGACCCTTGAGGTCTGGTATGGATTTTAAGGGGAACCCTAGCCAAAAAAAATGGCGTGGGGTCCCCCTCAAAATCCATACCAGACCCTTATCCGAGCACGCAACCTGGCAGGCCGCAGGAAAAGAGGGGGGGACGAGAGCGGCCCCCCTCTCGCCTGAACCGTACCAGGCCACATGCCCTCAACATTGGGAGGATGCTTTGGGGGTCTAAGACCCCTAAAGCACCTTGTCCCCATGTTGATTAGGACAAGGGCCTCTTCCCCACAACCCTGGCCGGTGGTTGTGGGGGTCTGCGGGCGGGGGGCTTATCGGAATCTGGAAGCCCCTTTAACAAGGGGACCCCCAGATCCCGGCCCCCCCCCTGTGTGAAATGGTAAGGGGGTACAAAAGTACCCCTACCATTTCACCAAAAAAGTGGCAAAAATGGTAAAAATGACAGGAGACAGTCTTTGACAATTCCTTTATTAAAATCTTCTTTCTTCTTTCTTCATCCTTCGGATTCTTCATCTTCTCCTTCCTTCATCTTCTTCCATCTTCTTCTTCCATTTTCTTCTTCCTCCGATCCGCTTCTTCTTGCGCTGGTCTTCTCGTCCTTCTCGTCCGGCATCTTCTTCCGTCGGCGTCGGTGTCTCTGTCTCTTCTTGGGCCGCTCCGCGCAATGGGAGGCTCCCGCTGTGTGAGGCTCCGCTCCGTCTGACAGGTCTTTTATAATGGAGGGCACCTGGTGACCCCGCCCCCTCTGACGCACAGGGACGTCATGGGGAATTCCATGATGGCTTTCCCCATGACGTCAGAGGGGGGCGGGGTCACCAGGTGCCCTCCGTTTTAAAAGACCTGTCAGATGGAGCGGAGCCTCACACAGCGGGAGCCTCCCATTGCGCGGAGCGGCCCAAGAAGACACCGACACCGACGCCGACGCCGACGGAAGAAGATGCCGGACGAGAAGGACGAGAAGACCAGCGCAAGAAGAAGCGGATCGGAGGAAGAAGAAAATGGAAGAAGAAGATGGAAGAAGATGAAGGAAGGAGAAGATGAAGAATCCGAAGGATGAAGAAAGAAGAAAGAAGATTTTAATAAAGGAATTGTCAAAGACTGTCTCCTGTCATTTTTACCATTTTTGCCACTTTTTTGGTGAAATGGTAGGGGTACTTTTGTACCCCCTTACCATTTCACACAGGGGGGGGGCCGGGATCTGGGGGTCCCCTTGTTAAAGGGGGCTTCCAGATTCCGATAAGCCCCCCGCCCGCAGACCCCCACAACCACCGGCCAGGGTTGTGGGGAAGAGGCCCTTGTCCTAATCAACATGGGGACAAGGTGCTTTAGGGGTCTTAGACCCCCAAAGCATCCTCCCAATGTTGAGGGCATGTGGCCTGGTACGGTTCAGGCGAGAGGGGGGGCCGCTCTCGTCCCCCCCTCTTTTCCTGCGGCCTGCCAGGTTGCGTGCTCGGATAAGGGTCTGGTATGGATTTTGAGGGGGACCCCACGCCATTTTTTTTGGCTAGGGTTCCCCTTAAAATCCATACCAGACCTCAAGGGTCTGGTATGGATTTTGAGGGGGACCCTACGCCATTTTTTTTTTTTTTTTTTTGGCTGGGATCCCCCTTAATATCCATCCCAGACCTGAAGGGCCTGGTTATTGAATTTGGGGGGACCCCTACGCTTTTTTTTTTTTCATTTTTTTTTTTTTTTTATCAATGACTTTTTTTTATGAATGAGTTTCAATGAATCACTGTTCTCTGTGTTACGGGAGCCGTGAATTAACATTAGCCGCGAGTGATTTTAAATAGCTTTTTTACTTTCAAAAATGACACTTTGCGCAGAGACAGTTCTAAACACGGGAAACATGCGCCCCTTTACAGGCATACTATAGACACCCCCCAGGTACGAAATTTAAAGGAATATTACACTTTTATTGTTTCAATTTAAGCATTATTAAAATCACTGCTCCTGAAAAAACGGCCGTTTTTAAAAAAATTTTTTGCATTGATACATGTCCCCTGGGGCAGGACCCAGGTCCCCAAACACTTTTTATGACATTAACATGCATATTAGCCTTTAAAATGAGCACTTTTAATTTCGAACGTTCGCATCCATTATAACTAATAGGGTTCTAAAGCTCGCACGGACTTTAGGTCCGTTCGCGGGTTCTGGTGCGAGCCGAACGGGGGGGTGTTCGGCTCATCCCTACTCCTGAGTTACAATCTATTTTTTAACCTAACCCACTGGTATTGCACCCCTCCAAGCCCTTACAGAAGCTGACAAAGGCGAAACGCGGTGGTAGGAGGTCCCTCCTTGTGTGATATGTATATGTGTATATATGTAGTGCTGGTATTTTTAATAGCAGATGCTATAAATGTAAATTTAGTTTGTCTGAAGCTGTAGTTTAGCTCATACCAATTATATTGAAAATTCTGGTTCTGTTCCAGCTCGGCTGGTTCTGTGGTTTTCCCTTTGGCCTAGGGATGGCGCCCTTGTAGTTGGCCAAGGTTGGAAATTGCAACTTTGCCCGGAAACAGTCAGTGGGTGTGGTCTACCCACTGTGCATTCTGGGAGAGGGTACTTAAGGGACAGACCCCGTGACGGGGTGTGTTCCGACCTGATGGCCCTCCTGGCCTAAGTTGTGCTGCTGCCTTCTAAATTGTCTCGGGCCGGCTGGCCCGAGGCTTTGTTACTGATGGGTAGGCCCAGAAATTTTGGGGCTTACTGATCCAGGGGTGGTCCTGTGCTATCTTGCCTGCGGGAAGAAGCCAAGTGACTGGAGGATCCAGGGGAGGACTTTTCAGAGAGAGGACTGAGCAACAAGGCCCGTACCTCTAGAAGAGGATGCATCCCGGGTCACCTGCGGCACAGTACCGCCAGTTCAGCTGAAAGAAACTGGTACTGTACTGTGTGATTGTTCTTTGACATTGCAAAAAGTTGTTTGTTACCCAATCCTGTGGCAGAGGATTGTGTAACGGTTCTACTAATTCTTCAAGTCTGTGGCAGAGATAATGACTGAGCATCGCATCGGCTGCTAGGTCAGTGAGAGAGGCCTATCCGGTGGTTGCTGGATCCAGTTGTGGAGCTGCTGTCCTCTGGATCAAGAACTGACTTGTAGTTAAAAGGTACCTGAATTCCCCTCAACCTCCACCCCTCTATTGGAATGTCTTTTTGTGAATAAAGCATTGGAAAAAAGAGTCAGAGCTGAAATCTATGGAAAAAATCTTTAATAGGACCTCTATGACAGACATGGTGGAACAGTGAAGGAACGGTAAGCCCAATCAAATACCATCAGCTCCTTCGGGGGTACGTGCTACATATATATGAAGCTATTTCAATTTTTCACTAAAGTTATGCTGTTCACATACCAAAGAAGGGGTCTCTATCTTTGGGGGTGCCTTGGATTTTAAAGATGTGTTATCATTATGTTTCTAATATTTTTAAGGGGGGGGGGGGGTGTAAACCCCAGCTGTACAGATTTTAAGAATTGTACAATAAAGTTTTCTTTTAATTAATGATTTTGTACTGATAATTATACTGAGAGGAGCTTCAACACCTTTAGGCTGGGTTCACACTGAGGGACAGTGCGGCTCCCAGCCGGGGGTCTGATGCATCCCCATTCACCATTTTAGGTCCAAATTTAGCCTGAATTTGTCAGAAACCATGAAATCAGAAAGAGACAGAAGTACAGTTAAATCACACTTGTTTAATAATAAAAGTAAATAGAACAAACGTAATCAAAACATAGCCAGAGTTCAGGAACCAGAACGGATAGTCAGACAAGCCAAGCGTCAGGGAGCCGGAGATGAGCGTAGTAAAACAGCAAGCAGGATCTGGAGCCAGAAGGGATGTCAGCCAAGCAAGTCTTTTAACAGGAATGCAGGAGAGCGTCTCTGTGATGTTGACCAAGGCAAAGCCAGAGAAGCCAGAGAAGTAGGCAGGACTGACGAGCAGGATCATCAACAGGTGAGTAACTGTGGAGAGATAGAAGCTGGCAATTAGCCAACAGCTGAGCGGCCAGCTCAGAGAAGGAAGGGCTGAGCCCAGCCCTGACAGAATTTTTGGCTGAATTCGGGCCGGAAACAGACCAAAAGACGCACAGGGCTCCTGTGATAATTTGCAACCGAGCCGCAGCGGAGATATGTGAATCGGCTCCATAGAGAGCCAGTCACAATCTCCTGACATGTGAATTGGATGCAGCAAAAGCCACATCCAATTCGCAATAGTGTGAACCCAGCCTGAAAGTCCCACTAGTTTTCAAATTATTTCATTGTTCTTACCCGGGATGTGGAGTTGATTGAGTCAATGAAGACCTCACTCTTTTTTTTTTTTTTTTATTGCTTAATTGAACAAGCTGATGTTAGAAGCCAATTAGCTACCATCCACCGCTGCACCAGATTTTGCACTCTCCATTTTTAGTAAATCAACTCCTTTGTGTCTACTGATCACTCAGAGCTACCAGAAAAATGTAATAGTGTAAAGTGAAGGGCAAAACAAAGTAAGGAATTAAGAAAAAAAAAAGATTATTCAGTTAAGTTTAGTAAATGAAGAACATGCAGCTAATATGGAATATGTAGCAAATGTCATAAAACTGAATTTGTGCTTTAATATAACATTTACAATAGGATTACACTTCCACATTACCCATATGGAAGTTTACAGCCATGTGTATCTGATTAGTATTGACCACCCTTCGACCCTTCTCCAAGCCCCGTCTATAGAGCCCTTATCCATACATAATAGACTTATAGCATGTGAGCCAATGAAAAATGCTGGAGATTAGCACATTCAGCTTCAAAGCGTTTCCCAGTCCTGGAATTACCCCTTTAATTCCAACCAAGTTTATTCAACCAAGTCCTTCCTTTTTCTTTATTTAAACAAAGAGACAAAGAAACAATATGACCGAAGAGGCTTGGCTTTCTTGATAAACTAGATTACCGTAGCTTATTTGGCTGCAAATAACAAACACATCAATTTATCTTAAAAAGTGATCTTTAAAAGTTTGTAGGGGAAAGTAGACCTATGGCTACTAACAGGAATAAAGTGGAGGAACTTAAAGATGACCCACCTTCCCCGCTCATGTGCTGGCCTGGTTCTGATTGGACAAAGCTCTGATGCTGGTGTCGAAGAGCTTGCCAATCTTTCCTTTCTCTGCCCTCCATACAATCCTGGCTGTACTGGCCAATAGGAATATTTTGGAAGTGGGCAAGCATCGAAATGATCAGGAAAGGCCAACAGGTTTGGCTCATCAGCATGGCTTGGGATTTGGGTAGAAATGGGTCAATGAAAGGTGGTGGTTTAATGGGGTGAGGTAGAAGAACTGATATGTCTCAACAGATGCAATAGAAACTATTTGGTCAATTAACATGTGTTATTAGTAACCAGAGACAGTTCAGTGTTTCCAACCTGAGCATCGTTCAATAATACCAGTCCAAAAAACTGGAACTACATCAAAGCCATTTCTGATGATCCCATGTACAGTAAAACCTTGGTTTGAGAGCATTTTGCAAGACAAGCTAAATTTTTTCATAACTTTTGACTTCATATACAAGCGATGTCTTGATATACAAGTAGCATCATGTCACAACTGAGTATAAAAGAGAAGATAGGCGCCTCTAAGTGTAGCAATACAGTTACATATAACCTCTTACGGACCGCCCCTGCCGTCGTTTTACGTCACTACTTTGAAAAGGAATACCGTTGTTATGGTAACAGCTAGCTACCATAACCCCAGTATCCTCTTCTTCAGCTTCAAGATAAAAGTGGTCTCTGTGGCGGATTCGCCACAAGGTCACTTTTATCAGCGGCGGGAGAGGCCCCCCCTCTCCCACTGCTCTCCTGTGCTCTCCGCCGCTTACCGGAGCCGTCGGCATCGGCAGAGGCAATCGGATCCTCTCCCAAGCCTGATATGGAGACGAGTGAGGGGAAGATGGCCCCCACCCGTCTCCATATCATTGCAGGGCGGAAGCGACGGCAAAACGTCACTTCCGCCCAATGCTCTTAAAGGGACATTTTTATTTTATTTTTTAAATGACATTACATTTATTTCTTTATATTTTTTATTGCATTTTAGTGTAAATATGAGATCTGAGGTCTTTTTGACCCCAGATCTCATATTTAAGGGGATGTTTACATTCCTTGTAATAGGAATAAAAGTGACCCAATTTTTTGTAAAAATCTAAAATAAAAGGTAAAATAAATAAGATTTTTTTTTTTTTAAAGCGCTCGTCCCACCTCCTCTGTAACTCAAAACATGCAACCTGTAGAATTTTTTTTAACGTCGCCTATGGAGATTTTTAAGTGTAAAAGTTTGTCGCCATTCAACATGCGGGCGCAACTTTGAAGCGTAACATGTTGGGTATCCCCTTTACTCAGCATAACATTATCTTTCACAATATAATAAAAAAATGGGCTAACTTTACCGTTGTCTTATATTTTAATTAAAAAAAACCCTAGGGTTATGGTTTATCTCTATTGTACTAATCAAGTTTGATAGAGTTGGTCAAATAGGTGGTTCCGTGTATATACCATGTACTTCCAACATACATCCATTTTAGATGTTTAATGTTATAGATGACTTTTTTGTCAATAAATATAATTTTAAATAAATTTCCTCCTACTCTCTTACTCACCAGTGCTGGCAACCCAACTTAAATTCCCACAGAGGATACACACTCATTGAGTGTTCTGTTTCTATTTTCATTAGGGATGTGGATTGGCCAATGCACCTAGTACACATAGGGTGGACACCAACTCTCTCTTAAAATACATTTAGGTATGTTTTAGTGAATTTGTAACTGGATTTAGTTGGGCTCCTTTATATCTACTATCATGGACCACATATCCACAGAGTTGGACTCTCTTGCTGCTGACACAGGAGTGTAATGGAGGCAGCATGGAGACACAGGCATTGTGGGGGTGCACAGGAGCACACAAAAGACCCATAGGTACACTTGGGGACAAAGGAAAGCAAAGATTCACTTAATGACACAGATTGTACATGGGCACACTTGGAGACGTGGGGGTGCACAAAGGCACACTTGGAGTCACTAGATGACGTTAAGTGCACTTAGGCGCACTTGGAGTCACTAGATGACGTTAAGTGCACTTAGGCGCACTTGGAGACTAGATGACATGGGGTGCACTAGGGCACCCTTGAAGACACAAGGACACACATGGGTGCATTTGGAGTTAATGGATAACATGGGGCACACTGGAGCTCACATGGAGAAGCAGGGGGCTCAGGGGTACACTTGGTGTCACTGAATTACATGGGGACTGGAGGCATACCTGGAGTCATTAGATGACACTGAAGTCCAAATGCAGAAACAGAGGTTTACATGGGGCACATTTGGTGTCACTAGATGACACGTGATGGACTGAGGAGCATTTGGTGCTGGGTGTCACTAACCCGAGGACAAGAAGCACACTTCAAAAGTCCGATAAGAGCTTTTGGTCGGAAAATGTGATAGTGTGTATGCTCCATCTGACTTTTGCTGGCGGAATTTCAGCCAGCAAAAGATTGAGAGCAGGTTCTCAATTTTTCGGTCGGAAAAAGTTTTGATCGGAAATTCCCATCGTCTGTACCAATTCCGACGCGCAAAATTCCTACGCATGCTTGGAAACAATTCGACGCATGCTCGGAAGCATTGAACTTAATTTTCCCGGCTCGTCGTAGTGTTGTACGTCACCGCGTTCTTGACGGTCGAAAGTTCAGCGAACTTTTGTGTGACCGTTTGTATGCTTGCCAAGCTTGAGCGGAATTCCGTCGGAAAAACCATCCAAGATTTTTCCGATGGAAAATCCGCTCGTGTGTACGCGGCATTAGAGACACAGTATACCAAAGGTTGGAAGCTGGCCACGGAGGACACAGGAGGCATAGGGGTATACAGGGTGTACAGAAAGGAGGCATAGCTGAAGAGTGGTGATACATTGCTCAAATGCTGAGCGCTAATCAGGAAAGCTATTTCCTAAATAATTGGAGAGGAGACCAGGCACTGTATGTATCCCTAGAGAGGTGAGTGTGAAATGTGCACTTACACTTTTAAAGTGTGTGTAAACCCAGGGCCGTCTTTAATATTGATTGGACCCCGGGCAAAACTTTTCTTGGGCCCCCCCATGCAGTTTTGCTCGCCACCTGCTCTGAGACATACAATAAATAGCAGCTAGACTCAAAATCTGTTTACTAAATCAGATCAGGCAGCTATTGCGATTGGTTGCCAGAGGTTACAGTATATCATTACCGCTCACTGATTAGTTACTAGAGGTTACAGCACATGATTTCTGCTTGTTGATTGGTTGCTAGAGATTACTGAGAATATGACCTCAGGGGGCATGATATACAAATCAAAGCTGCCTGCAGCCGCTATTTACATATGAATGCCGGTAACTTACATGTAAACACAGGGTCTACAGGTGAGTCATCTGTAGACAACAATAGGGCAGAGCTGGGCAGCATTAGTAGCAGCACTTCACACTGAGATATTGGGACACAGCACAGGACTAAAACCTCAAGGGATGAGGGAATTTAAACCAGGAAAGTTGGCAAGTATGAGGCAGCTGCTTTGGGCCCCACAACAATGACAGGGCCCAGGGCAGCAGCCCATTTTGCCCTGCCTTAAAAACGGCCATGGTGTAAACGCCAACAATGAACTTCTTTTATTTGTTTCCTCCTAATCTGGTCTGGACTAGACATGGGAACTGTCAAAAAATTCGTTTCGTTTCGTTTCGTCCCGTTTCGTATATAAAAAAATTCGTAATTCGTAATTCGTGTACGAAATTCCGTTCGAATTCGTACGAAATACGAAATTCGGACGAATCGTAATTTTTTTTACGAATCGTTAGTAAAGTTACGAATCGTTACGAATCGTTACGAATCGTTACGAATCGTTAACGCGGCTAATGCATTGTTGGTTCTCATAACACAGAGAACAATTCGAATCCAACTACAAATATCGAATTTCAATTTCAAGTTACGAATCGTTACGAATCGTTATAAATAGTTACGAATCGTTACGAATCGTTATGAATAGTTACGAATCGTTAGTAAATCCAACTACCAATATCGAATTTCAACTAATTTGAACTAAATTATTATAGCAGATATAACGAATGAATTCGAATGAATTCGAATGAATTCGAATGACAAAGTGTCATTTTTGCAGAAAAAAAAAAAGCGTAGGGGTCCCCCCAAATTCAATAACCAGGCCCTTCAGGTCTGGTATGGATATTAAGGGGGACCCCAGCCAAAAAAAAAAAAAAAAAAATGGCGTGGGGTCCCCCACAAATATCCATCCCAGACCCTTCAGGTCTGGGATGGATTTTAAGGGGAACCCCGGCCAAAAAAAAAAATAAAAAAATGGCGTGGGGTCCCCCTCAAAATCCATACCAGACCCTTTATCCGAGCACGCAACCTGGCAGGCCGCAGGAAAGGAGGGGGGACGAGAGCGGCCCCCCCTCCCGCCTGAACCGTACCAGGCCACATGCCCTCAACATTGGGAGGGTGCTTTGGGGTCCCCCCCAAAGCACCTTGTCCCCATGTTGATGAGGACAAGGGCCTCATCCCCACAACCGTGCCCGGTGGTTGTGGGGGTCTGCGGGCGGGGGGCTTATCGGAATCTGGAAGCCCCCTTTAACAAGGGGACCCCCAGATCCTGGCCCCCCCCCTGTGTGAAATGGTAAGGGGGTACAAAAGTACCCCTACCATTTCACCAAAAAAGTGGCAAAATGGTAAAAATGACAGGAGACAGTCTTTGACAATTCCTTTATTAAAATCTTCTTTCTTCTTTCTTCTGCTCTTCCTTCTTCCTTTCTTCATCTTCTCCTTCCGGCATCTTCTTCCATCGTCTTCTTCCTTCGATTCGCTTCTTCTTCCTCCGGTCTTCTCGTCCTTCTCGTCCGGCGTCGTCCTTCTCGTCCGGCATCGTCGTCTCTTCTCGCAGGCCGCTCCTCGCAATGGGAGGCTCCCGCTCTGTGAGGCTCCGCTCCGCTGACAGGTCTTTTATAACGAAGGCACCTGGTGACCCCGCCCCCTCTGACGCACGGGGACGTCATGTGGAATTCCCTATGGCTTTCCCCATGATGTCAGAGGGGGGGCAGGGTCACCAGGTGCCTTCGTTATACAAGACCTGTCACCCGGAGCGGAGCCTCACAGAGCGGGAGCCTCCCATTGCGAGGAGCGGCCTGCGAGAAGAGACGCTGATGCCGGACGAGAAGGACGACGCCGGACGAGAAGGACGAGAAGACCGGAGGAAGAAGAAGCGAATCGAAGGAAGAAGAAGATGGAAGAAGATGACGGAAGGAGAAGATGAAGAAGGAAGACCAGAAGAAAGAAGAAAGAAGATTTTAATAAAGGAATTGTCAAAGACCGTCTCCTGTCATTTTTACCATTTTGTCACCTTTTTTGGTGAAATGGTAGGGGTACTTTTGTACCCCCTTACCATTTCACACAGGGGGGGGGGGCCGGGATCTGGGGGTCCCCTTGTTAAAGGGGGCTTCCAGATTCCGATAAGCCCCTCGCCCGCAGACCCCCACAACCACCGGCCAGGGTTGTGGGGATGAGGCCCTTGTCCTCATCAACATGGGGACAAGGTGCTTTGGGGGGGACCCCAAAGCACCCTCCCAATGTTGAGGGCATGTGGCCTGGTACGGTTCAGGCGAGAGGGGGGGCCGCTCTCGCCCCCCCTCCTTTCCTGCGGCCTGCCAGGTTGCGTGCTCGGATAAGGGTCTGGTATGGATTTTGAGGGGGACCCCACGCCATTTTTTTTGGCTAGGGTTCCCCTTAAAATCCATCCCAGACCTCTAGGGTCTGGTATGGATTTTGAGGGGGACCCTACGCCATTTTTTTTTTTTTTTTTTTTTTTGGCTGGGGTCCCCCTTAATATCCATCCCAGACCTGAAGGGCCTGGTTATTGAATTTGGGGGGACCCCTACGCTTTTTTTATCAATGACTTCAATGAATGACAGTTCTCTGTATTACGGATCCAACAATTCATTTGCCGGCAAATAGCTGCGACTCGTGATTTTAAATAGTTTTTTTTTTTCCTGCAAAAATGACACTGCAGGAACAGTTCTCTATATTAGATATACTGAATCTCGAATCATTCGAAGCATTCGTTATATCCGCTATTATAATTTCTTTCATGTTAGTTGAAATTACATATTTGTTAGTTACAATACAACATTCGAATTGTTCTCTGTATTGCGGGAATCGGCAATTAGCCGCGAGTGATTTTAAATGTCTTTTTTTCCTGCAAAAATGACACATTGTACAGAGAGAGTTCTAAACACGGGAAACATGCGCCCTTCTATATACTATATACTCTATAGTATGCCTATGAATGGGGTCAGGTTTCCCGTGTTTAGAACTCTCTCTGTACAATGTGTCATTTTTGCAGGAAAAAAAGACATTTAAAATCACTCGCGGCTAATTGCCGATTCCCGTAATACAGAGAACAATTCGAATGTTGTATTGTAACTAACAAATATGTAATTTCAACTAACATGAAAGAAATTATAATAGCGGATATAACGAATGCTTCGAATGATTCGAGATTCAGTATATCTAATATAGAGAACTGTCTCTGTACAATGTGTCATTTTTGCAGGAAAAAAAAACTATTTAAAATCACTCGCAGCTATTTGCCGGCAAATGAATTGTTGAATCCGTAATACAGAGAACTGTCATTCATTGAAGTCATTGATAAAAAAAAAGCGTAGGGGTCCCCCCAAATTCAATAACCAGGCCCTTCAGGTCTGGGATGGATATTAAGGGGGACCCCAGCCAAAAAAAAAAAAAAAATGGCGTAGGGTCCCCCTCAAAATCCATACCAGACCCTTGAGGTCTGGGATGGATTTTAAGGGGAACCCTAGCCAAAAAAAATGGCGTGGGGTCCCCCATAAAATCCATACCAGACCCTTATCCGAGCATGCAACCTGGCAGGCCGCAGGAAAGGAGGGGGGGACGAGAGCGGCCCCCCCTCTCGCCTGAACCGTACCAGGCCACATGCCCTCAACATTGGGAGGGTGCTTTGGGGTCCCCCCCAAAGCACCTTGTCCCCATGTTGATGAGGACAAGGGCCTCATCCCCACAACCGTGCCCGGTGGTTGTGGGGGTCTGCGGGCGGGGGGCTTATCGGAATCTGGAAGCCCCCTTTAACAAGGGGACCCCCAGATCCCGCCCCCCCCCCCTGTGTGAAATGGTAAGGGGGTACAAAAGTACCCCTACCATTTCACCAAAAAAGTGGCAAAAATGGTAAAAATGACAGGAGACAGTCTTTGACAATTCCTTTATTAAAATCTTCTTTCTTCATCTTCTCCTTTCTTCATCTTCTCCTTCCGTCATCTTCTCCTTCCGGCATCTTCTTCCATCTTCTTCTTCCTTCGATTCGCTTCTTCTTCCTCCGGTCTTCTCGTCCTTCTCGTCCGGCGTCGTCCTTCTCGTCCGGCATCGGCGTCTCTTCTCGCAGGCCGCTCCTCGCAATGGGAGGCTCCCGCTCTGTGAGGCTCCGCTCCGGGTGACAGGTCTTGTATAACGAAGGCACCTGGTGACCCCGCCCCCCCTCTGACATCATGGGGAAAGCCATAGGGAATTCCACATGACGTCCCCGTGCGTCAGAGGGGGCGGGGGTCACCAGGTGCCTTCGTTATAAAAGACCTGTCACCCGGAGCGGAGCCTCACAGAGCGGGAGCCTCCCATTGCGAGGAGCGGCCTGCGAGAAGAGACGACGATGCCGGACGAGAAGGACGACGCCGGACGAGAAGGACGAGAAGACCGGAGGAAGAAGAAGCGAATCGAAGGAAGAAGACGATGGAAGAAGATGCCGGAAGGAGAAGATGAAGAAAGGAAGAGCAGAAGAAAGAAGATTTTAATAAAGGAATTGTCAAAGACCGTCTCCTGTCATTTTTACCATTTTTGCCACTTTTTTGGTGAAATGGTAGGGGTACTTTTGTACCCCCTTACCATTTCACACAGGGGGGGGGCCGGGATCTGGGGGTCCCCTTGTTAAAGGGGGCTTCCAGATTCCGATAAGCCCCCCGCCCGCAGACCCCCACAACCACCGGGCACGGTTGTGGGGATGAGGCCCTTGTCCTCATCAACATGGGGACAAGGTGCTTTGGGGGGGACCCCAAAGCACCCTCCCAATGTTGAGGGCATGTGGCCTGGTACGGTT
This sequence comes from Lithobates sylvaticus, assembly GCA_028564925.1. Classification (NCBI taxonomy): domain Eukaryota; kingdom Metazoa; phylum Chordata; class Amphibia; order Anura; family Ranidae; genus Lithobates; species Lithobates sylvaticus. Next base: position 43,169,984 of record CM053030.1, read on the forward strand.
CAGGCGAGAGGGGGGGCCGCTCTCGTCCCCCCCTCCTTTCCTGCGGCCTGCCAGGTTGCGTGCTCGGATAAAGGGTCTGGTATGGATTTTGAGGGGGACCCCCACGCCATTTTTTTTTTTTTTTTTTGGCCGGGGTTCCCCTTAAAATCCATCCCAGACCTGAAGGGTCTGGTATGGATATTTGGGGGGGACCCCACGCCATTTTTTTTTTTTTTTTTTTTGGCTGGGGTCCCCCTTAATATCCATACCAGACCTGAAGGGCCTGGTTATTGAATTTGGGGGGACCCCTACGCTTTTTTTTTTTTTATATCAATGAATGACTGTTTTTTAAATAGCTTTTTTTTCTGCAAAAATGACACTTTGTCATTCGAATTCATTCGAATGCATTCGAATTCATTCGAATGCATTCGAATTCATTCGTTATATCTGCTATAATAATTTCGTTTGAATTAGTTGAAATTTGATATTGGTAGTTGGATTCGAATAATTTGGAGCTGAAATTCGTAAACGGAATTTTTCCTGCAAAAATGACACTTTGTCATTCGAATTCATTCGAATCCATTCGAATTCATTCGAATTCATTCGAATTCATTCGAATCATTCGGCGACGAAATTCGTAAACGGAATTTCGTATTCCGTACGGAATTCGTAAAAAAAAAAATTCGTACTACAGATTCGTAAATTCGTACGAATTTCGAAAAATTCGTACGAATTACGAATTCGTACGAAACGAATCGCACATGTCTAGTCTGGACACGTAATCCTGCAGCTCCAGTGACTCTGTGTAAGGGAACGCTCAACAATGGCTGTGAATTCTGAATGGCTGTGATGTCACACATAGCCCAGCCATTGTTGGCGTACCATCCTCTACTTGCAGCCACCACTCACTGGTACAGGGGAGCTGGAGCTGCAGGATTGTGTCTTCAGACCAGATGAAAAAAGAGGAAAGATCTTGGTTACACAAGGTATGCAGGATAGGTAGGAGGCAGGAGGGAACTTTTTTACAAATAGTTAACGTTAGGCTTTTTCCTCCACTTCACTTTCTGCAAAAGCCCCAAGCTGTCAATAACCACACCCCATGTAATCAATGCACCAAGGGGTCTCGCTCTTTGGAATCGCTTCTGTAAGCCGTGATTTTTCTTCTGTTTGTACAGTGTGATGAGTCCACCTGGTGTTATACAGACACCAAAGAGAATAATTTGTTCAGCAGCCTAATAGCACTGAGTGTTTGGCTCGGAGCGAACGCAGAGGTCGGGTGACAACATATGGCAGGCACCTAAATAGCGATTTTACGAGGCAGGGGTTAATTTGACTAATGTGTAAACTGGCATGAAATGTCCAGCTGCAGCGAAAACTCGGTGCAGAAGCCTTCCATGTTCCAAATGAGATCTGCAGCCTGGGAAATTGCCAGCAAAGCAATTAAGGTTTTCAGGAAGTATGATCAATGGCGCTATGAATTATTAACAACCTATTTTGGCTGTCTACAGACGAAGCAGAAAACGCACTACACGACACATGAAAGGCGGCCAGATTCTTTATTGCACAGTTTAGCTGAAAAATTAGCAAAGCTGGCCTGTTCGCCTGAGGTGACTGGAGTGAGAAGGCAGGAGCAAGACGCGGCGACATACGGCAACTAGTGCTGTTAAACTTCCACCAAAGGGCTAAATGTACGGTTCATGCACATAAATGAGTAGGTTAAAGATTGGGCAGTCATGCCGTTAACTTTGTACCTGCCACAGCAGCCCCTTTCCAAAGAATTGCTCACAGGAATGGTGTCCATAATGATGCTTACTTTAGGGCCTCAGATGTTGACAAGCTTATGCTTGCTCCAAATGGGTTTTGCATTCCTATACAAGTCTAAGGGAATGTAAAACCCAATTAAAGCAGGTCAAATGCAGGCCAGAAGGAAGTCAACTGCAGGACCAACGCACACGTTGATGAATTCAGAATGATCTCAAACTGATATCATCAGAATGAGCTGAAAGCCCAAAGCTTGTTCACATGGGCCCTTACTGCAAGATAAGGACCGTCTGGAATAACTTATCACAGGTGAGTTAAGATACACTTGGCTTGCTGGCAAATTCTTTAGAGCAGTCGTTCATGCCTCCCTGCATCCCTCCTCCTGGGCCTCCAACTTGCTGAAGACCCCATATTGCCTCTAAAATTTCAACGTGCCCCCCCCCCCCCCCAACCTCCCATAGTAGAAAAATTAGTGGGCCTTTAAATGAGGCTATGACTTGGTAAAATCATGTGCCTCCATCCCTATGACAATCGTATACAAAAAAGGAAGGTTTGGGACTTTAAATGAGGCATACGGCTACAATCAAGTAAAATCAATATGCAATAATGTATTTTATTAACATATACATACATGAAGGGAGTACAATGGACTAAAAGTAAAAATAAAATAAAATGAAGCATCGTAGCGCTTCTCCTTCTGTTCCAGATCTTCTGGATGCACATTTCTAGACAATGTGTCTTGTTCTTAGGATCAAAGTGCCACTTGGCTCTATGTTTTTCCTATGGGGTTGTCTTTTGGTGTTTCTCGGTGCTCAGTACTGTCTTTGGTATCATTCTTGTGGGCTTTAGCTTTCACATGATATATCAATATGTACATCTTTTTTATCATCTTTCACGGAATGGTCTTGGAATTATTATCTCACCATCTGTTATCCCAGTTGGGACATGACCTGTTTTTTGTGCAGATCTGTTTGCTGCGGGAACATACTGCCACAGCTCCTGGAGATGATATTCCCACTATGTCCTTGGCTCCGAGTACTCTATGGGATTTTGTAGGGTGATCTGTAAGGTGCAATGTATTCTTTCTTCCTCCCTCCTTCTTTTCCTCCCTTCTATCCATGGCAGAGCATTAGTTCACACTGGCTATATACTGTATTTTTTCAGATACACCTAGATGTACTCTGCATTTTCCAGTGAGGAGTGGACGTTGTCCACGAAATGCGTAGAGCCTTTCTATGATGTCTCTGCGTCTATTACCAGTTTACCCACATGTTTTTTTTTAGAATTATGATTTACTTTTATAATTTTTTATTGTCCATGTTGAACCAGGGAGGATGTAGCTACTCATCCACATATCATATACGGATATATCATGTTGGAATATATGTACAGATATGAATTTACTATATTCTTTATATTGTTAATACTTTTAGTCCATTGTACTTCCTTCATGTATTTATATGTTAATAAAATACATGATTGCATATTGATTTTACTTGATTGTAGCCGTATGCCTCATTTAAAGTCCCAAACCCTCCTTTTTTGTATACAAACCTCCCATAGTGGCTCACATTACCTCTCAACCTCCTACAGTGACCCCTGAAGCCCTCTTGCAATGCCCCTCAACCTCCCACAGTGTCCCCAGGCCTCCCAAGAACCCCTCACACAGTGTTTCTGTGCCTTTCACCGTGCCCCCATCCTTCCAGAGGGTCTTCAGCCCCTACAGTGCACTCCAGTCTCCCACAAAGCCCCTACATTGTCCCCAAGCTCCTGGAGAGACCCTAACCCCTCCAGAGACCCCATCCTCAGGTTGTCCCCAGTCCCTTTTAGAAACCTCATTCCCTACAGAACCCCCTAGCCTGCCACAGGGTCTACAGCCCCCTCAGTGCCCTCCAGTCTCCCACAAAGTCCCTTCAATGCCCCTAGCCTCCTGAAGAGACCCCAACCCCTCCAGAGACCCTATCCCCAGGTTGTTTCCAGTCCCCTTTAGAAACATCATTCCCTACAGAACCCCCCAGCCTGCCACAGGGTCTCCAGCCCCCTCAGTGCCCTCCAGTCTCCCACAAAGCCCCTTCCATGTCCCTAGCCTCCTGGAATTACCCCAATCCTTCCTCGGACCCCATCCTCCAGTTGCTCCCAGTCCTCTCCTTAAACTCCATCACCTACAAAGCCACCAGGTCTTCTGCAGACCTCCCTAATCCCACCTCCCCACCCAAGAAAGCCCCACCCCTCCAAAGTGACACTTAGCCCTATTTAGAGTCTTTCACCATTTCAATACATATTTTGAATTCCCATACTTTGTAAGTATAAACTTTGTTTTTTACTGTTGGAGCATGTCATGTTTTGGAAGAATATACCAGACCCTGGTCTCAAAAAAACTTACACTATGTGGACAACTAATACATGGTCAACCAATGAACAATTGCCATTGCTCACTACTCTCTGTAGTTTTCAAATCATAGTCATTCTTATGCAACGAAAACAGATGTCCAAACCAGAGATTTTACACTGCTGATTACTTAGTAACAGCAACATGAATGCAATAAGAAGCAGTAAATTATACATTGTTTCAAATTGTTTTACAACACTGACCTTACTTTACATGTGTTTTCTGTTTAACTGGTATCATTTCTTGTTTCTCCTGCAGACACTTCATGAGATGTTAACTAAAATGGGTAAAGTGAATTCCTACATTATTTTCTTTTTCTCTTGTTGATGGTGAAGACTGTAATTACTGTACAATTTATTGTCGTTGAAATCATAGGTTTCTAAGTAATTCCAACCACTAATGACAGGACATAAATTCCTCGTAGAGAAGATCTATTTATGCCACAGACATTCCTTCTGTTATTTTTAATGTAAGAATAGTGAAGGCAAACAAGTATTAAAGAAAAACTCTGGGAAACAACAAGAGCCAATCCAGGACTTGATAATGCTCTCCAGATATGCTGCAACTGTGCTAAAGCCAGAAAGTCAATTTACTTTATCTGAGATGTATAAAAGCCACTGCAGTCCAATTTGAAGAAGGAAGGAAAGAAGGAACTTGAAGGGAAGAAATGGATGGCCGCACACCCCAGTAGGACACTTCCAAAATTGTTATTATAACCGATAGTCCATACAAGACATCACAACACAAGGATAACAGGAGTGCTTACTCAAGGTGTTATTAGGGCACCTCAATGTGAGGGCTTGTGGAAGGGTATTATGAGGACCGACCTGGAGCGTTACAATATATTATTAGAAAGGAATGTAGGAAAGAAAGGAAGGGTGGAAGGGAGCAAGAAAGGAAGGAAGGAACTTGAAGAGAAGAAATGGATGGCTGTACACTCCAGTAGGACACTTCCAAAATATTTATTATAACCAATAGCCCATAAAAGACATCACAACACAAGAATAACAGGAGATCTGTTGACGTGTTTCAGGCTAAAGAGTGTTTACTCATAGTGTTATGTGGGCACCTTGATGTGAGGACTTTTGGAGGGGTATTATGAGGACCGATCTGGAGCATTACAGTACTTGTGTTAAACAGGAAGGAAAAGGGAAGGAAGGAAGGAAGGAAGGAAGGGAAAAGAAAAGCAGTAAGGAAGTAATCTCTATGAGGATCCCTTGAAGAGTTATTTCTTACAACTTTGGGCCAAGCACCCCTGAAATTTGATGGTAATGAATGGAGGGTGTGAAATCTGGTAACTAGAAATCCAAAATCTTTATTATAACCAAAAGGCCCATAAAAGACATTACAACACAAGAATAACAGGAGATCTGTTGACGTGTTTCACGCTAAAGAGTGCTTACTCATAGTGTTATTAGGGCACCTCAATGTGAGGGCTTGTGGAGGGGTTTTAGGAGGACCGACCTGGAGCGTTACAGTACATTGTTAGACAGGAAGGTAGGAAAGAAAGGAAGGGTGGAAGGGAGCATGAAAGGAAGGAAGGAACTTGAAGAGAAGAAATGGCTGTACACTCCAGTAGGACACTTCCAAAATCTTTATTATAACCAATAGCTCATAATAGCTCATAAAAGACACTACAACACAAGAATAACAGGAGATCTGTTGACATGTTTCACGCTAAAGAGTGCTTACTCATAGTGTTATGTGGGCACCTTGATGTGAGGACTTGTGGAGGGGTATTATGAGGACTGACCTGGAGCATTACAGTACATTGTTAGACAGGAAGGTAGGACGGAAAGAAGGGTGGAATGAAGGAAGCAAGGAAGGAAGGAACTTGAAGAGAAGAAATGGATGACTGTACACTCCAGTAGGTCACTTCCAAAATCTTTATTATAACCAATAGCCCATAAAAGACATCACAACACAAGAATAACAGGAGACCTGTTGACGTGTTTCACGCTAAAGAGTGCTTACTCATAGTGTTATGTGGGCACCTTGAGGGGTATTATAAGGACCGATCTGGAGCGGTACAGTATTTGTGTTAAACAGGAAGGAAAAAGGAAGAAAGGAAGGAAGGAAAAAGAAAAGCAGTAAGGAAGGAACCTCTATGAGGATCCCTTGAAGAGTTCTTTCTTACAACTTTGGGCCAAGAACCCCTGGAATTTGATGGTGATGAATGGAGGGTGGGAAATCTGGTAACTAGAACCTGAAAAAACTGGAAAATAATACACACGTACACAGCCAGAAACAATGGGCAGGCAGTGATCTACCAAATGGTATGACTAATGCCTCGTACACACGAAGGGACTATCCCGCGGGATTATCCCTCGGGATTATCCCCTGGACTCAAGTCCAGGGGATAATCCCCTCGTGTGTGGGCCTTCGACTGACTTTTTTTCAAAAAGTCCGGCGGACTAAAGTTTTAAGTTTTGTTTTAAAATTATCCGCTGGACTTAGTAGGCTAGTCCGCCGGACTTTTGAAATGAACGGACTTGCCGCTCATCGGAAAGTCCGTTCATTTAGCACGTAGGCAGTAAATGCCGGCGCGCTAGCTCCGTCACCTGGCATGGATTTAAAGGGACTCCCCACGCCGAAAAAACGGCGTGGGGGTCCCCCCCAAATCCATCTCAGACCCTTATCCGAGCACGCAGCCTGGCAGGCCAGGAAAGGGGTGGGGACGAGCGAGCGCCCCCCCTCCTGAGCCGTACCAGGCCGCGTGCCCTCAACATGGGGGGTGCCCTGGGGAAAGGGGGGCCGTGCGGCCCCCCCACCCCAAAGCACCTTGTCCCCATGTTGATGAGGACAAGGGCCTCTTCCCGACAACCCTGGCCATTGGTTGTCGGGGTCTGCGAGCGGGGGCTTATCGGAATCTGGGGGCCCCCTTTTATAAGGGGGCCCCCAGATCCCGGCCCCCACCCTATGTGAATGAGTATGGGGTACGATGTACCCCTACCCATTCACCTAAGGTGTAAAATGTAAAGTAAAAAACACACACTTTTGAAAAAATATTTTATTGCACTGCTCCGGGGGTCTTCTTCTGTCTTGGGGGTCTTCTCGCCGGACTCCTCCGCCATTTACCTAGCTCTTTTACCGAGCAGAGAAGTCCGGCTACCTTCTTCGTCGTCGCCGCCGTCGTCTGGGGGTCTCGGGGGGTCTTCTTCCGTCTTGGGGGTCTTCTCGCCGGACTCCTCCGCCATTTACCTAGCTCTTTTACCGAGCGGAGAAGTCCGGCTACCTTCTTCGTCGTCGCCGCCGTCGTCTGGGGGTCTCGATCCGCCTTTGGGGGTCTTCCGGGGTCTTCCGGGGTCTCTTCTGTTCTTTCCGCTGTCGTCGCTTTCTGCGCCGCCGGCGCCGCCTTCTTCTTCTTCTTCTTCTTGTTCTTCCGATGTTGACTCGTCGCTCCCTCTGGCCGGAATGCCAGAGCCGCGCTGTGCTGGGACTTATATAGGGACAAGGGGACAGGGTCACATGCTCATGTCACATGGTGACCCCGCCCCCTTGTGATGTCACAGTCCCGGAGGATGCTGGGACTGTGACATCACAAGGGGGAGGGGTCACCATGTGACATGAGCATGTGACCCTGTCCCCTTGTCCCTATATAAGTCCCAGCACAGCGCGGCTCTGGCATTCCGGCCAGAGGGAGCGACGAGTCAACATCGGAAGAACAAGAAGAACAAGAAGAAGAAGAAGAAGAAGAAAGCAAACGACATCGACAAGAACAGAAGAGACCCCAGAAGACCCCGGAAGACCCCCGAAGGCGGATCGAGACCCCCAGACGACAGGCGGCGACGACGAAGAAGGTAGCCGGACTTCTCCGCTCGGTAAAAGAGCTAGGTAAATGGCAGAGGAGTCCGGCGAGAAGACCCCCAAGACGGAAGAAGACCCCCCCGAGACCCCCAGACGACGGCGGCTACGACGAAGAAGGTATCCGGACTTCTCCGCTCGGTAAAAGAGCTAGGTAAATGGCGGAGGAGTCTGGCGAGAAGACCCCCAAGACGGAAGAAGACCCCCCCGAGACCCCCAGACGACGGCGGCGACGACGAAGAAGGTAGCCGGACTTCTCCGCTCAGTAAAAGAGCTAGGTAAATGGCGGAGGAGTCGGGCGAGAAGACCCCCAAGACGGAAGAAGACCCCCAGCAGTGCAATAAAATATTTTTTCAAAAGTGTGTGTTTTTTACTTTACATTTTACACCTTAGGTGAATGGGTAGGGGTACATCGTACCCCATACTCATTCACATAGGGTGGGGGGCCGGGATCTGGGGGCCCCCTTATAAAAGGGGGCTCCCAGATTCCGATAAGCCCCCGCCCGCAGACCCCGACAACCAATGGCCAGGGTTGTCGGGAAGAGGCCCTTGTCCTCATCAACATGGGGACAAGGTGCTCTGGGGTGGGGGGGCGCACGGCCCCCCTTTCTCCAGGGCACCCCCCATGTTGAGGGCACGCGGCCTGGTACGGCTCAGGAGGGGGGGGCGCTCGCTCGTCCCCACCCCTTTCCTGGCCTGCCGGGCTGCGTGCTCGGATAAGGGTCTGAGATGGATTTGGGGGGGACCCCCACGCCGACCCTTTAAATCCATGCCAGGTGACGGAGCTAGCGCGCCGGCATTTACTGCCTACGCTAGCTACGTACCTGAAGTTACGTTCTAAATGAACGGACTGCTCCGTGTGTGGGCAAGTCCGTTCATTTTCAAAAGTCCCGCGGACTTTTTCCCGCGGATTGTCCGCCGGAGAAGTCCGGGCGTGTGTGGGCAAGTCACACGCTCGGAAAGTCCGGCGAAGCCCCGCTGGAAAGTCCGGCGGGCAAAGTCCCTTCGTGTGTACGTGGCATAAGCGCTAACATTTGTGTGAAACACGTCTACCTTTTTGTCCCCTGCTCCATCTGTCAACCACTTGTCATATGAAGCTTCAATAAAAGGATTTTTGGAAGAGCAGAAGTCTGGAATAATTTCCTTATGTTACACAGCATGCAAGCTGGGCTAGCACCTGACTAGTGTGTGTGTGGGGATTAACCAGAGACTCACTCACCTGGAGCGACTTTTCTTGTTTCATTGAAGATTCCCCACAAGGGGAACTTGATGTGTGATTGTGTGTGTGAGCATGAAGGCATGATCATGGTGGTTGTGAGTCTGTTCTGACAACGTTGTAAATTTTTAATATGAAATGGTGAAGTTTATTGTGGTTTTATCTATGTTTATATTTAATAAAGCAATTTGTAATTTTCATAATACCCACTTTACTTCATATTGATGAATCTCTTGAGGAATCTTCAGTCCTCTTACATTATAAGTGAGCTACCAAATGAACCACTTGACCTCCGGAAGATTAACCCCCCCCCCCCTTCCTGTCCAGGCCATTTTTTGCGGTACGGCACTGCGACACTGTACCCAGATAAAATCGATGTCCTTTTTTTCCCCAGAGATAGAGCTTTTTTTGCGCTATAAAAAAAAACCCAGACAATTTTACTTTCTGCTAACATATCCAATATAAAAATGGAAAAAATGGAAAAAATAAAATGTTTTCATCAATTTAGGCCAATATGTATTCTGCTACATATTTTTGGTAAAAAAAATTCCAACAAGCGTATATTGATAGCCCATATATTGATAGCCCATAGTTTACAAAAACACTGGTCAGGCACACAGTTAACCCTTTGATTGCCCCTAATGTTAACCCCTTTCCAGAGAGTGTCATAGTACAGTGACAGGTCCGCAAAAAGTGTCAAACGTGTCAGTTAGGTGTCCGAATTTCCACCTAAAAATTGCAGTCACACTATAAGTCATTGATCTCTATTTAAAAAAAAAACTATCCCATAGTTTGAAGACGCTACAACTTCTCCTTGTAGTTCTTCAGCCCACTGAGCTCCCGATCTCTCACTAAACCCACTGATTCACTGCCACTGAATCCCTTGAGCTCCTCCAATCTTCACGTGGTATCTAACTCAAGCGTCACGTCATCCCCGCTTCTCTGCTGGGTCCCTAGCTTGGCACTCCCGATACTTCTCGAGCTTCACCCCACTGGCCTGCTCTGTCCCTGGCTTGACACACAAGGCTGTTCTGCAAGCGTCACCTCTGCTGGCTGGGTCTCTGACTTGATCACTGCCTGAAGTTTCCCGATTCTCCACTGTGCCTGTTGGGTGAGAATAATGCTCCAGTACTTGATTCAGTTACACACTTTGGTCCCTTAGTGGTGACAGCTTCCCTTCTACCTCTGACCACGACTGCAAGCCACAATCCCAAACCTGCGCTGCTCTCTGGCTTCTGGATAGGCCCTCTGACAGCCTAGCAGCCAGATGCCCCCGGTATAGGCCCAATCTCTGGCCTAGCAGCCCAGGCACATAGCACACGTCCACCCAGACAGCCGTCCAGGTGGCACATAACATAGATCACGTGACGCCACCTGAATATATAGGTTCTCCCAGCAGGCCAAGGGATTGAAGAAAATACCACCAAGTACCTGGCCACCTAGCGGTAGAAGAGAAAAGTGCAACAAGTCCAAACTTAGGGAGAAATCAATAGATCTCTAACAATCAACCAGGATAACTACTCCTGGAAAGTAAATTTGTAAGGAGCATCCCTGCCTAAACTCCAGGGTGCTACATATATATATATGTGTGATCCTGCACACAGTGGCTGCCCTGTAGCAGTAAAATTGCTATAGGATGGTCAGCAAGTGGTTAAAAGTGATATTAAGTTTGGCGGACAGGCCATGAAAGGAAAGGCCTGATAGTAACAGGAAACAGTGAGGCAACATAGACAAGAAGGAGATTCCAGAAGTAGATCAGATAGAAGGCAAGTCAATAACAGGAGCCGGGTCAGGATAACGGGTAGTGCTCCACTCTGTATGAAGATAGCTGAAGACCATTGAACACAGAGCCAGGGAGGAGCTCAGCTACTGTATATATAGTCTGTCTTGCACCAATGATTAAAGTGGGCATGTGTGCCTTCTTATGCATACTCTGTGAGGCAAATGTGCAAATAACCCTGCAAAGGAGCCAACCAGGGTCAATCAGGGAAAGAAAGGTAAAGAAAATGAAAAGAAAATGAACAGTGGGAAAAGACAGTGCATGAAAGGTGAGGGGAGGAAAGACCAGGAAAAAAATGATGGGACGAAACAATGTTAGGTGGAAAGGGGAGAAAAAGAAAGGGTAGGAAAAACAAGGGAGATAAGGGGAAAGAGAGGGAAGGGAAAGAAAAGGGAAAGGACAAGGAGGAGAGCAGGGGCGGACTGACCATTCGGCCACTCGGGCACTTCCCGAGGGCCCCGGGCCACTAGGGGGCCCCATCAGGGTTGCCAGCCTCAGTAAAACCAGGGACAGTATGTAAAAATCTGTGTTTTTTTTACATCTGTTTCTGAAATGTCATCCTTTTTGTCTAAAAATCCCAAGATTATAGCTGCCCCAACTCTCCAGTACCTTCTCAGCCAATAGAAACATGTCTGTGTATACTGTGTGTACATGTATGTGTATACTGTGTGATTGTATACTGTGTGGCCCCATAATCTCTGATTGCCTGGGGGCCCCATAATCTCCTATTGCCCGGGGGCCCCATGAGTTGTCAGTCCGCCCCTGGAGGAGAGGCGAGGTCAGGAAACAAAGGAAGAGAAGGGACACTGGAGTTAAAGGCAAAGGGAAGAAAAGGAAAAAGAATGCTAAGGAAACAAAGAAAGAGAAAGGACAATGAAGTTAAAGGAGCAGTACAGCCAAAGCTCATTTAGCTGTACTTCTCCTATGGATCACAGGACTGCAGTTTGTTTTACACTCCTGTGACCCATTTTCAGCAGACAGCACACTGTTGGCTGACATTACAGAGCCAGTCCAGGCTGAGGAAAGATCGTGGCCATATGCTGGGGATCCACCCAGATGCCTAGACCAACAGCCGGCTCAGCCTCTCAGCAATCTTCTGAGAGCCTGTGCCAGCAGCTCCTGCCTTCTTCGCAGCCCAATGCCCCAGTGAGCATGGGGGGGGGGGTCACAGCAGAGAGCCCCTGACTGACAGTCAGCAGCTCTCTGCTCGTGGGGCACTGAGAACTGAGCGAACAGCTGTGTTTGATCGCTTAGTTCGAAGACTTAGAGGTGGCGTCCACCTAAGTATGATTTCTCACAAAAAAACAAACCTAAACTTCTCCTTTAAGGGCAAATGGAAGAAAAGGTATGAGAATGGAAAGGAAATGTAGGAAGAGAAGGGGCATGGCAGATAAGGGAAGGGGAGGGAAGGGAAAGAAAAGGGAAAGGACAAGGAAGAAGGGAGAGGCAAGGCCAGTAAACAAAGGAAGAGAAGGGACAATGGAGTTAAAGGCAAAGGGAAGAAAATGAAAGTGAATGGAAAGGAAAGAAAAGGAAGAGAAGAGAAGGGACAATGAAGTTAAAGACAGTCACCAGCTCTCTGCTCACAGGGCACTGAGAATCGCTCATCAGCTGTTCGCTCAGTTCTCAGACTTAGAGGTGGCAGGTCACTGATGTTGCATCCACCTAGGTAAGTATAATTTCTCCAAAAAAATAAAACAAAACTTCTCCTTTAAGGCAAAGGGAATAAAAGGAAAGGTAACATCAATAGTCTGCGAGCTATTGGATAGGATTATAAGGGACTATATACAAGATTTTAGTAATGAGAATGGTATCATTAGTAGTAATCAACATGGATTCATGAAAAATCGTTCTTGCCAAACTAATCTATTAACCTTCTATGAAGAAGTGAGCTGCCATCTAGATAAAGAAAGGCCCGTAGAGGTGGTGTATCTGGATTTTGCAAAGGCATTTGATACAGTTCCCCACAAACGTTTACTGTACAAACTAAGTTCTGTCGGCATTGACCATAGGGTGAGTACATGGATTGAAAACTGGTTACAGGGGGCCAAAGGTTGGTGATAAATGGGGAGTACTCGGAATGGTCCGGTGTGGAAAGTGGGGCCCCCCAGGGTTCTGTCCTCGGACCAATCCTATTTAATTTATTTATTTATTCGTAAACGACCTGGAGGATGGGATAAACAGCTCAATCTCTGTGGATGATACAAAGTTAAGCAGGGCAATAACTCCTGCGCAGAATATGGAAACCTTACAAGAAGACCTAAACAAATTAATGGGGTGGGCAACTACATGGCAAATGAGGTTTAATGTTGAAAAATGTAAAGTAATGCATTTGGGTGCCAAAAATGTGAACGCAATTTACTCGCTAGAGGGGGAACCTCTGGGGAAATCTAGGATGGAAAAGGACATGGGGGTCCTAGTAGATGATAGGCTCAGCAATGGCATGCAATGCCAAGCTGCTTCAAGCAAAGCCAACAGAATGTTGGCATGCACTAAAAAGGGGATTCACTCCAGAGATAAAAAAATAATTCTCCCACTCTACAAGACTCTGGTCCAGCCGCACCTGGAGTATGCCGTAGAGTTCTGGGCAGCAGTCCTCAGGAGGGATAGGCTGGAACTGGAGGATCTCAGCTATGGGGAAAGACGACAAGCATTGAACTTATTCTCTCTGGAGAGGAGACGATTGAGAGATGATATGACATTGATGTACAAATACCGTACTGGTGACCCTAGCATAGGGAACAAACTTTTTAGTGAGTAAGAAATTTAAAAAATCACACGGCCAGTCACTAAAATTAGAAGAGAAGGGTTCTTTACTGTCAGAGTGATAAGGATGTGGAATTCTCTTCCACAACCAGTGGTATCAGCAGGGAGCATCGATAATTTAAAAAAACTATTAGATGGGTTCCTTAACGACCACAACATACAGGGTATACAATGTACTATTAACATAAACGCACACACACAGGTTGAACTGGATGGACTTGTGTCTTTTTTCAAGCTCACCTACTATGTAACTATGTAAGGAAAGGAAATATAGGAAGAGAAGGGGCAATGGAGCTAAGGGCAAAGGTAAGAAAAGGAAAGAGAAGGGAAAAGAAACAATGCAAGAGAAGGGACAACGAAGTTAAAGTGGTTGTAAATTCTTTACAACCACTTTTTACTGCAGGCAAGCCTATAATTAGGCTTAATTGTAGCTACCCAGGATATCTCCTAAACCTGTACGGTTTAGGAGATATCCCCTGTATTTGCATGTGCCGATGTCATCGGCACATGCGCACTTAAGAAAACTGAAGCAACGGCACGTACGTGCCGTTGCTTCAGTTAGAGCAGGGGTCTTCAAACTACTGCCCTCCAGTTGTTCAGGAACTACAATTCCCATCATGCCTAGTCATGTCTGTGAATGTCAGAGTTTTGCAATGCCTCATGGATGTGTAGTTCTGCAACAGCTGGAGGGCCGTAGTTTGAGGATCCCTGAGTTAGACTGTGCCGTTACCGGCATCACGTGGGAGTGACGTCATCGAGGCTCCAGCCAATCACAGCGATGGAGCCGCGGTACCCGGAAGCAACCCCTGGGAGCGATGTCGGCCACCGTAGCGGTGAACGAGGACCAATGCGGGGGCTTCGATCTCAGGTATATCATTTATAATGAATAGTATGCTATGCATACTAGCTCATTACCCCTTCATCTTGCATTTTTTTTTTTTTTTAAGGGTTTACAACCACTTTAAAGGCAAAAGCAAAAAAAATTTAAGTAAAGAGAAAGGAAAGGAAATAAAGAAAGAAAAGGGACAATGGAGTTAAAGGCAAAAGGAAGAAAAGGAAAGAGTAAGGAAATACAGGAAGAGAAGGGTCGATGACGTTAAGGGCAAAGGGAAGGAAAGGAAAGGGAAAGGAAATAAAGAAAGAGAAGGGACAATAGAGTTAAAGGCAAAAGGAAGAAAAGGAATGGGAAGAGTAAGGAAATACAGGAAGAGAAGGGTCAATGATGTTAAGGGCAAAGGGAAGAAAAGGAAAGGGAAAGGAAAGGAAAGGAAATAAAGAAAGAGAAGGGACAATAGAGTTAAAGGCAAGAGGAAGAAAAGGAAAGGGAAGAGTAAGGAAACCCAGGAAGAGAAGGGTCAATGAAGTTAAGGAAGAGAGGAGAGGAGTGAAGAGAAGGGATAATGAAGGTAAGGGGAAAGGGAAAGGAAAGAAATTTAAAAAAGAAGAGGAGAATAGAGGAGAGGAGTGGGGAGGAAAGGTCAGAATTCGCAAAGCGATAATGATTCTAGTTTGACATATTCGCTGTTATGTTCAGCATTCAAAGCCACAAAGCTGACACACAAATGAAATTAAAGCCTAATATGACTTATAACTTAGTGAATTCAGCCTAAAGGGAGAAGAAAAGAGAGAGAAAGAAAGAGATAAACAGGAAGAAAATTAAAATACAAGAAAAAAATTATGAACAGGAAAAGTTGGAGCGTTAGGCAGAAAATGGGGAGGCAGATGTTCAATCTGAAATCAGCTTTTCATTCTACTAACTACAAACAAAAGCCAGAAATCATCTTCTAAGTAGCTTTGGAAGTGTAAAGTCCCCGTGTCAGTGACATCGCTGTCAGCCATCAGATAAGAGGAAATTGTTTGTGTCAAACTGTCATAACCTGTAAAATTAGCACTTGTCAAATATTATGACATTGGCTCCTCTAAGACAGACCTGAAAGCTTTATCCCGGCCGGCCCTCAGGACATAGCGTCATTAGGGATATGGGATATGGAACAGGACATTTGTTACCTCTGGGCAGGATTACCTTACCTTTCAAAGAAATTCCTGCTGCCTAGATCTCTGGGGCTCTGGGAGGTCGAGCCCCTCCTGACCTTTCCGAATCATACGGTTTAACCCTCATCATTAGCCATAAATGTAAACAGATGGGTGAAGCAGTCATACTAACTTACACAGAGCAGAAATGGACATTATCCTGTCTGTAACAGGCCCACCAAGGAGCCTCATAGCAGCATTCTTGGCTAAGGCCAATTAAAATATCACCCAAGTCCGAACTTCACAGCGTGAAATATTGTTCTTCTTTCACTACAAAGAGATTGATGCATTTATCTTTATTCAATTACAAAGGTACTGGATCTGACTATTTACATAACCCAGAAGCAGGGAAAAAATTCAGGATATGCAGGTGCCATCTCACATTCCTTAATATGTGCCATCTGGGATGTGATTCAGCAAAGCAAATATTGCTACCCCCAAATAATATGTAAAGAGGTAAATTAACATGTCTACTTACCTATAATCAGTCTGAGGAGGGGGTAGAGTGGTGAGGGGGTAGAACCTCTGTCAGTTTCTAACTGCCATCTGTATCACCATCAGAAAGATTAACTTTTTTATTTTTATTCTAATGGTCTCCTAGCATGGGGGTCATATAATTTCTTCCTTTATTTGTGCCCAGGACAGAGCTTACTACGTGAACTGTACATGCCAACCTAACATAGGGGCATTGCTAAACCATGCTTCTTTTCCTTTATCATGTCTTGTCCAGGGCAGAAGATTTACCTTCTTTATGGCCCTGATGACCTTTTACCAGAAGATCATCTGCCAATAACGACATCTGTTTCTGGACAGCATTTCCCTCACGTTGGAGAGATTTCCTCTCGCTTCCTGTTGGGTCTACAGATCAGGAAGTAAAGAGAGACACAGATTAATAGAAAATGGCAGTTTTACCCTTTCCCTACTCTATCCAAAATGAAACAAATTGTCTTTAGCTATACATTAATTCTGACTTCACTGGTTGCATACTTGCTTTAGGTCAGTATCAAAAGCCAGACACAGCCAGGAAGGTAATATTTTTAGGAAGAATGCTCGTAATGGCAGCCTTATATTGTCTCAGCACAGGTTTCCTCTAAAAATCCATAATAATGTTACTTTGAAGTTTACCGATGGCTACTTGGAAGAATACCATTCAGGTAAATGCTTGACAGCAGCTAATGAAGCAGTTAAAACCAATGATGAGATTGTTTTAGCATAATGAGTAGGGATGAGCTTCGAGTTCGAGTCGAACTCATGTTCGACTCGAACATTGCCTGTTCGCCTGTTCACCGAACAGCGAACAATTTGGGGTGTTTGCGGCAAATTCGAAAAGCCATGGAACACCCTGTAAAAGTCTATAGGAAAAATCTAAAGTGCTAATTTTAAAGGCCCATATGCAAATTATTGTCCTAAAAAGTGTTTGGGGACCCGGGTCCTGCCCCAGGGGACATGTATCAATGCAAACAAAACTTTTAAAAACGGCCCAGGACTTCACCTTATCTGATCATTGATAGATTTTTCACTTGGGACAATTATTTATTATTATTATTTTTCACTTGTGACAATTGTCAACAATTTTTCTACTTCAATTTTTGATCCATTTATTTATTTTATTTACTGTGACATTGTGCACTTTGCTATATATTCATATATATATATATATATATATTTTTTATGTCAATACCGTCATTTGATCATTTGATCCTTATTTATTTATTTATTTAATTTCCCATATATATATATATATATATATATATATATATATATATATATATATATATATATATATATATATATATATATATATATATATATATATATATATATATATATATATATATATATATATATATTATATATATATATATTTTTTTTTTTTCTGTTCTTATCATTATTGCACAGAGTCACTTTTTGTTTTTGGATACCGTCATTTGATCCTTATTTATTCATTCAATTTTACATTTCCATATATATATATATAATTTTTTTATCATTATTGCACAGAGGCACTTTTTGTTTTTATGGTATTTTACACTTATGAATTGCTTGCCATATGTATTTATTTATTTACACACATTCGCGTATTCAGTCAATTATTATGCTCATTAGTTATCGCACGTAGTCACTTTATATACTCTATCTCACTGGTGTTAGAGTGAAACAGATTGACTGTCCTTTGATACATATTATTCTACTTGACATACGCATATTTGCCTTTACCATTCGATACGCACGTGTCACATATCTTTATCCTGCCCTCCCCACACCCACCCTGAACAGCGCCACCATGCCTTAATTTAAATTCATTCCCTTTTCTACACACTTGTGTGTAGTACCTCTCTGGGAGGCTGCAGTTCCAATTCTAAGCACGGAATCTTTAGTATTATATATAAAGATAGGGGTTGGGTGGGCAGAAGGCATGTGGAAGAGGAAAGAGCTGGAGTTGGGTTTTAAGATTTAAGTTCTGGTTAAACCTAAATCCTTAGCGCTAACATAAGGAACAATTTTTCATCGTTGTATGACCACTGAGCCACAAGCCTGCCCCAGAACCATCCATGTGCTCACATCGATCAGCCTACTTCCTTTTCATGCTTCCATACAGATTCCTTATACCAGGTATTCCCAGTGGGTTCCTCCCGATGTTGATAAGGGTTTCTTGAGCTGGGGCTCATTGACCTCCCATTTGATGGTGCTTGCATAGTTCTGAGCCAACACCACTTGGGTGTCACCAATAAACTTTTTAGCTGTCTGTAAGGGTGTCATTCTGACCACAACTGTAAGGAGGGTGTTCTTCCGACTGACCACCAATGTAAGGAGCATTCTTCCCTCTGATCACCAATGTAACTGCCATTCTTCCTACTGAGCACCAATATAAGGAGCATTTTCCCTCCGACCACCAATGTAAAGGGCATTCTTCCTACTAATCACCAATGTAAGGAGCATTTTTCCCTCTGGTCACCAATATAACTGGCATTATTCCTATTGATCACCAATGTAAAGGGCATTCTTCCTACTAATCACCAATGTAAGGAGCATTTTTCCCTCTGATCACCAATATAACTGGCATTCTTCCTACTGATCACCAATGTAAAGGGCATTCTTCTTACTAATCACCAATGTAAGGAGCCTTCTTCCCTCTGATCACCAATATAACTGGCATTCTTCCCTCTGATCACCAATATAACTGGCATTCTTCCTACTGACCACCAATGTAAGGAGCATTCTTTCCTCTGACTACCAATGTAAGGAGCATTCTTCCCTCTGATCACCAATCTAACTGGCATTCTTCCTACTGATTACCAATGCAAGGGGCATTCTTCCCAATGTCCACCAATGTAGGCAACATTCTACCCACACTGACCACCAATGTAAGGAGCATTCTTTTTATTGACCTCCAAAGAAATGGTTTTAACAGGGGTTCCCCAAGACCTGAAAATGATTTCAAGGGTTTCCCTGAAGTAAAAAGGTTGAGAAAGACTGCTTTATACAGTTCAGCTCTGCATGAACATAACCCACCTGCTACTTTTATCATTAGACTGGCAGGTTAGAACTAATACTATTCATTTAGAACTAATATATACATAATGCAACTATGTAGCTCTTTGGCTCGAGTTTCACTTTGATATCCTGAAAGACTGCAGGAGTCTCATTACCAGTTATAATGTTTCTGGGGACACCCACACACGTGAGTTATACTTTATTCAGCTTTACACTACATACATAATTAGCGTTTGATGACTATGGACACCTGGTGTTCTTGAGAACTACATGGATTATGGTAAATTCATCTTTCGGGGGAGTTTAAACATATCACAGGGTTTGATATGAATGGTTGAGTGAACAAGGCATGAAAGGGAAGTCTGAAATGACACATCGTAAATATTTTTTTGCTTTTCACCGTTAAAAAAAAAAAAAAGTTTCCCACATTTTATGAATGATGGAAATCACCCTTTGAATTTTTTAGCACGAGAGTAGATGGTGTGCAAAATCCAGAATCCAGGAGCAAGTGGTCTTCAGCTTGTAGCTGGAGCTCAATGACATATAACCATGTCAAATATCAGTCTGCATGTTATAAACGCATGCTGAAAAAATTCCACCCTTTTGCTGCAGTCATATGAATTCTGCATGAGCCTGTACCAAGACTCACAATGTATGCCACTCATCACATGACAATGCCGAAAATCCTGACAGACACAAGGCGACTTCTTATGTAGACATGCAGATTGGCTGGCTTTGCTTGATGAGTCTCTTGAGCTCCACCAAGACCCCTAGAGGGGGTGGATAGTTATAGGTATGGGTTAATGTAGTGTTTCTCAACTCCAGTCCTCAAGGTGCCCCAACAGGTCATGTTTTCAGGCTTTCCATTATTTTGCACAGGTGGTTTGATCAGTTTAATTCCTGAAAACATGAAATCCTGAAAACATGACCTGTTGGGGCACCTTGAGGACTGGAGTTGAGAAACACTAGTTTAAGGCATTGTGCACATTACCACACCCTTATGCCCCATACACACGCTCGGATTATCCGAGGACCAGTTCCGTCGGATCCTGTCCGTCGTACTTTGTCCGATGTTGGTGTTGCATATACACGGTCGGAAAAAGTTGTCGGAAAATCTGATCATTCTGAACGTGGTGACGTTTGTTGCCTACGACGGGACTACGTAGAGGCCAGTAGCCAATAGCTTTGGTCTTGTAATGTGATCTGAGCATGCGTAGCACTTTGTCCGTCGGAATTCGCTACACACGATCGGATTTGGTGTGATCGGACTTTGTTGTCAAAAAATCTATCCAGCAGGAGATAGGACTTTGTCCGTCGGACAATCCGATGGAAACTGTCCGATGGTGCCTACACACGGTCGGAATTTCCGACAACATTGTCCGATAGGACAGAATCCATCGGAAAATCCGACCGTGTGTATGGGGCTTTAGGGCTCATTTACACTTGCTTTGACTTTAATGCCACGTACACACGATCGGAATTCCGTCCAGAAAAAGACCAATGAGAGCTTTTCATCGGAAAATGCGACCGTGTGTAGGCTCGGAATTTTGCTGGCCGAATTTCCGACAGCAAAGAATTGAGAGCATGTTCTCAATTTTTCCGACGGAATAGGTTTCTATCGGAAATTCCGATCAATTCTGATGCGCAAAATTCCTACGCATGCTCGGAAACAATTCGACGCATGCTCGGAAGCATTGAACTCGGCTCGTTGTAGTGTTGTACGTCACCGCGTTCTTGATGGTCGGAATTGTACACCCTGTACAACCACTTTTACCTACAGCTAAGCCTATATTAAGGCTTACCTGTAGGTGCTTGAAATATCTCCTAAACCTCCACGGTTTAGGAGATATTTACAAAAAAGGCGAGCGCCAATGACTACGGCGCATGCGCACTTTAGAAAAGGGCACATCATGCCATTTCTAATAGGGGTCATGCCGTGACTGGTGGCTCCCGCGTGCATGTGCGGGAGTGACGTCACGTGACTCCGGCCAGTCACAGAGCCGGAGTTCACGGCCCCGGAAGGAAGGGGGTGAAGATGGACGCTCGCTGCTAGTGGGGACAGCAGTGACATTGCAGGGCTTCAGTTTCAGGTAAGTGACACATAATGGGCTACTATGCATCGCATAGTTATTATGACGTCATATGGCGCATGCGCCGTAGACAGCGACATGCAGGCGCACTGAGAAGGCTGCTCTCAACGTCGATATGCCGCGAGTGGCGGCTCCCATGCGCGGGAGTGACGTCATTGCGGCTCTGTCGAATGACAGCGTGACAGCGCCGGAACCGCGAGACCCACCAAGAAGATGGAGGCTCCGTACACAAGGGGACAGCAGTGACATCGCAGGCTCCTGTGTCAGGTAAGTGACACATAATGGACTACTATGCAAAGCATAGTAGTCCATTATCAGTGGCGGTGCGTGCATAGAGGGCGCAGGAGCGCCGCCCCCCTCTCTCCTGCACCGCTCTATCACCAATAGATAGATTCATGCATTGCATGAATCTATGTATTGTCACAGCTGCTGCCCCCCATTCAGGTGTCCGGCCCCTTGTCGGGCGCCGGGCATCTGAATTACAGTGGGGGGGGGTGTTTTTGGAAGCGCCCTATTAGAGCTGTGAGCTCTAATAAGGGACCTGATTAGAGCGGTGGGCTCTAATAGGCTTCCATAAGTGTAAACACTGGGCGCAATGCTGTGCGTTCGCTGTTTGCACAGTATTGTGTTAGAGAAGCGAATACATCACTTCCCTAACACAGACTCGCCTCTCAGCCAATCAGGTTGCCGGGTCTGTGTTACCGGTCACCTGATTGGCTGAACTCACAGGCACTGTGATTGGACGCCTAGGCGTCCAATCATTGCAGAAGACAGGAGGAGCGCGGGAGAAGATGTCGGGTCGATGAAGAGACACCACTAATGGGCACAGTGGCAGCATTTAATGGGCACAGTGACAGCACTTGGGGCACGGTGGCAGCGTTTAATGGGCACAGTGGCAGCACTTGGGGCACGGTGGCAGTGTTTGGAGCACAGTGGCAGCATTTAATGGGCACAGTGGCAGCAGTTGAGGCACAATGGCAGCGTTTAATGGCACAGTGGCAGTGTTTAATGGGCACAGTGGCAGCATTTAATGGGTACAGTGGCAGCATTTGATGGGCACAGTGGCAGCGTTTAATGGGCACAGTGGCAGCGTTTAATGGGCACAGTGGCAGTTTAATGGGCACAGTGGCAGCATTTAATGGGCACAGTGGCAGCGTTTGGGGCACAGTGGCAGAGTTTGTTGGCACAGTGAGGCTGTTTGTTTGCGCCCCCCCAAAAATTTTGAGCACCAGCCGCCACTGTCCATTATGCTTTACCTTTGCAGGGAAACAAAGAGGAAGTAAACCAATTAGGGTTTACTTCCTCTTTAACGTATTGAAAGGGAGCGCTGCACCCTTGAAGGTAGCGTGCCCACTATAGGCATTTACAGGCGTTTAGAGGCAGGGGCATTTGAAGACTGAAAAAAACACACCTACAGTTGCATTCAGGAGAGGAGCTTTGGAGCATATAAATGACTGGGTTGCTGGGAATATGACACTTGCAGAAGATGTTGATCTCTGTGGTCCCAAATCTTTCACTAATTTCTTCTGCTTCACACATCACTTGTTGGAGTACTTCCTGTTATAGAGTGACAACACCCTGTCCCTGTCTGCCAACTGTGCTTCTGCGTTGTCACCCTGTCACGCGGGCTTCCGATGGAAACTACAATTGGACATCTCAACATACATTATACAAGCATGGTCCACTGTTGTCCCCTTTAGCAAACATGAAAAAAGCTGTTAAGCGGCTATAGGAGATCAGCGGCATTATGATATTTATTGATATTATTACTGTGCTCGGTTTTACCAATTAAAATGGTCATTCACCTTTAAATGCTGTGAAAATTGGAAAGTGTTTTGGACGCCGTCGATGTGTGTTTTCTGCTTTCCATAATTTTCCTATAAATAACAGATTATGTCAACAATTGCTGAGCTTTCAAACAAGCGTATCCCTTTTCAGTTAAAATCCTCATATTGACTTAAACGTCGCTGCCTTTGGATGCCCAAGTAACCTCAGTCGTTTGCAGATAAAAGGATTTCTTGTTATAAATCAATGTTTTTCCTCACTAATTTCGTGTTCAGGCAGCTCTGGCTCGCCATCCAATTCCGAGTCCATTTTGGAGCTCTGAGTGAGAAATATAATCCTCAAATTATACCCATAGATCTGGTGCTCTACATGACTCAGAATGTGTCCTGTGTGTGTGTGGTGGCATAGATGGATAGATAGATAGGTAGATAATTATTAGGATGATCAGAATAAATCCTTAGAATGGACTTGACTTA
Source organism: Lithobates sylvaticus (assembly GCA_028564925.1). Taxonomy (NCBI): domain Eukaryota; kingdom Metazoa; phylum Chordata; class Amphibia; order Anura; family Ranidae; genus Lithobates; species Lithobates sylvaticus. The sequence goes on from CM053030.1 coordinate 43,193,556, forward strand.
TATATATTTATCTTTTCTTCCCAGTAATGTACAGTATTTACCCCACACCTTGCTACACAACGGCTTTTCATGCATTACTATTATTGCAGTGTTGTGAACAGATGGGCACCAGTTAATGTGGTTTCTAAACTTCGGCCCTTTGCTTGCCTTTATCTGCCCATTGGAGCACTATTACTCCCATTGGTATGAGCTGATGATTCTACCACTGATACCAATGATGGAGTATTATTCCTCCCAATGATACCAATGAGAGGGCACTATTCCACCCACTGATACCAATGTTGGGGCATTATTCCTCCCACTGATACCAGTGATGGAGCACTATTCTTCCCAATTATGCCAATGGTGGGGCACTATTCTTCCCAAAAATGCCAATAATGGGCCACTATCCCACCACTGATGGAGCACTATTTTTCCCAATTATGCCAATGATGGAGCACTATTCTTCCCAATTATGCCAATGATGGGGCACTATTCTTCCCAATTATGCCAATGATGGGGCACTATTCTTCCCAATTATGCCAATGATGGGGCACTATTCTTCCCAATTATGCCAATGATGCAGCATTATTCCTCCCACTAATGCCAATAATGGAGCACTATTCTTCCCAGTGAGACCAATGATGGGGTACTATTCTTCCCACTGATACCAATAGTGGAGCACTTGTCCTGCCAATGATGCCAATGATAGGGGTATTATTCTTTCCACTGATATCAATGATGGGTCACTATTCTTCCCACTGATACCAATGATGGAGCACAATTCCTCCCAATGATACCAACAATGGGGCACTATTCTTTTCACTAAGACCAATGATGGAGCACTATTCTTCCCACTGATACCAACGATGGGGCATTATTTCACCCACTGATACCAATGATGGAGCACTATTCCCTTCACTGATAACAATGATGAGGTACTGTTGTTCCCACTGATACCAATGATGGAGCATAATTCCTCCCAATAATACCAATGATGGGGCTCTATTCCTCCCACTGATACCAACGATGGAGCACAGTTCCTCCCACTGATATCAATGATGGGGCACTATTCTTTTACTGATACCAATTACAGAGCAATATTCCTCCCAATGATGGGGCACTATTCTTTCCACTGATACCAAAAATGGAGCCCTATTCCTTCCACTGATAAGAATGATGGAGCACAATTCCTCCTAATGATACCAATGATGGGGACTATGCACCCACTGATATAAATGATGGAGCACAATTCATTCCACTGATACCAATGATGGGGCACTATTCTTTCAGTGATACCAATGATGGAGCAATATTTTTCCCAATGATACCAATGATGGGGCACTATTCCTCCCACTGATACCACCGATGGGGCATTATTTCTTCCACTGATACCAATGATGGAGCACTATTCCTCCTAATGATACCAATGATGGGGCACTATTCCTCTCACTGATACCAATGATAGAGCACTATTCCTCTCACTGATACCAATTATAGAGCACTATTCCTCCCAATGATATCAATTATGGACATCAGTGGGAGGATATCATCTCATATGAGTGGGAGTAATAGTGCTCCAAGGGATGGATAAAGGATAGTGCCCCATCATTGGTGTCAGTGGGAGGGATACTTCCCCATCATTGGCATCAGTGGGAGGATTCTTGACCATGGGGTCACAACCGATAGAAAAATGATATCCAACACATTTCATGGCTGAAAACCTCCTTTATCTGGGCTGAGATTCAGTTGCTGAGGATCCTAATATGGACCATATCAAAATCTCCCAAAAGAATATCCTGAAGTGGAAGTACACAGGACTCAAAGGCTATGTGACAGCATTGAATGGCATCCATTGATTCTTGCCACTCCACTGTAGAGAATATGAAGCTCAAACACCCTGGGCGAGACACCTTATGCCCTGTGAGGTCCAAGCCACAGTCCAGTTACTTCGGAAACTCTTGCTGAAGTTCTTCCCTGTTGGTCAATCCCAGGATTGGCTCAATTCCTTCTGGGAAAACCATGTCCAGCAAGGCACTGTGAGCCTAGGCCCCAGAAAAAGACCTTGTCTCTTGAACACATGGAGGCCCCCCCTAGGAGTACACATACTTCCCCAGGCAGGAGTCCAGGGAAAAGAGAAAACTTACAAGGTCCCCCAAATATTCATACCTTCCCCCAGCATGCATCACTGACAATAAACTGCCTAGTGGTTGGCCAGGAGGACATACATTTGTAACATTGATAGGCCATGCCCCTATGTGAGTACAGGCAAAAGGCACCCAGGATTGTCAAAGTTACAGCTTGAGGGGCTCTGGAATAATGTTTCTGAGTGGAGAAGACTGACTTGTCAGTGTTTTCCAGGTTTGGTAATTTAAGATCAGGGTCCGGAGTCCGACGGCTTCTTCTTGGGTGGGATGAAGCCTTCAATCCTGTGGCCAGGTCTTATGGGAGACCTGCAGGACAGGAGACGGGCAGGGACTTGTGCTCTTGGCGCCAATTCTAGCCAATCAGAGTCCCTCTCACAGGTTGGCTAGATATCAATTTATCAATCTATGTATCTATAGATCTATCTACTGTATCTATTGCATGATAGTACATGCTGAAATCTGATGAAACCTTATATAAAGCTACAACAAGCATATCTATTTAGATCTGTATTCAAAATTCTGAAGACTGAAGTTGAAGGGTGCTTTAAGGGCATCTCCTATGAAAGCCTAAAATAATTGGTTTAACTGATGCAACCATTATATCTAAGGACTGGTAATCTGCAATATATTACATTTCTTAAAAACAGACAAAACATAGAAAAATGTCATATACAGTTAAAGATTTTCCTAAACTGGGACAGTCTTTCAAATCATTATTCTTCCTGAACTCTCTAATGCCGGGTCTCTCTAGATAAAAGATTTTTTTTAAACATATTATTAAAAATCCATCACACATAAAATTACAGGCCTTCAAGGATGTTTCATAAAGTGACTTTGCTGCCAACCAAAAAAGTAAAATCATACCTGATGTTTTTTAAAGTATTTCACCGAAGGGCAGAGTTTTAAAACAGTAATATTAATGTATGCTTCCATTTAATGATGTTTTATGCAGAATTGGGACAGGGTGCAATAAAATGACAGTGGTATTTATAATAGCATTACTTAACTACTTGCTGAATGTGTAATGAAAAATTAAAGAGTAATTCTAGAAAAAAATTGTCTAAAACATTAAGTCTGGATGTGTATTTATATAAAAAAAAAAAGTACCGTATATACTCAAGTATAGGCCGACCCGAATATAAGCCGAGGCACCTAATTTTACCACAAAAAAAATGGAAAAACGTATTGACTCGAGAAATGCGCAGCTACTATAAGTGGAAAAGAGGGTCAACAATGCCCATTTGCAGCCTCACTGTGCCCATTTACATGCCTCACTGTGTCCATTTACATCCATAGGTCCCCCAAACTTCAAACTTGGTAGTTAAGGGTTCCTAGATGCCCCCTATCTGCAGCCAAGATTTGGGGTCTCTGGACCCAAAGGGTCCTGAAATAACATTGCTGCAGATGGACACAGTTGACCGACTTTGGGGCCCCGTATCTTTGGCCACTTGGTGCTAGGAACCCCATCTTTGGGTATGTAGTGTTGGTTCCATTGGGTTTGCACACCAAATTTGGGGTTCCTAGCACTAAGAGGCCCCGAGATACGGGGACCCAAAGTCGGGTCGGAAAATGTCATTTTCAGCTCCAGAAAAGTGATTGACTCCAGTATAAGCCGAGGGGGGCACTTTCAGCACAAAAAAAAATGTGCTGAAAAACTCGGCTTATACTCGAGTATATACGTTAGTTTAAAATATACACTAAGTACAGTCAAAACTTTCGTTGGAGTGGTGATGGGTGAAAGCCGTACAATGTTTTTATTGCTGTCTGTGTGTCTGTTGAGATTTCTCTTCACTTCCTGTCCTGGTGATCACACTGCGGTTTCCTCAAAATAGAGTACAATCACAGACACTTACTATCCTAATTGTAGCTTTACAAAGACTACCTCGGTGCTCTACAGGCCTTAATTCAATATCATATAGGGACTTCTTTATTGATTTACAGGGACTACCTTGGTGCCCTACAAAGACTACTTCAGTGCTCTATGAGGACTATCTCAGTACGTTACAGGGATTATGATGGTGCTCTCCAAGAACTACTTTGGTGCTCTATGGGCATTACAGGGACTATGTTCATGTAGGGATGGGCCCGGTGCTCGATGCGAACCCACGTTCGCATCGAGCACCGGGCGTTCGCTCGCTCGGCGAGCCCAGAACTATTTTGGCCGCTCGCATCACGTTCGTGTGATGCGAGCGGCCCCGCAATGCATTGCGGCCGGCGCGGCCGGCGCAGTGCATTGCTGGCTGATGATTGGCCAAGCATGCACTGTGACCCCGCATGCTTGGCCAATCACAGCCCCGGAAACTCGAAGAGCCATAATTGGCTACAGGCAGGACGCCTGTAGCCAATTACAGCTCAGGGGCTGTAGTACACGCCCCCCCCCTATAAAAGGCCGCCCCGCCGTCTGCGCCGGTCACATGCTGTTCCGGCGCAGATTGAGCAGGCTGATTCTGTGACACTCTGCTGGATTTAGTTAGGTAGAGAGATTCACTTACAGAGATTGAGTTAGATAGATTCAGTTACAAAGATTGATTGAGAAAGAGGGGCTTGTAGTGTGTTCGTGGCAGGCAGGCAGAGCTCCTATATTTTGTTACCAGAAGCACCTATAGGACTTGTAGTGTGTTCGTGGCAGGCAGGCAGAGCTCCTATATTTTTGTTACCAGAAGCACCTATAGGACTTGTAGTGTGTTCGTGGCAGGCAGCAGAGCTCCTATATTTTGTTCCCAGAAGCACCTATAGGACTTGAAGTGTGTTAGTCCCATCACACACACAGAGCTATATTTTCTTCCCAGAAGCACCTATAGGACTTGAAGTGTGTTAGTCCCATCACACACACAGAGCTATATTTTCTTCCCAGAAGCACCTATAGGACTTGAAGTGTGTTAGTCCCATCACACACACAGAGCTATATTTTGTTCCCAGAGGCACCTATAGGACTTGAAGTGTGTTAGTCCCATCACACACACAGAGCTATATTTTGTTCCCAGAAGCACCTATAGGACTTGAAGTGTGTTAGTCCCATCACACACACAGAGCTATATTTTGTTCCCAGAAGCACCTATAGACTTGAAGTGTGTTAGTCCCATCACACACACAGAGCTATATTTTGTTCCAGAAGCACCTATAGGACTTGAAGTGTGTTAGTCCCATCACACACACAGAGCTATATTTTGTTCCCAGAAGCACCTATAGGACTTGAAGTGTGTTAGTCCCATCACACACACAGAGCTATATTTTGTTCCCAGAAGCACCTATAGGACTTGAAGTGTGTTAGTCCCATCACACAGACCTTTATTTCCTTCCCAGAAGCACCTATAGGACTTGAAGTGTGTTAGTCCCATCACACACACAGAGCTATATTTTGTTCCCAGAAGCACCTATAGGACTTGAAGTGTGTTAGTCCCATCACACACACAGAGCTATATTTTGTTCCCAGAAGCACCTATAGGACTTGAAGTGTGTTAGTCCCATCACACAGACCTTTATTTCCTTCCCAGAAGCACCTATAGGACTTGAAGTGTGTTAGTCCCATCACACACACAGAGCTATATTTTGTTCCCAGAAGCACCTATAGGACTTGAAGTGTGTTAGTCCCATCACACACACAGAGCTATATTTTGTTCCCAGAAGCACCTATAGGACTTGAAGTGTGTTAGTCCCATCACACAGACCTTTATTTCCTTCCCAGAAGCACCTATAGGACTTGAAGTGTGTTAGTCCCATCACACACACAGAGCTATATTTTGTTCCCAGAAGCACCTATAGGACTTGAAGTGTGTTAGTCCCATCACACACACAGAGCTATATTTTCTTCCCAGAAGCACCTATAGGACTTGAAGTGTGTTAGTCCCATCACACACACAGAGCTATATTTTGTTCCCAGAGGCACCTATAGGACTTGAAGTGTGTTAGTCCCATTACACACACAGAGCTATATTTTCTTCCCAGAAACACCTATAGGACTTGAAGTGTGTTAGTCCCATCACACACACAGAGCTATATTTGTTCCCAGAGGCACCTATAGGACTTGAAGTGTGTTAGTCCCATTACACACACAGAGCTATATTTCTTCCCAGAAGCACCTATAGGACTTGAAGTGTGTTAGTCCCATCACACACACAGAGCTATATTTTGTTCCCAGAAGCACCTATAGGACTTGAAGTGTGTTAGTCCCATCACACACACAGAGCTATATTTTGTTCCCAGAAGCACCTATAGGACTTGAAGTGTGTTAGTCCCATCACACACACAGAGCTATATTTTGTTCCCAGAAGCACCTATAGGACTTGAAGTGTGTTAGTCCCATCACACACACAGAGATATATTTAGTTCCCAGAAGCACCTATAGACTTGAAGTGTGTTAGTCCCATCACACACACAGAGCTATATTTTGTTCCCAGAAGCACCTATAGGACTTGAAGTGTGTTAGTCCCATCACACACACAGAGCTATATTTTGTTCCCAGAAGCACCTATAGGACTTGAAGTGTGTTAGTCCCATCACACAGACCTTTATTTCCTTCCCAGAAGCACCTATAGGACTTGAAGTGTGTTAGTCCCATCACACACACAGAGCTATATTTTGTTCCCAGAAGCACCTATAGGACTTGAAGTGTGTTAGTCCCATCACACACACAGAGCTATATTTTGTTCCCAGAAGCACCTAGGACTTGAAGTGTGTTAGTCCCATCACACACACAGAGCTATATTTTGTTCCCAGAAGCACCTATACTACTTTGGTTCTCTAATATGTGACATGCCCACCAGGTGGAACTCAACGTTGGCCATACGGCACCAGGACAGGGTCAGGGGAGCTTGGTTTTTTTTCCCCACGTCAGTGGAGCATGATCAGGGATGCATGCACTGTCCTCTCACCATTTGAGGAGGCCACGAGGATGGTGAGCAGTGACAGTGCATGCATCAGTGACACTGTCCCTCTTGTCCACCTGTTGGAGCATACGCTGCGTGGGATAATGGACAGGGCACTTGAGGCAGAACAGAGGCATCACACAGGAAGAGGATGAGGAGGAGGAGGAGGAGGAGGAGGAGGATTGTGTGAGCATGGAGGTGGAGCCTGGCACTCAGCATCAGCAGCAGCAGTCTTTTAGGGATGATGTACAGTCCCAACAAACCAGTGGACTTGTACGTGGCTGGGAGGAGGTGGCTGGCGATCATGTCATCCTCAGTGACCCAGAAGACTCCAGACCGAATGCCTCAGCTAACCTACGCTGCATGGCCTCCCTGATCCTGCAAAGCCTGCGGAAGGATCCTCGTGTTCTTCGGATCAAGGAGAGGGACCATTACTGGCTGGCCACTCTCCTGAGGATGGATCACTGGCCAGAGCATGCAGTGCTATACAAGATCTACTTTTTTCAGCCCCTGTTTAACGGTGCTCTAACAGGGGCGGGTGGGCTTCGCAACACGTGTGACTGCTGTGCTCCACTACCAGCACCAGTGCCTCAAAGTACCTTCCAATTTTTTAAAAAAATGCTTCGCAACACGTGTGACTATGTTCATGCTATACAAGATCTACTTCGGTGCTCTATGGGGACTACCTCAATACCCTACAGAACTATCTCAGTGCTCTACAGGTACCATCTCAATGCTCTACAATGCTCAATGCTCTACAGGGACTTCCTTAGTGCTCTTCCAGAACTGCTTTGATGATATACAGGGACTACTTTGGTGATCTACAGGGGCTCCCACAGTGCTCACTCTATGGGGCTATCTTGCTGCTCGGCAGGAACTACTTAAGTTCTCTCTCTATTAGGACTACCTAATCTCTCTACAAGGTCTCCATTGGTGCTCAACAGGGACTATAGGGAATACTTCTCTATTCTTCAGGGACTATGTTGGAATTCTACAGTTACTAACATTGTGTTCTACAGGGACTACCTTGGTGCTCTAGAGGGACTACCCTAGTACTCTACAGGGGCTCTGCAAGGACTACTTTGATGAGTCACTATGTTGGTGCTCTACAGGTACTGCTTCACCTCTGAGCTTTACGGGGACTATTTTAGTGCTCTACAGGGGCTACTTTAGTGCTCTACACAGACTGCTTTGATGCTTTATGGGGGATACCTTGCTTCTTTAGAGGAACTACCTAATCTATTTCTACAGGGACTACCTCATTAGTCTACAGGGTCTTCATTGGTGCTCTGTAGGGACTACTTTAGTTTTCTTAAGGAAATACCTCAGTGCTCTAAATGTACTCCTCAGTACTCTACCAGGACTATGTTGGTGCTCTATTGTTACTGCCACTGTGCTCTATAAGGCCTACCCCAGTGCTCTACAGGGGAGTACATTAGTGCTCTACATGGCCTACTTGATGATATCATCTACAGGTACGACCTAGGTGCCTTACAGGTACTTCCTCAGTGCTCTACAGGGTCTTCCTCCGTGCTCTACAGGGTCTTCCTCTGTGCTCTACAGGGACTTCCTCTGTGCTCTACAGGGACTTCCTCAGTGCTCTACAGGGTCTTCCTCTGTGCTCTACAGGGACTTCCTCAGTGCTCTACATGGACTTCCTCAGTGCTCTACATGGACTTCCTCTGTGCTCTATAGGTACTATTTACGTGCTCTACAGAGACTACATTTGTACACTTGGGTGGCGGACACATAAATTTAGCAAGACTACATGAGAAAACACATGGGCAATTTATATTGGCCCTGTAGGAGGGCAGCTTCCAAGGCCCATGAAAGGCTGAATTGAATGTATATCAGGGGTCCCATTTAACATAACGGGGGGCTCCCAATTGAAAAGACACAACACTGGATGTTTATAAGCCCAGCGCTGTTTTCTATAAATAATTCCACTGTCCTGCACATCTTCAAAGACTTGGCGTACCTTTAACATGGAGGGAAACTGCTGTCAACAGAAAGCTTTTCACTTTTCCTTAAGCAATAGCATTCCATAGTCTCGCGCTTGCAATGTATACACAACACAGAGCCTCTGACAAACAAGCTGAACCCTTAGACCGGTACAGACTGTGATCTGAGAAAAAAAAAAAAAAAAAGTTGATTGGAAAAACACGACTTGGGCGAGGATTTGGGTCGGAATTATGAATCATTAGTCTCTTGTACTGAACAGAGTTGCGGGACAGAATTTCAGCTCACCTCTAATAACCCTGTCAGAGACTTCATGGCTGGAACGCTGAGAAAGGAACAGAGAGCATCGTTCCCCTTACACATGTTCACTGTTCGCTCCCTGGGTGACTTTTTCTCCCTAAGTAACTTGTAAATAATCTCAGTAATCATATAACCTGGAGCTTTGTCAAGTTTATATTCGCGGAAACTTTGTTGAGCAGAACTCTGGCCAAGCAACCGAAGATACCGTAATACATGAAGGTGAGAGCTTTGCCTTAGTGAAAACATTTTAGGATTCTGTTTGGCCAATGCTAAGATTATTACAGAGGATCAGAAGGACACCCAAGCATCTAGCATCCTCCAGGGGGTGGAATATCTTATCTTATGTGACAGAATCCCTTTAAAGTTAACCCATGGCCAGGTTATGGACATTCAAACATTTACATATTCTTAATACAAGCTAAATAAGCTTTAGAATAAGTTATGTAGCTGCAGATACTGCAGAGGAGAGGTTCTCAACCACCGGCCGTGTCCCTCTGCCAGGCCACAGGCTCTCTTCTCCAGCCAGCTGCAGTTCCCGTAGCCTTTCAATAGTGCCTCCCAGTTCCCATAGAGCCCCCAACCTACCATTGGGACCCGCAGTGCCCCCTGGGAGCCCTTAGTCTCCACAGTGCCTCCTAACCTTTGTTAGTACAGCCCAGCCTCCCACAGTGCCATGCAGCCTGCTGCAGAGATCCCAGCACTCCATAGTGTCCCCAAACTCCAGAAGTGTCCCATAGTGTCCCCCCTTCCCTCCAAAAAAACTCACCCCCAACTGGGCCATTTAAGTGGTTGTAAAGGCAGAAGGTTTTTTAATCTTAATGCATTCTATACATTAAGATAAAAAGCCTTCTGTGTGCAGCAGCCCCCCTCAGCCCCCCCCCCTAATACTTACCTGAGCCCCATCTCGATACAGCGATGTTGCACAAGAGACTCAGCTGTCTAATGACCCGTACACACGGTCGGAAAATCCGACCACAAAATCCATTGGATTTTTTCCGACGGATTTAGTCCGACACTGGTGTTACATACACACGGTCGGACAAAGTTGTCGGAAAATCCAATCATTCTGAACGTGGTGACGTTTGTTGCCTACGACGGGACTACGTAGAGGCTAGTAGCCAATAGCTTTGGTCTTGTAATGTGATCTGAGCATGCGTGCCACTTTGTCCATCTGAATTCGCTACACACGATCGGAAAAAGTCCGATAGGACTTTGTTGTCGGAAAATTTGAGAGCAGGAGATAAAACTTCGTCCGTCGGAAAATCCGATGGAAAATGTCCGATGGAGCCTACACAATTTCCGACAACATTGTCCGATAGGACATTTTCCGTCGGAAAATCCGACCGTGTGTATGGGGCTTAAGACTTTCCCTTATCATTGGCTGAGACAGCAGCGAAGATCCACTGGCTCCCGCTGCTGTCAATCAAAGTCAGTGAGCCAACGAGGAGGGGGGGGGGGGGGGTCGTGCCAGGCCACAGCTCCGTGTCTTAATGTCATAATGTCGTGTCTTGCATCGCATACTAGCACATTATGTGCAACTTACCTGCAAATGAAGCCCACGTCGTCCCCGCTGGAGGCCTTTGATCACTCAGTTCTCGGTCTCAGAGGTGGCGGGGGCCAGATACAGCATCAGACCAATGCTGTGCCCACCTAGGTGAGTATGTGTGTTTATTTTTTATAGTCCTGCACTTCTGCTTATCGAAACTCGGAAGACACATAAATGTCACATTGAACCAGAGGTTTTAATTTAGCGGTTATTTTCCTCCCACGTATACTAAAAGTTCAAATATGGTCATTCAGGAAATGATCAAGATACAAATGATAACACCTTTTTACAGTCAAATAAATTGTTATAAAATTTTGTTTAATCTCAGGACAGTTACAAATTCACTTACACATTTGTTGCATAGTTTTTTTTCTAACACCAAAAGATTAGAATTGTATCTTTTTTATCTGGAAAAAAACCTCAGATTCAACGGGTGAATGACATTTGGTTAGAAGATAAAGTGGGGGCTGTTATGCATGATGAACAGTTGACTTTTGCCGCTCTCTATGATACAAATTAATATGATTAGGATGAATGGAGGCATATGGTAGCTGTTACTGGTGCAGGGGAAAGGGCTGCAGATGGTGCTCATTATTTTAGGAAAGTATGTCCAGCTTTAATTAAAGTTTATGTTCACTTCATTGTTTGATAAATGTCTGTGTTTGCCCATCGTTGTTGAACTTGTTCTAACACCAATATATATTAAAGTGGAACTAAACCCTCCTATCATTTTCAGCCAAGGAAGCTGCCATCTTGGCCTCTGTTTGATCTTCAACTGCCGTAATGCTGCACATCTGATCAGTTATGACAGCAGCCATTGGATGGTTTGACAGTCTGGTTGAGAGCACAAGCAAACAGGACAGTTATATTTAGTGGTGGCTGATGCTCCTTTTTTTGGGAGGCGTGCGGCAAACAAACCCCCCACCCCCTGCCATTCCCGTTCGCCATCCCCGCTCGCATGTCTGCTTGCCAACCCGGCTCGCCCACTCGCCAGCCCCGCTCGCAAGCCCGCCAGCCCCCGCACTTACCCCATCCAGGCCCTGGGCGGCTTCCCCTACTTCTCCACCCAGTCAATCTGGTCGCTTCTCCTCCTGACCAATCCGGTCACAGGACCCGCGTCCTGTCCTGATTGGCCGGGAGGAGAAGCAGGAAGGCAATAGCAAATGTTGACTCGCTATTGTCACAGGTGGGCAAGCTCAGGGCGCAGTGCTCTGCGCCCCAAGCCCGCCCTTTTTTAAAACCAATTAGAGCCTCTGGCTCTAATAATGTGCTTCACAAAAAAAACATAGAACTCTATGCGCCCAGCACCCTGCATTGAGATTAGGAGCCGGCTCATAGAGATTAGGATGGGTCGCCACTGGTTATATTCACGATATGTGCCGGAATATAACTGTTTCTTGAAACTGTTAAATTAATGGGTTTAGTTTCTCTTTAAGACATTGGCTAAAATATAAACAAGTTAGGTGCAGTAATTCCAAGCAACCACTAAGATTTCATCTAGCATCAGTTTTGAGTGGACGGGACTAGGGATGTAATTGTTATTGGTCCACATTTTAGCTCACCTGTAAGGCCCCTTTCACATCCGATTCCACGGAGTCCGCCTCTCTCCGCCGGCTCAGCGGGAGATCTCTCCATTGATCTCCACTGAGCCAGCGGATGACAGGTCCCTCTCTGCTCGCTGAGGGGAGGGGCTTGTCGAGCGCCGCTGCTTGCTATGGAGAGATCGTATGAAAACGGACAGCATGTCCTTTTTTTATCAGATCTCACCCGATCCGATCTGCCAGCGACGGATCCGGGCGTAGGGCCATCTGCCTGCTTTTGGCAGATCAGGCCGGGTCGAATGTCAGCGGACATGTCACTGCTGACATCCGTCGCTCTATAGACCAGCATGGAGCGCCCGTTCAGATCCGCCGGCAAAACTGACAGGTGGACCTGAACGGTCCGTCAGTGTGAAAGGGGCCTAATAAGGGGTAGAAAGCCACAGGAGGTACTGATCACTTACCAAAAATAGTGGCAAACAAAAAAGAATGGAGCCGCACAACAGTCCAGAGTATGTTTACTAAGGTCATCCAATACAGGGAAATTCCACCTGCTCCTCTTACATGTTTCACTCCATCAGGTGCTTAGTCATAGAGTTCAGTGTGAGATTTAAGGCACTGCTGCCTCTAACTTCTAGTCTCTGGAGATTTGGACTGAGATTTTGTGATTTCACTACACACTGTTCTCTTTGCTGGAGAGGAAGGTATACCTGAGGGCCTGTAGTGCAAGGATCTCCCTGCTTCTGCTTCATTCATTCTGTGGCTCTATTCTCCCAACAATTCTCCTGCTGTTTCTTCAATATTCCTTAGACTGTAAGCTCCTTGAGGGTAGGGACTGATGTAAATGTATAATCTATGTAAAGCGTTGCGTAAATTGAAGGCGCTATATAAGTACCTGTAATAAATAAATATTCCTCCACTGGTTATAAGATCACCAGTCATAAAGGCAGCAGTTGAGGCATAAGAAAGGAAAACCTTCTACCTAGATGGCCACCTTTCACAAAGATATATGGTTCAAAGCAAGGCATTCTATGTCAG